>CM077082.1:125160181-126360181 GCA_039513925.1 Platanthera zijinensis
ACTCATATGCACAGGAAGTTTCTTTAAAAGACAATAAATTAGATACTGCAAAATAATTGGATATCCATAATTTCAAGAAATAAAATACTCACCCTTTCCTTGACTTTATCTGTATCCTTTTCCGCATGAGTGTCACGGTTATCACGGGATGCCATCCTCGAGGTTCTAAACCTTGGAAACCACTGAAATAATATGCATCTTAATTTGGGTTGCGTCTCATTTTACTCATAGCATAAAGCGTAAAATATTTAGAAATATTCGCTAAACACCGGAAAGCTGAAATGGTAAATCGGAAATCTCAATTAAATTTACAAAGGCCAAAATCTTATTTTATACTTTGCTAGACAACTAAAAATATGCCTCGAAATGGGCCAAAAATAGCCCCCCAAATGGACTTCCCGTCCTATTAAAAGTGTTTTCCAGCAAGGTACAAAAAGTGAGCTAAACATCCATATAAAAACAGCCATACATCATCTTAAAACAGTGTGAAAATAGTGACTAGACTGCCCGAAATCAACATGAAAAATAGTCACAAAATATAAATTCAAAACATCCATGAAAGTAATAAACTAACCAGCAAAAGGAGGATAAAGAGGGAGGAATAGAAAGGGCACTGTTCAGCTATACAAGGAACTTGGGAGCAACAGCCAAGAGAAACAGCAGCAGGGCAGCAGCAAGCTTACGACACAAATCAGTAAAGCAGTAGAAGAGGCAGCAGTCTCGGGACAGCAGTTTGGGAGAGTAAAAGCAGCATGTTAGGGAAGCAGAGAGCAAGGTAGTCCAGCGACAGAGGTGCAGCAAGGCAGTCCAGTGGCAAGAAGTAGCTAGGTGGCAGCAGCAGCTCAGAACAGCATTCTCGGTAGCAGTAGCTAGGAGGAAGTGGTGCAGCAAGACATCGGGGAGCAGCGGCTCAGGCAGTAGGGAGCAGCAGCTTGGGTAGTAGGGGAAGGGAAGAACAGGCGGAAATGGGAGATGAGGAGGGAGTCCATCAAATATTTATATAGGTATATAGGCGGTGAAGAGGCAGCAAGAGGCCAAAAGGAATTTGTTAATTCAATTAGGTGTCACTAATTGAATCTCCAAAGTCAAATTCAGCTAACACTTGGCTAGCCAAGTTTCAAAACAATCAAACCTACATAATACCAAGCTACCAAAATTCATATAACCATTCATAACTTGATAACAGTAGCCCAAAAGGACTAAAGGCATCCCGCTTAATAAACTCAGCCCAAAGAAATAGCTAGCCCACCTCCAAAATCCCAAAAGCAAGCCTATAACTCTTTTGTTCAGCCACAACATCAAGCCCACTTGTGATTACCTTTGATACCCAAAGCAATAATAAAAGGAAATGAAAATAAAGCTAAATACAAATTCATCAAAAATAATTCAAAAACTTTTCAAATGCCTCTTTCATTATCAGGGATATAAGAAAATTTTTACACATATTTTATTTTGGGTCGTTACATAGAAAATGTACCCTTTAGTTTCCTTTGGATACCCCCACAAGATAACATTTATCTGACTTAGGTTCTAGATTATCAGGCATTTGACGTCTCACGTATGCCTCACAGCCCCAGATCTTAATGTAAGACATACTAGGATGCTTCCCAGTCCATATCTCATATGGTGTCTTCAGAACCGTTTTTGTTGGAGAACAATTTTGTGTAAAAGTAGCAGTCTCTAGAGCAAAACCCTAAAAAGAAACAGGAAGATCTACATGACTCATCATCAATCACACCATGTCCAATAAAGTATGATTCCTCTGCTCAGACACATCATTATGTTGCGGCGTTTTGGGTGGAGTGAGCTGTAATACAATACCACACTCTTTCAGATGATCACGAAAATCATGACTTAGGTATTATCCACCTTGATCAGATCAGAGTTCTTTAACCCTCTTACCCAGCTGGTTCTCTACTTCATTCTTAAACTCTTCGAACTTTTCAAAGGTTTCGGATTTACACTTCATAAGATACACATATCTGTATCTACTGAAATCATCAATAAATATAACAAAGTAGAAGTATCCACCTCTAGCCATAGAACTCATAGGTCCGCATACATCACTGTGAATTATTTCCAAGAGATCATCAACCCTCTTATTGAAACCAGTGAAAGGGACTTTATTCATCTTGCCAAGAAAATAAGATTCGCATCTCTCAAATGATTCATAATAAAATGAGTCAATTAGTCCATCTTTATGGAGCTTGGATATTCATTTCTCATTTATATGGCAAAAACGATAATTTCAAAGGTATGTAGGATTTGAGTTATTTGTTTTTAGTGTTTTAGTATTTTCTATATTATAGATCTGATGGCCTAAGTTCAAAACATATAAACCATTAAACATTTGGGCTACACCATAACAAACATCATTCATAAAAATTGAACAATAATTATTCTTAATTATAAACAAAAATCCTTTTATGTCAAGACATGATATGGATATAATATTTCTAGTTATGGAAGGAACATAATAATAATTATCAAGTTCTATTACAAGCCCACTAGACAAAGAAAGACGGTAAACTCCTATGACGATAACAGTAACTCTTGCTCCATCACCAACACGTAGGTCCACCTCCCCTTTACTCACCATTCTTCTCCTTCCTAGTTCCTGCACATTTATACAAATGTGAGAACTACATCCAGTATCCAATACCCAAAATGTATGAGCAGAAAGGTTTATATCTATAACATAAATATTTGAAGCGGAAGTCATACATCCCTTTATTTTCTACAGACCCTCAATATAAGAAGGACAATACCTCCTGCAATGACTAGCCTTTCCACAGTGGTGGCATTTCTCTTCTTTCGTCAAGTCTTTCTTCTTCAGTTCTGAATACTTGGGCTCAAGAGATGACTTAGGTCTAACCTTAGTCTTCTTAAAACCCTTAGCCTTGCCCATGTCTTTATGCAGCATTAATATGGGGTTAGCAGGCTTGGCCTTCTTCATATTGATTTTGGCAGTTCTCAACATTCTTAGGAGCTCGGGCAGTGTCTTGTATATTTCATTCATATTGTAGTTCAAGACAAACTTCTCATAACTGTCCGACAATGATTGCGGGATTAGGTCTGTAGCCAACTCTCAGTCCAAAGAAAAACCTAGTCTTTCAAGGTTCTCTATATACCTAATCATCTTGAGTACGTGAGTCCCTACTAGGTCTCAAGTTCCCATCTTACTCTGAAACAACGCCTCGGTTATGTCAAACCTCTCTTGCCGAGCTTGCCCTTAAAACATTTTCTTAAGGTGATCATCAATCTCCTTACAACCCATGTTCTCATGTTGCTTCTGAAGCTCAGAGTCCATGGTTGCCAGCATGAGGCATTCAACGTCTAAGGAGTCGTCTTGATACTTCTTATAAGCATACTTTTTAGATCGGGATGCATTCTAGACTGGCTATTTAGAGGATTCCTCTTCCAAAACATAGAGCTTACGCTCTTTCCTGAGAACATTTCTCAGGTTCCTGTACCATTCTAAATAATTTGTCCTGCTCAGTTTCTCCTTCTCAAGGATGGCTCTGAGGGACATGGTAGAATGAGATCCACTTGTCATGGAAATTCTACAAGGATTTATGTAAAGAAAAATTTAGTACTACATTTCAAAATATATTTTTATTACCATTTGGACTTTAATTAAAATTACTCTCACTGTTTTAATCAAACTGATAACCCTTGATATCAATTCGGAGAGTTTATGCGAGTTACTCTCTTACTGGACAAGATCCGTATTTAACCAACACCATGAGTCAGCTTTGGCTTTTCTCTCACAATGTAGTTATTTAGGTAGGAAACGCTTGTCGATTGCATCATTATGCAACTTTTGTATGGTTGGTGAATAACTCTTTATTCTCATCCATCATATGGTGCATGCCAACCCTATGCCTTTAGGCACTCAACTTTTGAGGTCACCCAGTTAAGTTTGACCCAATTTTGACAGTGGGATATCATAATTATCCACTCGCACCCTTACCGAGATAGATTAATGCGCTATGCTTTGGCAAGCCCACACTTCATTGATCGAGGCAGGAAGAGTGTCATCCATCATAAGGCATCCGAATACTTAATATTGCTTAAGGGACTTTTAAGATAATTGATTAACACTTAAAAATGGTTAACAATCAACCAATGTGCACATCCACAAAATAAAACTTATAGCATTCATAATCCAAATGCATCACAGATGTGCACAAGAAAAATCATCAACACTTGACGAACAAGGCTAAATCTGAACATCTAGAACTCTTCTAAATCTTCAAATTTACATGCACTGGACATGAGTAACCCAAACTCCACTTATACAGTATGCAAGCTCGTCTCACTATATGAGATTAAAAATCTAACACACTTGGTTTCACAAACCAACAAGAGGGACGGTTACTATTAGGAAGAAATAAGGAAATCACAACGAAATCACATGCGTTCTTGGAGGGGTTCCAAGAATAGATTTGGGCATTTAGAACACTTCTAAATTTTCAGATCTACACGCAATAGATTTAATAACTTCTAAAACAATGAACATCACACAATCTCCCTCTGATACCACTATTGGGTTTTTCTATATGTCACAACGCTTGTGAACAGTGAAATATGGAAACAAGAAAACCCCAAAACAAATAGATCTTGCAATGAACATTGATCAAGAAGTAAAGTTGTTGTAAATAAAATTTACCTTTGCGATATTGAGTCACTACTCAACTGAGATGCTCTAAGAAAACTGGCGACCACTAGCGGATGGAGTTCCGAGCGCAGAATGGTGTCCACACATCTATAGGTGATCTATAGATAGAGAGAACCCCTAGACTCTTGTCACATAAGATCTAGGTTAGAGTAAAGCACTATGCGTCTTCACAGACTGCTAGGTCTGCTCTAGAAGAGGTGGCGGTCCCCAAAAATAGGTTGAGCGACAGCGATGGGATCAAAACTTTCGGAAATGATTTTCATTGGCCTTTTTCCTCTTGGGCATAGCACAGTACTTTCACACACTAAAAATCCTAAGACATCATCTATTTATACCCAAAGGAATAAACAACATAAAGTCCTCGCTATCGGCAGACCCGTAATATTTGGAATTTTTCCTCGATGAATCAATACTTGACTCAACGAAGTGTCGAGTGGACTCAATGCACTGAATGCTTGGCTGAGTGGTCAAAATGTACTCAACACCTGGTTGTTCTTGGTCTCAACACACTCAATGCCTGGCAGTGGCCTCAACACTTGACTCGACGAATCAACATTTAATTCGATGAAGCATCGAGTGGACTCAACTCACTTAACGCTTAACTTGACAAATCAACACTTGACTCGACAAATTATCGAGTGGTCTCGACGCACTCAATACCAACACTTGATCAATCAACACTTAACTTGATAAAGCATCGAGTGGTCTCAACGCACTCAATGCTAGCACTTGACGAATCAACACTTTACTCGACAAGGCGTCAAGTTGTCTCAACGCACTCAATGCTAGCACTTGACGAATCAACACTTGACTCGGCAAAGCGTCGTGTGGTCTCAACGCACTCAATGCCTGGCTGAGTGGACGCAACACACTCAACGCCTGGCAGTGTGGTCTCGACGCTGCCTAGCAGTGTGGTCTAGACGCACTAAACGCTTGGCACTGCTTAGTGTTTTACTCATCATATATGAGTAAGACCAACATAATCCATTCCTCCAATTTCTCCAAACGCTCTTATGTGTAACCCTATAGGCTGATATTGCGTTGGCAGTGAGACTACATTCTTGATCACTTTTAGATCATGATGGTAACACCAACACTTTGATGGTCATGAGTGCCAGCCTTGGAACATAAGTGGGTATGTATGTTTGGTGTTACAGAAAAGTCGAAGCTGACCCGCGTCGTTGTCGTTAATTTGCACGGTGACCTGAGCAACGAAAAAGAGATGAACCGTACTTATACTATGTCGTTCGGCTAAACAGACCTAATGTACATGTTTGTTGTCATTGGCATGGGAGAGAGTCGTGTCTTTAGGCCAGGCTAGTAAGTCTCAGGTGTGTCCGTCCAGTCTGGGACTGAGGATGGTGTTGGGAATCATGTAGATCCTTGTATGGGGGATTTGACACCAGTGAATGCCATGATGGAAAAAATGGTACCCTTATTATGTCTGATACACCGATAATGTGACCTGAGTGCACGAGACGTTTGGTTAGTCATGTCATCATTTGTATTGGTTGGTGCTTAAGTTGCACTTCTTCGTATATTGTGATCATGCTAACTACTATAGGGAAGGAGTGCTGCCCCCTGGGTGTGGGGAGGGGTCGTTATAATTTGGTCAGCTAAAGCTGACCATTGCTTTGTTTGCCACCGCTGGGGTGGAATGCTTTTGTGCAAGTGCAGTTGAGCCAAGCGGGAAGTAGTGTACTGAAGCCCTATTTGTTGTGTCGGCCCTCTAAGGCCAAACAAAGCGTATTTTTACTGTTTCATGTGTGATTGGTCTACGTGCCGATGTCTGTAAAACACTTATAATTGAGAAAATAGTTGTAAGGCCATAACGTTTTGTGTATTTGGTTTGGCATTCCTATTTTATTGTTAGTGGGCATTCTTGTGTTTGGGTTCTAAGTAATTTAAAAACTTCCGCTAGAATGCACTATGAGTTAGGATGCGTAAATGGTTTTTGGAATTAATGTGTAACTCCACCGAGTGTTCGTGGAATATGGTATGGGGCCCCGGTCGAACCTTCTGTGATGACCCTGGGAAGTCCCGGTACGGCTTGGGCAGTGAAGGAACTCCATAGTTAAGCGTGCTTGGGCGAGAGTAGTACTGGGATGGGTGACCTCTTGGGAATTCCCCGTACGGCCCAACTTAACTGTCAAGTTCGCTCATCAAAGGGAGGTTATAGCCACCAACAACCTGCCAGAGTGCTGGAAAGGTGTTGGGGTGCTTGGGCTGCAGCCCGGCAGCTTTGCCTAAAGTGGAGCCGTGACATTGTCACGTTGGATCAGCTAGGGGCGTTACACCTTCTGTTATAGTCTATGTGAAGGATGGGGTGTTACAAAATCTACTCAAAATCACAAAGGATCTTCCTAATCTACTTCAAATCCAAGATCCCTAAAAAAATTTAAGAGGAAAACATAAGATTACCTTGGATTTGGGGTTATGCTAGAGACAGGGTTTGTCTCACGCATTAGGGTTTCAGGAAAAATGAGGAGATTTAAGATCTGGAATTAGATTCGTCGTTTTTATATAAAACGATATTGTGGCGCGATAGCAAAAAATTCTATCAAAACTCTGATTTGTTATCTTCACTTTTCTTTGCATATGATACATATACTACAATTAAGATTTTGTTGATTTATCCTTTTCAGATAATTTACAATGTTTTTTTTCAGGTTTCAAAGTACATTATTTTTTGCTTATTCATGTCTTTCATATCTTTCATATACAATGAAATTGTGAGTAGCAAATGTTTATCATTATTTTCACATACCTCTAGGTATTGTTGAATTTGATGGCCAGCCTTAGAGGGGGAGGGAGTGAATAAGGTTTTTAAAATAGTACGAATATAAAAAAAGAGTTTTACTGAAGAAAATAAGTTCTGAAAGCTACCGCAGGCGGTAAGGCTAGCGCTCGGCGGTAGGTCACAAAGATCGATTTCTTTGTAAAACTTTGTGTTCGAATTTTCCACACAACACTCAAACCTCTAGGAACATATAATCTTGAATTTCAGATGAAACACAAACAATTATAATTTTATTCAAAGATTAGTAGAGGTTTACAATTACCAAACTTGATCTCTGTGATGTCGGAGATCGAAGACGATGAATACAATCTTCTTATGGTTTCTATATCGACCCTCTCAGGACTGGTTGGCACTCGCTCTTCTTCCCAAGAAGATCGACGAGCCGACTCTTCACCTTCCTCCCTGGAAGGGTCTTAGAGCTTCACTATATCTCCCAAATCTAGGCATACTCCTAGGATGATTTCCTACAGACTCCTCCCAGAAATCCAACGACCTCCTAGGTTGATTTCCCTTACACAAAGATCAGATAAAAACAAAGAAAATTTAGAGTTTAAAAGTTATTTATCCATCAAACGTAGAACATGAAAGTATCTAGTTGTCTACCTAAATCACCTAGAGGGGTGAATAGGTGAGTTCTGCATCATAGCAGATTAAAAATAATTATAAGCAAGCACACAAAATAAACACAACACAATACAAGAATTTATAGTGGTTCCCCGATTTGGGTACGTCCACTATATCGCCTCACCTATCTACCATAAAGGGCTAGATTTGGCTACTTCACCTTTCTCAGATTTAAACAAATCTTACAACTCGGAATCAATACTCCTACTTCTCGGAGAACAACCTCTCCTACACTCGGAGAACAAACTCCCTTACAACTTGATCCTTGCACAAGGATCTACACCTCAGAAGTGAAAACTTCATACAAAAGTACAAAAGAAATTTTATGCAACACTTTAGATTGAAAACCAATCTATTTCTTTAGATCTGAAAATGTTCAATCTTCTTCTTCCTTGGAATGAAAATTTGAGAGTCTTGTAGAAGAAGAAGACTTGAAATCAATCTTGAGAGCTTGATCTGAAAACTTTGATCCGACAAGATCTGAAGGCTTTGAGAAAACCTAAGAAGAGATCTGTCGAATCTATACTTGAAGGAATTGCCAATCGTGCGAATATAGGTCGTGAAATCAATTTTTAAAAGTTTTACGTATGACAGAGAACAGGTGGCATTTTCATGATTTCAAATGCGGAAGAACGAGTAGGGTTGATCGAATTAACCCTTGTTATTTATAGGATTCCTCCGTCTAACGGCTAGAAAAATCCTTCCTAAACAAATAGTCCACATGTACTATATATGGTCGTCGGCTTGAACCATAGAACCGTCGGGAAGAAAATCGGAAATAAATTTCGCTAAGTCCATTCGTCGAGTATTGTTGTATAATCATGAGTATACTCGACGAACAGTTTCAACATCTGACAAATTCTACTTGGGCAAATCCAGAAAAGTAGATTCAAGAGCTCAACGCTTTTCCAGTGAGTCTCGACTAATTCGACGTGTATTGACTGGTATATTCAACGAATTCGATGAGTGTCAATAGGTACACTCAACGAATTCGACGAGTATACTTGAGGATTCTCGACGAATCTTACTTAACCAATTTCCAAGATCACAAAAAAGATTCTCTAAGTAAACACGACGAATTCAACGAGTCACAATAGGTATACACAACGAATTTTATGAGTATTCATAAGTATACTCGACGAATTCGACGAGTATCCGCTACTATACTCGACGAATTTTACTTAGGAAAAATTTTCTTTCTTCTGAATACAACAGCTAGTCCTTCCTCTATCCTTCTAATGCATTTGTAATAGAAATATAATTCAATAGAGAGATTACACGTGAGTCGTAAGTCCTCCGTCTGTCAACATAAAATATAACAGAAGGCCAGGCGGGGGCCCCCGCCATATTCCACGGACAGTCAGCGGAGTTACATGTTAATATCAAAAAGACCAAACAAATCCTAACTTAGAGCATTCTAGCGGAAGCTTCATGGGTAAATAGAAAAGTAACACGAATGTCCACTAATGTACCAAATAGGAATGTTATACAAAATACACCAAAAAGTGTGGCCTTAAGACCTTACAATTGTTCTTCATAAAGGTGGTTCACAAAAATCGGCACACAGGTCGTTCATACACGAAAACAATAAAAGCTCTTCGCTCGGCCAAGAAGGATGATCGTTACCCTCATAGATCGTTTTGAAGCCATGATCATGCCTTCTATCCGGATGGAAAGGATCGCCTCGCTTTCTTCTTCACGGATCTTGATTTAGCTCTTGATTCCGACCGCGGGATCTCCTTCACCAAGAGAGTGAGAGAAGAGAAATGACTCTTCTTTTCTCCACTCCTCTGATTAAGTAGACTCGGGATTAATCCCAACCACACAATCCTTTATTCAATAGGAATGAAGGTCCACGATTTTAGCTGACAACTCAAACATAATGATAACACCGAGCAATATCCAATGTCGTCTGGCAACATCGATGGTAACCACTTTGACCCAGTCAACACCGCTCTTCAGCCGCCTTCCGGCCATCCGATAGGTGTAGTTTCTATGTGGCACTATCGCCACGTGATATCTCACTATCGCCACGCGATAGTCTACTCAACAATTCGTTAAGTGCATTGAGTGTGTTGAGTGCATTGAGTGTGTTGAGTGGTATTGCCAGCGATCATCACTATCACCAGGCGATAGCTACCCGTGAGCTCTATTTTCCAATTTTTGGGGTGTTACAAACCTCCCCTCGTCACAGAAATTTCGTCCCAAAATTTTATTCATTTGAAGGAAAACAGTACAAAACTTTAATGACTCTACTTTACAAAAAAAACTTGTGAAACTCATCTCGCATGGTTTGCTCACGCTCCTATGTCAGTTCTTCACGGCCACAGTTGTCCCAACGGACTATCCATCCCAATTGCTTTGTTTCATAGCTATCTGATCTCTATATACTCGATCCTAATGGGTCTAACTTTCGTCGACAGCCCACTGTCGACCGGAACCTAATCGTTAGCAATCACTTGTGAAGGCTCTTGCAAAGTCTTCTACAACACTGATATGTGGAACACATCGTGCAAATCACTTAGCAATCGTCTTTCCCTTCTTAGCATAAGATACTCCTGCCTTTTTATCCTTCCTTGGAAGGCCAGTGGTACAGTCACAGGCTATATGTCCCGGCTTGCCACATGTGTAACAAATCAGCGGACCTCTTCCTATTATCATTTCAGACTTGCTTGAAGAAGCTGGTCCCAAAGACCTAGACTTTGTTCTCCACTTATTTTGGTACTCAGATTTTGCAAAATGCGTCACTTTGAACTCTTGCTTTTTCACATCCAAGTCCTTCCTGCCCTGCACCCTCTTCAATTCCTTCTCCAACGAGCGAGGCTTATCAACTAATATTTAAAAACCTTGATTCATCAGACCTGAGAGAAGTAACCTTAGCTCATCCTGCAATCTCATATAGAACTGATTGGTCTTACGCTCTTCGTCTGCAAAAGTGGACCTCGCATAATGTCCTAACCTAATGAACTCTTGCAAGTAGTTATCTACACTACTCTCGCCCTGAGTCAAATGTTGGAACTCATTCTCCATGGCAATCCACTGCGATAAATACAGATGCTTTGCCAAAAAACAATCTCAAAAACTCCTCCATTGAGATCTCAGATTGTCGTCTGCCCTCCAAGTGGTGTAACTCCAATTCATCCCACCAAAGTCGTGCATCTCCATCCAAAAGGAAAGTAGCCAAGGTTACCTTCTGCCCCTCCTCTATTTCAATTGCTGTCAATATCCTCTTGACATGTGAAAGCCAGTCCTCCGCCAGCATTGGGGATCCTTCACCCATGAACATAGGAGGACCAAAACTCATGAATTACTTCAACTGCCTTTCAGTAGCTCGCCTTTCCACCAAGGCCTTAACAGGAACCTGCCTAATAGCTATAAGCTCATCCACACCAACCTGCACTAGTGTCCTAACAGGATGCACCTTCTTAGTTGGCTGTACATTTATCATAGCAAGCACTGCCTCAGTAACTAAGCATATTGTTTCTGCAAAAGGGGGAGGTGTGGGCCCATTAGTTGGTGTCATACTCTCCAAAGAATGTTAGGGTTCATATTGTCCTGCACCACTTCGAGTTACCTAAAAGTGTAAAATACATAATTTAGCGACCACTCACAAGGCAATCAACGACCAATAGGAATGTGCAGGTTCCTCAAATATGTGTATTTTTAATCCTAAGTGGACATTTTTGTTATAACGGTAAGCATATACACGTGCTGCTTTGATACCGAATAATAACACCTTCGTCCGTCAATGTAAAATATAACAAAAGTTCCGGCCAGGGCCCCACGCCATATTCCACGAACAGTCAGCGGAGTTACATGTTAATATCAAAAAGACAAAACGAATCCTAACTCAGAGCATTCTAGCAGAAACTTCATGGATTAATAGAACTCAAGCAATACGAATGTCCACTATTATACCAATTAGGAATGTTATACAAAATACACCAAAAATTGTGGCCTTAAGGCCTTACAATTGTTCTTCATAAAGGTGGTTTACAAGCATTGGCATGCAGGCCAGCCACACATGAAAATAATAAAAGCTCTTCGCTTGGCCAAGAAGTAAGATCGTTACCCTCATAGATCGTTTTTGAGCCATGATCAAGCTTTCTATCCAGATGGAAAGGATTGCCTTGCTTTCCTCTTCACAGATCTTGCTTTAGCTCTTCCGACCGCGAAATCTTTTTCACCAAGCTTCCAATGCTCAGCCTCCAGCCCCTCTTCTTCCTTTCTTCCAAGGAGATGATGAAAAGGATGAGAGAGTGTGAGAGAAGAGAAATGACTCTTCTTTTCTCCACTCCTCTACTTAAGTAGTCTCGGGATTAATCCCAACCACATGATCCTTTCTTCAATAGGAATGAAGGGCCACAATTTCAGCTGACAAGTCAAACATAACGATATCGCTAAGTGATATCCGCTATCGCCTAGAAACATTGTCGATAGCCTCTTTGACCCTAGTCAAATCCACTTTTTAGCTGCCTTCCGACCATCCGACACATGCAGTTGCCTCATGGCTCTATCGTCATGCGATATCTCATTATCTCCATGCAATTATCTTCTCGACGATTTGTTGAGTGCATTGAGTGCGTCAAGTGGTATCGCTCACTATTGTTAGGCGATAGCTACCCGTGAGCTCTGTTTTCCAATTTTTGGGGTGTTACATGAGTTAACACATTGGACTACACAGTGAGGGATTACATTGTATAGTCTTGTGTTTCATTACCCACTGTAACCTGACATTGGTTTGTACTTAGCAATAAACCCTACAAGCACATGACTAAAGAAACGACATTAAATAGAAACTCAATTCATCATAGTTCAAGGGACACTTCTTCAAATCAAGGTCATTGTGGATACAATACCCAACAATCTTCCCCCATTTGAAGAATTCAGAACCCTATATACAAAGGTGAATTCCACACAAGATAATCTTAAATTAAGACAAGGGAAGGAACATAAAAGTAAGTAATAAGAAGTTCTATCTCAGTCAAAACATTAATGTATATATAAATAGTTCTATCGAGGCAAACAGTTTTCATACAATATCAAAGAAAATGTAAACTTTAGATAAGTTTGCCCTTGTTCTTCTGATTCTGCCTGTCAAAGTAAGCATTAAGCTTCGGTAAATACTTTGGTGGAGGAGGAGCATCTGGATCATCTCTTTTGAATTTCCTGAAATGAATCCTTCTATTAGCATTGGCCACCTCAAGTTTCTATCATTCCTCTCTTCTATAGTGTGACCACATGTCTTCATTTCCTAAGTCAACTAATGTGAAGGTGTCCAAAATTATGCATTTAGAGATTGGGCTCCACACTTCATAAAGTTCCTTATTAGGATCAGTCATGTGAGCAGATGAGCCTTCTCCATACCTTCTTTTCTTAAGAGCTGGTTGAGCTGCTTCTTCAACCACTTGAATATTTGGTTCAGCAGTAGCAGTAGATTCAGTCCCATACTGATGGTAATCTTGTGGTGGGTCTTGAGTGTCTGTCTAGTATTGAGAGTAATCCTAAAGAGGATGAACATAATCATGCACTGGATCTGGTATCACTGGTTCTGACATCACTGGATCTGACATCCTTCCTTCAGCATTTCCTTAAACACTAAATAATTCTCCATGCAGCCATTTGAAGTTTTCATAATTGTAAGTGTTAACATTTTGAAACTGTTGTTTCATAATGGCTTCAATCGCATTCACTTTACCTTTCAGTTCTATCTCTGACTTATTCAATCACTACCTTAGCTATAGCATTACAGTAATGCATCATTTGCTCATCAAAGTAGTGCATCCAGGCATTTTGAGCTGTAATGATAGTCTTTGCATTTTCATCAACATTCTTTAACACATCAAGATTGCTCTTCAGCCTATTCATAGTCTGAATAATTGCTTGCCCACCTTGAATGAACCAGGTGTCCAGAGTTGATTCTAACTTATCAAAATGAACTTTGACTTTATCAAGTCCGTTATTCATATCTCGTTAAACCTCTTTCACTTGCTTGAGAAATTTCTTTAGAGAGAGATCAAAATGAGCTTGTTGTTTGTCCAATATGGCTTCTATAGATTTTAGAATGAAAGTATTTGAACTTGTGTTTGGAATGTTTTTAATTTGAATTCTGGGACGAGATAGTAGGTCTGCAATGTCCTAAGAGTCACTAGAAGAATCTGTCATAGGAGATATATGAGCTTTAAACAGTATAGAGGGATCTACAGCCTCTAGGACAGGAGGATGCACCTCTGCATCTCCTTCCTCATCAGAAATATCAACTATGTCCTCCCCCTTAACTGGAGGCCCTCCTGTAATCTGAGCAATCCTTTTCTGAAGATTTTAAATAAACCTGTCAACCTTCGTGTGAATCGAGATAGATGGATGACTCTACTCCCCTCAGTCACAACTGGAAGAATTTCTGGGAAACTTACGATCATATTGGCAGAAGCAACAATCTCATCAGTAGCCAACACATTTTCCTCCTCTTGCTCACCAACCTTGCCAGTAACAACATCACTAAGATCAACAACCTCTCCTTTAGCAGAATCATCAAAATCAACATCCATATCATCATCAACAATATCTTTAGTCGACTCATCAATCACAATCTCAACAGCAGTAGTAGTAAGAACAACATCAGCAACACCTGTATCTGGAACAACATCAACAACAACTTTATCTAGAATAATGATGCGTGGAAAATACGGCAAGCGCACCGGTCGCACAAGTAATAAAGTTTGGGAATAAATCCCCGAGTGTCGGTCTCTTGAGGAACACAGTAAGGGATGAGTTAATTTCAAGGAGGACTTGAGATTAAAGTCCTTAGGTCGGCGGTAACGATGGGGGTTTTGATGGTTACGGAAACAGAAAATAAAACACTACCAACTACTCCTATGCAACGCCGCTATGCGAAGCTTCGCCAGACGGGATGGAAACTACACGGGCCGCTATGCACCGAATCGCTTGGCGGATGGACGAGTAGTCTAGCGGATGAGGTGGTTAGAATGGCGGAATGAGGGTCGTAAGCACCTCTTCGCAACGCACGCCACTAGCAATTGCTAGTGCGGCAAGGGTGGATGGTGGAGGATGGAATATGGCGCACCTCAAGCAATAATAACAAAATCACAATAACTCACATAGACATGAATAAGTGAAAATGCTAATCAATAAAAATACTTCATCAATACATAGAAATTAAACTAAGCTATCAACAACAACATAAGAGGAGTGTGCGAAATCGACCGGGTCCGAAGCCTTATTGAGGGTTCACGGTTGGAATCCCGAGTTGTCAATCCGAGTCCAAGCTCGGTCCTCAACTGCGTCCGTGGTAGAGGAGGCTGTCACTCACTCCCAATGGACCCATCTTCTTAGTTGAAATGACCCGGTAGATTGCGGCTCCAGCTCCTCCTAACTTGATGGAGAAAGCTCGGTCAAAACTCTGCTTGAAGCTTGGGGATGAAGGAGGAGGCCGAGGGGATGCTCCGGCTTTGATTTGGCGTTGAAGGCTTGCCCGGAGCAACTCCCTATGGTGGAGGATGATGGAGGGCTGCGAAATCCCTCTTCGGAGCAGAAAACGGCGGAAAAATCGCGGAAAGGGGCGATCTCCCGAAATTAGGGCGGAACCTGCGTATTTATAGATTGCAGAATAAACAGCGCGCACGATCACTGGCGCACGACCAGTGATCGTGCGCCCTGTGGTCAGTGATAGTGCGCGAAGGCCAGGCAGAACTCCAGGAAAAAGTGGAATCAACGCGCACGATCAGTGGCGCACGAGCAGTGGTCGTGCGCACTGAAGTCAGTGGTCGTGCGATTTAGAGGCAGAAAAGTGGAAAAAGATGTCATGACTGTGCACGACCGGCAGCGCACGAGCAGTGATCGTGCGCGGTATAGCTGGTGATCGTGCGATATGGCAGGGGCAGAACTTTCATAAAAGAGGGCAGACTGCGCACGACCGATGATCGTGCGCCAAAGAGGTCGATGGTCGTGCGTGGGTAAAAACGCACGACCATTGGCTCCTTTGTCAAAAATGGTGAAAGCCCTATCCCGGACGCCCACACGATCCCATAACCTGCAGGAAACCTGGACGGGATGTCGACATGGCAGTCACAGACATAAATATAATACACAGCAAAAAGGTAAATACACACATGCACAGAAATAGGCTAAAAAGGGTGCACAAGACATGGAAAACCGTAGCGAACCAAAAGGAGTGCAAATGACGCTAAATGGTGTGCAAAGACAAGAAAATAAGCCTAGATGAGTCCGGAATTAAGTATAAAATATGGACTCATCACACCCCCATACTTAACCGTTTGCGCGTCCCGAGCAAACAAAACCTAAGCAGACGGGGAAAATGAACTAGCTAACAAAGAAATTGCAAAACGGAGTACCATGCGAAGTCGCATGCTCGCGTGCATAAAAATAAAGTAGAGGAAATTTTTAAGTAAACAAAATATTTTATATTTTTCACAATGCGTATCAAAAATTTATTATTACTCAAAAGTGGAATCACGGTGAATCATCTGGTCCTACGCAGGGAGAAAGTAGACAGGCCACTAAGGTGAGCATTGCTGAAGACCGGGGCTCAAGATTACCCCCAAAGGAATCCACCAATGTCGGAGACCATAAGCTTGCCCGTTCGCACTCTCTCCACGGCACTAGTCAACTCAAGCGCAAGTCCGTAGGACTTCGGGTAATAATGGGGCTTGGGTTACGGTGAGGAAAATAAGGATAAACATGAAGGGTATGCACCTAACCCAAATGAGCTAACATACAAAACTAGTACCCGCTTCCCACAAAATAAACACGGGTGCACCACACCCCCAGACTTAACTTTTACTAAATGGGTGTGTGCACCGCCTACTCCAAATCAAAATCATATCCAAAAGATTTTCAATTAAACTTTTTCTTTCATCATTTTTTTTTTCTTTTTACAAACATTTCATTTTTTTTTCTTTTTTTTTTCAAAATCTCAGCAATTAAAACTTGGGCGCACATCCACATTTTCACAAATAATAACACCACATCACAACCCAACATGAAAATATAAAACACTAAGCTCAACTTGGGTGTGCGACTAGGATCGGCTATGGGGCTTTGGCGAATATAGTGGAGCTGAATCAAAAGGAAGGGTAGGCACAAAGGGGCTTAGCGAGGATATGACGTTAGGAACGGTACAAAGCTCAACCGGGCCAAAATAATGGCCTACATCACGCTCACGCTAGAAAAACCATGTACCAATGCTTCGAGAATAGCTTGGGGCAAGTTCTTAGCAACCGAGAAAGATAATCCTTCCCCGACTCAAGCAATACGAGTCTAGTGGCGGCTACACACATTCCTACGCTACCGTTTGATTCACACCGGATTCACCAACTTTTGAGTAGAATAAGAAATATTTACGCAAATAGAAAAATATAGAACTATAAGCATACGAAAAAATTAAATCTACACAAATTTCTACACAAAACGAGAGCAATTGACTAGGAACACAGCAAGGCCAACATTTTACTCCGTCTCACAATCCTAAGCCAGCACCATAATTTTACCAAAATCTGACAAAGACACGAGTTTAACTCGCAACACGCAAAAAGTTAAGCACGCGCTCATGTGGGTGCAGTGGTGTGCGATGCAATGAACATAAACAAAATAATAACTATAAAAGCTTCTAGTATGCGCATGCAATGTGCACGTGCAAAAGGCAACAACTAGTAGCTCTCCCCCAGACTTAAACTAAGCAGCATAGCATACGATATAGAAATTTAAATCAAAAAGAGCTAAGGGAAGAGGTTACCTAATGCTCAGCTAGTGAGCATACCAGAAGACGCGTGGAAAGTAGCAGCAGGCCCGCCAAACGAAGAATCACAACCCCGCTAATGCGTAGTTTCCATGAATACCTGTAGGGGTGAGCTCCGCAAAAACAAAAGAAAAATATACAAAAAGGAATACTAAACTAAGCTAGACATAAAAAAAATGCAGAAAATGAAAGATAAGCACTGGGGTTATTGTCATCCCAGCACGACTTATTCAGCAAAAGAAAAGTTCTAGCTAATGGGCCTATGAAAAGAAAAGTGCACAGGCAACTGTCCTAATATCCGTTGCGATAACGGGTACCGATACGGCGATAGCACAATTACCCCTCTACCTGAATAATAATACCTGCGACGCAAAGGTAGAGGAAATAGGAAGTAAGATGAGGAGGAGCACTGGTCCTCACTCAACTCACCATAAAAAATATCCTTGCCTAGCAAGGTATCGTCCACCACCGGTTCGTAGGAAGCGACGGCAGCGGCAAAAATGCCAGGCGCATCGACAACCTCACATACCCGTGGAGATTCCACCTGCACAGGCTCAGATAAAGAAGGGGGATCAAGAAATAAAGTAGAAGAAGAACTAAAAGAATCAGAAATATGGAGAGTGATCCCGGAATCACTCTCAGTAGGATCCAAGCATAGATCACTGTCGGTGTCATGTTAGTCATGGCGAGGGGAAACTGAGACCACGAGGTCCTCGGTGGTGATTTGGACCTCCTCAACCAATAAGGAAGTGGAAATTTCCTCATCAGTAAGGATCTCCTCATCAACACACCTCGGAGCGTCACCGTGTTCCAAGACATAATACTCTCCATTGAAGAGAATAATGTCCTCATCACACCATGGAGCATCCTCATATTCCCAATCTCCAAAGGGCACAACATCATCAACCAACTCACTAATAAGAGGAGTAGATGATTCTTGCAAAGAAAGTGGAGGAACAACAACATCAGAGAAAGTAGGTGCAGGTTCCTCCGGGGGTGAATCAAGAAGAGGGGAAGAAGGTATAGAGGGCGACGGTACCGCAATGTCATCACATCGATCAGTAGAAAGTCTGATGGGTGTATCCACAGTAGTCCCCCATAGACAAGGTGGTACTGTGGATACATCATCAGAATCAGAAGGAGCAGCCCTTTGAGAGGTGGATGAGACAATCCGGATATCCGGTTCATCATCCGCCTCCAACTGGCGCTGAAATTCTGCGCAATCTTTCAACACATGGTCGGTGCTACGACAACATAAACACCATTTTCCATTACTCCTTGGTCCAGGTGGGAACAGAGAGGAATATGAAAAAGGTGAAGGCGGAGAAGAGTAGTGACCATAAGACTGTGGTACGGTGTATGAAGTACCATAAGACAACGGTGCTCCATACACTGAACCACGAGAATTATGCTCACCATTCTTCAGTGGGGCACTCATCACTACTATGCCTATAATCCCCGCACCAACGGCAACGGATATTCGCATAAGAATACATGGTGCAGCAAGAAAGAATTCACCACGAGAATTTTCTAAGCAAAAATTAACCACACACAAGCAGATAAATAAAAAGGAATACCTACTACTGAAATATCAAAATTAGAAAAGGAATAAAGAAAAATAAGCAACAAATTATAAAAACTAAAGCAAAGAAAAATAAAACATGGAATGAACAAATGGAAAAGGGCTTCAATCTATAATCTCCCTCTCCAAAAACTCAAACGACTGTGTTCCCCGGCAACGGCGCCAAAAACTTGATGCGTGGAAAATACGGCAAGCGCACTGGTCGCACAAGTAATAAAGTTTGGGAATAAATCCCCGAGTGTCGGTCTCTTGAGGAACACAGTAAGGGATGAGTTAATTTCGAGGAGGACTTGAGATTGAAGTCCTTAGGTCGGCGGTAACGATGGGGGTTTTGATGGTTGCGGAAACAGAAAATAAAACACTACCAACTACTCCTATGCAACGCCGCTATGCGAAGCTTCGCCAGGCGGGATGGAAACTACACAGGCCGTTATGCACCGAATCGCTTGGCGGATGGACGAGTAGGCTAGCGGATGAGGTGGTTAGAATGGCGGAATGAGGGTCGTAAGCACCTCTTCACAACGCACGCCACTAGCAATTGCTAGTGCGGTAAGGGTGGATGGTGGAGGATGGAATATGGCGCACCTCAAGCAATAATAACAAAATCACAATAACTCACATAGACATGAATAAGTGAAAATGCTAATCAATAAAAATACTTCATCAATACATAGAAATTAAACAAAGCTATCAACAACAACATAAGAGGAGTGTGCGAAATCGACCGGGTCCGAAGCCTTATTGAGGGTTCACGGTTGGAATCCCGGGTTGTCAATCCGAGTCCAAGCTCGGTCCTCAACTGCGTCCGGGGTAGAGGAGGCTGTCACTCACTCCCAATGGACCCGTCTTCTTCGTTGAAATGACCCGGTAGATTGCGGCTCCAGCTCCTCCTAACTTGATGGAGAAAGCTCGGTCAAAACTCCGCTTGAAGCTTGGGGATGAAGGAGGAGGCCGAGGGGATGCTCCGGCTTTGATTTGGCATTGAAGGCTTGCTCGGAGCAACTCCCTATGGTGGATGATGATGGAGGGCGGCGAAATCCCTCTTCGGAGCAGAAAACGGCGGAAAAATCGCGGAAAGGGGCGATCTCCCGAAATTAGGGCGGAACCTGCGTATTTATAGACTGCAGAATAAACAGCGCGCACGATCACTGGCGCACGACCAGTGATCGTGCGCCCTGTGGTCAGTGATAGTGCGCGAAGGCCAGGCAGAACTCCAGGAAAAAGTGGAATCAACGCGCACGATCAGTGGCGCACGACCAGTGGTCGTGCGCACTGAAGTCAGTGGTCGTGCGATTTAGAGGCAGAAAAGTGGAAAAAGATGTCATGACTGCGCACGACCGGCAGTGCACGAGTAGTGATCGTGCGCGGTATAGCTAGTGATCGTGCGATATGGCAGGGGCAGAACTTTCATAAAATAGGGCAGACTGCGCACGACCGATGATCGTGCGCCAAAGAGGTCGATGGTCGTGTGTGGGTAAAAACGCACGACCATTGGCTCCTTTGTCAAAAATGGTGAAAGCCCTATCCCGGACGCCCACACGATCCCATAACCTGCAGGAAAACTGGACGGGATGTCGACATGGTAGTCACAGACATAAATATAATACACAGCAAAAAGGGAAATACACACATGCATAGAAATAGGCTAAAAAGGGTGCACAAGACATGGAAAACCGTAGCGAACCAAAAGGAGTGCAAATGACGCTAAACGGTGTGCAAAGACAAGAAAATAAGCCTAGATGAGTCCGGAATTAAGTATAAAATATGGACTCATCAAATAACATTAGCAACCACTGTCTCAGCAACAACTGTCTCAGCACTCTTTGTGGTCACAGGAACTGGCTCAATAGAAGTGGAAACAAAAGAGGGCACATGAACATCAACAGCCACTTGAGTTGAAATTTACTCCCCCTTAACTCCTGCACCAGAGCTGTCAGGAGCCTTATGGGGGTAGGAATAGTAGTTCTAACATCAGGAATAACTTCGTCCTCTTCCTCAGTCAATTCCCTGAGTCCACCCTGCTTTGGGATTCTTCTTTCCCATCTAGAGAAAATAGAGGAATCAGCCCTCTTTAGGTGATGGATTGGTACACCTGTCTTCATGTCAAAAGTGTTTCTGTCCAACTGGTTTAGATGCATACTAAGAATCCTTCAAAAATTTGGAGCACGTGGACTGTCTTTGATCCTACCAAATAGTACTGCTCCCCAATCAATTCTTTTCCTACAGATGACATCGGCAATGAGCTTGAACATGTCATTAAAGAGGTAGTCGTGGGAGCCAACTTTTCATGAAAGAACTTTCCCAATGACATCAGATTGAAGTTTTCCTTCATCATTCATGACTTTCCTTTTGATGGCTGAAGTTCCTCTAGGCAGACCACAGAATACCAGATCTCTAGTGAAATCATTGTCTTCAACAAGATCAGCCTCTTCAACTTCTAGAAGCCTTGGGAATCGGGTGAGGAGGGAGGCCTTCACTTTGATGGATAGATTCCTGTCCTTGCTTTTAATGATCGTATCCTCACGGCAGAGCTTAGCATGTTGGAATAAATCCAAGACATCACTATCCAAAACCTTGCACGGATATTCCAGGACAAATGAAAGTCTGGGGGCCTCGAGCATCAGGATTACGTTGTGAAATTCATCAATGTCGGTTGCAAATCCTGTGCGAACAAGTTCTCCCCCTATTTGAAGATTTCCTGCACCTCTTGGAGCCATGGAGAATGATTGAGAATCGAAGAAGATGAATCGTCAACGCGAGCAATTGTGGAATATGAATAGTGTGCCGAAGTATTCTTAATGGAATTCCAAAAAGTTCTCGAAGATTGTGAAGTTCGTTTGTTGGATAAAGTCTTATTTATATAAAATTAAAGTTTTGAAGAGAGAGAAGCGTGCGTACCATTGCCTGAAGTGACTCTTAAGATCCAATAAAGAAAGAAAAAAAGACCTAGAGTAAAATTCATTGAAATACTTTGAGTAAGCTCGGTAATTCATCGAAATAACACGGGTGAAGAGTCCCACTCATCGAAATTACTTAGCCTATCTCGATGAATTCGTCGAGATTCCATGAGAATACCCTACGAATTTACCTTAGAGTTTTCTGAACTTTCTGAAATGAAGAATTCCTGAGAACTAAGAGAATTACTTTAACCATACTGACTTTAGTCTTGGTCCTTGACCATCTTCATGATTCCTTGTTAAGCATACTAAGTTCCATTTTGAAGAAAGAGAACTTGGCCTCATCTAGCGGCTTCGTGAAAATATCCGCGACTTGCTTTTCCGTCGGGACATAACTGAGATTTATGTCCCCATTCTCCAAATGCTCATGGATGAAATGGTACCTTATCTCGATGTGCTTAGTCCAAGTTTATGTCCCCATTCTCTAAATTCTCATGGATGAAATGGTACCTTATCTTGATGTGCTTAGTCCGGCTATGAGAGACTGAATTATTAGTAATAACAATCGCACTGGAGGAGTCGCAAAACATTGGAATCTCCTTTAGCTTCATGTTGTAATCTTTGAGCTAATTCCTTAACCGTAGAAGTTGTGCGCAACAACTGCCTGCAGAGATGTATTTTGACTCGGCGGTTGAGATTTTCACACAATTTTATTTCTTGCTACTCCAAGAAATAAACCTTCTTCCTAGGAACTAACAGGTTCTAGAAGTGCTTTTCCTATCATCCATGTTGCCTACAAAATCAGCATCTGAAAGGCCAATTAGCTCGCAGTCATTACTTCTTGGGTACCATAAGCCAAGATTTAGTATACCCTTAAGGTATCTCAAAATACTCTTTACAGTGGCGTAATGTGATTCCTTTGTGTTTACCTAAAATCTAGCACATACGCATGTTGAAAACATTATGTCTGGCCTACTTGCATTAAGGTAGAGAAAGGATCCAATTATGCTTTTATACTTGGTTTCATCAAAAGGTTTCCCTTTCTCATCCTTATCCAGAGACATAGTTGAACCCATTGAAGTCCTCATAGAGGTTGCATTCTCCATTCCAAATTTCTTAATTAACTCATTGGTGAACTTCGTCTGAGAGATGAAAATTCCATCGTCATATTGTTTCGCCTGAAGTCCCAAGAAATACTTCAGCTCACCTATACTACTCACTTCAAAATTCCCATGCATAAGTTTAGAAAACTTCTTGCAAAGTTGGTCATTTGTAGATCCAAAGATAATGTCATTGACATAGATTTGTACTAGAAAACTCTTGTCGTTAACTTCCCTGAGAAATAATGTATTATCTATCTTTCCCCTTGTGAACTTGTTCTCAATAAGAAAGTTAGATATCGTCTCATACCAAGCTCGGGGAGCTTATTTAGAAAATAAACATGTTCAGGGAGAGATGAATTAACAAAATGTGGGGGTTGAGCTACGTATACTTTCTCTTTTAGATTACTATTGAGGACTGTTTATTTCACATCCATTTGATAGACTTTGAAACCTTTGTGAGCAGCATATGCGAGAAATAACCTGATTGCTTTGAGTTTGTCCACAGGAGAAAAAGTTAGATCAAAGTCGATCCATTCTTCTTCTCTATAACCTTTTGTTACAAGCCGGTCTTTATTCTTTATAATCACTCCATTTTCATCAAGCTTGTTTCTGAATATCCATTTTATTCTATTCAAGTCCTGTCTTTTGGGCCTCGGCACCAGCTCCCAAACTTTGCACCTTTCAAACTGGTTGAGCTCCTCTTGCATAGCCATTATTCAAGAAGCATCCTGGTTTGCTTTTTCAAATTTATTTGGCTCGGCCTGAGAAAGAAAGCTAAGATGCAAAAACTTTATTAGTTGTACCTCTTCTCATTCTTACCCCGTCACTTATATCTCCAATGATCAGATCAACAGGGTGATCTCTTGAGTGTCTGAATGCTAGATTCCTTCCCATCCCACCAAGAGGTTCTACCACACATGGTGCACCTTCTGTAGGTGGAAGGAGATCTTCATCTTGAGGTTCCTATTCAATCATGCTGGGATTTACAACTTTGATTGAGTTTGAAGAATCTTCCTTGACTGCTTCTTCCAAGTTTAGCTCTTTTATCTTAGCACCTTCATCTTCACCAAAAATACTATATGAGCTGTTATGAAGTATACTTATCTCATCAAATACAATATTAATAGTTTCCCAAGGCCGTGATGAAATGGTACCTTATCTTGATGTGCTTAGTCCGGCTATGAGAGACTGGATTATTAGTAATAGCAATCGCACTGGAGGAGTCGCAAAATATTGGAATCTCCTTTGGCTTCATGTTGTAATCTTCGAGCTAATTCCTTAACCGTAGAAGTTGTGCGTAACAACTGCATGCAGAGATGTATTTTGACTCAGCGGTTGAGATTGTCACACAATTTTGTTTCTTGCTACTCTAATAAATTAACCTTCTTCCTAGGAACTGACAGGTTCTAGAAGTGTTTTTCCTATCATCCATGCTGCCTACAAAATCAGCATCTGAAAGGCCAATTAGCTCGCAGTCATTACTTCTTGGGTACCATAAGCCAAGATTTAGTATACCCTTAAGGTTTCTAAAAATACTCTTTACAGCGGCGTAATGAGATTCCTTAGTGTTTACCTGAAATCTAGCACATAGGCATGTTGAAAACATTATGTCTGGCCTACTTGCATTATGGTAGAGCAAGGATCTAATTATGTTTCTGTACTTGGTTTCATCAAAAGGTTTCCCTTTATCCTCCTTATCCAGAGACATAGTTGAACCCATTGAAGTCCTCATAGAGGTTGCATTCTCCATTCCAAATTTCTTAATTAACTCATTGGTGAACTTCGTCTAAGAGATGAAAATTCCATCGTCATATTGTTTCACCTGAAGTCCCACGAAATACTTCAGCTCACCTATACTACTCATTTCAAAATTCCCATGCATAAGTTTAGAAAACTTCTTTCAAAGTTGGTCATTTGTAGATCCAAAGATAATGTCATCGACATATATTTGTACTAGCAAACTCTTGTCGTTAACTTCCCTAAGAAATAATGTATTATCTATCTTTCCCCTTGTGAACTTGTTCTCAAGAAGAAAGTCAGATATCGTCTCATACCAAGCTCGGGGAGCTTATTTAGAAAATAAACATGTTCAGGGAGAGTTGAATTAACAAAATATGGGGGTTGAGCTACGTATACTTTCTCTTTTAGATTACTATTGAGGACTGTTGATTTCACGTCCATTTGATAGACTTTGAAACCTTTGTGAGCAGCATATGCAAGAAATAACCTGATCGCTTTGAGTTTGGCCGCAGGAGCAAAAGTTAGATCAAAGTCGATCCCTTCTTCTTGTCTGTAACCTTGTGTTACAAGCCGGTCTTTATTCTTTATAATCACTCCATTTTCATCCAGCTTGTTTCTGAATATCTATTTTATTCTATTAAAGTTCTGTCCTTTGGGCCTCGGTAGCAGGTCCCAAACTTTGCACCTTTCAAACTGGTTGAGCTCCTCTTGCATAGCCATTATTCAAGAAGAATCCTAGTTTGCTTTTTCAAATTTCTTTGGCTCAACCTGAGAAAGAAAGCTAAGATACAAAACTTCATTAGTTGTACCTCTTCTCATTCTTATCCCGTCACTTAGATCTCCAATGATCAGATCAACAGGGTTATCTCTTTAGTGTCTGAATGCTAGATTCCTTCCCATCCCACCAAGAGGTTCTACCACACATGGTGCACCTTCTGTAGGTGGAAGGAGATCATCATCTTGAGGTTCCTCTTCAATCATGCTGGGATTTACAACTTTGATTGAGTTTGAAGCATCTTCCTTGACTGCTTCTTCCAAGTTTAGCTCTTTTATCTTAGCACCTGCATCTTCACCAAAAATACTAGACGAGCTGTTATGAAGCATACTTGTCTCATCAAATACAATATTAATAGATTCTTCTATGACCAAGGTTTTCTTATTGAAAATCTCATATGCCTTATTATAGCTACTATAGCCTATGAAAATACCTTCAAAATATATATCACTAAACTTCATACGATAATACCTCCCATTGTTAAGTATAAAGCATTTGCTGCCAAAGATCCTAAAGTATGACACAGTCAGTTTTCTGCTCTTCAACAGTTCATTAAGTGCCTTACGATGGCTTTTTTTAATGCTCTATTTTGCATGTGGCGAGTCGTGTTAACTGCTTTAGCCTAAAAGTACTCTGATAGTGATGAGTCATTCAACATAGTTGTACATGCTTCAATGAGAGTTTTGTTCCTTATATCGGAACCTCCATTTTGTTGTGGTGTACATAGGGAGGAAAACTCATGAAAGATACCTTAACTTGCACAAATCTTGTCATGGCCCCAGACTCAAACTCTATTCCGTGGTCACTTTTGATTTTGACCACTGAGCAGTTCAATTCATTCTAAACTTACCTGACAAAATTTGTGAAAGCTTCGGAGGTGTTGAATTGTGTTTCAGAAAGAACACTCAAGTAAAACGAGAGTAGTCATCAACAATAACTAGCATATAGACTTTAACTCATAAATTATGAATTGGTATAGAACTGAATAAGTCCATATAAAGTAGATATAAACATCTAGAAGAATATTTTTCAATAATACCATTAAAGGTAGCCCTTATCTACTTACTCATTTAACATGCGTGATATGGACTCTCTTTAAAACACTTAATGTTGGGAGCATCATGTACTAAGTTATGATAAAATAGCATACTTATTGTTTTGCAATTAATATGTGCTACTCTTTTGTGTCATTGGTCACAAAGAGATGCACTATCTTTTGTTAAAAAGCATACTGGTGTAGAAGTATCTAAATAAAAAAATTTAAATAGAAAATATTTCTACTCTGAGTGCCTGTTAAGACTGTCTCCAAATTGGCAAATGATTTTATCAGCCACTTATCCTTGTAGAACTTAACGATGTAACCTTTATCACATAATTGGATTATGCTTATGAGATTGTGTTGTAATCCTTTAACATAAGCCTTGTCTGTGAAGGAGATGACACAATTGGAGATCATACCATATCCTTTAGTTACTCCCCTATCTGAACTGCCAAAAATGACTTTTGGGCTGTCCTCAAGTGGGGTATATTCTAGAAGTAGGCTTCTTGTCTCGATCATATGCCAAGAGAATCCGTTGTCCAAATACCAGATAAGAGTTTTGTTGGCATTTGAACATACATGCATTCATAAATCACTTACCCTTAGGAACTCAAACAGATTTGGGTCCTTGGTTCCTGGTTAGCTTAACACCACTAGGAATATTAACATTTTGATTGGTCGGTCTCGCAATGTTTACTCATGGAGTTTCATATTTAACTGGATGAAACCAACAATCTACGGCAAAGTGACCAATCTTACCACAACACCAACAATCAAACCTATTGTGCCTTAATTTATATTCCTGCTTTACCTTCTGAATGGGAGTTCTAGAAGTAGAAACCGACTTGGAGGTGGAAGCCTTATGAGTGCAACAAACACAAGGCTTTATTGTCTCCTTATCCTTAGGAACAATAGTTTTGGCTTTGGGTGCATTCTTAATACTTGGTCCATGAACATAGGGACCATACTCTTTGAGAGTAACTCTTCATAAGGTGCCTTGGAAGCACTTGTACCAAAGTCTAGGGGATGGGTCCATCCTTGGTGGTTATTTTAAGGCTCCACATAAGTTGGCCAAGCAAAGTGACTATAGGATGTCTCAAAGTCATATTGATTTGTGGGAAATATTACCTTCTTAAAAGATGGCTGACTCTGAAGTACCTTCTATTTGCCTTTGGTAGCGGCTCTCTTAGCAGCCTTACATTTCTCAGCTACATGGCCTAGACCACTACCCTTCTTAGGGGCAAGAAAATTTATCTATGAGTGCAAGAATAGTCTTTGGCTTGGAGTAGCTGTAACACCCCAAAAAAATCGAAAAACAGAGCTCACGTGGCAGCTATACACATGTCGAATGACCAGGCGATCGAAGAGCGGTGTTGATTGGGGTCAAAGTGGCTAGTGACAATATCGCCAGGCGACAGCTGATATCGACTGGCGATTGAGATATGTTTGAATTGTCAGCTGAAATCATGACACTTCATTCCGTTTGAAGAAAGAATCATATGGCTGGGATTATTCCTGAAGCCACTTAAGTGGAGAAGAGGTGAAGAGAAGAATCATTTATCTTCTCTCACTATCTCTCCTCCTTTTCATCAAAACCTTGGAAGAAAGGAGGGAAAGGCTAGAGGCTAAGCTTTAGAAGCTTGGTGAAGGAGATCCTGCAATCGGATTTGGGAGCTAAAGCTAGATCCATGAAGAGGGAAGCAAGGCGATCATTTCCATCCAGATAGAAGGCCTGATCATGGCTCCAAAATGATCTACAAGGGTAACGATCTTCCTTCTTGGACAAGTGAAGTCCTAATTTTGTATATGCATGGAATCCTCCACCAAAGGGTTGAAAATGAAGGGAATTCTGATGGGTTGATACGTGATATCCCTGGTTAGTATTGCATATAGAATCCAGAAATCGTAATACGGAATAGGCATGATGTGTGATGTACATCTGGACAGGTTGTTCTGGATTGGTGATGTTTTAATTTGCGTGTCAGAAAAAACTCTGAGTATAAACGGGTAGTTTATGGAGTCTGAGGTGTTGTGCCTATGAAATTGTGTAGCAGGAAGTACTGGAGATGCGCTCTAGGAAAATTCACAGATAATACCATGATTTTGATAACTGTTGGATATCGCCAGACGATAGTGGATATTGATGATGATAGTTCTTGGTGAGTTATGTGTTGTGAAGTCCAATTTCTAGCACTGCAGTTGTGACTGAGTTTGGAGACAGAAAGAGAAGTTTTGTTGTTAACGACAGGTGATAGTGGATGTCACTGACGATAGCTTCCAGATAGCATTATGATTGTGAAGCCTGTCTTGCGAAGACTGTATGGCTAGCATGTGAGCTGCGAGCCTCGGAGCCCAGCTGTGATGGTCGTGAGAGCCATTCGTTGTATATGTTGGTTATGTTTGAATTACGAGAAAGGGGAGGCCGACCTGAGCCCAGACGATTGGCTATGAATGTTTTGGCTTTCGGCAATAACATGATGATTTGAGCAATGGGAAAGGGCTGAACTGTACTCGTTCTACGCGGATTGAATAAATAGACCTAAAGTACGTGGCAATTACCGGTAGCTTAGAGGGAAATTCATGGCTATATGCCAGGCTAATAATGCTCAATGTTGATCGTCAAGTCTCGGACTTTTGGACGGTGGTGGGATTGGGGAATCCGGTACACCGATAATGTGCCCTGAGTGCACGGAACATTTGGCAGGTGATACAAACGTTTATGATATATTGAATGGTTCTTAAGTTGTATCTTCGTGATATATCAAATGGTATTTAAGTTGTACCTTCGTGTGATATGTATATATATATATGTGTGAATGTTATGTCTGCAAGGAAGGAATATCACTACCCTGGGAATGGGGTAGGATCATTATAAATTGGTCTGCTAAAGTTGAACGTTGCCTTATTTGCCACCTTTATAGTGGAATGTCCTTGTGCAGGTGCTGGAGAGCCGAGAGGAAAATAGCGAGTTGCATCCCTTGATGCTATGTCGTCCCTCAAAGGCCAAGCGAAGAGCTTTTTGTTGTTTTCATGTATGGCTGGCATGCGTGCTGATGTTTGTAAACCACTTTTATGAAGAAGAATTGTAAGGCCTCAAGGCATCACATTTTAGTATATTTTATATGGCATTCCTTTGTGGTATATTAGTGGACATTCATGTTACTTGAGTTCTAATAACCCATGAAGCTTCTGCTAGAATGATCTGAGTTAGGATTCGCTTGTTAGTTTTGTTATTCACATGTAACTTCGCTGACTGTCTGTGGAATATGGCATGTGGCACCGGTCGGACCTTCTGTTATATTCTATGTTGACGGATGGAGGTGTTACAATTTAGTATCACCATCTTGTCTCAGTCTTCCTTCTGCAAATTCGTGGTCAAATTCTTTTAAGGGGTGGCAAGCATGTGTATGTGCTTACTATTATAACAAAAATGAACTTAAGAATGTTCACTTAGGAATGAAAATACACATACTTGACAAACCTGTGTATTCCTATTGGTCGTTGTTTGCCTTGTGAGTGGTCGCTGAATTATGTATTTTACACTTATAGGTAACTAGAAGTGGTGCGGGGCAGTCTGAACCCCAACGTTCTGTGGAGAGTACGGCACCAGCTGATGTGCCCAAACGTCCCCCTTCTATAGAAATGATATGCATAGTTTATGAGGCAGTTCTTGCTATAATAAATGCATAGCCGACTGGGCAGGTGCATCTTGCTATGACACTGGTGAAGGTTGGTGTGGATGAGCCTATAGTGTTAGGCAAGTGCTTGTTGAGGCATTGCTGAAAGGCAAGCTACTGAAAGGCAGCTGAAGCATTTTATGAGTTTTTCCTCCTACGATCACAATTCTGCATCCCCAATGCTGGTGGAGTACTGGCTTTCGTGGGTCAAGAGAGTATTGATGATGATTGAAACAAGAGAGGGGCAGAAGGTAACCTTGGCCACTTTACTTTTGGATGGATAGGCACAGCTTTGGTGGGATAAATTGGAGCTACACCACTTTGCGGGCAGACGATTATCCGAGATCTCGATGAATGGTTTTCGAGATTATTTTTGACAAAGCATCTGCCATCTTCACAATGAATTGCCATGGAGAATGAGTTCCAGCGCTTGACTCAGGGCGAGAGTAGTGTAGAGAACTCCTTGCATGAGTTAACCAGGTTAGTACGACATGCGTGGTCTACTTTTGTAGACGAGGGGAGTACGAACGATCGGTTCTATGAGGGACTAAGGATGAGCTGAGGTTTCTTCTCTCGGGTGCGATGAATCAAGGTTTTCAAATATTGGTTGATACGGCTTGCTCGTTAGATAAGGACATGAAGAGGGTGCAAGGTAAGAAAGACTTGGATGTGAAAAGCCCGAGTTCAAAGTGTCGACTTCTTCAAAATCGCATTTTCGGAAATGGAATAAGAAGTCCAAGTCTTTTGTACATACTCTATCTACGGTTGATCTTGGAGCAATGTCAGGGAAAATCACTATTACATGTTATACTTATGGAAAAGTGGGACATATAGCTCGAGAATGTTGTTATGGTCGTCCAATAGTTGAGAAAAAGACAGGAGTATCTTATTCTGAGAAGGGAAAGACGGTGGAGTCTACTGCATCCCAATATGGTCCACCCCAGCCTAGGGTTTACAATCTTGGCAAATAGTAGGCTATTAAACTGGCTGACGTTGTCACAGGTACTAGTAGTATATAGTTTTCATGCTTTATATACTTTATACCTTGTGAATTGTTTGTGTATAACTTAATCAATATAGGCTTTGTCCTTATTCAGAACTATCCGGCGAGAGCAGTTTTCGATATGGTTAGACCAAACGAATACTTGATGCGTACGGATAGGTCTTGATGTGTTAAGGTGTGGATAGGAAGTCAGGATTTCGGATTGGAAGCATCTGTGCTACTGATATCTTAGTTTGATGTAATCTTTGGCATGGACTGGCTCTCGGAGCAGCGTGCCTGTATAGATTGCAACTCTAAGGAAGTCACACAGGGACAAAACACCAAACGAGAGACTAAGTTCACTATTATTCAAGGATCGAGCAAGACATTGATGTCTGCTCTCCAGCTAGTTAAGGCGGTTCGGAATGGCACATAGTTATTCATCACATTGTTGGAGGTCGTTGAGCCGAAGTCCAGTCTGAGTGACGTTCCTATTGTGTCGGATTATGCAGATGTGTTTCCTAAAGATCTACCTGGGTTGCCGCCCCAGCGAGAGATTGACTTCATTATTGAGTTAGTGCTAGGTGCGAAACCTGTGGCCTACTCACCATACCGAGTAGCGCTAAAGGAGATGGCGTAATTGAAAGTTCAATTACAAGAATTTCTAGAGCAAGGCTATATATGTCCAAGTATGTCACCTTGGAGTGCATCGGTCCTCTTTATGAAGAAGTAGGATGGAAACTTGCGTCTATGAATTTATTATCGAGAATTGAACAAGTTGACGGAGAAAAACAAGTATCTGATTCCACATATTGTTGACTTGTTTGATCAACTGGTGGATCGACTATCTATTCGAAGCTAGATTTAAAGTCTGGTTATTACCAATTGAGGATTAGGGAATGTGACATTCCTAAGACACCTTTCGATACACGTTATGGTCACTATGAGTTCACTGTAATGTTGTTTGGGCTAACAAATGTGCCATTGATATTCATGGACTTGATGCATCGGACTTTTCAGGAGTACTTAGATCGATCTGTGATCGTCTTTATTAATGACATATTGGTTTACTCTCAATAAGAAGAAGATCACGCAAATCACTTGAGGATGGTTTTTCACACCCTGAGGAGTAATAAACTCTATACCAAGTTCTCAAAGTGTGAGTTTTGGCTGTCGTCAGTGGCTTTTCTTGGCCATGTGGGTAGTGGAGAGGGTATTGCCGTGGATCCGGCGAAGATCGTTGCGATATGAGAGTGGCCTGTGTTGACTACTGTAGAGAAAGTCAAGAGCTGCATTGGACTTGTTGGCTACTACAAGCGCTTCGTGGAGAACTTTTCGCGGATAGCCTTACCTCTCACTACACTGACGAGGAAAGAGCAGAAGTTCGTTTGGACGCCTGAGTGCACACAGGATTTTGAGGATTTAAAGAGTCGTTTGGCCACGACACCTATCTTGAGTTCGCCATATGGTACGTATGGCTATGAGATACAAAGTGATGCTTCAGGGAGCGGCTCAGGCTGCATTCTTTTACATTTCAGAAAGGTTATAGCTTATGGCTCACGCTAGTTGAAAGTGCACGAGCGAAACTATCCAGTTCACGACTTGGAGTTGGTGGCTGTGACTTTTGCACTTAAGTTGTGACGTCATTACTTATATGGCGTGAAAGTTGAAATATTCACGGACCATAAGAGCTTTAAGTATTTAATAGATCAGAAGGATCTGAATATACGAAAATGGAGGTGGATGGAGTTCTTTGGGCACTACACCTTCAAGATACATTATACTCCCGGGAAAGGAAATGTAGTCGCAGATGCCTTGAGTTGTAGGACTCCAATACGGGCAAGTTGGCTACAGATGCATGATGAGCGTCTAATCTAGGGGTTGGAGGCCTTAGATATTTCATGTGTTAACAAGAATCCACAACAAATGCGTGTTTGAACTAGACGGAGGTGCAATATGACCTCGCAGACAGGATTCGACGAATGATGGAACTTGATGAGAGTTTGAAGCATTATGCATCAGATGGGTCAAATTCCCAATTATCCTTAGATGACAGTCTTTTAAGGAAGGACGGTCATTTGTGTGTCCCAAATATGGGTAAATTGCGAGAGGAGTTGATGTATGAGGCACACTTTACTAAATACTCAATCCACCTAGGGAGCACAAAAGTGTATAAGGACATGAAAAAGATGTTCTGGTGGTCGGGTTTAAAGAAGGACATATCTCTTTATGTTATGAAGTGCCAAACTTGTGCCTTGGTAAAAGCTGAATGTCAAAAACATGGTGGTTTCTTGAAGTCATTACAAATTCTAGTGTGGAAGTTCGATGACATATCTATGGATTTTGTACACGGGTTGCCGAGATCACAGAGCAGGAACGATGTCATGTGAGTGATCATTGACCGGTTGACAAAGGTATCGCACTTCATACCGAATAAGAAGGATGATTCAGTTGAGAAATTGGCTAAGTTATATGTTGATGACATAGTACGTTTACACGGTGTGCCCCGTAGCATCGTTAGTGACATATACGGGCGCTTTACTTCAAGTGATTGGAGGCTAATCCACCAGTTTTTGGGTAATAAACTGAAGTTTGGTACGACCTTTACCCGCAGACGAATGGTTAGAACGAGAGGACTAATAGGACAATGGAGGATATGCTCCGTCTGTGCGCCTTGGATTTCAGGAAGAGGTGGGAGGACCATCTCTATATGATCGAGTTCTCCTATAATAATAACTATCAAGCTAACATTCATATGGCGCCCTTCAAAGCTTTATATGGTAGGAAGTGTTGTACTTCTTTAGTTTGGGCGGAAATGGGCAAATCGAATCAGTATAAGCGTAAAGAGGTCGAATATGCAAATTCGACTATATGTACTATTCGGGAACAGTTATTGGTGGCTCGAGATAGACAAGCAAAGTACTACAATGCCAATCACCGAAACTTGGAGTTTGCGGTGGGAGATTGGGTATATCTGAAGATAAAGTCATTCAAAGGCATGTATAGGATTCGACGCTTAAAAAAGCTGAGTCCGAGATACCTTGGTCCATTCAAAATTAATTAGCAGATTTGAGAAGTTTCCTATCGGTTATCTCTTTCGGCGGAGCTAAGTGGTTTGCATTATGTGTTTCACATATCAGTACTGCGGAAGGCTTTGTAAGAGTCTACGCATGTGATTACTAATGATTAGGTACCGGTTGATAGTGAGCTAACGACGAAGGTTAGACCCATTTGTATCGAGGATACGGAGATCAGACAGCTACGGAACAAAGCAATCGGGATGGTCAAAGTCCATTAGGACAATTGTGGCCGTGAAGAACTGACATGGGAGCGTGAGCAAATCATGCAAGATTAATTTTCCGAGTTGTTTTTGTAAAATGTGTTGTAAAAAAAAATTGTATTGTTTTCCTTCTAATTAATAAAATTTCGGGACGAAATTTCTTTAAGGAGAGGAGGTTTGTAACACCCCAAAAAAATTTGAAAACAAAGCTCACAGGTAGCTATCGCCCGGCGATAGTGACTAATGTGGGCGATAGTGCCACGTGGCACTTATACATGTGTCGGATGGCCGGAAGGCGGCCGAAGAGTTGTGTTGAATGGGGTCAAAGCGGCTACTGACGATATCGCCAGGCGACAGCTAATATCGCCCGGTGATAGCGATATGTTTGACTTATCAGCTGAAATCGTGGCCCTTCATTCCTTTTGAAGAAAGAATCCTGTGGATGGGATTATTCCTGAAGCCACTTAAGCAGAGAAGAGGTTAAGAAGAGAGTCATTCATCTTCTATCACTCTCTCTCCTCCCTTTTCATCAAATCCTTAGAAGAAAGGAGAGAAAGGTTGGAGGCTAGGCTTTGGAAGCTTGGTGAAGGAGATCCTACAGTCGGATTTGGGAGCTGAAGCTAGATCTGTGAAGAGGAAAGTAAGGCGATCATTTCCATCCGGATAGAAGGCTTGATCATGACTCCAAAATGATCTACAAGGGTAACGATCTTCCTTCTTGGACAAGTGAAGCCCTAATTTTGCATATGCATGAAATCCCTCACCAAAGGTTTGAAAGTGAAGGGAATTTCGATGGGTTGATATGTGATATCCCCAGGTATTCTTGTATATAGAATCCAGAAATTATAGTACAGAATAGGCATGTTGTGAGAAGCCCATCCGGATAGGTTGGTCTGGATTGGTGATATTTTAATTTGCGTGTTGGAGAAGACTTTGAGTATAAACGGGTAGTTTATGGAGTCCAAGGGGTTATGCCTCTGAAATTGTATAGCAAGAAGTACTGGAGATGCGCTCAAGGAAAATACTCAGATAATACTACGGTTTGATAATTATTGGATATCGCCAGACGATAGTGGATATCGTTGGCGATAGCTCTTGGTGAGCTATATGTTGTGAAAGTCCAGTTTCTGGCACTACAGATTGATACATGTTTTTTTGGAAAGATGTTCCAATTGTGGCTGAGTTTGGAGATAGAAAGGGAAGTTATGTTGTTAACGCTAGGCGATAGTGGATGTCGTTGATGATAGCTCCCAGATGATTGTGAAGCCTATCTCTCAGAGACCGTGTGGCTAGCATGTGAGTTGTGATCCTCGGAGCCTAGCTATGATGGCCAAGAGAGCCATTCATTGTACATAACGTTTGTTATGTTTGAATTACGAGAAAGGGGAGGCAGACCTGCGTCCTGTCGATTGGCCACGAAAGCTTCGGCTTTCGGCGATGATAAGACAATTTGAGCAACGGGAAAGGGCTGAATTGTACCCGCTCTATATGGATCGGTTAAATAAACTTAAAGTACATGGCAATTACCAGTAGATTAGAGGGAGAGTCGTGGCTATATGCCAGGCTAATAATGCTCAATATTGACCATCAAGTCTGAGACTTTTGCACGTTGGTGGGACTGTGGAATCCAGTACATCGATAAAGTGCCCTGACTGTACAAAACGTTTGGCAGGTGATCCAAACGTTTATGACATGTTGAATAGTGCTTAAGTTGTACCTTCATGATATATCGAATGGTGCTTAAGTTGTACCTTGGTGTAATATATATATATATATATATATATATATATATATATATATATATATATATATATATATGAATGCTATGCCTGTAGGGAAGGAATACTACTGCCCCGGAAATGTGGTAGGGTCGTTATAAATTGGTCAGCTAAAGCTGATTATTGCCTTGCTGGCCACCTTTATGGTGGAATGTCCTAGTACAGGTGCTAGAGAGTTGAGTGGGAAATAGTGGGTTGCATCCCTTGATGCTATGTCAGCCCTCGAAGGCCAAGAGAAGAGCTTTTTATTGTTTTCATGTGTGGTCGGTCTGCGTGCCGATGTTTGTAAACCACTTTTATGAATAACAATTATAAGGCCTTAAGGCCGTACTTTTTAGTGTATTTATATGACATTCCTTTGTGGTATATTAGTGGACATTCATGTTACTTAAGTTCTATTAACCCATGAAGCTTCCGCTAGAATGCTCTGAGTTAGGATTTGCTTGTTAGTTTTGATATTCACATGTAAATTCATTGACTATCTGTGGAATATGGCATGGGTCCCCGACCAGACCTTCTGTTATATTCTACATTGACGGATGGAGGTATTATAGTAGCTTTCAACAAGTTTCCTCTCAACTGAATGCTTTTCTTCTAGTTCATCTAAGAATTTCTCCTTCTGACTTAGTAGCTCAGTTGAGCATTTTAATTCCTCTTTCAAGGAGTGAACTTCATCTTTGAGAGGATTCAATTCTTCAATTTCCTCCATCGGACTTGATTTCACTGCCTTGAGAGAATCAATCTCTTTTGATTGTTTTTTGACCACCTTATGGCATTTTTCAAAGGCTTTCAAAAGTACTTGATGCTGAGCCATCAAGTCAGAATCATCTTCCTCAGAAGAGTAGTCTTCGTGACCATTAGATGATGTTTTAAATTTTAATAACATTGTGTGTGAGTTTACCTTCTCGTTGTATTGGGAGTTGCCTACTTCCTCATCTGAGTGAGTCATGAGCCTGAAGTAGGCTTCTTCATTATCTGAGCTTGACTCACTTAGGTCACTATTGCTAAGAGTCTTTGACTTAAGCGACAAATCTCTTTTCTTCCTTACTCTTACCCTTAAAGAATCTCTTCTCTTCTTTCTTGGATCCTTCCTTCTTTTTGTACAGACACTCCGTGATCACGTGTCCTGGCTTATTGTAGCATAATAAATAATGTCAGAAGAAGAATGTTTGTTACATTGAGATTTGTACCTATCATCTTTGTTGTGGCTTTTCATAGAACGATCACTAACACGATGTGACCTTCTACAGTTAGAGTAGGAGGACTGATTTTACATTTTTCCTCCTTTTGCCAAACATTCTTTTGAATTGCTTGGAGATCAGTGAGAAATCTTCATCAGACAATTCAGAGCCTGATGTGCTTGGCTTAAAATCTTCTTGAGTATTAGAAGCTTGTGTCCTTACCGGTGACACGGCTTTATATTTCTTTGACCCTTCGGCCTTCAGTATTATAGACTTCTCTTTGCTTGAAGTCTTACTATTTGGCTCCTCTTACTTCATAGTATTCATTTGTAGTTCATAAGATAAGAGCTTCCCGAATAGATTTTGAGGATCAGTGTCGGGAAACTTTCCAAATTCTCTAATGTCCACAACCTTAGTGTCTCATTCTTTCGTCAGGGATCTTAGGAATTTATCATTCAATTCACTGCCCGACCATAGTTTCTCAGACCATTGACGATTTTGAAAAACTTTTCATACCTGTCAACAATGGTATCCTTTGGGTCTTGTTTGAAGGCTCTGTACTCCTGATTGAGTAGATATCTTCGATCATCTCTCACTTCTTTAGAACCTTTCATCAAAACAACCAAAGAATTCCACATCTCCTTGGCAGATTTGTAGTGGAAAAGGTTTTGCAACATTGAAACATCAATTGCACTTGCAATTATATTTTTGGCCTTCTTGTCCAAGAAGACGAGAGCAATCTCATATTTGGTTAAGTCCATCACGTTTTTAGGAATCATCACAGTTGGATTCAAAGCAGATGGTTAAATGTGAGGTCCTTCTTCTACAATCTGAAAGATTCTGGGATCAGCCGCTTTCATAAAGAATCAGATTCTTTCCTTCCATATGAAAGTTCTCTTTAGTACACACTGGAAGAAGCTTCATTAAGGACATGTCCTTGCTTCTTTACATTGAAGAAATCATGTGCTCTAAAAACTAAATGAAGATATTATTTAAGGTGTTAACCTTATAATGAACAACACCCCTCTGATACCAATTGAAATATCTAGGTGTCTACCTAAATCACCTAAAGGGGGCTAATATGTGAGTTCTGCATCATAGTAGATTAAAAATAATTATAAGCAAGCACACAGAACAAACACCACAATATAGGAATTTATAGTGGTTCCCCAATTTGGTTACGTCTACTGTCCCACCTCGCATATCTACAAAGGGCTAGATTCAGCTACTTCACCTTTCTCAGATTTAAACAAATCTTACAACTCGGAGTCAACACTCCTACTTCGCAGAGAACAACCTCTCCTACACTCGGAGAACAAACTCTCATACAACTCGATCCATGCACAAGGATCCTACACCTTGGAAGTGAAAACTTCCTACAAAAGTACAAAAGAAATTGTATACAACACTTTAGATTAAAAACCAATATATTTCTTCAGATCTGAAAATGTTCAATCTTCTTCTTCCTTGGAATAAAAACTTGATGGTCTTGCAGAATGAGAAGACTTGAAATCAATCTTGAGAGCTTGATCTGAAACTTTGATCCGACAAGATCTGAAGGCTTTGAGAAAACCTGAGAAGAGATCTGTCGAATCTATACTTGAAGGAATCGCCGATCGTGCGAAGTTAGGTCGTGAAATCAATTTCCGAAAGTTGTATGTACGACAGAGAATGGGTGGCATTTTCATGATTTCAAATGCGGAAGAGCGATTAGGGTTGATCAAAATAACTCTTTGTATTTATAAGATTCCTCCTTCTAATGCCTAGAAAAATCCTTCCTCAATAAACAGTCCATGTGTAATGTACATGGTCGTTAGTTTGAACTAGAGAACCGTTGGGAAGAAAATCGGAAAAAAAATTCTGCTAAGTCCATTTGTCGAGTATCGTCGTATAATCATGAGTAAACTCAATGAACAGCTTCGATATCCGACGAATTCTACTTGGACAAATCCAGAAAAGTAGATTCAAGAGCTCAACACTTTTCCAGTGAGTCTCAACGAATTCGACGTGTATCGACTGGTATATTCGACGAGTGTCAATAGGTACACTCAACGAATTCGACGAGTATACTTGAGGATACTCGACGAATCTTACTTAACTGATTTCTAAGATCACAAAAAAGATTCTCTAAGTAAACACGGTGAATTCGACGAGTCACAGTAGGTATACATGACGAATTCGACGAGTATTCATAAGTATACTCGACGAATTCGACGAGTATCCACTACTATACTCGACGAATTTTACTTAGAAAAAATTTCTTTTCTTCTGAATACAGCAGCTAGTCCTCCCTTAATCCTTCTAATGCAAATGTAAGAGAAGTACAATCTAATAGAGAGATTACACGTGAGTCAATATATTGGCCTACACAATGAGGGATTACATTGTATAGTCTTGTGTTTCATGACCCACTGTAACCTGACATTGGTTTTTTACTTAACAATAAACCTTGCAAGCACATGACTAAAGAAACAGCATCAAATACAAACTCAATTCATCTTAGTTTAAGAGATACTTCTTCAAATCAAGGTCATTATGGATACAATACCCAACAGTACTCCTCCGAGGAATGGTCTGTTATCGATGCTCTAGAATGTCGTTCTCATTACAGTCGATCAGCCACAAATGGTCGTTGAAGATTTCATTCACCACAGTTCTTCCATCACTGACTAGAGGAAGAATAGTGCATTTCCTTCAACGGAGATGAAAGTTCGTCCTCCTACAGATGGCGGTCGAACCCTAGAACGAAAAATTCTCCTTCTCTTCTCCATGAAAAGAAACGCGTGCTTTTATACGTCTTGACAAATACACTACCGCCAGCGGTAGGGATAGCACCAGGCGGCAGATTAATTCGCGCAGTGATGACACCTGTCTAACATATTTGGAAAAATATCAAAATAATATATTTTCCGCTTTCATGATACCGTTACGCAGTAAGATGCTAGCACCCGACGGTAACCTTTTTTTCAGCGGTTCATCGACTTTCCTCAGCGAGTTTCTCCTCAGCGTAGAAAAATCATCATTGAATCGAGCTAGCATGGGGCGGTAGTACTAGCACCACACGGTAGGTACCTGATAGCATGTCCAGAAATAAATCCATGCTAGCATGGGCAGTAGGTCAAGCACGTAGTGGTAGGTTGCAAAAGTTGATGTTTTTGGTCTTTTTGTACCTGTAAACCTGCACACTATACCCAACATAAGTATGATCAAATAAAACTCGGGATTTTGATATTGTCAAACCAAAGAGAAACAGATCATAGGTTCCAACAAACTCCCCCTTTTGATAATATCAAACTCCATTCACGAGATATACATAGTAATAATAAGGTATAGTGTAATCCTATCAGTAAGCATGAAATATAGCATGTTGAATAATCAATACGGCTCCCCCTACATGTGTGCCCCCTGAAATTAATCAATACGGCTCCCCTACAGGTGTGCTCTCCCTACATGTGTGCTCACCATACACAAGATCTTCCCCGGGTGACTTAATATAGGATAAACTCATGAACACTCAAATCTCTCCCTTTTGATATTATTGAAAGGGTCAGGGATTAATGAATATGTATCGTGAAACAAAGAGATGAGAAACGTGCACATATGTATGTAAAAAAACACAAGCACTAGCGGAAAAAAAGCGGCACACCATAAATATAGGCCTATATAATACAAGAAAAAACATTTGATTTGAAAAATTTATCAGAGCACATGAAAGTTGGACAGCGCATGTGAATAAAAATACACAATATTTGGCATACAATGTTAGGAGATTTATAGAGTTAATACAATGAAACATTGTAAGCATCATGAATAGAAATCGTGTATTAGTACACATAAACGATATACAGTCGATGCAGTTTGAGTCCAATTATTATACATGGAAGTATTACATAGAATAATGACAGGTGTACGTGTAACATCATAAAGAAAAAAAAACATCAGGTAGAAATAATCAATAGTAGATGTTTTATCTCAATAAATCAATATGCTAGCATAAGAGTGATGAAGTGAAAAATCACGTCATGTTTCTATCTAAATCAAACTAAGACTAGAACAAGGGGAACTAACTCAATTTGTAGTGTTTGCGCAAGATTGAAATGATTCTTTAGACCAAGGTTCTCATCCTCACAATGCTCATGAAGACTTATCAGGAGGAATGAGTAGTGCTTAGGAGTATCCTTGGCACAAGATTTGATAGCGTACATATATTTTCCACATTTTTGTTTTCATTCATTTTTTTACTATCAATTTTATATCTTTTTTTGAGTTAAAGGTCTCTGAATCAATCGAAATCTACCCACATAGATAGATACAATTTAACTTGTATACAAAAGACTTTTTCACTAGAATGTTGGCACAAAGTTCTAAACTTTGTACAAGAAACATGAACATCATGTCATTGATTGTTCAAGTCATTCTTAGCGTGTTAGACACAATAACACGAGTTATAACATGCAAGCTTTAAACTTCTACAAGAGTGTATTTTCTAGGGATGCGTGAATAATGAGTAGTCATTATGCTACTTAAATCCTCACGCATACCTAAAGGCATATTCAACATACACTATACTGTCCAGTCACACTCAGTAGCTAAGTACCAATAGATTATACACAACATGACAAAATAAAACAATATTAAACAAAGATTAACATATTCTAAAAATCAAACATTGCATGTAATTATTATGCTTTAGGCTCTAGTCATGCATGTCATATGAACGATCATTCTATTTTTTTATTTTAGTCATATATATATATTTGATTTAATATTCAAAGATTAAACAAATCAAACTGAAAAGAAAAAAAAACATGTTTTGGACTGAAAGACACAAAAATAAAAAAAAACACAAAATAAACATTCAGAAAAATGATTATTCGATGAAAATTGCCTAGATTTCAATAATGTTCGCTCTTAACTTTTTGGAAAAAAATGATTATTCAATGTAAGCTCTATCTAGCAAGGGATATGTTAATTACCATGAGAGCTCAATAAGATAAGGTAATGACACACCAGATTAACATGCTCGCACAAATGAGATATGCATGAAATAAATAATGATGAGTGATGTAATAGTCATGTAGTTAAAAAAATATATAAGCATGCTCAAGACAAAAACAACCCAAACAGAATGTCAACACCCTAGCCCCATACTAAGTGACAGATGAACAGGAGGAGTTGCAAACTTGTCGTAGGTTGGGGTGTTAATCCCATATGCATACAAAAGAACCTGCTCAAACTAAAACTCTTTCCCCTAGTGTCTCCCAAGGACCTACTAGAACCTTCCTGGTTAAGGACAAGACATGGTTTACAGGTTTGCATCTCTAATACACACAATTCTATGCCATCACTATTTTGAGACACAAATAATGGGTGAGTTATTGCGGTCAAACTTATGCAATAGTTTCCTAGAAATACATATATAGAATTTTGGCACTAATGCATGTTAAAAGTTTGGATTTATTGTAGTTTTATAGATAGTTGACTTGAAATCCAATTACAGTTTTTTATTTATACATTCAATTTACATAGGTATCCCAATTTTCTACTATTAATATTCTAAATTTTTAAAGACTTAGCATTGCAATCCAAAACGATCCTAGCAAAGATATTTAATTTCACATATACCATATTGTGATGCTAGAGTGATGAGAATTAGTACAAAATGTAGTGTTATGCTTCTAAAAAGAGGTTGATTTATATTGACAAGATATTGCATGTTTTCATTACAATAATTTTATATAGACCAAGAATGATGAGATAATGATTATGTGATTTGATTTTGATTGGTTCATAATTGATTCTATGGTCCTTATAAGACAGAAATACATGTAAATGCAAGTGAAGCACTTCACAAACACAATACACCAAAATGAGTATGACACAGTGAAACCAATATCTATTACATGATTTACACTTTCTAAGATAGATAAAAATAGCCAATTCAAGATTATTCTTAAGTACTCTTATGAATTATATTATTGTATTAGATAGAATTTGAGTTTAGAATGTCAATTGATCATACTAAATCATTGCAGTGTATGTGAAGTTCACATTCATCTTGGTTAATTTATTTTTCGGAAAGCATTCACTTTTTACTTTAACACAACATGACATAAAATAACTAGCATGAATGTTGATGTTCTCCTATAGTTAGAGACAATGCTAGAATGAAAAGATAGGGTAACCATGTGTAATGCTATGAAGCATTTAACAGATATATAATTGATTTGCATGCACCAAATTTATATTATTATTTTACATATTAGGGGCTATTTGATGCATCATGAAAATATGTAATTAATCAAAGGTTGCACATAAACTATTTTATCTTAAGGCCCCTTATAGCCTATTCAAATCCATTGTTGAAAGTTATTTAGATTATAGTGATAATATAAGACATTTGTAGGTAATGAATTTATGCGGATAAAATTTAGAGAATGAGTAAAATTTGGCCACTTAGCAAGAATGACTTTTATTCAAATTCATTTAGTTGGATTGATTTATCTATAAACTTAATATGTGAAAGTTATATCTCAATATATATAAAGTGATCATAGCGTAATAGCTCGAGATAAAGTACACAACAGAAAAAGGAAAAAAAATAAGCACATCACGAAGTAGATTATTGAATATTTCAATTTGACTAGGTTCTACTCCATGCATTTTAAAGATACCTAATAAATAAGAGATCTAAGTATCCAAAGAGAACCAAGTGTGACAGTTCCTTTGGGTACCCAAATGCTTCGTGTTGGCTTACGAGGAGGCAAGGATGAATGAGCCCTTTCTTTTGGAAGTGGTGCGTCATTTCTACTAATGAGTCTCCATTCATACTTTGGTTTAATATCTTATTTATATTGCACAATTCCATTATGATTTTTAAGATCTTATATGATGTTCATTACTTGGACAACATTGCATTGGAGATTTAGATACATTGAATTTGTTTTTCAAGTTAGAATTATGTTGCTTAACATAAAGACTCATATTATAGCGATTCATTAATGAAAATTTTTGTTCATTTGATTTTAAGTTGGGAGTGATTTCATTTTGCAAATGACGATGATTTTTATGTTTTGGGATTTCATTTGCACTAGCTTGAAGTTTTCTACTCCCTTTGATTGGCTTAACTAATGTGTGTGAGCTTATGTTCAACATGCTTCTAGCTTTTGCTTTATATTATAAATTTATGTTTTGCAAATTTTTCTTTATAATTTCCTTAAGCAAGTTGATTTTCATTTCCAAATCTTTATTCTCAATTTTGAGACTCGATCTAGCTTTGTTGTAAGCAATTGTGTTATTCTTAAGAGTGGTGAATATAGAATTTACATGAGAATTATAATTATTTTTAAAATTTTCAAAGGTTTCATCCATCTCCTTAATTTCAGTTTTGTAATTCTTGCACATACCACAATTGCTTTTCAAAGATGAACTTTCTAAACATAGTTTTTCATTTCGTTCTTTTGCACAAAGAAGTTCTTTCTCAAGATCCTTGTATTTTTCTTCTAACACACTACAATGAGTATATGGTTAAGAGTTTTCTACTAAAGTGATTGAGTTAGATACATCATGCTTAGATTCTACATTAATTCGTGCTCTTAAATTTTCATTTTCTAAACACAGTTCTGAGTTAAATTTTTTTTTCTTAATTCTACGTTTTGCATTTTCTAGCACAGATAATGTAGAAATAGATGTTGGAACAAAAAGGTTTTACTCACAGAGGATTTAGAAGAGACAAAGTTTGAACACAAGGTTCCTTTAATTTCTTCTAGACATTCTTCCTCCAAGGGCAATTCTTCATTTGTTTCTCCACTTGGATCATAAGAATTCGCTCGGATTCTTCATTTGTAGAAGGAAAACTATAAGTAATCTCGAGAAATTTCCATATATCGTAAGCAATAGGTATAGTGTAGATGAGTTTGAAAATCTCGTGTCCAAGCCCACAAAATAGAGTATTCATAGCTTTGGCATTTAAATAACATTCGTGCTTATTTAAATTATTTGGGAGCTTGATATTATTCATGTTACAAACTTCTACATCTAATAATATAAAGGATTTTCTCATTAGTATTCTCCACTTGTTATAGTTCACACCTATAAATAGAGGTGGTGCTAACGAATTTTTTGTGTACAACTTTTCATCCCTTCCTCGAGATCAAGGTTGGCCACCTATAAAAAAGAGATTTACCGAATAAAACAAGTTCTGGAAGCTACCATAGGCGGTAAGGCTAGCACCCAACGGTAGGTTACAGAGATCGATTTCTCTGTAAAACTTCGTGTTCGGATTTTCCACCCAACACTCAGACCTCTAGCAGTATACAATCATGAATTTTAGATGAAACACAAATAATTATTATTTTATTCAAAGATCAGTAAAGGTTTACATTTACAAAAATTGATCTCTGTGATGTCGAAGATCAAAGGAGATGAATAAAATCTTCATATAGTTTTTATGCTGACCCTCCCTGGGCCGGTTGGCTCTTGCTCTTCTTTCCAAAAAGATTGACGAGCCGACTCTTCACCTTACTCCCCAGAAGGGTCTTAGAGCCCCACCAGATCTCTGAGATCTAGACATTCTCCCAAGAAGATTTCCTGCAGACTCCTCCCAGGAAGACGATAACCTCCCAGGTTGATTTCCCTTATGCCAAGATCAGATAAAAATAAAGAAAATACAAAAGAAAATTTAGAGTTTAAAAGTTATTTCTCCCTCAAACATAGAACTCCTCCGAGGAACGGTGCTTGATCGATACTCTTGAATATCGTTCTCATTGCAGTCGATCAGCCGTGAATGGTCATTGACGATTTAGTTAGCCGGAGTTCTTGGATCATGGACTGGAGGAAGAAATAGTTCTTTTCCTTCAACGAAGATGATAGTTTGCCCGCCTACAGATGACAACCGAACCCTTGAATGAAAAATTCCCCTTCTTCTCTTCTCCAGGGAAAAAATGCGCGCTTTTATACATCTTGAAAAATATGCTACCGCCGGCGGTAGGGCTAGCACCCGACGGTAGGTCGATTCATGCGATGATGGCAGCTGTCTAACAGATTTGGAAAAATATCAAAATAATATATTTTCCACTTTTATGATACCGCAGCGCGGTAAGATGTTATCGTCCACCGATAACCTTTTTCTCAGTGGTTTGTCGACTTTCCTCAACGGTTTTCCCCTCAATGAAGTTAAATCATCATTGAATCGAGGTAGCGCGGGGCGGTAGAACTAGCACCACATAGTAGGTACCCAAAAGCCTGTCTAGAAACAATTCTACGCAAGCATGGGTGGTAGGTCTAGCGCGCAGAGGTAGGTTGCAGAAGTTGATGTTCTTGGTCTTTTTGTATATGGAAACATGCACACTATACCTAACAAAAGTATGATCAAATACAACTCGTGATTTTAGTATTGTCAAACTAAAGAGAAGCGTACCATAGGTTCTAACAAGTATGAGTAGTGTGTTATATTTGATAATGACAATACACGAACACTTTTTGGTAAAATATATGTGTGTTTTAAAGTTTCCTTTCATGAATATATTTTGTTAATACTTAACCACTTGAATTACACAAGTTCTTTATTTTATATATGATTCTTGCACAATTTCTTAAATTTCATTCTCATGGCTTCAAAAAAAGGAAATTTGGTTGCGAAACAAGTGGATTCAGAGTACTTTGTCACATCTAAGAAAAACAAAACAAAAAATGATGATTAAAAATTGCTTGATAAAATAACTTGGCAAGAAAACTCCACCAAGCACTTCTCACCCTCCTAATAATTCTTAATGAGCATTGTGAGATTGAACACCTTGGAAAGAATCGTAGAGTAACTTGCGCAGTCGTGTATGGCCATTTGAATCAAAATTTGTGTGCAGTGACTCCTTTTAGGGTTTTCATGATGTTTACTTTCTACACTTATATTTTACATAATAGCACAACTTGTACACATCATTATCTTTTATAACATTTATTCTCATAAGAATTAGACCAAAACTGATTTTCACATTTCCATCCCACCTAAAGTAATTAGATGAGATTTCTAATCATGAGTTTTACAAAGTTTTTGATTACATAAATTGAATTTCTCACATTGTTTGCACTATCTTTACTTGATAATTCTTCACTATCTTGCATATTTTCGCCTAACATACTTGTTTTTCTTTTTAAATTCTCTTATCAAATATCGTTTTCGCAACATTTTCAATTTCGATTGATCTCTTATGCTTCCACAACTACTATTTGATACGATCTAAACTTTCATCAATCATATTTATGCTCTCGACTCTTTTACAATTCACTAAATCCACCTTCTTTTGTTAATACCAAAAGGGGAAGAATAACGAAAGAAATCTAAAAAAATCTATTGTATAGGGGAAGTTCAAAACAATTCAACACTAAAATCATTATTTACTAATATTTAAGATATAGAGGGAGCATCCATTTAGGGGGAGTATGTGCACATTTATGTTCTTATATCACTTATACTAATTTCTTTCTAAGAGGATTTGTTATTATCAAAAAGAAAGATTGTTGGAGCATGCGTTCCGCACATTTTTATTTGAAAAAAACAAATCCCGAATGTATTTGATCATAATATATTTATGATGTGTAGATAACACAGACACAATACTCTGATGATTGTGGATTGATGACGAGCAGCAAAATTCAAAGCAAGAGATATCGCTGACGATAGCTCTCTATCGCCAAGCGATAGCGTTGATGATGTTAGTATGACATAAGCCATGATCCGCACCACTAGGCCACAACGTGCATTACATTGAGATATCCCTAGGCGATATCGATATCGCGGCGCGATGGCCCCACAACTGTACATGATCTCCATATCCACGATGCAGTTATTGCAGAGTGGGACACAAGTCAGCTGGAGGAGATATCACAGACGATACCTACCTTTCCCGAGCGATAGCGTAAAAACTATAAAAAGGGTTGGATTTCAAGGAATTTCAGTTACACACCTCCTGGAGCTTTTATTCTTGTGCAATCCCAACAAACTTCCTCCAAAAATTCGAAAAACTCCTAAGTGCCCAAGAAAGATCAAAAGCGAAGAAGAGACCATTCATGTACTTCAACTTCGGCGATCTTTGTAAGGATTTATCATCTTCTTTAATGCTCAAGACCAGAGGGAGTTTTTAATTTCAGAATTCTTTCATGTTTTCTTTTCATTACATTTTGTAAATGGTAGATAATTCGCTGCCTTGTGAGTGATGACTAGGCCCTTGTGCGGCTTAGGGGGAATTCGTCGTCATGTGTACAACGACTAGGTCGTGGAGAGAACTAGGGATAGATTAGAGGCTGTATCTAGGGAGAGATAAGCTATAACCGTCCGGTCCTTGGGAGAAGGACCAAAGAATTCTCAAAGGAAGAATTTTATTTGTAGCTTCGATTTCAAGCTCCGTTGAAATCTTTGTTTATGTTCTTTATTAATTATGAAATAAAAAGTTCATTCCATTTGTCCATAAATTTCTAAGTACTTATTTCATATTTCAATTTGTGTGAAAATCTGTTTAAGTTCCTTTAATTTTTACTAAGTTAAAAGTTTCAAGAAAAAAAATATTATTTGCCCTTATTCTCCCCCTCTAAGGGTGCCTCAAGATCCAACACAAATAAGGGGGTTCGGCGAGCCCTCTTAAGCCAGGTTGGGCCTGACCCGAGCCTAATTGGGCCTAATCGGGCTCATACCCAGGCTGACCTGGGCTGGGCAAGCAGACTCGGGCTAAATTTGCACCTCTATTTTCCACCTAATGAACATAGTAAAATTATTTACTTAATATCCAACACATTGATATTGAAAGTATCTAGTGTCGACTAAGTCCACCTATGGGGGGGGAATAGGTCTCGTGCAGTCTTTTGCGGAATTTAAATAACCTGCACAAATAACAAACACAGCACAAAAAAGCACACAAGCAATTATAGTGGTTCCCCGATTTGGGTACGTCCACTCTCCCCCTTCGACCTATCTCCCAACAAGGGACGACTCAGTCACTTCACCAAACGGATTGAAATCCAATCCTCACACTACGGAAGGCACCCTTCCAACCGAAGGAGTCACTACTCCTCCACCACGGGTTGCACCCAACCCTTGCAACTAGGAATCACTATTCCTTTACAACTAAACAAAAATAGAATGTACCAGAGATACAAACTACACGTGTGGAGAACCCGATGTCCCTCTTCGTTCATTGAAGCGTTCTTGATGAAGACGAAGAGTCCACGACCGGAGTACTCTCTTGGAGAGGATCTTGCCAAGATCGGCGGCGGCAAGTGATTGCGGCGGCGATGCTTTGTAGATCCAAACTTCTTGACAAAGCAAGCAAGGTCTACCAACGATCTCAATCGGATCGGTCGTCTCAATCGATTCGGAATGAAGAACTAACCTCATTCAACAAATCGAGAGACAGGGACCTCGAGAGAGAAGCGTGAGACGCTATACTAGCCTCGGTTCTGTCGTCGGGAGATTAAAGATGATCTGAGATCTGCAGCGGCGACAACTTTGCGAGCGGCGACGATGACGGGAGGATTTCCGCGATCGGCTAGGTCACGCTCAGCAGCTTTTATTTCTCGTGAATGATTACTGCGTAAGTTCAAAATACGCGAGTATAAATACTGTAGAACAACCCTAAATGACCGTTGTGGGGCCCACAAGAAGAAGCCCTAGTTCCGGTCAAAACAGCGCACAGCATCTTGGTTCAGTCCAGCGAACAGAGCAAATTTGCCTAAGGAAAATTCGGCGAGAATCATTGGTGATTCCCATCGAAGTCGGCGGGAATCATTCATGATTCCTGTCGAATTTGCCTTGGAAGAATTCTAGTTGAAACACTTGTCATCCGGAGGGAATCTGCGAGAATGCAAAGTCATTCTCGACAAATCGACGAGAATTAGTTAGTGATTCCCGTCGATTCTGCCTTAGCATAATTCTTGAAGGACGACAGTCAGCCGGATGAAGTCGGCTGGAATCACTGACTGATTCTCGACGATTCGGCGAGAATCACTAATGATTCCCGTCGAATCGGCGAGAATCACTTAGTGATTCCCGTCGATTTTTACTTAGACGCTTTTTCTCTTCCTTCCTATGAACTTGGTCTTCAACCCATCTTTGCTCCTCTTCTGCTCTTGATCAATCTCAACCCTGTACTTGAGAATAAGTACACTATAATAGAGAGAGCACACGTGAGTCAACACACTGATCTGCTCAACGAGGGATTACGTTGCGCAGACCCGTGTATATTGACCCACTGCACCCTGACATTGGTATGTACTTAGCATGGAATAACTGCAAGCACAACTTGATAGAAGGTTGTCAAATACATTGTGAATTCATCTTAGCTTGACAGGAGGCTTCTTCAAATCTAGGTAATTGTGGATACAATACCCAACAATCTCCCCATATTTGAAGAAGCCAAAATCCTACTAGCTAAGATGAATTACACCAACTAGAAAGATATATATAACAAAATGTGTGAGACAAGAATTCAGAATAATAAAATTTCACGCATTCAGAACAACAGATGAATCAGTATGTGATCATATATATATATATATATATATATATATATATATATATATATATATATATATATATATATATATATCCAAATATTATTCATTTAAATACAAGAAATGATATACACGCATATAGAAAGAAAATTTATTCCTTTGCCTGAGCATCCTTTAGTTGTTCAGCCTGGAACTTCTTGCTTTGTCTTTCAAAGTACTCCTTTGGCTTCGGGTAGTATCTGGGTGGAGGAGCTTTATGTTCCACAGTGTTAGACCTGAAGAAAATGTTTCTTTTTGCCTCATACACCTTGTGCATCTCCCACTCATACTGATTGTATACTTCATTTCTATTCAGCTCTCCCCGCTGTTGTAGCATGAAAGTATCCAGTATGATGCTCCTCGATGTAGGACTCCATCGTTCATTCTTCACTTCACTTTCCTTCAATCTTACTTTCCTTTCAGCTGGAGTCTCTTTGGAAGTTCCTTCTTGAAGTTTTTGTTTCCCTTTTGCAATGGCCTCTTGATCAAACATAGTCATGTGAGCAGCTCTGGCAGCGACCCTAGCAGCCTTTCTAGCATCAACTTCACTCAAGGGAACCTCCTCAACACTTGCAACCTCATCAGCAACAGTGGTAACCTCATTAGGAGGAGGAATCGGAATTGGAATTTTTATACCGGATGCTTGCTTAACTAGCCAGTGACAGCTTTCAAAAACATACTTATTTGACTGCATGAAGTTGTCGACCATGATTTGTTCTAGCCCTGCCATCTTAGTTGTATATTCATTCTCCCCCTTTTTGGCTTCTAGGGCAATGGAGTTTGCATAGGTATGTAGTGACTCATCTATATGCTTAACAGTCTTAGTGAACTCGTTCAGCAGGGATGTCTGATTTGTGTTGAGTGTCACCATGTTGGCATCGAACAACTTGATGTTGTTGGCCACAACATGTGCATTTTGGTTTACCACTGCCAGATCAGCTGTGTTCTTTTGAAGCCCTTGCATTAGAAGATTGACGGTAGTGATGGCCTCTGCATACTTAGCTTCAAACATTTGTTCCTTCATATCCAACTTATGATTTATCTCCACAACATTTTTAAGCATCAGATCCTCAGATTACTTAATTCGTTTTAGCACCATGTTGTGAGATCGTTCAAAAGAGGCCTTCAGTTCATCCACTATACCTTGAATGATATTTACGGTGTGATTCGCCAGGCTAGGTCCTAGCGGATGAATCTTATGAATGGCCTGGTCATGCTCAGGGGGGATAGGACTCTGGGAGTCAGGATTCTCTTCTACAGATACACTGGTGAAGCTAGATAGATTCACAGTCTCTTGAGGGGGGATAGAGGCAGCATCTGCCAAGTTTCCATGTATACTCACCTCCCTCTCAACTGATGCATCAGTCACATCAGGAACCCTTGCCTGAATTTGTTCCACAGACGGGGGTCGAACACTAATCTCCCTCATGGCCATTTCATTTTCAACTTGCTCATTGTTCACATCATCAGCGGCCGCATTCTCCACATCATCCTCAACAGCAGCAGCATCCTCCATGTCATCCTCCACTTCCTCCTCGTCAGCTTGATCGGTAGCGAGGGTATCCATAGCATCCTTCGCGATCACGGTAATATTAGCAACGGCGTCTGCTTGATCTGAAACTGAGACATCCATCCTGAGGGCATCAGAAGGTATGGTGAAAGACTCCCCCTCAGTTCCTGCATGCAGCAAATCAGGAACGTCACTGGGTTCATCCAAGGGATTTCCGTACTCCGGAGCTCTATCATCTTCATCACCCTGTGCTTCAGCCGTACCTCCTAGGCCAATTCCCCTCTCCCATCTATCAAAAACGCAGGAGTCCATCTTCTTTAAGTAGTGAAGAGGAACTCCCTTACTCATATCAAACCTGTCTCCGTCCATCTGATTGAGGTACAGGCTGGTGATTCTCCCAAAGTTGGGAGTTCATAGGGTATCTTTAATCTTTTCAAACAACATGGCCCCCCAGTTGTATCTTTTTCTACACACCACAGCCATCAGGATTTTGAACATATCCCCTGAAATATGATCATGGGAGCCCGGTTTGCAGATCAGGACCTTCCCAATGATATCAGAGAGGAGCTTTCCTTCCTCATTCATGTCCTTGCGTTTGATGGCCTTTGTCCCTCGTGCTAATCCACAAAACAGTAGTGTCCGCGCACGATCATTCTCATCCAGGTAGTCCTCTTGTACTGAGCTGTTGAGCTGCAAATGACGTAACAATTTTGCTGCAGACATCTTGATCCTTAGTCCAGTAATCTTACTCTTAATCAAGGTGTCCTAATGACGTAGCTTGGCGGTTGCATAGAATTCGAAAACTTCTTTATCTAGAATTTTGCACAGGTGCTCAAGGATAAAGGAGAGCCCTGCTTGCTCAAGCATCAAGATTATGTTCCTGAATTCATCGGAGGCATGGGTGAAGCCAGTCCTAACCAACTCACTCCTAGTGAGGAGCCCGACTGTGGTTCGAGGAGCCATTGTAAACCTAAATAAGTGACATCCAAGGGACATAACTCTATCTCAATCTCTAGATTAGGAACTAGACAAGTTAAAAACAAGCGTGAGATTCAAGGAGGAATGGTCGTTACCCTTGCGCAGAGCGGAGAGAGTCCCTAGTCGGCTTGCGTCGGGACTTCTGACGACGGGAGTGGGAGACGACGAGAGAGGGAATGCAGAATCGGCAGGAACTTTGTGTCAAGTAGATGCCGGAGACGGGAGCAACGATCCGACGGAGAGAGGACAGCGGCGGACTACAATCGACGGAGCTGGAGTCATCGGGAGGCAAGGGGAAGTCGATGAGAACATCGAGCGACTGAAGCACGGGAGGAGTTTTCGCACGACCGACGGGATTCGGCGAGGTTTCCGCAGAGTCGACGGGATTTCCGCAGCGTCCAGAATGCGAAGGGTCAGGATGTCCGTGGTTTACACTATTTATCTCCTCTGAAAGCTGGGGTAGCTGATATTTCCATTGTGAATAGCCGGTTTCTGCTGACCGTTTCGAATTTAGAACCTTTCGAAACTTTGCCCTTTTTATTTCGAAACTTTGAGTTGTTGATTTGAATGTTGAAACTTTGCCCTCTTTATTTCCTGGTCAGAATAGCTAAGTCGAGTCGAAGGGATGTTAACCCTAGAAATAAGCACTGGGTATTTCTTGGTTAGTCAATAATGTACAGTTTTCGTTACAACTACTGGCACATGTCCCTTGAGTTTCATCGGACCGATTGACACCCATTGTCACAAATTATCGATGATATATAAACCATTCATCAGATTCCAAGCTAAGAATCATACAGTTATTAGCTCTCATGTCATACCATCAGGTGGGTGTATATATCTATGCATATTTATTTTAGAGAGAGAATCTACATATTTGTTTGTATATATATATATAAACATCTATGTAATGCGATTTAATTTTCGAAACTGAATGCGCGTACCTGGGATCATTAAGTTGATCATTCGGATCCTCTATTTAAAGTACAACAGGTATCCAGTTGAAGTAGGCCATTGTAGTTAGCATTATCTCTTATCCCATATACTTGTTCCATACCATTCCTAGAACATCTCTTGTCTAGGTCCCATCATGTTCACGGGAATCTAGACTATCCTGCAAAAATGAATTACCTTACCTTAGGAACCCAATATGCATTGGGTCCTAGGTTCCTGTCAGCATAAACTACTGAATGCCTTCTTACAGGATTTCTGTCAGGAAAATTATCTCTAGCCAAAGGAAGTGGACATATCCTTGCCCTTGGCACAGAAGGATTGTGCCAACAATCTATGGCAAAGTGACCCACTTTGCCACAACACCAACACTCATGAATGTTGTATCTCCTTTTCTGACCAGATCTACTGACAGAGTTTGTCATGATCTTAGGTCTGACAGGGGCAGAGCAGGTTCTGCTCTCAGATTTACCCTTTCCATTGGGACACGAGGGAGGGTGGATGGAGAACATGTGGTGAGTGTCATGAGGCCTGGGAGGTGGTGCCTTCTTTTCAGTCAGCACACATCCGGGGGCCCCATAGATACTTGTTGCATGTTTGCCAACCCCCTTTCCCTGCTTCCTAGGGTGGTGAGAGGTACTGTGAGAGATGGTTCCTGCAATCTCATGAAGTGTTGAGGCTGAGGCAGTGAATACAAAAGGTTCATGATGAGCCAAATGTATTTTCTCATGGATAGCCATAACAGCACTTGCACTATGGGTATTTCCACATGAGGGTTGATCATTCTTTCAGTGACCATAGTTGTTCTTATGGTCATACCTGAAGGCATGATGTGTGCCCTTCCTACTCGGTGTGGGGGTCTGAAAACTGTTTCCCCATTTCTCCACGATTTTATAATTCGTGAGATCCACCTGTTTTCTCCCTTTCTCTTAATATCATTTACCTTGGAAAAGTTAGATACTATTTTCTTCTCGGTCTCTAGAGAAAACTCTAGATCCGAGATCTTTGAGTCCTTCACCTTGATGGATTCCAATTAGAGATCCATCATGGTCCTCAACTGAGCAATTTCCATAGCTTATTTCTCCACAAGCAAGTTGCTCTTCTGAAGGGAACTACGAAGGGAATCAAGAGTTTCAATCCTTTGATTGAAGATGTCCATCACCCTCGCATCACTTGATGGACAACCCTATGGACTACTCCTGTCTTCAGGAGATTCAAGAGGAAAGAAGCATGATGAGGAAGATACCTGATCCTGACAGTGATGATCAGGGTTAGCGTTAAGATCTGTAGAGAAAGATGTGTCAGCTTCATCAGAACTGCATTCCTCAATCTCTTCTTCAGTCTCAGAAAGAGACACGGGAGCCCTGATATTTAGAGATTGGTCTTGACTTTCATCTTCAGAGATGAGGACCCCCACATATGCTTCATCCTCTTGCAGGCATCCAGTCCCAGCAGTCTCTGATCCCTCCATGAGGTCAGAGATAGTTTGCCACATAGACTTTGCAGTCCTACACTTGTCCAATCTTGAACGAGATGATCCAGACCAGACGTCAGTGATGATCTGACGAATCAGCTTATCCAAGTTGAAAAGTGAGAGCTCAGTCTCAGACATCTCTTCGGGACTCTTGGGGATTTGGAGATCTTTTCCAGATCCGGAAGCCTTCATGGGAATGAAGGGACCCTCTTCAATAATGAATGATGCGCGAGGGTCAATGGCCTCCAGATGAAACATAACTCTCATCTTCCAGATGGGATAATACTCCGTTGTGCAGGCAGGGAGTCTCAGAGGAGAGACATCAGAGTATAGCTCCATGCTTGAGTCTTGTTTTCTTCTTGACACTAGACACGGGATCTTACTCAAGGTGTTAACCTTATTGATGAGTAACCTCCCTCTGATACCACTTGAAAGTATCTAGTGTCGACTAAGTCCACCTATGGGGGGGAATAGGTCTCGTGCAGTCTTTTGTGGAATATAAATAACCTACACAAATAATAAACACAGCACAGAAAAGCACACAAGAAATTATAGTGGTCCCCAATTTGGGTACGTCCACTCTCCCCCTTCGACCTATCTCCCAACAAGGGACGACTCGGTCACTTCACCAAACGGATTGAAATCCAATCCTCACACTACGGAAGGCACCCTTCCAACCGAATGAGTCACTACTACTCCACCACGGGTTGCACCCAACCCTTACAACTAGGAATCACTATTCCTTTACAACTAAACAAAAATAGAATGTACCAGAGATACAAACTACATGTGTGAAGAACCCGATGTCCCTCTTCGTTTGTTGAAGCGTTCTTGATGAAGACGAAGAGTCCACGACCGGAGTACTCTCTTGGAGAGGATCTTGCCAAGATCGGCGGCGGCAAGTGATTGCGGCGGCGATGCTTTGTAGATCCAAACTTCTTGATGAAGCAAGCAAGGTCTACCAACGATCTCAATCGGATCGGTCGTCTAAATCGATTCGGAATGAAGAACTAACCTCATTCAACAAATCGAGAGACAAGGGATCTCGAGAGAGAAACGTGAGACGCTATACTAGCCTCGGTTCTGTCGTCGGGAGATTAAAGATGATCTGAGATCTGCAGCGGCGACAACTTTGCGAGCGGCGACGGCGACGGAAGGATTTTCGCGATCGGCTAGGTCACGCTCGGCGGCTTTTATTTCTCGTGAATGATTACTGCGTAAGTTCAAAATACGCGAGTATAAATACTATAGAACAACCCTAAATGACCGTTGTGGGGCCCACAAGAAGAAGCCATAGTTCCGGTCAAAACAGCGCACAGCATCTTGGTTCGGTCCAGCGAACAGAGCAAATTTGCCTAAGGCAAAGTCGGCGAGAATCATTGGTGATTCCCGTCGAAGTCGGCGGGAATCATTCATGATTCTCGTCGAATTTGCCTTGGAAGAATTCCAGTTGAAACACTTGTCATCCGGAGGGAATCGGCGAGAATGCAATGTCATTCTCGACGAATCGGCGAGAATCAGTTAGTGATTCCCGTCGATTCTGCCTTAGCATAATTCTTGAAGGAGGACAGTCAGCCGGATGAAGTCGGCGAGAATCACTGACTGATTCTCGACGATTCGGCGAGAATCACTAATGATTCCCGTCGAATCGGCGAGAATCACTTAGTGATTCCCGTCGATTTTTACTTAGACACTTTTTCTCTTCCTTCCTATGAACTTAGTCTTCGACCCATCTTTGCTCCTCTTCTGCTCTTGATCAATCTTAACCTTGTACTTGAGAATAAGTACACTCCAATAGAGAGAGCACACGTGATTCAACACACTGGTCTGCTCAACGAGGGATTACGTTGCGCAGACCCGTGTATATTGACCCACTGCACCCTAACATTGGTGTGTACTTAGCATGCAATAACTGCAAGCACAACTTGACAGAAGGTTTGAAAGTTACTCTAGTATCAACTAGCATCACCTATGGGGGGGATAGGTGATGTGCAGTCTTTTGCGGAATTAAAAATTAACCTACACAAGAAAACAAAAACAACCACAACACAGAAACACACAAGCAGTTATAGTGGTTCCCCGATTTGGGTACGTCCACTCTCCCCCTTCGACCTATCTCCCAACCAAGGACGACTCGGTCACTTCACCAACTGGATTGAAATCCAATCCTCACACTATGGAAGAAACCCTTCCACCCGAAGGAGTCACTACTCCTCCATCACGGGTTGCACCCAACCCTTATAATGAGGAAACAAAGTTCCTTTACAACAAAGTTAAAATAGAATGTACAAGAAATACAAACTACGTTTGGAGAGCCCGATGTCCCTCTTTGTTCAATGAAGCTTTCTTGATGAAGACGAAGAGTTCACGATCGGAGCACTCTCTTGGAGAGGATCTTCCCAAGATCGGCGGCGGCAAGTGAATGCGGCGGCGATGCTCTGTAGATCCAAACTTCTTGACGAAGCAAGCAAGGTCTACCAACGATCTCAATCGGATCAGTCGTCTCAATCGATTCGGAATGAAGAGCTATCCTCGTTCAACAAATCGAGAGACAAGAGATCTCGAGAGAAAAGCGTGAGACGCTAGGCTTGCCTCGGTCCTGTCGTCGGACGATCAAAGAGGATCTAAGATCTGCGGCGGCGACGACTTGCGAGCGGCGACGGCGAGCGGTGGAGTTCCGCGATCGGCTAGGTCATGCCCGGCGGCTTGTTCTATTTCTCGTGAAGCGCTACCGTTCAAGTTCGAAATAAGCGAATATATATACTGTAGACCAACCCTAAATGACCGTTGTGGGCCCCACAAGGAGAAGCCCTAAGCCCGGTCCAAACAGCGCCTTAAATCTTAGTTCGGTCCAGTGAACAGGTAGAAATCGCCTAAGGCAAATTCGGCGGGAATTGCTGGTGATTCCCATCGAAGTCGGCGGGAATCACTTATAATTCCCGCCGAATTTTCCTTGGTAGAATTCCAGTTGGAATTCTGGTCATCCGGAGGGAATCGACGGGAATGCGCGGTGATTCTCGATGAATCGGCGAGAATCACTTGGTGATTCCCGCCGATTCAGCCTTAGCAGAATTCTTGAAGGCGTTAAGTCAGCCGGATGCAGTCGGCGGGAATCGGCGAGTGATTCTCGACGATTCGGCGAGAATCACTAGTGATTCCCGTCAAATCGGCGAGAATCACTTGGTGATTCCCGTCGAATTTTCCTTGGAAGATTTCTTCTTCCTTCCTCTGCACTTGGTCTTTGACCCATCTTTGCTCCTCTTCTGCTCTTGATCTATCTCAGCCCTGTACTTGAAAATAAGTGCACTCCAATAGAGAGAGTGCACGTAAGCCAACACACTGATCTGCTCAATGAGGGATTACGTTGCGCAGACCCATGTATATTGACTCACTGCACCCTGACATTGGTATGTACTTAGCGTAGAATAACTACAAGCACAACTTGAATTGTATCATCAGATACAATGTGAATTCATCTTAGCTTGACAAAAGGCTTCTTCAAATTCAGGTAATTGTGGATACAATACCCAACAATCTCCCCCTATTTGAAGAAGCCAAAATCCTGCTAGCTAAGATGAATTTCATCAACCAGAGTAATATACATGACAAATTAAGAGAGACAACACACAGAATGTTAAAAGCATACAGAACAATACTTGAGTCAACAAGAGATCATATATATATACATATCCAAAATCAAATTGTTCATATAGAAGTATGAAGAGATAAACGTGCATGAAGGAAATGACAAGCCAAAATCCTAAGGCTATTTCTCCTTAGCTAGATTATCCTTCAATTATTGAGCCAAGTACTTCTTGCTTTGCCTCTCAAAATATTCCTTGGGCTTTGGATAGTATCTGGGGGGAGGATCTTTATGTTCCACTTTGTTAGTCCTGAAAAAGATGTTTCGTTTAGCTTCATATTCTTTATGCAGCTCCCACACATACTGATTGTATACATCATTCCGATTGATTCCCCCCTCTGTTGTAGCATAAAAGTATCCAAAATAATGCTCCTTGAAACAGGACTCCATCTTTCATTTCTCACTTCATCCTCCTTCAATCTTACTTTCTTTTCGGTTGGAGTTTCTTTGGACGTCCCTTCTTGGAGTTTCCTTTTTCCTCTTGCTATAGCTTCCAGGTCAAACATGGCCCTGAGAGTAGCTTTGTCAGCAACCCTGGCAGCCTTCTTAGCATCAGCTTCACTAAGAGGAACCTCCTCAACATTTGCACCCTCATCAGCAGCAATGGTAACCTCATTTGGAGAAGGAACCAGAATTGAAATTTGAATACCTGATGCCTGCTGAACGAGCCAGTGACAGCTATCAAAAACATACTTATTTGACTGTTTGAAGTTGTCGATCATAATCTATTGTAGCCCTGCCATCTTAGATTTATATTCTTCCTCCCCCTTTTTGGCTTCGAGGGCAATTGAGTTTGCATAAGTGTGCAGTGACTCATCGATGTGCTTCACAGTCTTTGTAAACTCAGTCAGCAGGGTTTTTTGATTTGTATTAAGAATCACCATGTTGGCATTGAATTTCTGGATGTTGTCGACCACAACATGAGCATTCTTATTTACTACTGCCAGATCGGTCGTATTTTTCTGAAGCCCTTGCATGAGAAGTGTTACAGCAGTGCCGGCCTCTGTGTACTTAGCATCAAACTTTTGTTCCATCAGATCCATCTTGTGATTGATTTCCACAACATTCTTCAGCATTAGCTCCTCAGATTGTTTAATTCTTTTTAATACCTTGTTGTGTGATTTTTCAAAAGAATCTTTGAGTTCATCCACTATCCCTTGAATGATGTTCACGGTGTGATTTGCTAGATTTGGTCGTAGTGGATAACCCTGAGGCATGCCTTGGTCTTGCTCTTCAGCAGATTCACTGGACGAGCTTGACACCTACACTATTTCCAATGGGGGGATAGTGGCAGCCTCTGTAGATTTCTCAGGAATGCCTATCAGCCCCTGCTGAGAGGACTCCCCCTTCATTGTTGCACCAGATTTCTCAGGAGCTACCATTGGAGCTCATTCCTCAGATGGAACTTCAACATCACCCTGTGGTTCCAACATCTCCACCCTCTCCCTCAAGGCTGTTTCATCTTCAACCACATCATCCACTTCTTCAGCACCCTAATCTTCCACATCATCGTTTTCAATTGCATCAATGTCCAAGGCCTCCTCGTCTTCCTCCTCATCACCCAGATCAGTGGCCAGGGTATCAACTGCATCTTTGGCTATCTGAGAGATATCAGAAACAAAATCAGCAGGAACAGAGACTGAGATATCTGTCCTGTGAGTTTCAGTAGCACCGGGTAGAGACTCCCCCTCAGTTCCTGCATGCAGCAAGTCAGGAACGTCACTGGGTTCAGCCAAGGGATCTCGGTTTTTCAGAGATCCATTATCTTCCTCCTCAGAGGCCTCAGCCAAAGGTTCATCCTGTGCTTCAGCAACAGCTGCTCGCCCAATCCTTCTCTTCAATCTGTCAAATACACTTGAATCCATTTTCTTCAAGTAATGTATAGGAACTCCTTTACTCATGTCGAATCTGTCTCCATCCAGCTGGTTGAGATACAGACTGATGATCCTTCCAAAACTTGGGGTTCGCAGAGTATCTTTTATTTTCTCAAACAACATAGCCCCCCAGTTGTATCTTTTTCGACAGACTATAGCCACTAAGATCTTGAACATATCACCCGAGATATAATCGTGGGAGCCTGGTTTGCAGATCAGGACTTTCCCAATGATATCCGACAGGAGCTTCCCTTCCTCATTCATTTCCTTTCTCTTTATCGATTTAGTTTCTCGAGCAAGTCCACAGAATAAGAGAGTCCTGGCTCAATCCCCTTCCTCCAGATAGTCCTCCTGTTAAGAACTGGAGAGCTGCAAATATTGTGTTAGTTTTCCTGCTGTCATCTTGATCTGTACACCAACAATCTTACTCTTAATCACTGTATCTTCGTGCCGTAGCTTTGCCGTTGTAAAGAATTTCATCACCTCCTTATCCAAGATTTTGCAAGGATGCTCCAGAATGAAGGTAAGTCCGGCCTATTCAAGCATGAGGATTACATTCCTGAACTCATCGGAGGCATGAGAGAAGCCTGTCCTAACCAGTTCACTTCCAGTGAGGAGTCCTGCTGTGGTTCTAGGGGCCATTGCAAACCTAAACAGGACAAGTTCAAGTGTCTAAATCCTATCAGTACTTATAGAATAGGAGCTACACTTAGACAAGAAACTTCAAGGATGAGGGAATGCTACCTAGCGCCGAGCGGGTTGGCGTGACGATGGCGACTGGAAGGCACGGAATCGACGGGAACACCTGACGGGAAGAAGGAATGAAAGTCGACGGAGAGGGAAACACGACGGGAAGACGCTGGAAGCACAGAGCCGATTGGACACGGCACAATCCTTGCGTCCTTGGGATTTTGTCGACGGAAGCCCGGAGGAGCGATGAAGACCACAGGCGATCGAAGCATGGGACGAGCTTTCGCTCAATCGACGGGAAAACGCGAGGAGTCAGGGAAGTCGACGGGAGTTCAGCGAGACTGGGAATATGAAGAGTCAACCTGAGTTATTCGCTATTTATATCCACCGACCGAGGGAAGTCGACGAGATTTGACGGGATTTTCTATGAAACCTCGATCGAGTGGAACAATATATAAGCCCTATACATAATTCCAGAGTAATTCTAGGTGAAAAATTGTAATATTTTATTACACCCACTGGCATACATTCCTTAATTTCAAATGGGCTGATTTACGCCTATTGAGATTCATTATCAAATATATAAATATGTAACTACAAGGAATTCTTCAGATTGTACCTAAGGGTTATTTAACATTTGCGTCCTCTTATCGGGAGAATGAACATATGTGTGTATATATATACATATAAACATTTACTTTTAGGGTAAGAATTAACATATTCGTGTGGATGTTTGTATATACATATATATGTAAGCATCAATATAATACGACTCAAGTATTGAAACTGAATGCGTGTACCTGGGATCATAAAATTGATCATTCAGATCATCTATCTGAAGTACACCAGGTGTCCAATTGAAGTAGTCCATTGTAGGTAGCACAGCTCTTATCCCATACACTTGTTCCATGTCATTCTTGGAACATCTCATGTCTAGTTCCCATCATATTTACGGGAACCTAGACTATCTTGCGAAAAAGAATTACCCTACCTTAGGAACTCAATATGTATTGGGTCCTAGGTTCTTGTCAGCATAAAATATCGAATGCCTTCCTACAGGAATCCTGTTAGGAAGGCACGCTCTGCCCAGAGGAAGTGGACATACCCTTGCCCTTGGCACAGAGGGATTGTGCCAACAATCTATGGCAAAGTGACCTACCTTGCCACAACACCAACAATCATGAATGTTGTATCGCCGTTTCTGACCTGATCTACTGACTGAGGTGGTCATGATCTTGGGTCTAAACGGGACCGGGCAGGTTATGCTCACAAATTTGCCCTTTCCACCGAGACACGAGGGAGGGTGGATAGTGAGCATGTGGTGAGTGTCATGAGGCCTGGGAGGTGGTGACTTTCTTTTAGTCAACACACATCCAGGGACCCCATGGGTACTTACTACATATTTCCCAACCCCCCTTTCCTGTGTCTTGGGGTGGTAAGAGATGCAGTGAGAGCTGGTTCCTGCAGATTCATGACGAGTTGGGGCTGAGGCCGAGAATACAAAGGGTTCAGGATGAGCCTTGGGTATTCTCTCATGGGTAGCCATGGCAGCTCTTGCACTGTGGGTATTTCCACCTGAGGGCCGATCACTCTTGTAGTGACCAAGGTTGTTCCTGTGGTCATACCTGAAAGCATGATGTGTGCCCTTCCTACTCGGGGTGGGGGGTCTGAACACAGTTTCCCCATTTCTCCATGAATTAATGATTTGGGAGATCCACCCATTTTCTGCTTTTCTTTTGATAGCATCTATCTTGGAAAAGTTATAAACTATCCTCTTCTCGGTCTCTAGACGACTCTCTAGATCCGAGATCTTTGAGTCCTTTACCTTGATGGATTCCAATTGGAGATTCATCAAGGTCCTCAACTGAGCAATCTCCTTAGCTTGTTCCTCAACAAGTAAGTTGCTCATCTGAAGGGCACTCTCAAGGGAATCAAGATTTTCAATCCTTTGATTGAAGCTATCCATTTCCCTTGCATCACTAGATGGACAACCCTCTGAACTGTTCCTGTCTTCAGGAAATCCAAGGGGATAGGAGCATGATGAAGAAGTTACCTGATCCTGACTTTGATGTTCAGGGTCAGTGTTAAGATCGGCAGAGACTGTTGTGTCAGCTTCATCTGAATTGCTTTCCTCAACCTCTTCTTCAGTCTAGAACAAGGACATAGGAGCTTTGATACTGAGAGATCGGTCTTTACCTTCATCTTCAGAAATGAGAACCCCCACATAGGCTTCATCCTCCTGCTGGCAACTAGTCCCTGCTGTCTCTGATCCCTCTATGAGATCTGAGATAGTTTCCCATATGTACTTGGCAGTCCAACACTTGTCCACTCTTGAACGAGATATACCAGAACAGACATCAGTGATGATCTGACGAATCAAATTGTCCAAGTTGAACAGTGAGAGCTCGGTCTCAGACATCTCTTCGGGACTCTTGGGGATTTGGAGATCCTTTCCTGAGCCGAAGCCTTCATGGGAATGAAGGGACCCTCTTCCAAGATGAGTGATGCTCGAGGGTCGATGGCCTCCAGATGAAACAACACTCTCATCTTCCAGATGGGATAATACTCCTTTGTGCATGCGGGGAGTCTTAGGGGAGAGACCTCAGAATACAACTCCATGCTTGAGTCTGATCTTCTTGTTGACACTAGAGGCAGGATTATACTCAAGGTGTTAACCTTTTTGATGAGAAACCTCCCTCTGATACCACTTGAAAGTCACTCTAGTGTCAACTAGCTTCACCTATGGGGGGGATAGGTGATGTGCAGTCTTTTGCGGAATTAAAAATTAACCTGCACAAGAAAACAAAAACAACCACAACACAGAAACACACAAGCAGTTATAGTGGTTCCCCGATTTGGGTACGTCCACTCTCCCCCTTCGACCTATCTCCCAACCAGGGATGACTCGGTCACTTCACCAACTGGATTGAAATCCAATCCTCACACTATGGAAGAAATCCTTCCACCCGAAGGAGTCACTACTCCTCCACCACGGGTTGCACCCAACCCTTACAACGAGGAAACAAAGTTCCTTTACAACAAAGTTAAAATAGAATGTACAAGAAATACAAACTACGTTTGGAGAGCCCGATGTCCCTCTTTGTTCAATGAAGCTTTCTTGATGAAGACGAAGAGTTCACGATCGGAGCACTCTCTTAGAGAGGATCTTCCCAAGATCGGCGGCGGCAAGTGAATGCGGCGGCGATGCTCTGTAGATCCAAACTTCTTGATGAAGCAAGCAAGGTCTACCAATGATCTCAATCGGATCAGTCGTCTCAATCGATTCGGAATGAAGAGCTATCCTCGTTCAACAAATCGAGAGACAAGAGATCTCGAGAGAGAAGCGTGAGATGCTAGGCTTGCCCCGGTCCTATCGTCGGACGATCAAAGAGGATCTAAGATCTGCGGCGGCGACGACTTGCGAGCGGCGACGGCGAGCAGTGGAGTTCCGCGATCGGCTAGGTCACGCCCGGCGGCTTGTTCTTTTTCTCGTGAAGCGCTACCGTTCAAGTTCGAAATAAGCGAGTATAGATACTGTAGACCAACCCTAAATGACCGTTGTGGGCCCCACAAGGAGAAGCCCTAAGCCCGGTCCAAACAGCGCCTTAAATCTTGGTTCGGTCCAGTGAACATGTAGAAATCGCCTAAGGCAAATTCGGCGGGAATCGCTGGTGATTCCCATCGAAGTCGGCGGGAATCACTTACGATTCCCGTCGAATTTTCCTTGGTAGAATTCCAGTTGGAATTCTGGTCATCCGGAGGGAATCGACGGGAATGCGCAGTGATTCTCGACGAATCGGCGAGAATCACTTGGTGATTCCCGCCGATTCAGCCTTAGCAGAATTCTTGAAGGTGTTGAGTCAGCCGAATGCAGTCGGCGGGAATCGGCGAGTGATTCTCGACGATTCGGCGAGAATCACTTGGTGATTCCCGTCGAATTTTCCTTGGAAGATTTCTTCTTCCTTCCTCTGCACTTGGTCTTTGACCCATCTTTGCTCCTCTTCTGCTCTTGATCTATCTCAGCCCTGTACTTGAAAATAAGTACACTCCAATAGAGAGAGTGCACGTAAGCCAACACACTGGTCTGCTCAACGAGGGATTACGTTGCGCAGACCCGTGTATATTTACCCACTGCACCCTGATATTGGTGTGTACTTAGCATAGAATAACTGCAAGCACAACTTGAATTATATCATCAAATACAATGTGAATTCATCTTAGCTTGACAGGAGGCTTCTTCAAATCCAGGTAATTGTGGATACAATACCCAACAAGGTTGTAAAATACATTGTGAATTCATCTTAGCTTGACAGGAGGCTTCTTCAAATCCAGGTAATTGTGGATACAATACCCAACAATCTCCCCTTATTTGAAGAAGCCAAAATCCTACTAGCTAAGATGAATTACACCAACTAGAAAGATATATATAACAAAATGTGCGAGACAAGAATTCAAAATTGTAAAATTTCACGCATTCAGAACAACAGATGAATCAGCATGTGATCATATATATATATATATCCAAAGATTGTTCATTTAAATACAAGAAATGATATACACGCATATAGAAAGAAAATTTATTCCTTTGCCTGAGCATCCTTTAGTTGTTCAGCATGGAACTTCTTGCTTTGTCTTTCAAAGTACTCCTTTGGCTTCGGGTAGTATCTGGGTGGAGGAGCTTTATGTTCCACAGTGTTAGACATGAAGAAAATGTTTCTTTTCGCCTCATACACCTTGTGCATCTCCCACTCATACTGATTGTATACTTCATTTCTATTCAGCTCTCCCCGCTGTTGTAGCATGAAAGTATCCAGTATGATGCTCCTCGATGTAGGACTCCATCGTTCATTCTTCACTTCACTTTCCTTCAATCTTACTTTCCTTTCAGCTGGAGTCTCTTTGGAAGTTCCTTCTTGAAGTTTTCGTTTCCCTTTTGCAATGGCCTCTTGATCAAACATAGCCATGTGAGCAGCTATGGCAGCGGCCCAAGCAGCCTTTCTGGCATCAGCTTCACTCAAGGGAACCTCCTCAACACTTGCAACCTCATCAGCAACAGTGGTAATCTCATCAGGAGGAGGAACCAGAATTGGAATTTGTATACCGGATGCTTGCTGAACTAGCCAGTGATAGCTTTCAAAAACATACTTATTTGACTGCATGAAGTTATCGACCATGATTTGTTCTAGCCCTGCCATCTTAGTTGTATATTCATTCTCCCCCCTTTTGGCTTCTAGGGCAATGGAGTTTGCATAGGTATGTAGTGACTCATCTATATGCTTAACAGTCTTAGTGAACTCGTTCAGCAGGGATGTCTGATTTGTGTGTAGTGTCACCATGTTGGCATCGAACAACTTGATGTTGTTGGCCACAATATGTGCATTTTGGTTTACCACTGCCAGATCAGCTGTGTTCTTCTGAAGCCCTTGCATTAGAAGATTGACAGTAGTGCCAGCCTCTGCATACTTAGCTTCAAACGTTTGTTCCTTCATATCCAACTTATGATTTATCTCCACAACATTTTTAAGCATCAGATCCTCAGATTGCTTAATTCGTTTCAGCACCTTGTTGTGAGATCGTTCAAAAGAGGCCTTCAGTTCATCCACTATACCTTGAATGATATTTACGGTGTGATTCGCCAGGCTAGGTCCTAGCGGATGAATCTGATGAATGGCTTGGTCATGCTCAGGGGGGATAGGACTCTGGGAGTCAGGATTCTCTTATGCAGATACACTGGTGGAGCTAGATAGATTCACAGTCTCTTGAGGGGGATAGAGGCAACATCTGCCAAGTTTCCATGTATACTCATCTCCCTCTCAACTGATGCATCAGTCACATCAGGAACCCTTGCCTGAATTTGTTCCACAGACGGGGGTTCAACACTAATCTCCCCCATGGCCATTTCATTTTCAACTTGCTCATTGTTCACATCATCAGCGGCCGCATTCTCCACATCATCCTCAGCAGCAGCATCCTCCATGTCATCCTCCACTTCCTCCTCGTCAGGTTGATCGGTAGCGAGGGTATCCATAGCATCCTTTGCGATCACGGTAATATTATCAACGACGTCTGCTTGATCTGAAACTGAGACATCCATCCTGAGGACATCAGAAGGAATGGTGAAAGACTCCCCCTTAGTTCCTGCATGCAGCAAATCAGGAACGTCACTGGGTTCATCCAAGGGATTTCTATACTCCGGAGCTCTATCATCTTCATCACCCTGTGCTTCAGTCGTACCTCTTAGGCCAATTCTCCTCTCCCATCTATCAAAAACGCTGGAGTCCATCTTCTTTAAGTAGTGAAGAGGAACTCCCTTACTTATATCAAACCTGTCTCCGTCCATCTGATTGAGGTACAGGCTGATGATTCTCCCAAAGTTGGGAGTTCATAGGGTATCTTTAATCTTTTCAAACAACATGGCCCCCCAGTTGTATCTTTTTCTACACACCACAGCCATCAGGATTTTGAACATATCCCCTGAAATATGATCATGGGAGCCCGGTTTGCAGATCAGGACCTTCCCAATGATATCAGAGAGGAGCTTTCCTTCCTCATTCATGTCCTTGCGTTGATGGCCTTTGTCCCTCGTGCTAATCCACAGAACAGTAGTGTCCATGCACGATCATTCTCATCTAGGTAGTCCTCTTGTACTGAGCTGTTGAGCTGCAAATGACGTAACAATTTTGCTGCAGACATCTTGATCCTTAGTCCAGCAATCTTACTCTTAATCAAGGTGTCCTCGTGACGTAGCTTGGCGGTTGCATAGAATTCGAAAACTTATTTATCTAGAATTTTGCACAGGTGCTCAAGGATAAAGGAGAGCCCTGCTTGCTCAAGCATCAAGATTATGTTCCTGAATTCATCGGAGGCATGGGCGAAGCCAGTCCTAACCAACTCACTCCCAGTGAGGAGCCCGACTGTGGTTCGAGGAGCCATTGTAAACCTAAATAAGTGACATCCAAGGGAATTAACTCTATCTCAATCTCTAGATTAGGAACTAGACAAGTTACAAACAAGCGTGAGATTCAAGGAGGAACGGTCGTTACCCTTGCGCAGAGCGGAGAGAGTCCCTACACTACCAAAAACACAGACTTTTAGCCACGGCAGATTTCCGTGGCTAAAAGTCCAAAACCGTGGCTAATAACTATTAGCCACGACCTACCCACGGCAAATGGGTGTGGGCAATGCGAGCGTGGCTAATAGTATTAGCCACGCTGAATCCATAGCTAATAGGTTATTAGCCACGATTCAATTGTCGTTGCTAAAAGTTCCTCATTTGCCACGGTTCAATTGCCGTGGCTAAAGGGTCTATAATAAACCTAACATAAAAAATATTCGGCCACCGCCGCCGGCACCCGGCCAGCCACCGTCGGCCGCCACCGCCGCCCGACCGCCGCCGCCGCCGGCCGCCGCCGCTCCGATTTTATTTCAAACAATAATTTTGAATGGGCTATATAAACCCCAAATCAAACTTTTTGTTGGCGGTGTGGGACTAAAAAAAACCCGATCTTTTGCCACGGATTAGGCTTCCGTGGCTAATACTAGATTATTAGCCACGAAACAGACAGACTGTGGCAAAAAGTCGGGTTATTTGCCACGGATTAGTCATCCGTGGCTAATACTAGCTTATTAGCCACGAAATAGGAACCGTGGCTAATACTCCAGTATTAGCCACGATTTTCCCCCGTGGTAAAAAAAATCGTGGCTAAAAGCTATTTTTCTAGTAGTGCTAGTCGGCTTGCGTCGGGACTTCTGATGACGGGAGTGGGAGACGATGAGAGAGGGAATGCAGAATCGGCAGGAACTTTGTGTCAAGTAGATGCCGGAGACGGGAGCACCGATCCGACGGAGAGAGGACATCGACGGACTGCAATCGACGGAGCTGGAGTCGTCGGGAGGCAAGGGGAAGTCGATGAGAACACCGAGCGACTGAAGCACGGGTGGAGTTTCCGCACGACCGACGGGATTCGGCAAGGTTTCCGCAGAGTCAACGGGATTTCCGCAGCGTCCAGAATACGAAGGGTCGGGATGTCCGTGGTTTACGCTATTTATCTCCTCCGAAAGCTGGGGTAGCTGATATTTCCGTTGTGAATAGCCAGTTTCTGCTGACCGTTTCGAATTTCGAACCTTTCGAAACTTTTCCCTTTTTATTTCGAAACTTTGAGTTGTCGATTTGAATGTTGAAACTTTGCCCTCTTTATTTCCTGGTCAGAATAGCTAATTCGAGTCGAAGGGATGTTAACCCTAGAAATAAGCACTGGGTATTTCTTGGCGAGTCAAAAATGTACAGTTTTCGTTACAACTACTGACACACGTCCCTTGAGTTTCATCGGACCGATTGACACCCATTGTCACACATTATCGATGATATATAAACCATTCATCAGATTCCAAGCTAAGAATCATACAATTATTAGCTCTCGTGTCCTACCTTCAGGTGGGTGTATATATCTATGCATATTTATTTTAGAGAGAGAATCTACATATTTGTTTGGATATATATATATATAAACATCTATGTAATGCGATTTAATTTTCGAAACTGAATGCGCGTACCCGGGATCATTAAGTTGATCATTTGGATCCTCTATTTAATGTACAATAGGTATCCAGTTGAATTAGGCCATTGTAGTTAGCATTATCTCTTATCCCATATACTTGTTCCATACCGTTCCTTGAACATCTCTTGTCTAGGTCCCATCATATTCACGGGAACCTAGACTATCATGCAAAAACGAATTACCTTACCTTAGGAACCCAATATGCATTGGGTCCTAGGTTCCTGTCAGCATAAACTACTGAATGCCTTCCTACAGGATTTCTGTCAGGAAGGCTATCTCTAGCCAAAGGAAGTGGACATACCCTTGCCCTTGGCACAGAAGGATTGTGCCAACAATCTATGGCAAAGTGACCCACTTTGCCACAACACCAACACTCATGAATGTTGTATCTCCTTTTCTGACCAGATCTATTGACAAAGTTTGTCACGATCTTAGGTCTGACATGGGCAGAGCAGGTTCTGCTCTCAGATTTACCCTTTCCACTGGGACACGAGGGAGGGTGGATGGAGAACATGTGGTGAGTGTCATGAGGCCTGGGAGGTGGTGCCTTCTTTTCAGTCAGCACACATCCGGGGGCCCCATAGATACTTGTTGCATGTTTGCCAACCCCCTTTCCCTGCTTCCTAGGGTGGTGAGAGGTACTGTGAGAGCTGGTTCCTGCAATCTCATGAAGTGTTGAGGCAGAGGCAGTGAATATAAAAGGTTCATGATGAGCCAAATGTATTTTCTCATGGGTAGCCATAAAAACACTTGCACTATGGGTATTTCAACATGAGGGTTGATCATTCTTGCAGTGACCATAGTTGTTCTTATGGTCATACCTAAAGGCATGATGTGTGCCCTTCCTACTTGGTGTGGGGGGTCTGAAAACTGTTTCCCCATTTCTCCACGATTTTATAATTCGTGAGATCCACCCGTTTTCTCCCTTTCTCTTAATATCATCTACCTTGGAAAAGTTAGATACTATTCTCTTCTCGGTCTCTAGAGAAAACTCTAGATCCGAGATTTTTGAGTCCTTCACCTTGATGGATTCCAATTGGAGATCCATCATGGTCCTCAACTGAGCAATTTCCATAGCTTATTTCTCCACAAGCAAGTTGCTCTTCTGAAGGGCACTACGAAGGGAATCAAGAGTTTCAATCCTTTGATTGAAGCTGTCCATCACCCTTGCATCACTTGATGGACAACCCTCTGAACTACTCCTGTCTTTAGGAGATTCAAGAGGAAAGGAGCATGATGAGGAAGATACCTGATCCTGACAGTGATGATCAGGGTTAGCGTTAAGATCTGCAGAGGCAGATGTGTCAGCTTCATCAGAACTGCATTCCTCAATCTCTTCTTCAGTCTCAAAAAGAGACACGGGAGCCCAGATATTTAGAGATTGGTCTTGAATTTCATCTTCAGAGATGAGGACCCCCACTTATGCTTCATCCTCTTGCAGGCATCCAGTCCCAGCAGTCTCTGATCCCTCCATGAGGTCAGAGATAGTTTGCCACATAGACTTTGCAGTCCTACACTTGTCCAATCTTGAACGAGATGATCCAGACCAGACGTCAGTGATGATCTGACGAATCAGCTTGTCCAAGTTGAAAAGTGAGAGCTCAGTCTCAGACATCTCTTCGGGACTCTTGGGGATTTGGAGATCTTTTCTAGATCTGGAAGCCTTCATGGGAATGAAGGGACCCTCTTCCATAATGAATGATGCGCGAGGGTCAATGGCCTCCAGATGAAACATAACTCTCATCTTCCAGATGGGATAATACTCCGTTGTGCAGGCAGGGAGTCTCAGAGGAGAGACATCAGAGTATAGCTCCATGCTTGAGTCTTGTTTTCTTCTTGACACTAGACACAGGATCTTACTCAAGGTGTTAACCTTATTGATGAGTAACCTCCCTCTGATACCACTTGAAAGTATCTAGTGTCGACAAAGTCCACCTATGGGCGGGGAATAGGTATCGTGCAGTCTTTTGCGGAATTTAAATTACCTGCACAAATAACAAACACAGCACAGAAAAGCACACAAACAATTATAGTGGTTCACCGATTTGGGTACGTCCACTCTCCCCCTTCGACCTATCTCCCAACAAGGGACGACTCGGTCACTTTACCAAACGGATTGAAATCAAATCCTCACACTACGGAAGGCACCCTTCCAACTGAAGGAGTCACTACTCCTCCACCACGGGTTGCACCCAACCCTTACAACTAGGAATCACTATTCCTTTATCATTAAACAAAAATAGAATGTACAAGCGATACAAACTACACGTGTGGAGAACCCGATGTCCCTCTTCATTCGTTGAAGAGTTCTTGATGAAGACAAAGAGTCCACGACCGGAGTACTCTCTTGGAGAGGATCTTGCCAAGATCGGCGGCGGCAAGTGATTGCAGCGGCGATGCTTTGTAGATCCAAACTTCTTGACGAAGCAAGCAAGGTCTACCAACGATCTCAATCGGATCGGTCATCTCAATCAATTCGGAATGAAGAACTAACCTCATTCAACAAATCGAGAGACAAGGGACCTCGAGAGAGAAGCGTGAGACGCTATACTAGCCTCGGTTCTGTCGTCGAGAGATTAAAGATGATCTGAGATCTGCAGCGACGACAACTTTGTGAGCGGCGACAGCGACGGGAGGATTTCCACGATCGGCTAGGTCACGCTCGGCGGCTTTTATTTCTCGTGAATGATTACTGCGTAAGTTCAAAATACGCGAGTATAAATACTGTAGAACAACCCTAAATGACCGTTGTGGGGCCCACAAGAAGAAGCCCTAGTTCCGGTCAAAACAGCGCACAACATCTTGGTTCGGTCCAGCGAACAGAGCAAATTTGCCTAAGGCAAATTCTGCAAGAATCATTGGTGATTCCCGTCGAAGTTGGCGGGAATCATTCACGATTCCCGTCGAATTTGCCTTAGCAGAATTCCAGTTGAAACACTTGTCATCCGGAGGGAATCAGCGAGAATGCAAAGTCATTCTCGACGAATCGGCGAGAATCAGTTAGTGATTCCCGTCGATTCTGCCTTAGCATAATTCTTGAAGGAGGACAGTCAGCCGGATGAAGTCGGCGAGAATCACTGACTGATTCTCGACGATTCAGCGAGAATCACTAATGATTCCCGTCGAATCGGCGAGAATCACTTAGTGATTCCCGTCGATTTTTACTTAGACGCTTTTTCTCTTCCTTCCTATGAACTTAGTCTTCGACCCGTCTTTGCTCCTCTTCTGCTCTTGATCAATCTCAACCCTGTACTTGAGAATAAGTACACTCCAATAGAGAGAGCACGCATGAGTCAACACACTGATCTGCTCAATGAGGGATTACGTTGCGCAGACCCGTGTATATTGACCCACTGCACCCTAACATTGGTGTGTACTTAGCATTGAATAACTTCAATCACAACTTGACAAAAGGTTGTCAAATACATTGTGAATTCATCTTAGCTTGATAGGAGACTTCTTCAAATCCAGGCAATTGTGGATACAATACCCAACAGATATGGAGGCATTTAAGGGGAAATCAAGGTGTTCCATAACAATTGAGCACAATTTACAGTTGGAGATCTAAAAATCCTATAACGAAAATGGAAGAAAAAATCAAATAAATATTTGCATGCCCTAATCGTAATTGCAAAGGAATTTTTTTTACCAACAGTTGGTGCCCGACCTTTGCTTAAACGATCGCCGGAGAGGAGATGGTTGAAATGGGGCTCGACTTAGCTTTACATCCCCGGAAAAGAGGGGTCATTGGGCATTTGGGCTTGGCGGAGCGGCTGCATTGGGCTCAGTAGATGGCTTAGTCGAGGAATAGGATGTCGCCGGAATTGTTGGGGATGCAAGTGGTGACGCCGCCGGCGAGTGCGGGTGGCTAATCACGCAAGATGGAGGGTGGCAGCCAAGGAACTCACGATCACATCAGTCTCGCGTGGGGGCAGGGCACGAGAGCGAAAAATCTGCAAATAGAGAGTGAATTTGTAAAAGAAATACTAAAAGTATTAAACCTGGTAAATTCTTGGTCTAAGAATAGAGAAAAAAGGGCTTGTGAATAACGGAAAATTTTTAGGTCAGGACCGTGGACGGTAAACATCGTCCACACAACCAATGAGAAATCACAAATGATGAGAGTCCCGCGCAAAAGTGTATGACACAAGCCATAACTGCGTGGGCCCCACCTCCTTTGCAAGGTCCTCATTGGTGGAGGACCATGAGCATCATCCACGGCCCTGACCTAAATATTGCTCGTCAATAACAAACACCATAAGGTATAATAGATTACGCCAAAACAGTAGTGATGTCACGGAAGCGGAGAAATAATTCAGGCTCTATTTGTTTGGGCGTTTCGCTGCTCCGTTTTGGGCAAACGCCGCCGGAAAGAGGGTAAACAAATGAACCTCCGGCGGCGTTTGCTCCGTTTCCACCCGCCCGCTTTGGGAAATGCCCCAAAAAGCTCCGTTTGGAGCAGCCACCTCCCCCCTCCGGTTCGAATACTCCGTTTCCACCCGCCGGATCGACCCGCCACCGCCGAACCAAATGAAGCCCAAACAAATAGAGCCTTCATTTGGTTCGGCGGTGGCGGGTCGATCCGGCGGGTGGAAACGGAGTATTCGAACCGGAGGGGGAAGGTGGCTGCTCCAAACGGAGCTTTTTGTGGCATTTCTCAAGGCGGGCGGGTGGAAACGGAGCAAACGCCGCCGGAGGTTCATTTGTTTACCTTTCTTCCGGCGGCGTTTGCCCAAAACGGAGCAGCGAAACGCCCAAACAAATAGAGCCGAAGCCTCAGTTTGGCGTTTGGAATGCAGTAGACGATGCTGTGCGCCGCGACAGGCCTCACAATGCACAGTTGGCCCGCCAAATCCTGCGCTGGTTCCGGACACGTCGGGACCCGGTTACAAGTGCCAACTCTCGACGCTTTCATGTTTAGTCCGTTCGTTTGTAGGACTCGCCGAAGCAAAATGGAAGCCGAGGGCCGTCGACGCGACGGTGGGCTACGGCCAGGCTTCTGCTGCCGGGAGCTCGAGCTCCGAGAATTTCACGATAAGTACGTGATCCGATCCCTCGATCCCAACGTTCGGGATCAAGCTTTCTCGGTCAGCCGCTTGGACGGCGACATCCGGCCTCTTACCGGTAGGTTCTTCTTCCCAGCTACCCTCTATATCCCTTATCCTACACACGATTCATCAGTGAAATCAATCCCTTAAAATCTTCCTTAGATTTCTCCTTATTATGGATCACGTTAGATATCTCCTTACGGATCACGTTAGATTTAGTACAGTCATTTTTCATCTGAACTTGTTACTCGTTTTGGAACCATTACAAGCAATTTACGGATTACCTTGCCCCCCATATTTACCTTTAGGGCCTGTTCATTTGCACCGTTTTCATTTACGGTTTTTGTTTTGCTTCAAAACGAAAAATCAAGTGTTTTCGTTTTCGGGTAAAACGAATACTTCTGTTCGTTTGAAAGATGGTTTTCAAGTCCGTTTTGAGACAAAACGAAATCTTATGTTCGTTTGCACATGGTTTTCAATTTGAGCCGGGGATTTCGTATTTACCTAATTTGTGAATCCTTATAATTGGATCTTCTAATCTTATTAATTTCTTGACACAGTAAGCCTAAAATTTTGCATTTGCTACTCTTTTCCAGGATCTAGATTTCACAGAATAATCAACAGTGAAGACTTAAAAGAGCGATTAAAAAGAGCAGGTTTCATGACATTGGGCAAGCCATTTTTTTTAGTCAAACATGATGACTAGCTCCTATTACCAAATGCAGCAAGACATTCATAACAAAATGCATTACAAGAATACACATAATGCATAAGTCGGATTTGACTATAATTATACTAAGAATTACAAAATTCTTTCTGATTACATATTACAAAAGGCATGCTAAGCATTACAAAAGGCATGCTTCAAAATACATACTATCATAATCAGAACTTGATAAAGGTCTATAATAACAAAAGTTTCAAAACTAAGCACAAAAAACAATCACCCAATCATCAAAAATAGTGATATCATATTTATTTATCAAGTTGCGCGCGCAACAAACTCCTCATAACAAGCTCTGGCATAACTAAGAAGATCTCACACTTCAGTTCGCTAGCGCACAACAAATCTATTGACTTTATGAGATCACCCTCCGAAAGGTCTATCATATTTGCCAAAGCCGCATACATCCTTTCAACCATTGTCCTTTCTCGTTCTGGCGGGCCATCGTTGTTGTTTGCTATATGAGTGACGGCCGTTGCTATCATATCAATAGCCGATGGTTTCTTTAGTTTTTTCTTCCTTGGTTGACTTGCCGCTACATCATCATCATCATCATAAGGAAGCTCCTCCACTTCAACATCAACTTCATTACATGCTTCCACCCCAGTCGTTGCATTACCACCAGTTGCCCGGTCTGTCCCACATAGGGCAGCAAGGTCCCCCCAATTTCCAATCACCTTATCTTTATAGTGCTTCAGAGATGGATGTGCCTACGGTTTAAAATTTAACACATTAGAACAAAAACTTAACATAAAATAGCTATCAATTAATTTGACTATTTACTTTTGGAGAACAATATTAAATGAGTTATCTTAATATAATCAGACCACACCTGTTCACTATCAACCTTAACCACATGTTTCTCCCAATCCCACCCAAAATCGCTTGTGTCCAACATTGCGGATATATCCTGGTAGTGTTTACTCCAAGTTTTCAATCGGGCTTTTATCTTTACTTTGCTTACATGAACTTGACACTCATATCACAAAGCTTTGATAGCAGTAGTGAATGCGAGTTCCTTCCAACCATTAGCACCCTTGTGCCTGAGATTTTGTTGCTCTAAAAGAGCGGCCGAAAGTGCATAATCCATTTCGGCGGTCCAATGCATATAGGATTTTCCTTCCTCCTTCCCTGCATTGGTGTTTTTTTTGTTCATTGTCACCACTGTAAGGAAGTAAGGTAATATAAAGAAAGGATTGACAATACATAAAACTGTCTACTTATTAATATCAAACTGATAAGTACTATAAGAACTAAGGCTCCGTTTGGGAGGACTTATTTTCACCGGTCAAGCGGTCATGACCGCATGAACCGGGACTTAAATAAGTCCCGGTTCATGCGGTCATGACCGCTTGACCGGTGAAAATAAGTCCTCCCAAACGGAGCCTAAAAGAAATAGTCCTCTGATAACATAAGCAGGCTATCAAGCTATAAGAACTTCACAATGATAACACAAAAAGGTGCCCATCACATTGCACTAGCAACTCCAAAATGATAACACCCAAAAATGATAACTACAAAAAGATGACAAAGAAAGAACTATAAGAACTATATCACGCTAGCACTCTACGCTGCTCGAGCTTGGTATTCATCAAACATTGACATAGCTAAATTATCTCTGAAGGAGGTCCATTCATTTGTCGCTTGAATGTGTTCAACAACATCCTCATATTGGTAACTATCCCCGCTATTACTCTGGGTTAAGAGTTCCGCATCAACTTCTGCCAACATTCTTACATCACGTGCAAGCCTCTTGTCTACCAAGAAGTTGTGGAGAATACAACATGCAATGATGATTTAACCTGCATAGGAAGTACTGGTTAAAATTACATGATTGTTATTCATTAATTTTACAAACGTATGACTATACCTGCCCTTTAATATTGAAGAAGGAAGGTTGTCATAAAATTGCCCATCTTTTCTTTAATAACCCGAAGGTTCTTTCAATAACATTGCGTTTTTTTGAGTGGCGGAGATTGAATAATTTTGTATAGGTTGTCGTACTATTTCCTTGAGTGGCCCACTTTTGGAGGTGATAACGAGTCGATCGGTATGGAGCTAGATAGCCTGGACCATTTGTATACCCTGCATCGACAAGGTAATATTTGCCTACATTGTTAAATAAATGATGTCGATTGAACATAATTTTAATGCCTTAGAACATTAATAACAAAGCATGCACATTTACCTATTGGAACTTCAAAACGATCCTCTCTCTCTAGTGCATTACGCAACACTCTAGAATCAGACGAAGAACCCTCCCATCCAGGCAAAACATATATAAAGTTCATGTTTGCATCACATACTCCGAGGACATTTGTGGTAATTGCTTGTTTCTTATTGCGGAATTTACCTTGATCACTTACTGGGACAGTGAATTCAATGTGTATGCCATCAATAACACTAACACAATCCTGAAAGTACCCCCACCTATTTGTTTGTGATGTTTCCGGACTTTTGATCATCTCCGCACTCAACTTGAGAATTTCCCTCAACATCAAGTTGAAATGTCTGCTTATGGTATCGATTGAACGTAAATATGTACCACCTACAACCCTAAATTTGATATTATGAGCTAAGATATATAAAAATAACCCAACCGACTAATTAACGGGTACATTATCTGTGTCAACTATAAGCCTCTTATCCACTAATAAGGTACACAAGCTTTGGAAAGCACGTTTGTTCATGCGAAGTTGATTGTAGCAGTTTATGTCACACCCATTATATATTCTATTAAGTACCATTCCCCATAAAATATCACGTTGAGCCCCTATACATGATCGTCTTAGTATACTACGTTTCATCAAGACTACGGCAGCTGCAGATAAAACTACAATGATTGATCTCTTCCTTCTCAAATTTTTTCGTTCCCTACGCAACGCAATAATAACATCCATCTACAAATATAAAATAACGCTTTAACACATTTTAAAAAACAGACAAGACACACATGTGCCATAAATAACTTATCAGAGAAAACAACTAAAAATATTTAGACCTAAGAAAAAATTTTGAACTTGCCCCAAGTTTAGGTATACCCGTCAGCCTGAAGAGTCGGCCTTCCCCAAGAAATGCCTGAGAACAATCGGCCTGTACAAGTTGAAAAAAATGCGTGAGAAAACCTGCGATTATGTGAAAAAATGCATTAGAAAACTGGAATCAAAGCAGGAAGTAGGAGATGAAAAAATGATACTACGGGAAGGAGGGGGGCGCAAACCTGTGATTCTGTGAACAGTCGCGACTACCGAAGAATCGTTTGCAGCGACAGTCCCGGGAGGAAGAAGATGATCAGGCCGCCTGTAGCCCTTCCGTTCTGGGTCCAGCAATATCGCAGGGAGGGGCGTTTGCCGGGAGGAGATCAGCGCACGGTGTTGGTCTGAGAAATTTCACGGCGCGGGAGGGTTTCCGCAGCTTTTTCGCGTGAAGAAGGAGGCGGGCCTTTTCCAAAATGCGTGAAAACGGAGAGGATTAGGTATGTTTTGAGAGGGGGGGGGGGTTAATGAAGGAGTGAAAACGTGGGGTTTTGAGTCAAAACGAAAACTGACCAAAACAGAGGCAAACGAACAACAACATTGGGATTGCGAAAACTCAAAACAAAAACGGTGCAAACGAATGCACCCTTAATTTTTTTTATTTTGTAATAGAATTTTTGATTCCGGTGTCACTTTTGATACGTTGTTTGCCAATGAATGCCTATTGTGTATTAGGCACATTTTTAATTGACTTGAGCTTGGTTTGGGGGGACTTATTTTCACCAATCAAGCGGTTACGACCGCATGAGCTCCGGTTGATGCGGTCGTAACTGCTTGACCGGCGAAAATAAGTCCCCCCAAAGGGAGTCTTGGGCTTCGTTTGGGGAACTTATTTTCACCGGTCAAGCGGTTACGACCGCATCAACCGGACCTTAAATTAAGATCGTAACCGCTTCACCGATGAAAATAAGTCCCCCAAACGGAGCCTTGGTCTTCAGTTATATCAATTTATCGCTTGGACTGCTTCCAAGATCTAAATGTTGTAAAAATCTTAAAAATCTACTTGTAAAGATCTTAAAGATCTACTTGTTGTAAAGATCTTATAGATCTTCTTGTTGGTAGATCTTTGTAAAGATCTTTGTGCATGCTGGAGGTGGTATTAAATGTCAACAAAATTTATGTAAACATGGTGATTTGATCCAAAAAGGTCCGGTAAAAAGAAGATTTTTCTCCTTTTATCATAAATGGGAAATGCTCAATTTGAACCTAAAAATGCGAATGAATTGACAAGAGTTACTCCTTGGGATGGACTGATGCGAGCCAATCAGAAGGCAACTGCATTGATGCAAGCCAATCAGAGGTCAGCTGAGACATGACAAGGAACTACGTGGGAAAAAGCAGTTATGCTGTTTTGTTTGAAAATAAGAAGGGTTATTTTATCCTTTCTTTGTCATAAGTGAAGCCTATATAAGGGCTACGTTGTTACATGTTTATGTTTGTTGAATTGTTTTCCGTTTACCTCTTCTCTTGTGAGTGTCGGCGATCATGTCTTGCCTCCCTCCATGTAACTGTCCATTCAGGAATTCTTCCTAGGACTGTGTTCTGATTGTAACTTCATTTTTCTATAATCATAGCTGGTGATTCTAGTGATTTAGATAAGATCTCTGGGTCTTTAATTCATTTGGTATTTGGATCTTATCATGGACTGGAAGAATGGAGGGGATTCTTGGCCGACACAAAAGCTCAACTTGTATTCAAATTCCCATTAGGAGTCAAGAGAATGGCTTCCTGGATCAACATTCGATTAAAGTCACATGTATGCATTTCTTCCAAGCATGCGTAGCCGCTTAGGCGAACTATGCTGAAGCAATTGTTGAAGAATAGAGAATAACATATATGCGCTTATTTCATATTTGTGCATTTATTTGATCATTTTGTGGTTCCACCTTTCCAGTTAAGAAGGAATATGAAAAGCGAAGAGCAAACCTAATTTTAGTCAATTGTGTGAATATGTAATGGCTCCCAAGCAATTTAGAAAATTGCACATTCTGATGTTAATTGTAAGCTTAAATACCACACTATCCACTTGAATGTCAGTTAATGAAATATTACAATTCGCCTTCCCTGTTTCTTATGTCCATTCTCGGATCTCTTCAATTGAATTGGAGCCCTTCAATCACTTCTCTGTTCAGAGTTACTTCTTACTTAACTCTTAGGATAGATTCATCTTAGCCGTCAATGTCAGTATAGCATCCCTTCAGTGATATCTTAGCTCTAATCCTTCGCGCTTTTGCAATGAAAACATCCATGGTAGATCATGCCCGTCACCAAGAATTATGGAAAGAGGTCGATCAATCTCACAAACATTTGAAGGGATGCACGTGATGGTCTGCACTTAATCTCAAGTAAACCATCATAATACCCTCAAGTTGAATTTTTGCTCTTTACTGTAGATAATCTATGTAAAGGATATATAAAAGAGGACAATTCTTTGAAGTTGATGAAACTTTTCAAGCACTAAAGGTCAAATTGATTCTGTCCATTTAGATTGTAAGACACTTAAATGGCACCAAGCATATCTCAAATCCAAAGGACTCGACGAATGCCATCTAGGAAGAGAATGTCAAAGCACTGTATCATTGTGCCTTTTTTAAATTGATGCAATGAGTGAATTAAAAAAAATGTTTAACAAGATCAATATAGAGCTTCCTTGAAAAATTCGCTGAATTACTAATAAAATTTAGGTACCAGATGAGTATGGTATCAATTTGTTTTTTAATTTTAATGGACTTCGAAATTCAAAATTGAATGCCTTGTTAAACTGTTCAGTTTGCTGATCCCCTCCAGGTATTAAGTCATTCTTCAGGAATTTATACTAAGTTTCTTTAATGATATTATATTGAACCACCCAATGTGTGATGAGCATATTTCTCACTTGACAACCACATTTCAACTTGTCGAAAAAAAAGATCCATAAAGGCCCAAGATAAAGCCCATCTTACTCCCTCTTCCTCTTTTGTATTATGTTACGTGCCGGGGATTGTGGGGAAGGTGGAGATGCAATGAGGTTAAACCCTAGAATGAGAGAGAAGATGAGAAGAACTAGAGAGAGAGCGAGAGAAGTTTGAGAGAGAAAGAGAAACTTGCTTAATACTTTTCATATCCATTACATGACCCCAAGGATCTATTATATAGAACCTAGATGACACAGATGTAAATTCCCGATACCATGAAACTAAGAAATTATAAAAACACATAAAGACTACATGACTTGACTCATACGATATTAAACACCTAATACACTTAATAAAATAAAGCTCCTAATACTAGATAACCAACGGCGTGAGCTCCATAACACTCCACCCGTCCTTGACATCGAGCTTGACCCCAAGCTCGAACTCCACCTGGATGGTTGGATCATCTGGAAGCTTGATCTCCCGCCAGAACATGGCACGATAGTGCGTAGCGGCGGAGGCGGTGTCGGCAAGAAGCGGCGATGCCGTGGGAAAGACGCGTGGAGAAAGTAATGGCTTTCACACGACTGGTGGAGCGATGGTGAGAAGCAACAGTAGTGAGGGCAGAGAGACGACGACCGGTAGCAGAAACGGGTCCGTTGGGGTCACCGGAGCACGGGCCGGCAGAAGAGGTGGCGCTGTGGCCGGTGGGAGCGGTAAGGCGGGGGCCGGCGGGAAAATAGTCGGGAACGGTGGAAGGACGACCACCGTGGAGAGAGGTGGTGCATCGGTGACGCATGGTGGCGGCAATGACGGCGATGGCAGCGACGACGACAATGGCGGTGATGACGGCAGTGGCGGCGACTGCATGATTCGAGCTGGTGGTAGAGGTGGCGGCGATGGCTGCGGCGGCGACAGCCTCGGCGACGATGGCCGCGGAGGTGGCGACCACGACGGCGGCGGGGCGTCATGAACGGCAGAGGACGGCGGTGGCGATGACGGCGACGGCGGCGACGGCGGCGACGGCGGCGACGGCGATGGCGGCGACGGCGGCAGCGGTGCGTCATGAACGACAGAGGACGGTGGTGGCACCATCATTGGAGGGGAAGGCGACGACTCCAGCTCCGGTGGTGGTGGTGACAGAAAAACCACCAATGAGTCGCGAGACATGCGGAGGGCGTCGAGCGTGAGGTCGAGTTGGGCATCGACGTTGCCGAGTCGAGCCTCCTGATAAGCAATATGACGGTTTAGCTTGGCGAGGGTGGCGAGAAGCTCAATGCGGTCGACAGCGCTAAGTGACATGATAGAAAAGTGGGATAATTAATTAACTAATAAAGTGAGCTTTGGGAGGGGGGGGGAGATGATAGGTGCAGGATGGGGAGACAATATGGAATTAAAATAACAAAAAAAATGATGATAGGGACGGTGGGCTCCAGAAAAAAAGAGATAAGTGGAGATGGGCTTTTAAATAATTAAAAGAAGATGGGATGGGGAAAAGACAAGTGATGGGGTTGAAAGGGAAGAAAGTAAACAAAAAAAAAACAAATAAAGCTGCTGGTGTTTGGGGAGAGGTGCCAGGCAGGAAAATGTTAATAAAATTTAAAGTTGTTGCTGTTTGGGAAGAGGCGCCAGGCAGAAAAAATGATAACAAATTTAAAGTAGGCGACTGATGGGGCTCGAGTACTGGATGAATATCCTGCGGCTTGATGGCGCAGCGGATGGGGCGTGCTGGACCAGACGGGGCGGAGAAGCGGATGTTCGAAGAGGACGACAACGCAGATGGCGTGCTGGCCTTCGACGATCAGAATAGGAAACACTACGAGAACGTCTGGTTGGACGCTGGTGTCGATAGCTCTGGTGGTCCTTGCGACGACGTCGGGCTGCGGAGAAGTTTTGGCGGACGAGCGAGCTTCGTCGATGGCGAAGGAGGATGCGATCAGAGGTGAGCTGGGGGAAGCTAAGGTGTCGACGAGGGAGGAGTGGCTGCTGGTGCGGGGTGGTTTGTTGATGCTAGACGAGCGGGTGGACGAGGCAGTGTATTGGCATGGAGTTGCGGGTTGCGGAAGCTGAGTCGGGCAATTTTTTTCTTTGGTGCGTCGAGCTTGGGCTGAACGGAGAAGAGGAGGAAGAAGCTTTGGAAATAGTGGGTGGCGGCGGTGTGAGGCAGTGGAAGAGCCGGGGGCTGCGGAAAAATACTAGCCGGATGGGAGGAAAGTCTTCTGATACCAAGTTGTTACGTGCCGGGGATTGTGGGGAAGGAGGTGGAGATACAATGGGGTTAAACCCTAGAATGAGAGAGAAGATGAGAAGAACTAGAGAGAGAGAAGTTTGAGAGAGAAAGAGAAACTTGCTTAATACTTTTCATATCCATTACATGACCCCAAGGGTCTATTATATAGAACCTAGATGACACAGGTGTAAATTCTCGATACCATGAAACTAAGTGAAATAATAAAAACACATAAAGACTACACGACTTGACTCATACGATATTAAACACCTAATAAACTTAATAAAATAAAGCTCCTAATACTAGATAACCAACGACGTGAGCTCCATAACATATTAGTCCACATCTTGGTTTGGGATTTCTTTCTTCTTTTCTAATCTTATATTAAATGTGCAATTTCTTGTATTCAGGGTGAAGTGAAATAAATTAAGATTATTATTTTCCAAATCTCTTTTTGTGACCGTTCTCAACATCGTATCAGAGCCATCCGATCCCTCCTTGTTCATGCTACGGGTCCTTCTGCACGATATCTCAAGGCGAACTAGATTTGTCCAACCACAGATCTCGCCTATTCTATTCCACCGCGACCTGCTTTTATCTAACCGCTAGGGATGCAACTCAGATCGGTTCGGTTCGGTTCCACTCAGAACCAAGAACCAACCGTATAGGTTCGGTTTCAAATTTTTGGAACCGGAACCAACCCACGGTTCTAAATTGTAGAACCGGAACCGAACCAGAAATATCGGTTTGGTTCCGGTTCGGTTCTCGGTTCCTTAAATTTAGGGTGTAAATATGTTGCACTAGAAAAAATAAATGCAAAATCAATGTTTATAAATCGAAGAAACTAGGAGAATTTAAGTTCACATGACTTCAAAATCATTAAGATTTCTTAGATTACTAAATACATTTAATAATCTTATCGTATAACATTTCATATTCAAAGATTCTAACAATTAAGCAAGAATTCAACATTGTCAAAATATAAGCAAATGTTTTATAAAATTACATATGAAATAGATCAAGCTAATTATTCATCAATTTTTTTCAAAAGCCTCTTGCTCATCACAAATATATTTTTGATACCTAAATTCAATAACTCGGTTCTCGGGTCGGTTCTGGGTACTCAAGTGTAAGAACCGAGAACCGAAACAAGTGGTCAGTTCTGAAAATTTTTGACCCAGAACCGAACCGGACACATAAGAACCGACCCGAACCGCTCAATTCGGTTCGGTTCCGGTCCGGTTTTCGGTTCGGTTCCGGTCCGGTTTTCGGTTCTTCGGTTATTTTTGCACACCCCTACTAACCGTAACTCTCTTTCCTCTGTTTCTCTCGTGCTTCTTTTTCTTCCCCTGCTCCCCTTTTATAACTTTTATCTCCTCTGATAGTGGGACCCTTGCTTATTACTCGTTGCGGACTCCTCTCCTTGACCGCTTGGTGTGCACCTCAGCTTGCGTACACGACTCGACGATTTACATTTTTTTCTTCCACTGGTGTGCAGACCGCCAGGCTGCGGGCTCTCCTCTTGCGCTTAGCCATTGTTCCTTTGCCTCCAGGGTTAGTTCGCTTCTTAATTGGTCCTTATCGCTCGTGGCTTGCGGCTTCTGCGGCCTGGATCTTGTGGCCTACCCGTCTCTTCTGTGTGCGGCCTCTACTGCTCCCCTGCTTTTCGCGTGACCTGCGTGCGGTGTCACTCGCGCGACCTGCTTCTCCTCTGCTTCTCACGCGACCTGCGTGCGGTGTTACTCGCGCGACCTGCTCCTCCCCTGCTTCTCGCACGACATGCGTGCGGTGTTGCTGATCCCCTGCTACTCGCGCGACCTGCTCTTCTCTTCCCACTGGTTACCGCTTGCTGTGTGCCTTGCCGTGGCTGCTCTCTCTCCTGACCGCGCCTATCTCCTACGTGCCTGTTGATTTTCCAGTTCGCCTAATCCTTCTTGCCACCTTGTTCGCAACCGTTCTTTCTGTTTGCTGCTACTGTTTGGTTGTCGGTATTTTCCTTCCCGCTGGTGGTTTCTTCCCTTAGTCTTCTCCTTGCTGTGGATATCTGCTACTTCCTGTACTTGTGGCGAACTGCGTTCTTCATGTAGTCTACTGCCGGGCCCTCTCTTCCCGCTCATGCTGCGGTCACCTATTCCTGAAGTTCGCGATGAACTGCGGATCACCATTATTTCTCTTAGTGGGAAGAAGAATTTTGTTGAATGGGTGCATTCAGTCCGTTGTGTTCTTCAGACTAAGGGTCTCTTGCATCGTGTAACTATAGGAAGCACCTTTGGCTTCCATGAACAACTGGCTTCGTGATGATGGCCGTGTACAAACATAGACTCTCAACTCCCTAGATGGTGAACCTTATCGTATGACTATGTATCTTGAGACAGCGAAGGCTATGTGGGATGAACTTCATTCTCTTTATTTCGGCAATGACAACCTTCAACATTTGTTTGACATCATCACAAATCTTCAATCGCTCGACTCCGGAGGTGCTGGTGACATAACCTCTTTTGTTGAGCGATCCTTAGTTGATGCATGAATTCAACATCAACCTCCTACTATTGATCTTGCTGCATAGCGTGATCAAAAAGAAGCTGTTGATATTGCTATGATGATACCTCGGGTTTCGCCTCATCTTCATAGTGTTCTGGCTCAGATTCTCTCCTCCACAATTCCTTCTCTTTCCGATGTGTGTTACATACTGTTAAAGGTGACACCACCACCTGAAGCTCCCGGTCCTCCCTCTTTGACTCTTTTCCAACACTCATCGACCCCTCACCCCCACCTTCCTCTAACCGAGGAGGTCGTCCCGACTATCGAGGGAGAGGTCATACCGGTCGCTCTAAATTCAGGTGTACTCATTGTAGAAGGGAGAGTCATCTCGAGGCGACTTGTTATCACAAACATGGTTTGCCTCCTCCGCCTAATGTCACTGTTGCTGCTGATACTTCTTCTACCACTCAGGCTAATATTGAGGCCATGTGCCTTCAGCTCCAGCATCTCTAAGGATTACTTCATCGTCCTCATGGTGTGACAACCCAAAAATCGCAAAACAACATAATTATTTTTCTCCCGCTTAGTTTGTTATAATTTCCCCGATGATGAGAAAAAAGGCATTTGAAAAGTTTCCGAATTTTTTGTTTTCGACGAATTTGTTTTATTTCATTTTTCTTTTATTATTTCTTTGGGCGCCAATAGTAATTTCAAGTGGGCTGTCATTTAGATGCAGACTTATGTATATGGGCTGACCTTGTATTGGGCTAAGTAAAATGATGGTTTGGCTGGATTTAAGGTTGTTTGTGTGATGTGCTGGCTGGATTTGTGTGAGCTAGCTGGAATTGTTGTTGGCTGGACATGTGTGGGCTAGCTGGAATTGTGTGTTGACTGATTTAATAGGGGGGGTGGCTGGCTGGATATGATTGCTGACTGTTTTGTGGTGAGTGCTGGCTGAGTTGGGCTTGTGATGGAGGGGTTGTTAACACTTGGTTATCGAGGCTTGACACTTGGCTTGTGTTTGGACACTTGGCTGTTGGTTTGATTGGGAGAAATGACACCTATTTGAGTTAGCCACTCCATTTTGGCTTCTTCTTGCCTCTTCACCGCCTATTTCTTCTATTTAAAACCTTTGCCTCCCTCCTCTTCTTCACCAACATCAACTCCTGCTCCCTCTTTTCTACATTCTGTTACTGCATCACTGCTTCTAAGCTGCTGCTGCCTCTGCTGGTGCCCCCCTAGCTGCTTCTTTGTCGCTGCTTTGCTGGTCTTTGCTGTCCCGAGCTGCTGCTGTCTTGCTGTTCTGCTGCTGGTTTGCACCTATTGCTGCTTCTCTTCCTTACCTTCTCTTCCCCAGCTTCTTCCTTGGAGTTCTTGGAAGAACCTTGCCACACTCTTGCACCTCAGAAGTTCGATTGTGCAGCAATTTGCTTCCTCCTTCTCCTTCTGAGAGAATGCTGTATTTATGCTGATTTTCAGGTTGTTTTCTTACTATTTTTGGGCTGCATTTTCGCTGGTTTTTCGACGACTTTTTGCTGCGCTGTTGGGCTGTTTTGGTAGCTGTTTTTGTGCTGTTTTATTCCTATTTAGAGCCTTTTTTGCACTGTTTTCCTATATTTTACTGGACAACATTTTATAAGGACGGATAGTCCATTTGGGAGCTGGTTTTAGCCCATTTCGAGGCATATTTATGGCTGTCCGACAAGATATAAATCAGATTTTGGTCTTTTTGAGATTTCCGGTTTATCGTTTCAGTTTTCTGATGATTTAGCGAATCTTTATAAATCCTTTGTGCTTTTCGCTACGCATTCCAAGTGACGCAACCCAATAAATGTGCGTATAATTTCAGTGGTTTCCGCGACCAGGACTTAAACAAGGAAGGATGGCGTCTCAGGATAATATGTATAAGGGCAAAGCTGCTGTGAGTTTCTTATTTCTTGAATTAGTTTACTCACTTACTTTCCTATTCTACTGCATTTTATGAAATAAATAAGTGCCTGTGCATAGGAGTTTCGCCTTAATAAAATATCGCTAAAAAATAAAAGTGGGCGACGAAAAAATATAAAAACGATATAGATATATTTCTGAGGGGATCTATTTTATTCAAACTCTTAATTATGCGCCAAGATAAAATTCATTTAAAACGCTGTATGGGGAAATGTGATGGTTTCGAATCCTATCATGTAGAGGAATCTACGGATGGATTCACCACGTAGGGGTGAGCCTACGAAAAGCCCTTAAGTGAGAAGCCCTTAAGTGGGTGGTGGCCAATTTAAGTTTGCATCACCGGAGCGTTTCCCATTTTATGGAACTAAAATTAAGGGGTAATTTAAGAATTAGTGGTGAGAATAGTTAAGTGATTATGTTCTTTTACTGTATGCATATTGTTATCATTCCCCTTGTTTGCATATATAACGTTTCACGAAATACTTATCTCACTTAGTCATAATTTATGACTAACCCTTTGTGGACCCATTTTTTTTAGACAGCGGAACCAACCTCAAGGGGAACACACAGGAGCCTAGCAACTGAACTGGCAAAAGCAATAATCGAAGCTCGGGATTGGCACAGAGCTCGTTGTACTGGATCTACGTGTATTTATTGTACAAAGTCCATATAGTATGTGTTAATTTGCCTGTAATATAACAACAAATGAAATAAAAGACTTGGTGAATGTTCTTTGTACTTTGTACTGTGACCCTTTTATTCAAAACTGTTGTCCGATCATAAATTTTGAAGAGCCCAGGATTTGGGTCTCAACAAAATTGGTATCAGAGGGACAAGTTTTCAATAAATGGATTCACGAATAGTACAAAGACATTGCTCGACTAAACCGCTAAACATAAACCTTTCCCTATATCGCAACCTATTCGTGACGTTAAGCAGTTAGTTTTCGGGGACGAAAACTCTTGTAGTGGGGGCGATTTGTGACAGCCCAAAAATCGCAAAACAACATAATTATTTTTCTCCCGCTTAGTTTGTTATAATTTCCCCGATGATGAGAAAAAGGCATTTGAAAAGTTCCCGAATTTTTTGTTTTCGACGAATTTGTTTTATTTCATTTATCTTTTATTATTTCTTTGGGTGCCAATAGTAATTTCAAGTGGGCTGTCATTTAGATGCGGGCTTATGTATATGGGCTGGCCTTGTATTGGGCTAAGTAAAATGATGGTTTAGCTGGATTTAAGGTTTTTTGTGTGATGTGCTGGCTGGATTTGTGTGAGCTAGCTGGAATTATTGTTGGCTGGACATGTGTGGGATAACTAGAATTGTGTTGACTGATTTAATAGTGGGGCTGGCTGGATATGATTGCTGGCTATTTTGTGGTGAGTGCTGGCTGAGTTGGGCTTGTGATGGAGGGGTTGTTAACACTTGGTTATTGAGGCTTGACATTTGGCTTGTGTTTGGACACTTGGCTGTTGGTTTGATTGGGAGAAATGACACCTATTTGAGTTAGCCACTCCATTTTGGCTTCTTCTTGCCTCTTCACCGCCTATTTCTTCTATTTAAAACCTTTGCCTCCCTCCTCTTCTTCACCAACATCAACTCCTGCTCCCTCTTTTCTACATTTTGTTACTGCATCACTGCTCCTAAGCTGCTGTTGCCTCTGCTGGTGCCCCTCTAGCTGCTTCTTTGTCGTTGCTTTGCTGGTCTTTGCTGTCCCGAGCTGCTGCTGTCTTGCTGTTCTGCTGCTGGTTTGCACCTATTATTGCTTCTCTTCCTTACCTTCTCTTCCCCAGCTTTTTCCTTGGAGTTCTTGGAAGAACCTTGCCACACTCTTGCACCTCAGAAGTTCGATTGTGCAGCAATTTGCTGCCTCCTTCTCCTTTTGAGAGAATGCTGTCTTTATGCTGATTTTCAGGTTGTTTTCTTACTGTTTTTGAGCTGCATTTTCGCTGGTTTTTCGACGACTTTTTGCTGTGCTGTTGGGCTGTTTTGGTAGCTGTTTTTGTGCTGTTTTATTGCTATTTAGAGGCCTTTTTGGCACAGTTTTCCTATATTTTACTGGACAACATTTTATAAGGATGGATAGTCCATTTGGTGGCTGGTTTTAGCCCATTTCGAGGCATATTTATGGCTGTCCGGCAAGATATAAATCAAATTTTGGTCTTTTTGAGATTTCCGGTTTATCGTTTCAGTTTTCCGATGATTTAGCGAATCTTTATAAATCTTTTGCGCTTTTCGCTACGCATTCCAAGTGACGCAACCCAATAAATGTGCGTATAATTTCAGTGGTTTCCGCGACCAGGACTTAAACAAGGAAGGATGACGTCTCAGGATAATATGTATAAGGGCAAAGCTGCTGTCATTTTCTTATTTCTTGAATTAGTTACTCACTTACTTTCCTATTCTGCTGCATTTTATGAAATAAATAAGTGCCTGTGCATATGGGTTTCGCCTTAATGAAATATCGCTAAGAAATAAAGGTGGGCGAGGGAAAAACATAAAAGCAATATAAATATATTTCTGAGGGGATCTATTTTATTCAAACTCTTAATTACGCGCCAAGATAACATTCATTTACAACGCTGCATGGGGAAATGTGATGGTTTCGAATCCTATGATGTAGAAGAATTTACGGATGGATTCACCACGTAGGGGTGAGCCTACGGAAAACCCTTAAGTGGGTGGTGGCCAATTTAAGTGTGCATCACTGGAGCATTTCCCATTTTATGGAACTAAAATTAAGAGGTAATTTAAGAATTAGTGGTGAGAATAGTTAAGTGATTATGTTATTGTACTGTATGCATATTGTTATCATTCCCCTAGTTTGCATGTATAACGTTTCACGAAATACTTTTCTCACTTAGTCATAATTTATGACTAACCCTTTGTGGACCCATTTTTTTTAGACAGCGGAACCGACCTCAAAGGGAACACACATGAGCCTAGCAACTGAACTGGCAAAAGCAATAATCGAAGCTCGGGATTGACACAGAGCTCGTTGTACTGGATCTACGTGTATTTATTGTACAAAGTCCATATAGTATGTATTAATTTGCCTGTAATATAACAACAAATGAAATAAAAGACTTGGCGAATGTTCTTTGTACTTTGTACTGTGACCCTTTTATTCAAAACTGTTGTCCGATCCTAAATTTTGAAGAGCCCAAGATTTGGGTCTCAACACATGGTCCCGCTGCCTCTGTCTCCAACGAAGTTATTGTTTGCTTCTCCAATAGTCCACGGTAGATTGTGGACTCTTGTATCACTTATCATATTACCTCACGGAAACCACCTCAGTACTTGGCATCTTCGCATCCCATGTTTATCACAGTTGCTAATGGTGACACTGCTCCTGTCTCTAGCTCTGCTGATGTGTCTCTCACTGCCTCATATCTCTACGCTCGGTTCTCCATGTCCCCGACCCTTCTTTCAACCTTCTTTCTGTTAGTCGCCTTACTGAAGATCTTGACTGCTTTATTACTTTCACAACTTCTTCGTTTTTGGTGCAGGATCGACAGACGCAAAATATCATTGGTAGAGGACGACTGTGCAACAAGCTCTACCTTCTGGACGTATCTCCTACCATTCTCTCATCCGTCACCTCTGTGGAGTGGCATTGGCGTTTTGGGCATGCTCCCCTTCCAATTCTCCAGAAAGCTCTTCCTGACTTATCTGTTCCTTCTTTTACCTGCGAGTCATGTATCTTTGGAAAACAACATCATTCTTTTACTTCTCATTGTACTCGGAGAAATGCTCCTTTTGATCTAGTGCATTCCGATGTATGAGGACCATATAAAGTTGTTAGTCTTTCTGGTTATCGTTATTTCCTTACGCTTATTGATGACTATTCTCATATAACATGACTGTACTTTCTTCGTGATTGATCGAATCTTACTAGTGTATTCCGTGCTTTTGTTATTGAGACTCACACTCAATTTTGCCGAACAATTAAAACTATCCGTATAGACAATGCTCGCAAATACCCAAGTCATGCGTTTGATGATCTCTGTGCTAAGTTTGAGATCATTCATCAAACCTCTTGTGCTTATACTCCCTAACAGAATGATGTGGATGAGCGCAAAAATAGAAATCTTCTTGATGTTGTTCGCTCTCTCATGTTCCAAACGCATGTGCCCACGACGTATTGGCACTTCGCAGTCTCTACATCATGTTATCTCATCAATCGTCTGCCTTCCTCCGTTCTCAATTATGCCACTCCATTTAGTCTTCTCTTTCCCTTAACACCGCATTTCTCTTTCCTGCCTCAAGTATTCGGTTGTACTTGCTATGTCCATAATATTGGACCATCCACTAACAAATTTGGCTCACGGGCTACTAAGTATATATTTATTGGTTACTCCCGTACTCAAAAAAGATATGTGTGCTACTCTCCCACCGATCAGAAGGTTGTTGTGTCTGTTGATGTTACCTTCCTGGAAGAACAACCTTTTTGCTCCGCTCCTTCCCCTCCTCCTCAATCACCGTTACTGCCACGATTTGCCATCCCTGTTACCTCTCCTATACCACCATTTCTTCCTTCCCCAGTTCTACCCCCGAACAAATCACCCCTTCTTCGTGTCTATACTCGCCGTCCTCCTAGCTCTGGATCCCCTCAACAGTTGCCTTCTACATTTGATACTTTATGACTTACTGATCCGGCTCCTATCTCCACGACACACCCCTTGGCGAATTATGTCTCCTTGCATCGCCTCTCCCCGACACTTCTCAGATTTACTACTTCTCTATCCTCCATTGCTATACCTAACTCTGTGCAGGAAAATCTCCAACATCCGGTGTGGCGTGCAGCCATGGATGAGGAAATAACTACCTAATGGGCTAATCACACGTATGATCTAGTTCCTCTTCCTTCAGGGCAGACGTGTGTTGGTTGTAAATGGGTCTTTGCGATCAAACATGCTCCTGATGGTTTTGTTGACCGTCTGAAGGCTCATCTTTTGGTTCGTGGGTTTACTCAACAACAAAGACTTGATTATGTTGAGACCTTCTCTCCCGTTGCCAAGTTGAACATCGTTCATGTCCTCATTTCTTTGGCTGTTCATCAAAGGTGACCATTACATCAGTTAGATATTAATAATGTCTTTCTTAATGATGGCCTTCAAGAAACAATTTACATGCTCCAGCTTCCTGAGTTTGAGACCACGGGGACTCACTTGTTTTTCACCTCAAGAAGTTTATCTATGGTCTCAAACAGTCTCCTCGCGCATGGTTTGACAAATTTAGTAAGGTTGTCCCTGATGTTGCCTTTACTCGGAGCTCGACAAACTTCTTTCTTTTTACTTATCATCAAATAACAAGTACAACGCCGCTCTTAGTTTATGTTGACGATATTCTAATCATGGAAGATGATTCTAAAGGAATAAACATGATCAAGCAACACCTGAATTCTGTGTTTCAGACTAAAGATTTGAGGAATTTTCGATACGTCCTTGGACTGGAGGTTGCATGACGTCCCGATGGCCTTGTTCTATCCCAACGAAAGTATTGTCTTGATCTTCTTCATGATGTCGGATATTTTGGATGCAAGCCTTTTGATACTCCTATGGACATTAATCACAAGCTCTGTGCTCAGGCCTCTGACACTGATCTACTTCTTCCAAATCCAGAATATTATCGACGTCTTGTAGGAAAGCTGATCTATCTTACAGTTACAAGACCAAACATCTCATTTGCTGTCGGAGTTGTCAGCCGGTTCATGCATTCTCCACGAGTGGTGTCTCACCTTCGGGCCGTTGAGCGCATCCTAAGATATTTGAAGACAACCCCTGGACAAGACCTTGCTTACAAACCCTCTCCCTCTTCTACTTTAACTTTGGTTGCTTATTCTAGTGTGGATTATGCTAGCTCTCTAGATGATCGATGTTCCACTAGTGGGTTATGTACTTACTTTGGCGGACACTTTATTACCTGACACAATAACAAACGATCTATGGTGGCTCTCTCTTCGGCTGAGGCTGAGTATCGGTCCATGACGTCAGTTGTATCTGAGATTACGTGGTTAGAAAGTCTCGTACATGACTTAGGAGTTAAGTTTTTCTCACCACCTACTTTATTTTGTCACAGTCAAGCTGCTATACACATTGCTAAAAATCCTGTTTTCCATGAGAAGAACTAACACATTGAAGTTGTCTACCACTTCATCTGGGAAAAAGTTCAAATGAAGAAGTTGAAATTGAAAAATGTTCCAGTTGCTGATCAAGTTGCGAATCTTCTCACTAAAGCCCTGCCATGTGTGTTGCATTATCAGTTCTTGTCCAAGTTGGGTACTTATGATTTGTATGCTCCAACTTGCGGGGGAGTGTTGAAAGTGTTGGAAGAGCTCAAAAGCTTGTATGTATTACTTCAGTATCTAAATACAAGGAGAGAATACAAATATATAGGGAGAAGAAGAGGGGAGAAAATCCTATACAAGATGCGGGACTAAAGGAGGAGAGAAGATAAAAACAATAAATGGGCCCAATAATGGGCCCTATACATGGGCTATTTTAACACTCCCCCGCAAGCTGGAGCGTACAAATCGTATGCGCCAAGCTTGGACAAGCATTGATAGAAGAGCGTCTTGGAGAGAGCTTTCATGAAGACATCCGCAACTTGTTCTGATCCTGGGACATGGCTTAGGTCAATCTTCTTCATTTGAACCTTTTCCCGGATGAAGTGACAATCGACCTCAATATGCTTCGTTCTTTCGTGAAAGACCGGGTTCTTTGCGATGTGTATGGCTGCTTGACTGTCACAAAGGAGACGAGCCGGTGATGGTAATTTTACACCCAGATCAGTTAGAAGACTTTCAAGCCATGTCAATTCTGATACAACAGATGCCATTGCCCGGTACTCTGCCTCAGCTGAAGATCGAGCAACGACCGCTTGTTTCTTACTTCGCCAAGTAACAAGATGTCCTCCAAGGTAAGTGCAAAAACCACTCGTAGATCGCCGGTCATCAAGAGAGCCAGCGTAATCAGCATCAAAATATGCCACCAGTGTTGGAGCAGAAGAGGAGGTCCTGTAGACAAGTCCCTGGCCAGGAGCGTTTTTCAGATACCTGAGAATTCGTTCTACTGCTTGAAGATGAGATTTTCGAGGAGAGTGCATGTATCTGCTGACAAGACCAACAACAAAAGAGATATCAGGTCTGGTAACTGTGAGATATATCAGTTTTCCAACAAGGCGTCGATAGTATTCAGGGTTCTGGAGGAGGTGATCGGAGTCAGAAGCCTGGGCACACAGTTTGTGGTTCACATCCATAGGAGTATCACTTGGCTTGCATCCGGATTGACCCGCATCATGAAGAAGGTCAAGACAGTATTTCCGTTGAGAAAGTGTGAGCCCATCCGGCCTTCTGGCAATTTCAAGACCCAAAAAATAACGAAGAGATCCCAAATCCTTTGTCTGAAAAACTGAGTTTAGATGGATTTTGACGGCCTGTATCCCTTGGGAGTCATCTCCAGTAATGATAATATCGTCGACATATACTAACAGAATAACCGTTCCTGTTGGTCGGTGACGAGTAAAGAGCGAAAAATCGGCCGAGCTCCGATTGAAGCCAATTTCACGGAGGACCTTACTGAATTTTTCAAACCATGCCCGTGGAGATTGTTTGAGACCATATAGAGCCTTTTTAAGATGGCAGACCTGAGACTCCCCCGTGGTCTCAAACCCGGGTGGTTGTTGCATGTAGACAGTTTCCTGGAGATCCCCGTTCAAAAACGCATTCTTGATATCCAGCTGAAAGAGAGACCACCGGCGATGAACAGCAACAGAGATAAGGACGCGAACACTATTAAGTTTCGCGACCGGAGAGAACGTTTCTTCATAATCTAGCCCCTCCTGTTGAGTGAAACCTCTAGCCATAAGACGGGCTTTTAGGCGGTCAATTGTCCCGTCCGCAGCATGTTTGATGACAAACACCCACTTGCACCCAACTGGTTTCTGGCCCGGGGGAAGGGGAACAACCGACCAAGTCTGGTTAGACCAGAGAGCAGACATTTCTTCCTCCATGGCCGCTCGCCATCCTGGATGTTGAAGCGCCTCCTGCACAGAATTAGGAATAACAACCGAAGAGAGAGAAGTAACCAAAGTGTGTAAATAGGGAGAGAGGCGATGGAGAGATACGTAGTTCGCCATTGGATGAGCAGTGGAAGGCAATACCTGATCAGTTGGACACGGAGTATCCATAGTAGAGACTGACGACAGAGGGGCAACGGAAGTGGTAGAGCGACGAGTGTAGACGCGGATAACTGGTGGTTTGGAGGGAACGACAGTCGGTTCAGAGGGAACAACAGTCGGAGGAGGAGTGGCGGGAATGACGGGTCGTGGGATGGATGAAGGAGAAGGTGTTGGTGGGAGATGGTCGGTTGAAGGAGCAGGAAAGAATGATTGATCTTCGCGGAAAGTGATATCAGCAGAAACGGAGATCTTGCGGGTAGTAGGAGAATAACATACATACCCCTTTTGGGTGCGTGAATAACCAACAAAGATATGCTTGGCCGCGCGAGGATCCAGCTTATCCGAGGAAGGCCCCAAACGGTGGACGTAGCATAGGGTACCAAAAACACGAGGTGGGAGAGGAAATGCCGGGGTTGAGGGAAAGAGTATGCTAAACGGAGTAGCATAGTTGAGAATAGAGGAAGGGAGACGGTTAATGAGAAAGCAGGCGGTCGAGACCGCAAAATTCCAATATGGTTTAGGGACATGCATTTGAAGCATGAGGGAACGGGCAGCGTCGAGTAAGTGGCGATTCTTGCGTTCGGCAACACCGTTTTGTTGTGGTGTGTAGGCGCATGAAGTTTGATGAAGAATGCCAAACTCAGAACATAAAGCAGTGAATTCGTGACTAGTGTACTCACGGGCATTGTCAGTTCGTAGAGCTTTTATGGTCTTGTGGAATTGTGTACGAGTTTCGAGGACAAATGCCCGAAAGACACGGGGAAGCTCGGAGCGGTCACGAAGTAAGTATAGCCAGGTAGTGCGAGAGTGATCATCAATAAATGTTATAAAATATCGGAAACCAGAAATACTAGTAATTTTAAATGGTCCCCAAATATCTGAATGCACTAAATCAAAAGGAGCAGCGCTCCGAGTACAATGGGAAGAAAACGATGAACGAGTTTGCTTTCCGAGGATACATGAGTCACACTGGAAGGGGGTAAAAGAAACATCTGGGAGAGCCCGCTGGAGGATTGGTAGAGGAGCATGCCCAAGTCGACGATGCCAATCAGTGGAAGATACGGATGAGAGGATGGTGGGAGAATCGTCGAGAAGGTAGAGCCCATTCTGCAGCCGGCCTTTACCAATGGTAGTCTGCGTCCGCCGATCCTGTATAACAAAAGACGAGGAAGTGAATATAACAGTACAGTCCAGATCATTAGTGAGACGTCCAACAGAAAGTAAATTGAACGGGGAACTCGGAACGTGAAGAGCCGAGCGGAGGGAGATGGAGGAGGTGAGAGGAAGATCTGCCGAGCCGGAGACGGGGACAGTGGCCCCATTAGCCACAGTAATGGACTGTGGATACGAAGAATTCAGGTACTGGGCAGGTTGATGTGGAGTAATGTGATGAGTAGCGCCAGAGTCCACAATCCAACCCAAGCCAGTGGAGAGACAAGCGGTACCTGTGTTAGAGACGGAGGCAATGGAGGCAGATGGTGGGTTGAGCAATCCCTGGAGGTGCTGGAGCTGAAGGCGGACACTTTCAAGATCAGGAGGACCAGCATCAGTAGCAACAGAGGCCGTCGGGCGCGGAGGATAGCCAACTTTCTTATAGCAAGTGGCCTCGAGATGACCATCTTTCCCGCAGAAGGAACACTTCGGCCGACCCCGGCCACCGCGACCACGGCCGCGAGAACCAGAACGACCCCCCCGAGTAGAAGGAGGGGGGAAGGTAGAAGTGGAGGAGCCTGTTGAAGAAGGGCCGGAGGGGCCGTAGTATCTGGAGGAGGAGGAACACGGAGAAGCATGGCACACACATCAGAGAATGATGGTGTGATAGAGGAAGCTAGGACCTGAGCACAAACACTCTGAAGGTGAGGAGGAAGACGGGCCATAAGGATGGTAGTACAAGCAGCTTCCTTCTGAGCACGCTGAGCAGCAGCATCATTGGTGAACGGCTGATGCTGGATCCATGCTTCGGCAAGAGTCTTCGCACGAGCAACAAAGGATGTCATATCCGAAGCCCCTCCAGTGTCAAGAGAGAAAAGGTCAGTGAGGATGTCGTAGAGATGCTGGAGGCTGTCCCGTCCAGAATATAAGGAGTGTAGCTCAGTCCACATATCTTTGGCAGTCTCATGATACATCGCCATTTGATACGGCTCACCGTCTAAAGAGTTCAAGATCCAGGTCTGAACTCGGCCATCATTGCGGAGCCAGTCATCGGTAGGAGTAGGAGGAGCCTGAGTAAGGTGAGGAAGAAGGCCCTTGGCCTGAAGAACCCGTCTAACGGAATGCACCCAAGGGACGAAGTTCTTCTTTCCAGATAGAGATATGGTAGTGATGCGCAGCTCATCACGGACTTCTGGAGTGGTAGCCGGGCGGTCAGTCGGACAAGCCGGGCGGTCAGCAGGCGGGTTGGCCGTCGAGCCAGAGGAGTTACCGGAAGAGCCCATGCAGACAGACGGGCGAGGACGCTGCGAGAAGGGCAGGAGGCCGCTGCGAGGAGAAAAAGAGGTCGCGGCGAGAAGAGGCGACAGCAAGAGGCAGGTCGCAGCGCGAGAAGAAGCAGGCCGCTGCGAGAAGAGAATCAGGCCGCGCGGTTACACCAGCGATCTAGCAGATCACAACCAAAATGCGGAAAGGGAAGTCCGCACGGTCAGGTGGACAAGGCCGCGGATAGAGAAGAGGCGGGAAGGAGAAGCCGGGAGAGGAAGTTGCGAGTTCCCACTCAAGCGACAAGACGGAACATACCGCAGCGGATAGGAGCAGCCCGCAAGGGAAGAGTCAACGGCGAGAAGAGGACAAACCGCCTGCGAGAAGAAAACGGAGGCTGCCGTGAGAAGGACTGAGGAGGACCACGACCAGAATGCGGATAGGCAGCAGTCCGCACGGTCAAGCCGGACACCAGCGAGTAGTCAGTTCGCAACCAGAGGGCAGAAACAGAAGAGATACCGCCCCGGTCAAGGTGAAGCCAGCAGCGGTCAGCTCGCGAAAGGAAACCGCGAGGTCGCAAGCGAGAAGACGGAAGCTGAGAGAAGCAGATAGAGAGGAGCTCGCAGCGAAAGAGAGGAGATCGCAGCGGATAGACCAGAAACCGCAGCGGATAGACCAGAAACCGCAGCGGATAGAGAAGAGGTGGGTCCCACGAACTAGAGAGAGAGGTGGCTATAAAAAGCCTGAAGGGGGTGGAACCACGGAGAGGGAGAGGAGAAGAGGAAGGCAACGATCAAACCACAGAACCTGCGAGTAGAAGCCCGCGGATAGGAGCCCGCAGCGGATAGGCGCCCGCAGCGGATAGGCGCACAATCCGCAGGAGAAGCGGTGAGGAGCTCGCAGCGAGGCGGGCTGGGCGGCCTGGGCGGTTAAAAAGGATGAGACCGCACAGGATCGGAACCTGCCTCTGATACCATGTTGGAAGAGCTCAAAAGCTTGTATGTATTACTTCAGTATCTAAATACAAGGAGAGAATACAAATATATAGGGAGAAGAAGAGAGGAGAAAATCCTATACAAGATGTGGGACTAAAGGAGGAGAGAAGATAAAAACAATAAATGGGCCCAATAATGGGCCCTATACATGGGCTATTTTAACAGAAAGAAAAGATCCATACAAGAAGAGAATACAAATATATAGGGAGAAGAAGAGAGGAGAAAATTCTATACAAGATGTGGGACTAAAGGAGGAGAGAAGATAAAAACAATAAATGGGCCCAATAATGGGCCCTATACATGGGCTATTTTAACAGAATACAAATACAAGGAGAGAATACAAATATATAGGGAGAAGAAGAGAGGAGAAAATCCTATACAAGATGTGGGACTAAAGGAGGAGAGAAGATAAAAACAATAAATGGGCCCAATAATGGGCCCTATACATGGGTTATTTTAACAGAAAGAAAAGATCCATAAAGGCCCAAGATAAAGCCCATCTTAGGCCCTCTTCCTCTTTTGTATTAGTTTCACATTTTGGTTTGAGATTTCTTTTTTCCTTTTCTATTCCTATTTTAAATGTACAAAGTCTTGTATCCCGGGCGAAGTGAAATAAAATAAAAATTGTTATTTTCCAATTCTCTTTTTGTGACCGTTCTCAACACAACTGCTTAGGGACAACAAGCTATTATTAAAACATAGCAAATGTATTTTTAAAGAGTTCAAGATAGAGTATCTTGCCCATATCATCTCTGCCCAGGGAGGATTAGCAACCCTAATACAATCAAGGATATGTTCAGGTGGCCTATTCCCGAAACCCCCAAAAATTTGAGGAGATTCCTAGGCAAATCACGTAACTTTTAAAGAAAATTTACTTCCAATTGACTGATCAAGCAACCAAGGCATTTTAAGTGCTAAAATTAGCAATGCCCACACTTCTAGTTCTTGCCTTATCAAACTTCAGTAAGGGGTTTACAATAGAAGCTGATGCCTTCAAATTAGGCATAGAGTTTGTATTGAGGCAAGAGTGTCACGCTGTTGCCTTGTATAACAAGGCTTTAGGGCCAAATACCACAAACTTATCAAGTTATGAATTGAAGCTCTAGGTTATTGTATTACCTTGTACCGCTAATGTTGAAACCAGCAGAACTAGTTTCTCCTAAAAGCTCGGATCTAAGGCTGCAGCTCACGCTTACTTTCTTCGAACCACGCTCCCAACAAGACACCTAAAGGAACAGACCGGGGGCTTCAGCTCGGAGGTCCCACCGCTCACCCGGAAGAACTAAAATCCTTCCCCTCCCTAGCCAGTGCTGAGCTAGGTGTCTGAGTAAGAAGGAAAAAGAAGGTTCCACACCCCTCTTCTCAGACACCTTACCGGTCTATTTATAGGCTTCAGGATTTGAACTGCAAATAACCAAATCGAGCACCTGTGAAATTACCAGAATACCCTGGGCTGGGTCTGCCAACAGCCAAACTCCGCTGTTCTGAAGAGCTATGGGCAGACCACCAAGGGTAAAAGAGTAAAAAAGGCTAAAAAGGATGAACCGTTTGCCAACTGAACCGGCTCCTACCCAACTGTTGAACCGGCCTTATCTCTTCCTGCCGAATCGGCGCTCGGCGAGAGGACCACCTTGCGGCTGAAAACACCACCTCGCAGGCGAGACCCTCCGTCGGCATATAGAAAATCTTCCTTTGACCCCCGCCTGTCAGGCGAATGGACTCAACTTTGGCTCCTCCTGCCTAGCGCGAGTGGACCCACCTTTGGGCTCCTCTTGCTTAGGGCGAGTGGACCCACCTTTGGGCTCCTCTCTTGCTTAGGGCGAGTGGACCCACCTTTAGGCCCCTCTCGCTTAGTGCGAGTGGTCTTTGCTTTGGGCCCCTCTCGCCTAGGGCCTTGTCTCCTCTTGAGGATTCTTCTAATCCCCTCTCTGCTGAGTTCCCTCCTGTGAGCCCGAGGTTGTACACAATCCCCGCTCTTTTCGGGGTTGTCCAAGCTCGAAAAGAAAAGTCCAACCGAGGCTCACGTCATCTCAGCGACTTTATAGCGGAATCTTTTTCGGGTGGGATTCCCCCCCCTGAGTCTATAAATACTGGGATCCTTCCCAAGTGCAACAGGCCTCCTCTCTTCGTTTTAGCCCCTTCCACTTTCGCTGCTATGTCTCTTAGCAAAAGCTTTCGTGATCGTATCGCGTTGGTGCGCCAGCGGAACAAGGCGAGCGCGGCTGCCTTAAACCTAATTCCCGCTCGTACTTTTTCCTCACCACCGCCCTCTTCTTCTCGCCCGAAGAAGGCGAGAACAACTGATCTGGTTCCCCCGTCGGGAGGACCCTTACCGGATCCCCCGGAGAGGCGCATCCCCCCTACACCATCGCTTCCCCAGGGAAAAGAGGTAAGATCCTTGTACACCTCCCCTGTTCGCTATCTATCTTTCATTGCTCCTTTTGCTGTTGGTTTTCAGAAAAGTCACGCACCCCACGGTCAGTCTGGTAGCGCACAAACTCATCTCGCCAACCATCATTTAAACTCTGTCTCGCCTCCTCCTTCTACTCTTCCTTCTACTCTTGGTGGGAAAGATGGCGAGCCTTCCCATGTCGCTGGGACCTCTCGCCACTCTGGTTAGGAATCTTCTGCCCTGGGTTCTAGCCTCTCTGGCTGCCCACCTTTGATTATGGCCCTTATTCTGTTTTTGGCTTTGCAGACGTGCGAGTAGACTCATCTGCCGAAGACTCGCCTACTGAGGAGCGCCCGAGGCGAGCGGTCTCCTCGCCTCCTCCTCCTATGGACGAGATCGAAGATTACCTTGGCGACCCTATGGATCCGTTGGCGATGAAGCGCAGGGTGGCCGAGATGTTCCGAAAACACGCGATCATGATTCAAGAGTTGGAGAAAGACAAGCAAACGGCTGACCGGCAGATTGATTGGTTAGAGGTGGAGGTTGCTCGCTTGACCTCTGAAGTTGATGCTGACATTGAGATAGATGAGACCGACCCCCAGGCGATTCTGAACGAGGTCGACCAACAACTCCGTCTCGCGCGCCGTGGCGTAGATGCGGCTCGTGCTTTTCACCTCCCCCACCGTCCTCCCTGCGCGAGGTCTCGCGGTGGGGGGCGCTGGCGGTGGCATAAGGATTGAATCCTTCGCGCCGCCTCGTGCCCTTATTTTCTTTGTACTGTTCTGCGTTTTGTAATAACGTTTCCTCTCACGGCTACCGCCCGAACTTTTTGGATCTAATGAATAGGTCTGCTTGATATATGCGAGACGAACGATTTAATAACATCTTTTAGTAGTTCCTTTGATAATTTTACCTCTAGTACCGTGCTTTTCTACATTGCGACTTGTGCGTCATATCTATGCTTAAATCATTTTTTTTTATTTTTTTTTATTTTTTTATTGTATTTTTATGGTACTGTCTCGTCCCCGGCCTGGGACTTACGTTAGGTTACACCAATCGAGGCTAGGAGAGAGAAAAGGACGGCCGCCTCTTCCCCTTCCTCTACACTATATATTTTTTGCCTCTTCGTATTTTTCTCTTTACCCAACGGGCTATAAATACCCCCCTATCCCTGGGGCCCGGATCATGCTCTCGATTTGTCTCGGCGCCCTAAACCTTGCCTTTCTCTCTTCCTCCCCTCGCGAGCAGATCCTGTCGGCGCTTCGTCTCGCCTATTCTTCTCGCATCCCCCTTTCGCTCTCTTTGCCCAGAATGGGGAAAAAGAAGGCTGAAGAAGGCGAGGGGCGAAGCCGATGCGGGAGGCGGTTTGGTGACCATGATTTTCCTCCCGGCCGGATTTCCGAGGAGGACTACAACGCCTTCACTCGCGATTTCTTGCCGGAGGGTTTTGAGTCACGCCCTCCAAGGGTGGGCGAGTCGATCAACACTTTTTATCCTGGTGAACTCGCCTTCCCTGTCCCGCATTTCGAAGCGGGGCTGAGGTTGCCCCTCTGGCCAGAGGTGAAACAGGTTCTAAAGTACTTTGGGACTGTCCCTGCGCAACTGAACCCAAACGCTATCTCGGTACTCGTTGCCTTTGCCTGCTACATGCGCCTGGAGCGAATCGAATTCAGCCTGAACTCCTTCCGCAAGCTTTTTGTCTACCATGCCAACGCCGACGGCGTGTCCTATTTCACGGGGCAGGGTCTCAAGGTTTGCGAGACGCCTAACAAGAACCATCACTGGCTTACTCGCTTCGTCTTCATTCGCGGCAACATGGGTGGCATCCCGCTGGCGCCCGTGTCACCACCCGAGGTGTTCTATACCACTCCCCAGGTTAGTGGCACGGACAAGCTTCTCTGCGACTTTTTCATTGGCAAGAACTTCGAGGTTCAGTTCCTGAGGCGGGGCCTCGACTCCCTCCTTCCTGTGCTTCCAGGCGAAGGTAAATGCTGGGGCCCTTTATTTTCATCTAGGTCTAACGAATAGTTTTTGTAAACGCATCGTCTCGCCTTTTCCAGGAGAAAGAAATGTTCCCGTCCGCCCGCCTTACAAAAGCAACATCAAACCCTCCAAAGATGTCGCCCTCGCCACGATGGCAGCTGAGGCGGCGAGAGAAAACCTGCCCCCCTCCCTGAAGAAAAGACCTGCCGAAGGCTCCGCCCCATCTCGCCAGAGTCCTTCAAAGAAAACAAAGGTCAAGAAAGGAGCGCCTCTTCCCTCTGGAAAGGCGAAGCAAGTTCCTGCTGAGATGGTAGACGTGTCGGGATCCTTATCCCCCATCTCTCTGGGGTCCCAATCTCCCCAATCCCCTTCTCGGCTTCTCGGTCAGCGGGCCGTCTCGCCGATTGGCGGGACGGGTCAACCTGATTCTCTTGCTGACAACCTCCCCTCTAAATCTCCTACTCGTGAGGTGGGCTCTTCCAGCCGCCCGGCTCCTTCCACCCATCTGAACTTCAACATGGGCCCTGTGATCCTGGATGCTGCTGGCGAGCCAACCCTGATATGGGACAAGGAGGCGAACCGGGTCTCCATCTCTACCCTCCTTCCTCCCTGGATAGAGCGAGACCAACCTACGGCTCATGCATTTTCTCTGGGCTTTGGCCTTTACGGTGGCGCAGAGCGAGAACCCGCCGCTGAGCCCCCCTCGCGGGACTTGATCCTGAGGGCCGCGCAATCCCAGCTGCGCTCGCTGGAGCTCTCGCACCAGGTCTCGCGCCGTCTGATTTACAATAACAAGAGCTGGAGGGATTCAGAGGCGAATCTGGCGGCCGAGCGCGAGAAGTCTATGGATCTCGAGAAACGGTTGGCCGTGGCCGAAAACCTTCTCGCCAAAGCTCGGGGTGGTGTGGTGAGTTTCTCCACTCTCGATTCCTTCCCTTTCTTTGTCCACCTTCAACTCCCTCTAATAAATAAACCTCTCGCAGGATGCCGAGACGGCCGACAGGATGCACTCGCGCATAGCCACTCTGGAAGGGGAGGTTAAAGGCATGGAGTCCGAGATCACTCGACTTCAGGAGGCTGCTCTCTCGCCTTCTCGCGTGGTGATTCCCCAACCTCCTCCCTCTCATTATTCTCATGCTGAGGTCGTGGAACTCTGCAAAGACGCCAATATCCGGACCGCCGAACTAATCGTGAAGATGATGAAGGAGATGGAAGTCATCAGGGAAGGCTGCGAGGAGGTCACTGCCCGCGACCTGGTACCCGAGATTTATGGCGAGGAGGAAGACGGCCCGTCCTCCAGCGCGGAAGAATAGAGGAATTATTTTACAGCTCTTTTGTATACTCCTCTTTTTTTTGGACACTCATTACTGAGGCATTTTGTACTACGGCCTCTTTTTGCGTGTATACATATTTTGTTTTTAGGACATCTCGTCTTTCTTTTCATCTTTCCTGTACGCCTATCTTTTCTTTATTTGCGGAATGGGATCACGACTTATCTCGCCTACCGATGGAGGGGCTAGCTTTACCCGTGGCGCGAGTGGGCGGGCCCTCAGTGCTCTCGCGCAGGGATTGTATCACTCCTTCTCGCCTTGCTTCTGGACACCCCTGGCGCGAGCGGGTCTCGAATCGCTATTATAATTAGTTTCGTTTGCGAGACGAGGGTACTCTTGTTCTCGCCCTTTGGTCGAAGGGCAGACCCCTTACTCTAGGTGCGAATAGTCATGTCCTCGCCACAGTCGCGCGGGGGTTGTGCCTCTTCCACTCGCCTTGCCCCTGGACACCCTCGGCGCGAGTGGATCTTGAGGGACCGAATCCTCCCTCCTCTTCTTCCTTTGGGACAAGGACTTTGCCTTTGCTCAAATTATGAAACTCCCACTCATATGCTGCCCCTTTACCCAACCTCCGAGTGACCCTACAGACCTGCCAGCTCGATGGTAGCCTGGACAGCGGGTCTTCTCGGGGTCTCCTTTCCAAAACCAACTCCAACCACCGAGTGAGCCTACAGACCTGCCACCTCGATGGTAGCCTGGACAGCGGGTCTTCTCGGGGTCTCCTCTCCAAAACCGACTCCAACCACCGAGTGAGCCTACAGACCTGCCAGCTCGATGGTAGCCTGGACAGCGGGTCTTCTCGGGGTCTCCTCTCCGAAACCAACTCCAACCACCGAGTGAGCCTACAGACCTGCCAGCTCGATGGTAGCCTGGACAGCGGGTATTCTCGGGGTCTCCTCTCCGAAACCAACTCCAACCACCGAGTGAGCCTACAGACCTGCCAGCTCGATGGTAGCCTGGACAGCGGGTCTTCTCTGGGTCTCCTCTCTGAAACCAACTCCAACCACCGAGTGAGCCTACAGACCTGCCAGCTCGATGGTAGCCTGGACAGCGGGTCTTCTCGGGGTCTCCTCTCCGAAACCAACTCCAACCACCGAGTGAGCCTACAGACCTGCCAGCTCGATGGTAGCCTGGACAGCGGGTCTTCTCGGGGTCTCCTCTCCGAAACCAACTCCAACCACCGAGTGAGCCTACAGACCTGCCAGCTCGATGGTAGCCTGGACAGCGGGTCTTCTCGGGGTCTCCTCTCCGAAACCAACTCCAACCACCGAGTGAGCCTACAGACCTGCCAGCTCGATGGTAGCCTGGACAGCGGGTCTTCTCGGGGTCTCCTCTCCGAAACCAACTCCAACCACCGAGTGAGCCTACAGATCTGCCAGCTCGATGGTAGCCTGGACAGCGGGTCTTCTCGGGGTCTCCTCTCCGAAACCAACTCCAACCACCGAGTGAGCCTACAGACCTGCCAGCTCGATGGTAGCCTGGACAGCGGGTCTTCTCGGGGTCTCCTCTCCGAAACCAACTCCAACCACCGAGTGAGCCTACAGACCTGCCAGCTCGATGGTAGCCTGGACAGCGGGTCTTCTCGGGGTCTCCTCTCTGAAACCAACTCCAACCGCCGAGTGAGCCTACAGACCTGCCAGCTCGATGGTAGCCTGGACAGCGGGTCTTCTCGGGGTCTCCTCTCCAAAACTAACTTCAACCGCCGAGTGAGCCTACAGACCTGCCAGCTCGATGGTAGCCTGGACAGCGGGTCTTCTCGGGGTCTCCTCTCCAAAATAAAATCTTCTTGCTTTGAGAAGACGGCTACCTGAGATTGCTTGGCAGGACCAGAAGGCCTCGCCCGACTTGCTAATATTGGAAAGTGAGAGAGAAAAACAAAGAAACTACATCTCATTCAGAATAGATGATGATCATAAACAGAAGTATTAAGGATAGAATCGCTTTAGATCGTCGCCGCTTCGGGCGCGATCGAGGGGCGTCCCGTTTACATCTTGGAGGTGATACCCTCCTGACTTCAAAACTTCTTTTACAATAAAAGGACCTTCCCAGTTGGGGTTGAGCTTCCCTACCGAAGCCCCTCTTCCTGCTGCATCCACTTTCTTGAGGACCAAGTCTCCCTTCTCAAACTGCTTGACCCTAACGTGCTTATCAAAATATCTTGACATCCGGCGCTTGACCTCCTCCTGTCGGATAGATGCCAGCTCTCTAAGCTCCTCCACCAAGTCGAGGGAGAGCCTTTGCTCTTCCCCATTATCTACCAGCCACTCCTCATCTCCCCTCCTTGCCGCAGTTACCCTAGGTGACTCAACCTCGAACTCAACAGGTATGACGGCCTCGGAGCCATGGGAAAGTTTGAATGGCGTCTCCCCCGTGGCGGAACTTGGCGTGGTCCTCAAGGCCCAGAGGACGGAGGGGAGCTGCTCCACCCAACTTCCCCTCAAGTTTTCTACCTTTTTCTTTAAGAGATTCACGATGACCTTATTCGCGGCTTCCACCTGCCCATTGCTTCGAGGATGATGCACTGAAGCAAACCGAAGGTCTATACCTAGTCGTATGCAGAAATCCACGAACTCTCTGCTGGCAAATTGCGGTCCGTTATCCGTGACAATGGCCAGAGGGAGCCCATGCCTACAGATGATTTCTCCCCATACGAAGCTTTTGACCACCTGAGACGTCACCTTCGCCAATGCCTTCACCTCCAGCCATTTTGAGAAATAGTCTACCATGACCAGCAGAAACCTCCTCTGGCCACTGGCTTGAGGGAATGGACCCACCAGATCTAGCCCCCATATGGCGAAGGGCCATGGAGCCGTAATCGTGCGCAACCTTTGGGCCGGGAGGAGCTGAAGAGGAGCAAATTCCTGGCACTTTCTGCACTTCCTTGCGAATTCCTCGGCATCCTTCCTAAGGGTGGGCCAGAAATAGCCTTGCCTCAACACCCTTCCTTCCAAGGTCCGACTCCCGGAATGGCTGCCGCACTCTCCAGAGTGAATTTCTTCCAGCACCCTCGCGACCTCCTTCTCGGATACGCATCGAGCCAACAGCCCCGACAACGTCTTACGGTATAAGATCCCTTCTTTTAGCAGGTAGTATGCCGACTTGTACCTGACTTGTTTCTTCTCGAGCTCTCCCTCAGGCAGACGTCCCGTTGTCAAGTATGTGGTAAATGGATCCATCCAGGATCCCTGCTGATCTACTTCCATCAGTTCTCCTTCTTCGATGGAGGGCCTAAAGAGCTCCGTCATGGTTCCTCCGGCCCGGGGACCGTGCTTGGCGAGCAGGTCTGCCCGAGTATTTTCCTCTCTTGGGATGTGTTGGACTGAGAAACTGCGAAACTGACCAATGATCCTCTTTACCTTTGTTAAGTACAACTGGAGGGTGGGTTCTTTTACCTCAAATTCCCCTTCTATATGCCTTGCCACTATCATAGAATCCGTGGAGACCTTGATATCTTGTATACTGAGCTCACGAGCCAACCTCAGCCCTGCTATAATGGCCTCGTACTCCGCTTGATTGTTGGTGAGGGTGAAATGAACCTTCAGGGCCTGTTCGATCCGTGTTCCCTCAGGACTTACCAAAACCATCCCTCCTCCAAAAGAATTCTTTCCCGAGGCCCCATCTACTAGCATCTCCCAAGCTACTACGGGAGACGTCTCGGCCTCCTTGACCTCCACCGTGTAATCCACCAAGAAATCTGCTACAGCTTGCGCCTTGATAGCCAACCGAGGAATATAAGAAAGGTCAAACTCACTGAGTTCTATTGACCATTTAGCTAATCTCCCTGAGTGCTCTACCCCTTCCAAAATACGGCGGAGAGGGTGGTCCGTCACGATCTGGATGGAATGGGCCTGAAAATATGGCCTGAGCTTTCGGGCTGAGATAACGAGGGCAAATGCTAGCTTCTCTAGGATAGGATACTTTAGTTCTGCCTTTTTGAGGACTCTACTTACATAGTAAATCGGGAATTGCTTTTTACCTTCTTCCCGCACGAGGACCGAACTCACTGCCCCTGCTCCTACCCCTAGGTATAAGAATAGAATCTCTCCTTCTCTCGGACCTTGGAGTAGCGGTGCCTTGGTGAGCTGCTGCTTCAAGGCTAGAAAAGCATTCTCGCACTCGGAGGTCCACTCGAATTTCTTTCCCCCCCTCAATGTTCGAAAGAAAGGTGAGCACCTCTCTCCTGCTCTGGAAAGAAACCTACTGAGCCCCGCCAACTTGCCGGTAAGACGCTGGACCTCTTTGGCATTCGCTGGAGACTCCAGTTCTAGGATAGCCCTTACCTTATCCGGGTTAGGCTCTACTCCTGATGGGGTGAGGAGATGTCCTAAGAACTTTCCCCTACTAGCCCCGAATACGCACTTCAACGGATTGAGCCTCATCTTGTACTTCCTCACCGTTGCAAACGTTTCTTCAAGATCCGCAATATGAGACTTGAGATCTTGGCTCTTGATCATTAAGTCGTCCACGTAGACTTCGAGGTTCCGTCCCTTTTGCTCTCGGAAGATTCGGTCCATCATCCGTTGGTAGGTCGCCCCCGCATTCTTCAACCCAAAAGGCATCATGTTATAGCTGAAGCATCCGTCCTCGGTGATAAAGGTGACATCCTTGATGTCCGGAGGGTGCATGCGTATTTGATGGTATCCTGAAAAGGCATCTAAAAAACTCATTAGTGAAAAACCGACGGCTGAATCAACCCGCGCGTCGATTCGAGGCAGAGGGTAACAATCCTTGGGACATGCTTTATTCAAAAGAGAGAAGTCAATACACATTCTCCACTTCCCTTCCCCCTTCTTTACCATCACAACATTGCTCACCCACCCCGGATACTTGTTTGCTGATATGAATCCTGCCTGGAGCAGCTTTTCCACCTCCTCCCTGATAGGCTTGACCATCCTGAAAGCGATGACCCTTTTCTTCTGCTGGATGGGACGAACCTTGGGGTCAAGGTTGAGACGATGACATGCCACATCTGCGTCAATCCCTGGCATGTCGGCCGCGCTCCAAGCAAAGATATCAATGTTTTCCTGCACGCATTTTCGGACCTCCTCCTGGTCCTCAAGACCAAGCTCTCCGCTGATTTTGATCTTTTCTTTTCTTCCTTCTTTTGTTAGGATGTCCACCTCCTGTAGCTCGACTGCAGCCCTCAGCCTCGAGGGCTCTTCTTCTTCCTCCTGATCTTTCGGAATCTCCTCTTCCTTCCCCAGCCCCTCCTCCTGGTTTCCGAGCTCTTGCTCTCCACCCTCTTTTTCCTCCACTGCCATGTCTACTCTCTCTACGAACCTCTCCTCCACCTGCACAGGGCCTCCTCCTAGCACTGACTCTTCCATCTCTCCTATCTTTCTTTTCCTCCCTCTCTCCTCTTTCCCTTCTCCTCCGACCCTTAACTCCCCTGCCATTACTGGCTCCTCCGCAATGCCACCTCCCAACTCCTCAACTCTACTCTCCTCCTGCTCTTCCCGCTCCAGTCTTCTCTCTAACTCCTCCGCATCCCCCCTCCATGAGATAGTGTTCACTGCCGTCACGTAACACTCCCGGGCCGCCTTCGGATCTCCTCTTACCCTGATCTGGGTCCCTCCCGAATTGAGTTTCAAACATTGATGAAAAGATGAGGGTACACATCTAAAGGCACTAATCAAGGGGCGCCCGAAGATGGCGTTGTAACTGCTGGGAGCGTCCACTATCACAAAACGGCAGTTCCTGGACATCCCTCCCAGAGTTACCTGGAGACCGACTCCCCCCTCCACTTCCTTCCTTTCTCCTGAGAATCCGAACAACGGTCCGTCTGCTGCTAACACCCTCCTGGCTTCCACCCTCATCTCATTGAATGCCTTTTTGAAGATAACATTAACCGAGCTCCCATTGTCCACCAAGATCCTTGATACCGTGAAACCCTCGATAGCCGTCCGAATCACCAGCGCATCGCAGAATGGATCTTCGTGATCTGGCAAGTCCTTCCTGGAGAAGGTGATCTTCTCGTCCGGGGGCGGGGCTTGCGACGTCGAGGCGACACCTCGACGGTACATTGTTTGAAGGCTGGCCTTTCGGGTAGCCTCGATTCCCACCCCGCCATGAATCACCCCGATTCCCCCTCTATCCCCCACATCTGACCGATCTACACATCTATCCTCCTCCCCCACTCCGGTCATCTCTACTATCCGCGCTGGTGGCCGCTGCTCTCCCGCTCCTCTTTTCCCTTTCAGCTCTAGAAATTCTGGACATGTAGCTGTCGCGTGACCTTCCTCCTCATGGAAGTCACAGAATGGTATAGCTACTTCCCCCTCCTGCCTCCCTTCTTGGTGATTCCTTCTCCTCCCTGCTCCGGCTCCTCCCCTTCCTCGCTCTCTTCCTCTTCCTCTTCCCCGGCCTATAGCCATAGCCTGTTGAGGCTGGGGTGGGGGTGGCCTAGGTCCCTGTCTCCACCCCAGCTGCGGCAACCTTCCTGCTCCTCCCTGGTAGTAGTTCCTCCCCCCCGGGGGATGACCTCTCCATTGCCCTTAGACAGGGCCTTCCGGTTGCTTCCAACCCAACTCCTGATGTGCCGGCCCTCTTGGCTCCTCCCTTCTCCTCCCTTCCTGCTGCCTCGTTCCTCCCGGTTCTCTGGACTCTACCTCCGTCAACCTTGCTAGTTTCTTGGCAAAAGCCGGGTTTGCTGCCTCCATCGCTATCTCCTTGGCTGCCCTCTCCATCAACCCTTCAAATGATAAGGGTGCCTTCCTGGTGAGGCTCATTTTGAAGAAGCCTTCCCTGAGACCCACAGTAAAGGCCATTTGGAGAGCAAATCCCGGCACCTCCTGAATGCCCAGGATTTCCTCTTGGAAGCGATCCACGTACTGGGCTAAGGACTCGTTTGCCTTCTGCTTGATCAGGAAGATGGACTCCGGGTTTTTCTTCCTCTTTTTCGAGGTCGAGAATCGCAGCTGGAAGCTCCTACTCAAGTCTTCAAAACCATATATTGACCCTGCCGGGAGTTGATGAAACCAGTCCCGGGCCTTGTCCTTCAAGGTGATCGCGAAAAGGCGGCACTTGAATGCATCCGTCATCGGCCTGATGGAGACCACATCTTCGAACCATTGCAAGTGTTGGAGGGGATCATCCTTCCCCACATAATAAACCATCTCAGGCTCGCGGAACCCCTCCGGGACGGGAGCCGAAAGGACCAGCTCGCAAAAGGGGGACCCTCTCGCCAGGGGTCTCGCCGTCTCCACTCGCGCGACGAGATCTACTGGCGAGACGGCGCTCGCCGGGCTGGGGAACAACTCCCTTCCTGCCAGATCTCGCCCGTTTCCTTCCACCACCTTCTCCTTTCCAGGCCGCCCCCTGGCGCATCCTCGCCCACCCTTGCCGAGACGGCTCCTTCCGGAGGCGAGAGGCCCGGCCCCTGAGGTAGAGGGGTCACGCACTCGCCTCGCTGCGAGATCTGTTGCAACATCCCCATGATGCCCCCGATGGACGCCATGAATTCTTCTCTCCCCACATATCCTCCTGGGTTCTGGGACCCTCCCTCATCTCCCCCGCCCCCATCTCCTCCTCCTAGATCTCCTGCCATGAGATGATCCAAAGTTCTTCGACGCAGGCTGCGATCCACGCTCACCGCACCAAAAATGTTGAAACCAGCAGAACTAGTTTCTCCTAAAAGCTCGGATCTAAGGCTGCAGCTCACGCTTACTTTCTTCGAACCACGCTCCCAACAGGACACCTAAAGGAACAGACCGGGGGCTTCAGCTCGAAGGTCCCACCGCTCACCCGGAAGAACTAAAATCCTTCCCCTCCCTAGCCAGTGCTGAGCTAGGTGTCTGAGTAAGAAGGAAAAAGAAGGTTGCACACCCCTCTTCTCAGACACCTTACCGGTCTATTTATAGGCTTCAGGATTTGAACTGCAAATAACCAAATCGAGCACCTGTGAAATTACCAGAATACCCTGGGCTGGGTCTGCCAACAGCCAAACTCCGCTGTTCTGAAGAGCTATGGGCAGACCACCAAGGGTAAAAGAGTAAAAAAGGCTAAAAAGGATGAACCGTTTGCCAACTGAACCGGCTCCTACCCAACTGTTGAACTGGCCTTATCTCTTCCTGCCGAATCGGCGCTCGGCGAGAGGACCACCTTGCGGCTGAAAACACCACCTCGCAGGCGAGACCCTCCGTCGGCATATAGAAAATCTTCCTTTGACCCCCGCCTGTCAGGCGAATGGACTCAACTTTGGCTCCTCCTGCCTAGCGCGAGTGGACCCACCTTTGGGCTCCTCTCGCCTATCGCGAGTGGACCCACCTTTGGGCTCCTCTCTTGCTTAGGGCGAGTGGACCCACCTTTAGGCCCCTCTCGCTTAGTGCGAGTGGTCTTTGCTTTGGGCCCCTCTCGCCTAGGGCCTTGTCTCCTCTTGAGGATTCTTCTAATCCCCTCTCTGCTGAGTTCCCTCCTGTGAGCCCGAGGTTGTACAGCTAAGCCTCCACATGCCAATAGATTTGTAAAATCTGCCAAACATTGCATAATTTAACTTAAATGGTGTTTTTCATTGAGTAATGTAAGATTGAGTAGATGTGTACTGCAAGAACAAAAGGCAGTATATTAAGGCTTGTTGACTAATCATGCAGCTTGTTCAATCTTTTGTGCAGGGGATGCTAATTTGGAAACTCCCACTGAAGTTTCACAAATTTTTGGGGTAGCTGGAATTCTAAGATTACTTGCAGGTAAATTTTGGTTGTTGCATTATTGTCTTGTAAATTTGTTGTATTCCTTGTCAAGTACATTGCAATATTTTATATATGATTTATCACTTTAGTTTCAACTGACACCTGGACATTGTGTATATATATATATATTTTATTAAAACTGCAGTGTTGTTATAATTATTCATTAGTCAGCACGCTTATCTACTTATTTCCCGACCTTAATGTGCAGTCATAGCCAAACATTCTCTCTTATTGCAATAAATCAAAATAAAATTTGCTATACGGCCCATCAAACCTCAAATTAATTTAGGAATTTTGTTTGCATTACTTTCCAAAAAGTTGGCATTCTAGAATATATTTCTGTGGTAAATGTGTAATGGGATGCTTTACATTGCATTGGCAACCCACATGCAGACTAACTCACGCTCTATGTGATATAGCAGTGACTTGGAAGTTCTTTATGTTACAAGTCCACTGTAGGAACACATAATAAATGAGGACTTGTCAATGTAGACCCCTTTGGAGGTAATCTTCATGCGGTTCATATATGCAGTGGCGGATCTAAAAATTTTAACAAAGGGGGCTGGACATCAACTTCCGCTAACATTTTTTTTCAACGTCTCCATCTTATCAGAGCCGTTTCTCCCTCATCCTGCCACCGTTTTTGACGTATAAGTAGTCAAAATTCATTGCCTTGACGAGAGGAATCCGAATCAACTAACTATTTTGTGAAATTCTTTGGGGGCCCGGGCCCCAGCCCGCCCCCTTAGATCCTCCCCTGCTTATACGTAATAATGCCATGCTTCACAATATGTCGAGTTACTTTCGTACATTTATTTGTTTTGATTTTACTATTATTACTAACAACATTTCCACATGGCTTCAAAAATATTGTTTAAATATTCTAGTTTCAATTGCATATCTTTTATGTTTGTCTTTCAAATTTGTAAAGCAAACTACATGATTTCCTATGTTAATACTAGGAAAAAATATGGGAGTATTCTTTGTATCCCATAGTGGCTTTAAATGGAGTACACTACATAATAGCTATAATGAAACTGATTCTATACAAATTAAGAACTATATTACAACAACAACACTCAAGCTTTTATCCCACTATAGTGGGGTCACCTTTATAGTGTGTTAGGTAGATGACTAGCGTAAAATCTAGTCACCCTTATGAATAAAGTACTATATTATAAAAAAAAATAAAGTGCAAGATATCCTAAAATTCTCCTGAAAGATGGAGCACATACGTTATTGAACCCAATCTTGCCCATTAATATGTAATACTGTTGATTTGTGAGGAAAAAGAAACTTGTTTATTCATCCATATATGGAATATATAAAAGGTTACAAAAAGCACATAAAGGAAGATAGGAAATGTGGGACAACAATTACTGTTGCAGAAACTTAATAATAAAGATAAACTCATCTCAACACCCCCTCAAGTTAGGTGTGCGATGTCGATCATTTCCAACTTGCCAATAAGCTCTTTAAAGAAATCACTGCATAATCTCTTCGTGAGGAGGTCTGTCAATTGTTGTTCAGAGGGAAAAAACGGAGTAACTACATTGTCTCTATTTATATTTTCTTTGATGAAGTGTCTTGTCGATTTTAATATGTTTCGTACGATCTTGTTGCACAGGGTTGTGAGCAATACTGATCACATGCTTGTTGTTGCAGTATAGTCTGATAGACTCGCTACTTTTAAGCCCAAGATCGGTCAAGATAGTTCGTATCCATAACCCTTCACAGATTTCGTGAGCCATAGCCCTGAACTCTGCCTCAGGGCTAGATTTGACAACCATATACTGTTTTTTGCTCCTCCAGGTCTCTAAATTTTCACCCATCATACTGCAATACCCTGACGTGGACCGTCGATCTTCAATCGATCCAGCCAGTCAGCATTTGTGTACACCTCAATAGTCAGCTCTTCATTTGATGAAAACAAGATGCCCCTCTCAGGTAGTGTCCAAAAAGCCCGATTGGGCCGGGCTGGGACCAGGCCGATCGGGCCCAGGTTTTTTGCCAACCGGTCTCGGCCCGGGCCCGACTTGAGCCGGGCCCGGCCGGGCTCGTGCCCCCTCTGAAAAAGGGGGCCCGATAAGGCCCTCCAGGCCAGACCCGGGCCGGGCCGGGCCGGGCTGATTTCCCAATAGAAGGGATTAAAATCCTGCCTATTTAGGAGGGATTAAAATCCTGCCTAAATCCGGGATTTCCAAAAAGAAATCTAGCCTAAATCCGAGATTTCCAATAGGAAATCCCGCCAGCTCACCAGCCTGGGTGCCGGGCCCAGGCTAGGCCCGGTTCTCCGGTCGGGCACTAGGCTGGGCAATCGGCTAATATGGGGCCCGGTAAGGCCCCCAAGGCCGTCCTTGGCCCGGGCCGGGCTTAGCCGGACTTTTCTGGGCCGAGCCCGGACGGACTTTCCGGGCCCGGTCTTTTTGATCACTTCTACTTCCAGGTGAGGACTTGAGATATCTGAGAACATGATGAGTAACATCAACATGACGGGCCCTTGGGGAATTCATATATTAACTGAACACTACTACAGTATAAGAGATATCTGGGCGAGTATGCGACAGGTAAATCAGTTTTCCAACTAGTCTCTGAAAACTGAGAATGTCTTCAATCGTATCACCATCATCTTTTCCAAGTTTGTGGTTGACTTTGATTAGAGTGTTAGTCGGTCATTCCCGAGGGTTCAAGTAGGTCAAGAGTGTATTTTCTCTATGATATGAATATCCCATGTTTGGACCTCACAACCTCAATACCTAAGAAGTACTTGAGGTTCCCCTAGTCTTTTACTTCAAATTCTTTCGCCAATCTCACTTTCAATGCTTGAATCTCATCCTAATCGTCTCCTGTTATAATGATGTCATCTATATAAACTATCAGAGCAGTTAACTTTCCTTTATTGTTTTTGATAAAGTGGGTATAATCCCCATTACTCTGGGAGTACCCGAAACATGTCATTGCCTGTGAAATCTTTCAAGCCAGACTCTAGGAGATTGTTTCAGGCCATATAGGGCCTTCTTCAGCTTGCACGCCTTGCCTTCAGATCCTCTAGGAGAGAGACCAGGAGGTAGAACTATGTATACCTCTTCTTCTAGATCACCATGAAGGAATGCATTTTTCACATCTAGTTGGCTGAGTCTCTACCCCTTATATGCAGCACATGACAGTAGAATCCTTATAGAGTTCATCTTAGCAACCAGTGCAAAGGTTTCTTTGTAATCAATTCCTGCCGTCTGAGTGTACCCTCTTGCAACCAACCTTGACTTGCATCTCTCTACAACCCCATGGTGTTATGTTTGACAGAGAATACGTACTTGCATTGCACAACAGTCTTTCCTTTAGGCAGATGTACCGGGTCCCTTGTGTGATTTTTTTCCAGGGCATGCGTTTCTTCAAGTATAACCACTTTTCACCTGTCATCAGAAAGAGCATCCTGTTACGAAGTAGGGGTGGAAGTAGCAGCCAAAGAAGAGACAAAATAGGAGACGAATTGAGATAACAGGTGTTGTGTAGAAGTGCCTTCCCTTAGAGTAATGGAACCTGATGACGGATCAGAGGTCTGCTCTAGGGCTCTGATAGGAGACGGTGTGGTTGTTCCCTTGGGACAATGAGAGTAAACCTGCAGGGGCTTTACCAAAGGAGCAGCAGGAGTTGGTACATGAGAAATAGGAGATGGAGTCGAGTGATAGTGATATAACGGAGGAATGGGTAACAGAGTCAAGAAACTCACTTCCAACATATGAGAGGTCCCCCCTGAAGTGAGGGACCGTAGTAGCTCTTAGATTCAAGGAACGTAACATGCATGGTGACAAAGAATTTCCTATGAACCATGTCAAAACATTTATAACTTTTTTGAGTAGGAGCATAGCATATGAAAACACACTTGTGAGTACGAGGATCAAGTTTAGTCCTTTTGTGAATATCGACAAAACAAACACGGCTGAATATACGAGGTTGTAGAGTAGTAGGAGGCACCCCAAGAGTGTGAATGAGAGTGTTATAACCCAGAACACGAGAGTGCACATGATTAATAAGATAGGCGGCAGTGAGAACAACATTTCCCCAATAGTACTTTAGAAGGTGCATTTGGAGAAGAAGACACTAAACAACTTCCAAGAGATGACGAATCTTGCGTTCGACCACCCCATTTTGAGCTGGAGAGGAAACACAAGTTGTTTGATGGATAATATCATGATGAGCAAGGTAGCATTCAAATTGAGAATCAATGTACTCGCGATCATTGACGGTGCGAAGGATTTTGATAGAGGTATAAAATTGTATAGAAATCATTTTGTGAAAATGCTGAAATAAAAGAAAAATCTTATCTTTAGCCTTCATTAAATAAACCCATGTTGTACGGGAGAAGCGGTCAATGAAAGTGACAAAACAACGACACCCAAAAATAGAAGAAACAGGGCAAGGCCCCAAACATCACCGTGAATAACTTGAAAAGGTGCAAAACTAGGGGATGAAACGTGATTAAACAAAACACGTTGATGTTTGCCAAGTTCACAAGCATTACAATGAAAATTATCAACTAATGCAGCAAGTAAAGCGGGAAATAAACGTTTCATACAAATAATAAAGGGATGTCCATGGCGGCAATGTCAGGACTCCAAAGTGACCGCCTGATCAGCATGAAGAGCCTGAGGAGGAGAAGCAAGAGTGGAAGAATCAAACACGTAGAGCCCATCCATCAGACTACTAGAGCCAATCACCGCTCTCGTCTTCAGGTCCCGAAACACACAAGACGAGAGAAATAATGTCACATAACAGTTCATAGAGTTGTCAGATGACTAATTGAGAGAAGATTACTAGTAAACTTGGGTGCATGAAGAACAAAATAAAGTGTAAGAAAGGAGCAGGGGATTGTTCCTTTCCCAGCAATTGGAGAGAAGGAACCGTCCGCAATGCTCACTTTGTCTCGACCAGACAAAGGGAGGTAAGACACAAAACCTGTAGTAGAGCCGGTCATATGATATGTTGCTCTAGAATTGATAATCTAGTGGGTAGAAGGACGAGAGGACGCATTATGAGCACCTGAGGGTCCTTGATGAGCATAGGAAGAAGAAGGCACAAAAGGCTCCAAAGACTGCTTCTACATCAGATTGAGGAAGACATGAATCTCATCGGCAGACAGAGCTAGAGGAAGAGCAGATTGGGTAGTGGAGGAAGCATCTCCTTAGAGGCATCCGACAGGTGAGCAGAGCGAGGCTGAGTAGAGCGACCCGGAGAACGACCGTAACTATGACCGCCACGTGGTGCAGAACCCCCACAGGGTGCAAAAATACCATGGAGACGAAAACAGGTGTCCCGAGTATGACGAGACTTCCCTCAGTAATCACAGAGCAAGTGATCTTTATCGGTGGACTTGGGTTTGGAATCACGAGGAGCTCTACTGCCAAATTGAACAGCCAGGACAGAACCTTCTGGAGCAGTGTCAGGGGTCCATGTCTGTCGCCTATCAGATTCGTGCTGAGCAAGATTGAAAACCTCTGGAAGGGACGACAGAGGAGAGCGCCCAAAAATCTGCACACTGATATGCCGCATATCAAAAACTCTGTTCCTATCTTCTCAAGCTCGAACGAGGATCTCATCCTCAGGAGACACTAGAGTGAGGGAGTCAAAGTGATCATACTCTTGATAAAGTTGAGTGAACTCCAAGTAGTAGACAGACGGAGGGCGATCACCCTGACGAAGGAGGAAGATCTTCCATCGCAGTTGGAAAATCTGGGCGGTATTTCCCCGATAGGAGTAAGTAGTCTCAGCCCTCTTCCAAATATCCGCTGCAGTATCCAAAAAAAGGTAATTTCGAGCAATCGAGTCAACTATATAGTTTGTCAACCAAGACATCACGAGAGAGTTCTCAGACTCCCATTGTAGCCAATCCAGAGAATCCTTGGGGTGTGTCGGAATAGTCCCGAGAACATACCCGAACAAACGTCTGCTCTTCAAGGCAAGAGTAATAGCCCGAGACCACGAGAGAAAATTGAAACCATCCAGTCGAATAATGGTGATTTGAGGAGTATTGCGGTCATGATTGGATCGAGTCGAGTCACCGAACGACCATGTAGCGAAGGAAATCCCGACACCGGAAGAGAGAGTAGGAGATCCATCATTTCCCGACATGGTGTGCAAGAACAAGCACAAGAAGCACCACAAACACCTAGATAAAAACTAAGGTTGACTCATAGAAGAAGGAACGATACCAAGATCACGAAGGAACCTCCAATAAGGACTGACATCGGAAATGCCATCAGCTTAGAGCCATATTTCCGGTGTCAAAAGAACCGAACAACCGCAATCTTCTGGAAAAGGGTCGAAGAGCAGAGGAAGAGGAGACTGCGAGCGGCTGCTGCTGGCTGAGGAGACTGCGAGCGGCGAAGGCTGCTCACTGCTGACTGAGGAGATTACGAGAAGCTGCTGAAGACTGCCAGTGTCACTGGAGAAGGAAGAGACTGACTGTTGGAGACTACGGCTGCTGGAGCGCAACTGGTTGCGGAGCAGGAGAGTGCGACTGGTGCGGGACGCGCGGCGGAGCGGGATGGGAGAGCGCTCTGGTTGCGGAGCGCGGCTGGTTGCGGGAGAGCGCGACGGGTTGCAGATGCGGGAGCGGGACGCGGAAGCAGCGGGGGAGGATACACGAGATACGAAGCCCTAAGGCCCCGATACCATGTTGATATGTGAGGAAAAAGAAGCTTGTTTATTCATCGATATAGAGAATATATAAATGGTTACAAAAAGCATATAAAGGAAGATAGGAAATGTGAGACTAAATAATTACTATTGTAGAAACATAATAATAAAGATAAACTCATCTCAACAAATAGCTTTTTTTTGGAGGCAAAGCATTGAAGAAAATATTGGATAACAGTGAAGGTGATGATACTTGAGCAAATGGAATAACATCCTTCTCCCATTCTTCTTAAATAAAGTGACAATCAATCTTTATGTATTTACTGTGTTCATGAAATATAGGATTTTCTGAAATATGCATCACAACTTGATCATCGGTGAAGAGGGAGACTGGGGAGGGTATAGTTATGCTAATGTCTCATAGGAGGCAATGTAGCCATAAAATCTCTAAAACTAATAATATACACTCAATTTCTTGATATTCTACTCAGCACCTGAATAAGCAACAACAATTGTGTTGATTTCACTAAGTAGTATGGACCTGATTTCATTGATATCTTTGCATGTGTGGTTAGATATGAACATTAATGGTTGTTTATTAGTTCATACTCATCCATGTAACGAGATTATCAACAAAAGATGCATAGAAGCTGTAGAAAACGTTGAGAAAACCTTGTATATACTTCTTGAGTGTCAAATTACAAGTGTGAGTACAAATATATAGGGAGAGAGAGAAATCCCTATTACAAGATGTGAGACTAAACATCCTAGTTAAGAGCCTAAGTTGGCCTTTACTAATGGGCCTTTACATATATCATTCAACACTCCCCCGCAAGCTAGAGCGTACAAATCGTATGCACCGAGCTTGGACAAGAACTGATAGTACAGAGGTCGTGGTAAGGCCTTGGTGAGGATGTCAGCAACTTGCTCGATAGCTGGAACATGCATTAACTCTACCTTCTTTAATTTAACCTTTTCTTGAATGAAATGACAATCAACCTCAATGTGCTTCGTCCGTTTATGGAAAACATGAGTTTTGGCAATGTGTATGACAGCCTGACTGTCGCAAAATAGAGTGGCCGGTGCGTAAAGCTTGACTCCCAAATCATCAAGGAGACCCTCAAGCCAAGTGAGCTCAGACACAACAACTGTCATTGAACGATACTCGGCCTCAGCGGATGAACGGGCAACAACAGACTGTTTCTTGCTACGCCAAGTAACGAGATGTCCTCCAAAATAAGTGCAGTATCCACTTGTGGAACGTCGATCATCCAATGAACCAGCATAATCAGCGTCACAATAAACACTCAGAGATAAGTGAGACGAAGAGGGATTGTATACAAGTCCCTGTTCAGGAGCAGTTTTCAAGTATCGAAGAATGCGCTCAACTGTCTGGAGATGAGAGATACGTGGCTCATGCATGAATTGACTGACAACCCCAACAACAAATGATATATCAGGTCTCGTAACAGTGAGATGTATCAGTTTTCCCACATGATGACGATAATACTCAGGGTTTGGAAGGAGTAGATCAGAGTCTGAGGCATGAGCGCAGAACTTGTGATTACTATCCATGGGAGTGTCGGCAGGTTTGCATTCAGAGTAGCCCGCATCATGCAGCAAGTCAAGAAAGTACTTCCTTTGAGATAATAGCAGCCCATCAGTTCGCCGAGCCACCTCGAGACCAAGAAAGTAACGAAGGTTTCCCAGGTCTTTTGTTTGAAACACAGTTACCAGATATTGTTTGATCATATGTATTCCTGTAAGATCATCCCCCATAATCAGAATATCATCAACATATACCAAGAGAATCACTGTGCCTGTTGGACGACGCTGAGTGAATAATGAGAAGTCCGTTGAACTCCGAGTGAACCCAACCGCACTAACAGTCTGACTGAATTTGTCAAACCATGCCCGAGCCGACTGTTTGAGACCATAAAGTGACTTCTTCAGACAACAGACAAGAGACTCCCCTGTGGTCTCAAATCCGAGAGGTTGTTGCATATAGACGGTTTCCTGCAAATCACTATTAAGAAAATCATTTTTGACATTCAATTGATGCAATTGCTAGTGCCGATGAACAACGATGGAGATCAACACACGAACAGTATTCAGTTTGGCAACTGGAGAAAAGGTCTCATCATAATCTAGACCTTGTTGTTGAGTAAAACCACGAGTCACCAAACGAGCTTTCAAACGTTGAATCGTCCCATCTGGGCCTTGTTTGAGGGCAAACACCCACTTGCAACCCACGCAAGTCTGTCCAGAAGGAAGAGGGAAAAGATCCCAAGTGTGGTTTGCCCAAAGAGCAGACATTTCCTCGTCAATAGCCGCTCGCCATCCCGAATATTGGAGAGCCTCTTGCACAGAAGTATGAATGGTAATAGAGGATAAAGAAAGAGCAAACTGGCGAAGTTGCGGAGAGAGACGGTGGATGGAGACATAATTCGCCATTGGGTGTGCAATAGAAGTAGTTGCCGGATCTGCAGGCTGCAAAATATCATCAGAGGAGGGCATCTCCTGTATGGTAGTGAATGAAGGAGGGAGACGAGTATACACATGAGTGATAGGTGGTTTGTGAGGAAGAGGCGTAGTAAGTGGAGGTGGGTTTGGTGGGAGTGGTGTAGGAAGGAAAGACGGAAGGTTGGAAGTAACAGGGACATCAGGCCGCGGATGGAGTGGTGGAAGGAGAGAACCAGTTGGTTGAGAATGATATGACTGGTCTTCAAGAAAGGTGACATCAGTAGAAGTAACAACCTTGAGATTTTTAGGAGAGAAGCAGACATAACCCTTCTGAGTACGGGAGTAACCAACAAATATATATTTCGTGGCACGAGGAGCGAGCTTGTCTGTGGACGGGCCAAGATTATGAACATAGCACACACAACCAAACACGCAAGGGGTGACTGAAAAAAGAGGTGTGGAGGGAAAGAAAAGGTTGAAGGGAACCGCAAAGTTGAGAACAGAGGAAGACATGCAGTCAATAAGAGAACATGCGGTAGAGACCGCGAAATTCCATTATTGCTTGAGAACATTCATTTGAAATATAAGAGAGCGGGTAACCTCAAGGAGGTGACGATTCTTGCGTTCAACAACGCCATTTTGTTGGGGGGGGGGGGTATAAACACATGAGGTTTGGTGGATTATGCGAAACTCAACATATAGGTTAGTGTTGGGTACATTGGTAATTGTATCAGATTTGGAGAAGCGTCACTTAAATCAATGACATACATCATCTTGTATTTGATGTCTGTTTAAGTTTATTTGTGCAAGCTAAGTAATGCATGAATTTGTCTAAGTATAAAAGCGTCGAGACACTCGGTTAGTGTCGACGATTGTGAAGAAGCTGTGTCGAGAACAAGAGCAAAACTGTGTCGACACACAAGACTTGTGTCGACACACAAATATCAGACAACACAAGCTGTGTCGACTTAAAAGATCTCAGTCGACATCCTTAATGCTGAGTTGAAGATCAACTGTGTCGACACTCAGGACTAGTGTCAACACACTATGATTAGTAGTGCTGACAGTAAGCTGAAGCTGATATGTCAACACCCAGGACTTGGGTTGACAACTGTTTTGAAGAAAAGCTGTGTCGACACTAAGGAAGTTATGTCGACACTAAAGAAGTTGTGTTGACACATTCTACATTATCTGTGTCGAGACTATGAAGAAAAGCTGTGTCGACAGAGATTAAAGTCTGTCGACTACATCAAGGCTGTAACACCCCTTTCCAGTATTTCAAAAATTAGCCGTCCGGCCGGGTCAGCGATATAAAGAAAACTAGGAAACAATATTAAAACTAGTATGCAGCAGGTAAAAGAAATATCTACTAAGAAATTTAAAACTTACAACGGAAGCTAAGAAAGTAAACTAAGGGTAACCACATACCTCAAATCTGGATTCACAGAGCCACTAAACATGAATAGAATTGAAATGACTGAAAATCTGAAATAATATTAATAGTCTGATACATGATATAATAAACATTAACAAGATACATGTCCACCACTACAAGTATAAGCTGAAATAGAGTAAACTGAATGAGAAAAATACTACAAACTGACGCCACCATAACACTCATCCTAGACGTAGTTTCCCACCTGGGTCACCTGAAAAACATTGCTCACGAGGGGTCAGAGTAAAAAAAAAACTCCTCCTAGTGACACTAAAAATAGTTTTCATATGATGAATGCATGCCTTTAGAAAAACAGTTTTGTGCATTAAAAACCTTTTATGATATATGTTATGCATGCCTTCGCATTACTTCCTGGTCAAAAACATCTATTTGTCTATGTACGTGACTTTTAGTTCACTAACCCAAGTCCTGGCATTCACTATCCAGTGTACTGTCTCACGTCAGGTATATACTTGAGTTCTAGGTGGCTTCTAACCTGCACATCTACTTGGAAGGCTCTAGGCAGAGTAGCTCCTAACGCGCAACTGAAACTGGCGACCCGAGACCATCTTACGAACTCAATTGTTCTAGTGTCGCGCGAACACGGTCTCTAATCTACTAATTGTCTCAAAGGGAAGTAAACTCCTAAGACTAAACTGCTCACAAGATACCATATGCCTTATGATAAAGGTAGTGCGCCTCTACCGAGCACGGAAAGACTTGTGTGCTCATTGACCTTTCGGTCTGATGCTACTCTGCTCGGGATATCTTTTCTGGTGGACTACTGAGCGACCCTTGACTTTCTTGTGGTCAACTTGAAGGGACATTCATGCTCTTGGTCTGACAAATTCCAAACTTACGTACACGGGTAAAAGTTTTCGTACCTAACGTTACTGTTCATAATCTGACTACTTTGGTCTTGGAAAAGGGTGTCAACCTACACGTTTTCCGCGACCGTTTTCCTACCGTCACAACTTTCCTATGCATGTTTATGATGCTTGTACGAAACTTACTCATGCGTATACAAAATATAATTTTTGCTACGTTTAACTAACAAGAATTAAATTTCCTTATAGTGGTGCTGCGGCGCTCGTTGACTCGGTGCGGCGACATTTTCTCTTCCGAAGGCAAATCCTACTGCTAGGAACCTTTAGAATGCTGCCCCGATCCCACCAAAGTCCTGCAATTTAGGGCAACCCTAATTTCATAATTTCTCCCCTTAGGGTTTCCCGTGGAACATTTCCATACAACTAGGCTTACAAAATTTCAAGCGCTAAACTTCAGATATTACCTTTACGTGGAGAGATTGAGGCTCTCAAAGCGCCCAATCCAAATTCCGCGGAGGATCACGAACTCTAAAACCTAATTAGGGCAAACAAAATGAAAACCTAGGTTATATTAGTTTCCAAATCGAAGAATTTCCATGAAAGAATAGCGATAAGGGAGGAATAACACTTACCGGAACCAAAAGGAAACTCAACCTCAGGCTAGGGTTGAAACCCGGCACTTCCGCGGCCAAGGAATGAAGAGGAATATCCCCCGACGCTCGTAGAGGAAGGAGGAGTTGGTGAAGGCTCCTGGAGGAGGATCGGCCGTCGGAATGCAGCGGGAGGCGTCGGCTGGGCATCGTCGGCTGGGCGTCGTCGGGCTTGCAGAAGGCGGAGTCGTCGGGTGCTGCTCTTGCGGGTTAGCGATTTTCCTCCCGTGAGAAAGAAAGGGGCGTGCGGCTTTTCTTTAACCCGTGAGATGAGGGTGCGGGTTATAGAACCGTCGGGTATGCGGTTTTCTATTTAACCGCAGAGAGGAGAGGGGGGGGGGGAACTACTATTGGCACCCCAAAACTATCTATTCTTGCTATACGCAACCCATTCAACGTTAACACCTTTGAACTTAAACGACTTCGCCGAGCAACGTTTCTAAATAAATAATAATGCGTCAGAACTAAGTATGTTACAAATCTCCCCTCCTAACAAAAATTTTTGTTCTCGAAAATTATAACCATACCTGAATCGAAGAGAAAAAAATAGTCTGCATTGCTATTAAGCTCATCCTCTCGCTCCCAAGTATACTCTGGACGTCCACAGTTCATCCAAAGGACTTTGACCATGCGAATCTCTTTATTCCTGAGCTTCTGAATCCTTGAATCCACTATCCTGACTGGTCTAACCCCAATACTAAGATCTGTCTCAATTGGTGCTTCCTCGGTACTGATGATCTGACTAGAATCTCTGACTGCTTTCCTCAGATAGGAGACGTGGAATACATCATGTACACCACTCATTTTCTCAGGTAAGGCCAACTTATATGCAACCTCACCAACTCTCTCCAGTACCTCAAAAGGACCAACAAATCTGAGGCTCAGTTTCTTCATCCGTTTTATTCTAGAGACTCCTCTGACTGGTCTGACCTTCAGATAAACGTAGTCTCCAACACTGAACTCTACTGACCTGTGCTTCTGATCATGATACTTGACCTGACGATCCTGAGCTGTCTTCATACGCTCCTGAATAAGCTTGATCCTGTCAGTGGTCTTATCAATCCATGACTCCCTGATAGAAGATCTTTCCTCACTTTCAACCCAACATAACGGTGTACGACAACGTCTACCATAGAGGGCCTCGAACGGTACCATCCCAATACTTGTCTGAAAACTGTTATTGTAGGAGAACTCCACAAGAGTAACATACTTCTCCCACTTTCCTCCAAAATCCAAAATGCACATCCGTAGCAGATCCTCCAAAGTCCTATTTGTGCGCTCAGTCTGTCCATCTGTCTGAGGATGGAATGCGGTACTGAAATGTAATCTCGTACTCAACCGCTCCTGAACGTATCTCCACTCCCTGGAGGTAAACCTGCCATCTCGGTCTGAAACTATAGTCTTGGGAACACCGTGAAGTCGAACTATCTCGTCTATATATAATTGTGCCAGCTTCGGACCTTGATCCGTCTTCCTAAGAGGAATGAAACGGGCGACCTTAGAAAGTCGATCAACTATAACACATAAGGAATCATTCCCACTCTGCGATCTCGGTAAACCATGAATGAAGTCCATGGATATATCCTCAAAAGTCTACTCGGGAATGGGAAGTGGCTGTAATTTTGCCTCCAGGCCTTTGACACTCAACCTTAACTAACTTGCACGTCTCGCACTTCCCTACATAATCTGCAACATCACTCTTCAAGCCTGGACACCAGACTACCTTCTTGAGATCTGCATACATCTTCGTGCTACCAGGATGTATAGAATATCTGAAATTGTGTACCTCAAAAAGAATGTCCTCGCGAAGGTGACTAACATCTGGGATACATACCCTGCTATCATGCAATAATAACTCATCCTGAACAGAAAATCTCTCTTTCTGACCTGACTGCACTGAGATCCAAATCTCTGCCATCTTTGGATCCAAAGGTAGAGCTGTCTTGATTCTATCCTTAATGTCGCAAGTAATCTCCATCCAACTCAACCTTGCAGAACCAAAACTACAACGGGGCACAACGATGATGTCCAGTCTCTCCAGCTCTCGTACCATCTCCTTCTGCTGAGTGAGAAGGGAAAAACACGAACCTCTACGGCTAAGGGCATCAGCTACAACGTTCGCCTTACCTGGATGGTACTGTATATCTACGTCGTAATCTGATAGAAACTCTAACCATCTACGCTGCCTCAAATTGAGCTCTCGCTGATCAAAAATATACTTGAGGCTCTTATGATCAGTAAAGATCTCGCATCGCACTCCATAGAGATAGTGTCTCCAAACTTCAGAGCATGTATGACTGCTGCAAGCTCCAAGTCATGCACGGGATAGTTCCTCTCATGAACCTTTAACTGTCTAGAGGAATATGCTACGACCTTTCCATGCTGCATGAGAACACAGCCCAAGCCCTGACCTGAAGCATCGCTATAAATCTGAAACCCGTCAGGCCCTGAAGGTAAACTCAAAATCGGTGCGGTCATCAACCTATCCTTCAAGTTCTCAAAAGCTAACTCGCACTCAACTGTCCAAACCAAGCCCTTACCCTTCCTAGTGAGGGAAGTCAGTGGTAAGGCTATCTTTGAGAAATCCCTGATGAATCTCCTGTAATATCCAGCAAGACCCAAAAAGCTGCGAACCTCTGAAACTGTCGTCGGCCTTGGCCAATTCTTAATAGCCTCTATCTTCTTCCAATCAACACTAACCCCTTTCTGACTGATACTGTGACCTAAGAATGCAATATCTGAAAGCCAAAACTCACACTTTGAAAACTTAGCATACAACTGGTTCTTCCTGAGGGTGCTCAAAACAATCCTGAGGTGTGCGACATGATCTTCTGCACTTTAGAGAACACCAAGATATCATCTATGAAGACGATAACAAAACGATCCAAATACTCCCGAAAACCCTGTTCATCAGGTCCATAAATACTGAATGGGCGTTGGTTAGCCCAAACGGCATGACCACGAACTCGAAGTGTCCATATCTGATACTGAATGTCGTCTTCTGAATATCCACGTCACAAATCTTCAGCTGATGATAGCCCGACCTGAGATCTAACTTGGAAAAGGTGCTCGTTCCCACCAATTGGTCGAACAAATCATCAATCCTGGGAATCGGGCACTTGTTCTTCACGGTCAGCTTGTTCAATTCACGGTAATCTATGCACAGTCTCAGACTACCATCCTTCTTTTTCATGAACATTACTGGGGCACTCCATGGTGAAGTACTGGGGCGTATAAAACCCAAATCAAGTAACTCCTGCAACTGGCTCTTCAACTCTGCTAATTCCCTTGGATCCATCCGATAGGGAGATTTGGCTACCGGTGTAGCCCCAGGCTGCAAGTCTATCAGGAACTCAATCTCTCTATCTGGAGGGGCACCAAAGAGCACTTCCGGGAAAACATCGGGAAACTCCTGCACCACTGGTACCTCTGCCAAGTCAGTCTTAGAATCTGCGCTCATCAGTACTACGAAGGTTTCACAACCCTTACTGATGCACCTTCTCGCTTGGACTGCAGATATGATCATCTTCACTACTCCCTTCAAGCCCTAAAAAGAAAAAATGTCTTGTTGAGGCCCTCAAACTGTATCTGCTTCGCCCTACAGTCAATCCTGGCGTTGATTGCCGAAAGCCAGTCCATATCAAAAAATCAAGTCGAATCCTGCTATAGGTAGCTGCAAAGCTTCCACGATAATCTCGGTATCATCAAACTGCACCGGTACCCTGCACTTATCTCTGGTTTGCAGAAGGGATCCATTCGGCATCATGACTTCTAACGGTACTGCATCTGGGAGGACTTATAAATCCAACTTACGCACTAGAGATTCCGCGATAAACGAGTGCGAGACACCCGCATCAAACAGAATCTTAGAGGGTAAATTACGAATCATGAGGATGCCTACATGAATGATTTACAAAGGATGAAAAAAAATAAATGTGTCACTATGAAGGATCTAAATAACTTGTTAAGTAAATTAAACACTTACCAGTCACTACATCCTCCTGATTCTTTGCCTCCTGCTGACCCAGCCCATACGCTCTGGGCTGCACTAAGTCTCGACCCTGCTGCGGTCTCCCATCAGTGATCATCAACGCTTTGCCCTTATCTACCCTGCTAGAGCCACCAACCTCGTACTTCGACTACCGGAACAAATTACATTTAACATCTACTGAAATTACATAAATGTAATAAATACAACAAAACTTTGATTACCTGATTTGCACCAACTTCCTGGCAGAAGCGAGCTATGTGTCCAGCTTGTCGGCACTTTTAACAAACGCCAACGCTGGCCAAACAATCTTCTGGATGACGACGCTGACACTTGGGACAAGTGGGGTAGTCCTTGCTCCTGTCTCCAGACTGACCATTCTTCTTAGCCTCAGGCTTCGGCTTCTTGTTCCAGTTCTTCCCTTTATCATTCCTGCTCTGCTGCGGCTGATGCGAATCCTGAGATCGCTTCGTACGGAAACTACTTCGCTTCTGAACCTTCTGCTGATCAGCCTCCAGCCTGCGAGCCGTATCCACTAAGCTCCTGTAATCAGCGTTGACCATAGTCATCAGCGGCTGCCTCAACGAGTCACGCAAGCCATCCACAAAGCGGTTGCACTTCTCAGCCTGATCTCCCTGCATCACGCCCGCATATCGAGCCAGATGAGTAAGCTCTCGCTCGTACTCAGTAACTGTCCTGTCCCCCTGGAAAAGCCTAAGATACTTCTCCCGGAGACCTCGTCGTGCGGAAGGAGGCACGAACCAGCTTGCAAGGGCTCTAGAAAACTCGCCCCACGTAAACATGTCTGATGTACGACCTGACCAAAAGTACGGTCATACCATTTAAAGTAAACACACTACTTCCTAAAATAATGGAAATTTCATTTCGCTTTACCTGCAGTATCATCTTCCCGGTACTTGTCCCACCAGACCTTTGCCTTTCCTCGGAGGAGGAAAACTGCAAGAGGAACCTTCTTATTCTCCGGGCACTCTAAAACGTTCAGCAGGTCTCCGGTGTTAGCTCTCCAATCATCTGTGTCCATCGGGGTCTCATCTCCACTGTAGTTCGAGGGTTGAAGCTCTCTAAAGTTCCTCAAATAACGCTTCAGGGTCATCACCACGGGTGCTGGGGCAGGAACTGGTGCAGGGACTGGTACTTGTACTGGAGCTGGAAACCCTGCAGCCAGTCCTCTCTGAAACTCCATCAAGGCAACAATGACCGCCTTGACAATCTAAGACGCTATGTCAGTGCCCTCTGGAGCTGCTAGAACTGGTGGTACCTGTTGCACGACAATGTCTCCCATGGTTGCGTTAGGAACAGGGTCCTTACGTGAAGATTCACCCGGTTCACTAACTCGTGGTGCCTAATAGAATATATAAAAGAAATCTGATTATTTATCAAGCATCTGAGAAATTTGGCTTAGCAATTTATTTCGCACTCTAGAGAAAACTAGGGCTTAATCGCAATTTAAAGTACTCTACTAACAAGAGTTTATTCTTACACAATTCTATGGCTCTGTGAATTCTTTCTAGGGTCCAGGGATCCTAAACCTGGCTCTGATACCAATTTGTAACACCCCTTCCAAGTATTTCAGAAATCAGCCGTCCGGCCGGGTCAACGATATAAAGAAAACTAGGAAACAATATTAAAACTAGTATGCAGCAGGTAAAAAAAATATCTAATAAGAAATTTAAAACTTACAACGGAAGCTAAGAAAGTAAACTAAGGGTAACCACATACCTCAAATCTGGATTCACAGAGGCACTTATCATGAATAGAATTGAAATGACTGAAAATCTGAAATAACATTAATAGTCTGATACATAGCATAATAAACATTAACAAGATACATGTCCACCACTACAAGTATAAGCTGAAATAGAGTAAACTGAATGAGAAAAATACTACAAACTGACGCCACCATAACGCTCATCCTAAACGTAGTTTCCCACCTGGGTCACCTGAAAAACATTACCCACGAGGGGTCAGAGTAAAAAAAATAACTCCTCCTAGTGACACTAAAAACAGTTTTCATATGATAAATGCGACCTTTAGAAAAGCAGTTTTGTGCATTAAAAACATTTTATGATATATGTTATGCATGCCTTCACATTATTTCCTGGTCAAAAACATCTATTTGTTTATGTACGCGACTTTTAGTTCACTAACCCAAGTACTGACGTTCACTATCTAGTGTACTGTCTCACGTCAGGTCTATACTTGAGTTCTAGGTGGCTTCTAACCTGCACATCTACTTGGAAGGCTCTAGGCAGAGTAGCTCCTAACGCGCAACTGAAAGTGGCGACCCGAGACCATCTTACGAACTCAATTGTTCTAGTGTCGTGCGGACACGGTCTCGAATCTACTTATTGTCTCAAAGGGAAGTAAACTCCCAAGACTAAACTGCTCACAAGATACCATATGCCTTATGAGAAAGGTAGTGAGCCTCTACCGAGCACGGAAAGACTTGTGTGCTCATTGACCTTTCGGTCTGATGCTACTCTGCTTGGGATATCTTTTCTGGTGGACTACTGAGCGACCCTTGACTTTTTTGTGGTCGACTTGAAGGGACATTCACGCTCTTGGTCGGACAAATTCCAAACTTACGTACACGGGTAAAGGTTTTCGTACCTAACGTTACTGTTCATGATCTGACTACTTTGGTCTTGGAAAAGGGTGTCAACCTACACGTTTTCCGCGACCGTTTTCCTACCGTTACAACTTTCCTATGCATGTTTATGATGCTTGTACGAAACTACTCATGCGTATGCAAAATATAATTTTTGCTACGTCTAACTAACAAGAATTAAATTTTCTTATAGTGGTGCTGCGGCGCTCGTAGACTCGGCGCGACGACATTTTCTCTTCCGAAGGCAAATCCTACTGTTTGGAACCTTCAGAATGCTGCCCCGACCCCACCAAAGTCCTGCAATTTAGGGCAGCCCTAATTTCATAATTTCTCCCCTAGGGTTTCACGTGGAACATTTCCATATAACTAGGGTTACAAAATTTCAAGCGCTAAACTTCAGATATTACCTTTACGTGGAGAGATTGAGGCTCTCAAAGCGCCCAATCCAAATTCCGCGGAGGTTCACGAACTCCAAAACCTAATTAGGGCAAACAAAATGAAAACCTAGGTTATATTAGTTTCCAATTCGAAGGATTTCAATGAAGGAATAGCGATAAAGGAGGAATAACACTTACCAGAACCAAAACGAAACTCAACCTCAGGCTAGGGTTGAAACCCTACACTTCCGCGACCAAGGAATGAAGAGGAATATCCCCCGACGCTCGTAGAGGAAGGAGGAGTCGGTGAAGGCTCCTGGAGGAGGATCGGCCGTCGGAATGCAGCGGGAGGTGTCGGCTGGGCGTCGTCTTTCTTGCAGCAGGCGGAGTCGTCGGGTGCTGCTCCTGCGGGTTAGCGGTTTTCCTCCCGTGAGAAAGAAAGGGGCGTGCGGCTTTTCTCTAACCCGTGAGATGAGGGTGCGGGTTATAGAACCTTCGAGTATGCGGTTTTCTATTTAACCGCAGAGAGGAGAGGGGGGGGGGACTACTATTGGCACCCCAAAACTATCTATTCTTGCTATACGCAACCCATTCAACGTTAACACCTTTGAACTTAAACGACTTCGCCGAGCAACGTTTCTAAATAAATAAAAATGCGTCAGAACTAAGTATGTTACAAAGGCAATGTGTCGACATCCTGATAGCTGTGTCGACACATTCATAATCTGTGTCGACACATTTTGAAATCAGTGTCAACACATTGTGAAGAAGATCTGTCTCGACGTTGTCTGCTGTTTTGAAGACCAAGTTGCAGATTTCCAGATCTAAGAAGTGACAGCTGACATAACTGTCAAAGTTGTCAAATGTCAGAACTGTCAGATGCCAGTCAGCTACCGGTTCAGCCGGTTACCTCTGCTGTGTTTCTATAAATAGAACAGTGCTATCAAAGAAGACAACAACACACAAAAAATATACAACACTATAACACAGAGACGAAGAAAAATTTTGGGAGATCAGTAAGGATTACAGAATCATTTCTGTAATAAGAAGAAGGAGAAGAGGGAAGCTGATTCAAGATCACCTCCATCTGCTCAAGAGAGATTCAACCTAGTTCTCTATTTTCAAGAACCTTTGAAGAAGCTAAGTAAGGTTGAATCAGATCCAAAGCTGCAAGGATCAGAAGAAGACCAATCTCTCAAGATTTGGTCAAGAACACTTTACCCCATTCTCTCTCTCTGGGTAAAGAAATTCTTAAAACATTGTAATCACAACTGTAGGATCTATATTGATCTGAGTGTAGGAAAGTCTATCTTTCTGAGTGGTAAGCCTGTAATTATAAGGGCTGAGGTAGGGTATGTTGCCTGAGGTAGGAGTTGAAAAACTCTGAGGTAGGATTCTTGGGAAGAATCTGAGTTGTAGTATCTGGAAGGAACTGAGCTGTAGGACTTGAAGAAGTCTGAGTTGTAGGAACCTGGAAGGGTTCTGAGTGGTAAGATCCGTGGATCTGAGAAAAGTGGAAGTTGGGCCGAATCTAGTTCATTGTTAGATAGGCGAAGGGGGAAAGTGGATGTACCCAAATATTGGGGAACCACTATAAATTTGTGTCTCTGTGCTATGTTTGCTTACTCTGAATGTTTGTGATGCTTGTATGGTTGGATAACTAGATTTGCTATTTATATCCTAAAACTGTCTATTATAAAGAATTGATCCTATTCAACCCCCCTCTACGTGATTAGTTGTTCATTATTGAATTCTTTCAGTTGGTTAACGCATGACTAGTGTATTCATGGACATTGTCAGAACGAAGTGTTTTAATTGTAGTGGAGAACTGGTTGCAAGTTTCAGTGATAAAGGCACGAAAAATACCCGGCAGTTTAGAGTGATCACGAAAGAGATATAACCATGTCACTCGAGAGTAATCATCTACAAAGGTAGCAAAGTAACGATAACTAAAAACACTGGTGATTTTGTCCCCAGATATCAGAGTGAACAAGATCAAGGGGAGCAACGCTCCGAGTGAGATGAGGCGAGAATGTAGATCGATGATGTTTTCCATAGATACATGAGTCACAAGTGAATTACCGGATGGAGACATCAGGAAGAGCTTTGCGGAGTATGTTTAAAGGAGGGTGTCCAAGACAGCAATGCCACTCAGAAGAGCTAACAGAGGACAAAACCGCCGGAGGAGAGGGGTCAAGGATGTATAGACCATTCGAGAGATGCCCTTTTCTAATGATACACTGCGTCTTGCAATCTTGCACAACACAAGAGGTGGAGGAGAATGTTACGTAACAATCAAGATCTTGAGTAAGATGACTAATAGAGAGAAGGTTGAAAGGAGAGCCCGAAACATGAAGAACAAAGCGAATAGTGATGGGGGGGGGGGTAATGGGAATATCGGCGGGGCCAGAGACAGGAATGGTGTCCCCACTTGCAACAGTAATAGACTTGGGATGCACCGAGTCCAAGTAGCGAGATGGCTGCTGTGAGGAAATATGGTGGGAGGCCACTGAATCCAAGATCCAGGACGAACTATGGGCAAGACAAGACAACACACCACCAGAGATGGACACAACAGAGCTCGAAGAATGGTCGATCCTCCCTTGAAGTTACTGGATTTGGAGTCGCAAGTCAGCAATGTCATACGGAAGGCTTTGTAAAGTAGAATGGGCAACCATGGGCAGAAGTCGCAGCGGCTAAGAAGTAAACCAACGGCGAAGAAGCAATCTGTGCGGCAGGGCGAAGTCGCAGCGGCTAGTGACAGTAAAGAGACTCCGAGAAGACCCAGTGGCCAAGTAGATAGCATCCAGCGGTAAGAGAAAACCGCGGAGAGCAACTGCAGGAGAAGCGGCCAATCCGTAGCAAAAACCACCGGCGGCAAAGCAGAGCCAGGCTGTAGTGGGAATTAAAGCCCGCAGGTAGGCAGGAGTAGCGAAGAAGCAGCGGCTAGGGAAGGAGGCCGCGCCAGAGAGGGCTGTTGTTTATGATAGAGGAGATCACAACGACAAGGAATCCGCAGTGGAGAAGCCAGCAACAAGAAGGTCGCCGCGACTAGAAGAGATCGGCAAGACTGGCCACGACCAAAAACGGAGCCCGCATTGGTCACGGTGGCAACACACCAGCGGCAAGAGGGGCCACAACCTGAAATGGAGCCCGCAGCGTTAAAGAAGATCGCAGCGGACAAAAGCAGTACCCGCGACGACTAGAGGCAACAGACAAACGCAATACCTGACACAAGAGAGGCCAAAGAACAGTCCGCAATGGTCTAAGGCCAGACCGTGTTATCAAGGGAGAAGGCCAAAGGAATGAGGAGACCGCACAATTAGGGAGTGACGACCGCAGCGATAAGAGAAACCTGTCCGCGCGGTTGGGGAGAGAAGACCGGACGAACAGTCCGCGTGGTTAGGGAGAGAAGACAAACCTAGCGGTAAGAGAACAATCCGCAGCGGCAAGGAGAAGCAACCCGTGGTCAGATTGTGCGGCAAGGAGAGAGGACCGTTCGACAAGAGGAGAGGATCGCGCGGCAAGATGGTCCACGGAGCAGATTTGAGAAGCAACCAGCGGTTAGATCGCACGACAAGGGGAGAAGATTGCGCGGCAAGGTGGTCCACGGACCAGACTTGAGAGGGTATAAAAGAAGGGAGAGAGGGAGGGAAGAGGGGGAAGTGGATCCATTGAGAGGGAAAGATGCAGGTAGGAAAGAAGAGACCGCAACATGGTGCGGTTAAGGAAGGTAGAGACCGCTGGCAGACCAGTAAGGTGGTGGGTGGTTAGAAAAAAACAGGCCGGATCTTTGCCTCTGATACCATGTAGAAAACGTTGAGAAAACCTTGTATATACTTCTTGAGTGTCAAATTACAAGTGTGAGTACAAATATATAGGGAGAGAGAGAAATCCCTATTACAAGATGTGAGACTCAACATCCTAGTTAAGAGGCTAAACGGGCCTTTACTAATGAGCCTTTACATTTATCATTCAACAGAAGCTATTGTTAGATGGACAGTCATTCACAAGTCTTGCGTAGTCAGCATTGGAATAAGACACAAGGGTGAGTGGATGACAGTTGGTAGATAAGTCCTTCACCAGAGCGCACTTTATATTTCCAAGATTGCGGCCAACTACTGTAGATGTGAAAATCATATAGTGTGCATGAACTGACTTACAAAATTAATCTGGACATGAGACCATCAAAGAGATTCAACTTTTCAATTAACCTCTGATAATACTTGTGATTGGGCAATAAAGTATCTGATTAGAGGCAATAGCGTTTCATTGGTATATTTGAAGTTCTACAAGAAGCTTAGTGCAATACTTCATTTGAGATAGTATGAGAGAATCACCACGAGAAACTAGCTCCATATCCAGAAGTAGCGAAGAGGACCAAGATATTCCATTGGAAATGGTTGGTGGCGTTGAACTTAATCTTATAGATCCTTGGTTACCTGTGATAATATATCCTTCATGTAGTTTTAGAACCCAACGACTACTGCATGTAGACAATATCAGTCAGATCATCGTTAAGGAAGATATTCTGTATATCAAATTATTGCAACTACCAACAATGATGAACAAGTGATCAAGACCTAAACAAATTTCTATTTTACCACTGAGAGAAGTACCCTCATAGTCAATATCCTATTGTTGAGTAAATTTGTGGGCCGAAACATTGCCTTGAGGCACTTGGCAATACCACCCTACTTTTGTTCCAACTGCAAAATGTCAACAATTAACACAAGATGACCTAGAGACAAACATATTAGGTCCCATGTAGGATTGATCCAAAGAGCTGGTATCTTCTCACCTATTGCCACATGCCACCCTAAATGTTGTAAAGCCTCATGAACCGAAGTGGGAGTGATCACAACAAAAAAATAAGTAGAAAATCTATAGAGTGGAGTTATGTGGTGAAAAGAAACAAAACTTGATAAAAGGCAATCAGTGTATGAGCATTTACCTTAGTAAAGAACAACTATGGCACAAGAACATCCGTAGTAAACAACATATTTGAAAGATTATCTCTATGACAGACAAAGTATTCCATAAGTGTCGATGAAAAAACATGAATGGTAAGCTCAACTAGAGGTATTATAAGATGGGTCCACCTAGTATGAGGATACATGGAAGTGCTAGTGAAGAATTACCGATCCTCAAGAAAAAATAACATCAGTAGAGACCACAAGATAATTGCTCAAAGTATATCAAATATCGCTTTTTTGAGGCTTAGAATATCCAACAAACATATATTGTTTGCATGAGCTATGAGTTTTTCTATGAGGGTCTAGCTGGACGTAGTAGATACAACCAAAAACAGATTAGAGGAAATAACGGGGCCAAATAAAGAAGTATGGACACATGAAAAATAAAATGGAGAGAAGTTATAAGATTATTACATGTTAATTCCGATTTCATGAAAATGATGGTAATCATTAAATCTTACTCCAAAGATTAGTGTTTCCTATGTTCTAGATGTGAGATTTGTGTTCAATCAAAATTCCCCAGAAAGATTTTTAAATTTATTGAAAGAACTTCAAAGCCATTAGTGTTGATTCACTCAGATATTTGTGACCCAGAAGGCCAGAACGCCATCTCACTAGAGATGAAAATAAATGGTTTGTAATTATTATTGATGCCTTTACCAAATATTATTATATATATTTATTAAAGGCACATGGTAATTTTTTTTCATACTTTAGGATTTTCAAAGACGAAGTGGAAGACTAATTATGATCTTCCATTAAAATTCTTAGATCCGACCAAGGTGAAAAATATACTTTGAATGAATTAATCGAATTTTGCAAATAATATAAGATTGTACATCAAGTAACCACTCTATATTCACCTCAATCCAATGTTGTAGCAGAACGTAAAAAGTAGATTTCAATGAACATGATCAATGTCATGGTAGCTCAGTTGGGAACCCAAAAAATCATTGTTGAGAGGCATTGCTTACTTCATATTTCATCCATAATTGGATCCCGTGAAACATAGTGAGAAAATCCCATTTGAACTATTCAAATTAAGAAAACCTGACATTCATATTCATCAAGTACGAGGTTTCTTAACTAAGGTAACTATCCCTGAGCCTAAGAGGAAGAAGATATGACCTAAAATCATATGCTCTATCTTTATAGGATATGTATATTAAAGTAGTGCTAATAAATATCTCATTACTAATTCTCAGGTTAGTGGTATCTCAAATAACACTTTCTTAGAAGCTAGAGATGCAAATTATTTTAAAGACAAATTTTCATATAAATTAAATAACTCATTTCAACATTCTAGTAGCTATACCTAACATTCCTCTTATGTAAACCCTTTAAGAGTTGATGAATTTACAAAAAAGCAAAAATTTAGAATAAAAAAGACATTTGAAGAGGATTATTTCACATATTTAATTGAAGGAGATCCTAACACATATGAAGAATCCATGACCTCATCTGATTCTCCCATTTTGTAAGGAAGCTATTAATATAAAAATTAACTCTATATTGAAGAACAAAACTTGAATTCAAACCGATTTACCTCCCAATAGCAATGCCATTATATGTATATGAATCTTTAAGATGAAGTTATATTAGATGATTTTATAGAGAAGTATAAAGCTCGTCTTATTGATAAATGTTATGCTCAGAAACAAGAAATAATTTTTTAGACATCTATGCTCCTGTAGCTATGATCATACCTTTTCATGTAGTAGTAGCTTTAAGTTCGATCCATATGATGATCATTCATCAAATGGATATTAACACCGCTTTCTTTCATGACTTAAACAAAGATATATTTATTACTCAACCCGAAGGTTTCATCGTTAATAAACAAAAACGTAATGCATGTAAACTTGTTAAGTCTCTTTATTACTAAAATAAGCTCCGAAGCAATGACATCAAAAGTTTGATTCTGTTGTATTATTTTTTAGAGTTGTTACTAGCGAATATGGCGAAAATTTGTATGATATTATTAAGAGATCAAGAAGTGGAAGACTTAACATTAAGTTTACTCTTAGAGATCAAGAAGTATACTCTTAGATTCTGTTGTATAATGTTTTAAATTTTCGTACTTCATTAAAGATTATTAATTAGATTAAAATTTATTTATCATCTATATTTGATATGAAATTTTTAGGTATAACCAACGTTATTTAGGGCATTAAGCTAAATAAAACTGGTACGAGTGTATCATTATCGTTTTCTCCCTCAATTTAGAAAATGTTACACAAATATAGCTTATATGATTCTACTCCAACTTCTACTCTTTATAACGCTATTGTAAAACTGTGCAAAAATTTGGTGAACTTAGTAGTCCATACATGCATACTTAAATGACAAGATGATTGCTTAATATTGTTAATAACACTAAGCCCGACATTTCTTATGCCGTAGGCAGATTGATAGTAATTGTAGTAGTGCACATTGTACAAGACTCACTAAAATGTTTAAGTACTTTCGAGGAACTATTGTGTTAGGAATCTACTAGAGAGAGAGAGAGAGATCTAGAGAGGAAGAAGGAAGACGGTTAGGGTTAGAGAGGAGATGAGAATTACCTTGTAATAATCTTGCATAACCCATCCAAGGAGGGGTTCCGGGTTATTTATACCCGGAACCAAGGGGGGCCGGCCAAAGGGGCTGGCCGGCCCCAATAGGGGCTGAACCGGTTTGGTTCAGCCCCAAATAGCCGATCTTCAGAGAGTGGGGGCTGAACCGGATGGTTCAGCCCCGTTGCCGCCTCCTTCCTGTCGTTCCCGACGCTTGTATTGTCTCCCAAATAGCCGCGACTCGGCCCCGAACGTAACATTCCCTTCCCCATCAACAACCAGCTTGTCCTCAAGGTGGTAGTCGGGATAAAGCTCATTGAAATCCAGCAGTTCAACCCAAGAATTGTGTGCCTCTGATAAATTCCTCCACTTGACCAACAACTCTGGACGATACTCCGCACCCCGCCGTTTCCACTTGAGCAACAACACGTCTTCAGGAAGTGGGCGAAGCTCGCCCGCACTGATGACCTCAGGCAAAAGAGCACTTGGTTGCACATTGGCACCCACCTTCCGTTTGAGCAATGAAACATGAAACGTCGGGTGAATGCGAGAACCCGTAGGTAGATCCAACTTGTAAGCTACCGGCCCCACCCTGCTGAGTACCAAAAGGGGCCGTAATATTGAGGAGATAACTTCTGGCTGAATCGACGAGCTATAGACAATTGACGGTACGGTTGGAGCTTGAGGAAGACTTCATCACCAACTGCAAATTCCCTCTCCTTGCGATGCTTGTCGGCGTGGAGCTTCATACGGTCCTGGGAAAGACGGAGGTTGTCGCGTAGTGTCACCAGCATGCGATCCCGATCGCGCAGAGTCCGATCGCGTAGTGTCACCAGCATGCTGCCTGGCTCATAGCTGCTCAAGGTCGACGGGGGGGGGGGGGGGCGGCCGTAGACAACCTCAAAGGGGGTCATTTTGCTGGCAGAATGATAAGACGTGTTGTAACAGTACTCGGCCCAGTGCAACCAATCCGGCCATGTGCGAGGCTCGTCCATCACAAAACAACGCAAGTATGTCTCGAGGCCCCGGTTTAAAACCTCCGTTTGCCCATCGGTCTGGGGGTGGTGTGACGTACTGAAGCGTAAACACGTTCCTTGCAGACGAAACAATTCTTGCCAAAAATTACTCACAAAGGTCGGGTCCCGATCATAAATAACAGCACGAGGAAGACTATGCAAGTGAATAACCTCCCGAGCAAAAAGTGCAGCTACAGACTCGCCAGTATAAGGGTGACGCAAAGCAATGAAATGCCCGTACTTGGAGAGTTTGTCCACAACCACCAGAATCACTGAGTTGCCCTGAGACTTGGGCAATCCGTCGATGAAATCCATGGAAACGGTGTCCCAAATCTGCTGCAGAATTTCCAAAGGAACAAGCAGTCCAACCGGAGAGGTCGTCTCGTACTTCTGCCGTTGACAGATTTCACACTGTCGGACAAACTGCTGTATGTCTCGCCGCATCTCGGTCCAAAAGACATTGGTTCTGGCCCTCTGAAGGGTACGAAGCACACCCGCATGCCCGCCAGTAGGTGAAGAATGGAACTCATGCATCATAATAGTCTTCCACGCTGAGGCTGGAGGAATAACCACCCTGCCATGTTGGTAAAGGCGACCATTCTGAAGATGATAGACGGCTTCCACGACCTCGCCACGCTGCAAAGCCTCCACTAGTGGACGGAGCGTGGGAGTACGCATAACTTCCTCCTGTATCTCATCCAAGGAGTCAACAAGTGGCCCGGTGATGTGGGCAACAGTAGATTCAGGGATGCGCGAGAGAGCGTCTGCTACCACGTTCCCCTTGCCCTGCTGATAGGTAATCTCATAATCATAACCCAAGAGCTTGGTGACCCATTTCTGTTGAAGAGGCGAAGACACCCGCTGGTCCAGGAAATGCTTTAAACTCTGATGATCGGTGCGGATCTTAAAGTGCCGGCCCAGCATGTATGGCCGCCATATCGCTACGGCATGCATAATAGCCAACATTTCCTTCTCATAAGTAGACAACCCCAATGTCCGTGGGGCAAGGGCCTTTCTGTAGAAAACCAACGGTCGCCCCTCCTGCATCAAAACCGCCCCAATGCTCACCCCCGAGGCATCCGTCTCGAGCACAAACTCCTTCGTGAAATCAGGCAAAGCGAGAACCGGTGTGGTGGTCACAGCCCGCTTGAGTGCCTGAAATTCCTCCTCAGCCTCCCCTGTCCAAGAGAAGGCGTCCTTCTGCAGCAATTGAGTCAATGGTCGAGCTATCTTCCCATAGTCTTTCACAAACCGCCGGTAATACACTGTCAACCCGAGGAATCCGCATAGCACCCGAAGGAGAGCCTCTTATGCCAAAAAGTCCAAGAGAAGGCGTCCTTCTGCAGCAATTGAGGCAATGAGGCTCGATTTATGCAATTATTTGCTCATGTTGCATGATACGGTCTTTTGTTAGGCACCTACATGTGATTACTAGACTTATAACATATACCTCAATTTTATTGTTTTGATTGAGCTGACGAGCATCACAAAAATTACTTTTGAGCCCAATTTTGATTTTAAAGTTTTCCATAAAAACACTTAGGGTCCATTCGACGTGCTGGAATTGGCTTTCTGGAATTGGCTTTGGTTCCTGAAAGCCAATTCTACTGTTCAGCGTGATGGAATTGGGTGGATATTGGCTTTGTCCTTGCTTTGAGGCCAAAGCTGTCGGCTTTTGTGCCTAACTAAAAATAGAATTCTCCAATTCTTAGCTCTCCCGGTCGGTTTTGCGCAAATTTCATCCATCCCTATCCCGCGACTTCCCTCCTGACGTTCTTCTTTGCCCCGTTGGTTCAATATTAGCACCGAACTGCATCTGCCGTGCAAACTCCTGCCTACCAATTCCGTATGGCTCACTCCATTTCCAAGGGTGAGTGCAAGGCCACCGCAAGACCATGCAGACTCATCTTCTCCACTCGCTAGATTCCTATGACTAAGGTGGAAACACTTCCTCGGAGAGTTTGGATTATAAGGATGAGTGGGTCTCATTCTCACTTTCTTCTCCTCCTTCACCCCAAATCACTCATGGAGCTGATGGTTTCTTAAATCCGATCTGGTGTACCGTAGGGTCTCCTCTCCATTTTTGGGTTTTTATTGTTCTAGAATTTGGGTGGTAGAGGAGGCAATGAACAACGGTGGATGTAGGTTTGTTTGAGGCTGCTTTCTTCTCTGATCGATTGCATTTGCTGTCGTTCCTAGAGCAAGTCTGAGGCTGCTTGCTTCTTTTGATCAATTGGGAGAGTCTTGTATAGCTTCTCAGGTGGGAGTGCTAATGTCCTGTAGTGCATTGATAAAGAGAGTTGTAGTTATGCTCGTCTTTTCGCATTTTTTCTTGGAATGCATAATTGTGAAGCAAACCCATCGAGGTTTACTTTGATTTTGCCACAATTGAGTTGCTAGTGATTAGAAGTAGTTCTTTAATCTTATTAGAATAATTGAAAAGTTTATAGTTTCCGTGTGGAAATTTTTCACAAGCCATTAAATCAAAAATGGATGACTTCCGTTTGGTAGTTAAAGTGTAATTTATTTATGGAACCGGCAATTTTAGAAAGCTAATTTTTGCGCGCTGAACAACTTCTATGTCTCAAGCCCAATTATGTTGATTGAATTACATCCTATTGCTGAACGACAAAATTAGAATTCTGCATAATAACAATTCGTGCTAATATTGATTTTCTCTAGAAAGCCAATTCTTACGCGCCAAACAAACCCTTAAAGCATGTCTTTATGAGGAGTAAATATTGCCACTCTTTATCTTCCTGACACGACGACGTCTTTGTAGATTAATAATATGATAATGAAACTTCATGAGTTTGCTTAAAATCAGTGAAAAAACATGGTTGTCTAATATAAAATTGATGTTGTGAGGCCTGTGGTACATCTACAAATGGATCATCAAATATAATGCTGGTGAAGTTAAAAACAAAAAGTGATACATCTACAAATGGTAAAAGTGACATCGAGATTGGCCTTTTTAGCATATTAAAGTTACATTTTCCTTCTTGCAGTTGGGGTCCAGGTAGGAGTATGGCAGTGAATGCCAGGAACATAGTGGGTTCAACGAGGGATGGGTTAGATGATGATGAGGTCTTCTCGGGTGCTCTTGGAACACGACAATTATTCTGGGGACGAACAATCTTGCATCTATGGTTTTCAAAGGAATGAGAGTTCCTCGTACAATCATGTATGATGTGTCAGTCGTACTACCAAGATCGTTTTAATAGGATGCGACATACGTCATTGACTTCAACATGACGTGATATTCTATCCTGATATGTGTTCCCAATGGAAAACTCTACTAGACAGTGGTGGGTAACAGGTATTGTCAAATGACTATTGACTCCATATAAGCTATAGTGTTGTTCTAATAGGTGCGTCTCAAGCCATAATGTGTCTGCCATGCATTGAGAAACGAAGTTCTCCATACTACCGCTATCGATGAGATGATGATGATGAAACAAAATTATCTCTGGGTACATGTAGTAGTGCGGAAAATATCATGCCTCACATGGTTATCCTCAGTAGGCTTACTATGCATGATCATGCTATATCATAGGACATAGACTAAGTGATCATCGTATTTGCCTTCTACCTCTCCTGCATCCTCAGACTCGGGCTCAGGCTCAGGATTGAAGTCACTAATGTAAACTCCATACTCAAGCTCATGTCCATCAGTAGAATCAATATTACGAAGTGGCGTTACAGACACTCGTATGATTTGTGCCCCAACTCCATGCACGTGATGCATCATAATACTCTAGTGTTGGGTTTAGACCCAATGGTCTCCTTACCCCGGGAGGGGTTAATGGACGGGGCCGGAGTTCTAGTCGTGATGTGAGGGCGAGGAGAATCTAAGATTCTAGCAGCGGGGGCAGTGGTGACGCTCGATGTCGGTCTATCAGTAGATTTATGTCCAGATGTTCACTTCTATAAGGACTTCACTCGACGAGCTCTATTAGAGATTTTGCCTAAGTCATGATAATCATGTAACTCTAGTTAGTCCCTGATAGAATAATGTAACTCGTTTAGATAATGAGATATAGTCATGCCATCATCCTCACGGAGGTCGAATCAAGACTGAAGGAAGAGGAATTCATTGGTGTATTCATCCACCGTTGACTTCTCCTGTCATAAGTTATAGATTTACTATATAGGGTTTGGAGATAATCAGGAGGAATATATCGCTTCCCATGTTGGGACTTGAACTCAACCCATGTAGTAATGGGGGCATCCTTATGTTAAATCTCGTGCTTTCTAATTGACCCCACAAAACCAATGAGGGCCCCTTCAAACTAAGCGTTGCAAATTCAACATGCCTATTTAGAGGCGTTTATTTCTAATTCATGAAGCGCTCCATAAGATCGCACCAATCTTGACATTCCTCGGGTTTTAAATGTCTTTCGAAGTCCCTTACATATAAATTGACTCCCATATTCCAATTGGGTTAAATACAGGGTCCAGATCTGGGTTGTGCAGGCTTCAGACGTCTTGGGATAAAGTTTATTTCGATTGCAGGAGGAGGTGCTCGCTCCAAGTGCATGATGGCTTCTATCGTATTAGCACTCGTGCATATGCCGTTCATTACATGTCCTACATCTCGCATGTTCGCGTTGACGTTTGTACTCAACGTTTCAATTGTTTTAGTAAAATTTTTAATTCGCGCTCTCAGATGAGCAACTCTCTTCTAAATGACCAATACAAGTTTCATTTAAAATAATTATTTTAATTTCTCTCAATTTTTTAAATAGTTCAATCTATTTATTAAAATTATTATATATATAAATATATATATATATATATATATATATATATATATTGAAAAATGAGACTATTTTATGCGTAAAAAGATAACTATAAAATTTTTATAATCCTTTCATTTTAAATGCGAGATTACACAAGTGGGCATAATAATTTTTTTTAATCTTAAATTTCAAACTCAACGAGTTTTTATAAAGAAATTAAATAAAAATTGATTGAGTTTTTATAAAGAAATTAAATAAAAATTGATTGATTTTTTTTAAAAGTGATAGAATAAAAAGTTCTCAAAACAAATCATTTTTTAAATTATTTTAAATGGGAGGTATATATACACACACACACACGAGTGACAGTGCACGGGGGCCCCCGTTCCCTTTGCGACAGTACCTAGACTGTTGCATTGTTTGAAATTTAGGACACTGGCGGGTTAATAACTGCGTGTGGGCTAATCGACTTAAGATGGGTTGTGCCCGCATCAAGGCGGGCTGCGCCTGCATCCAGGCGGGCTGCGCCTGCATCCAGGCAGGCTGCGCCTGCATCCAGGCGGGCTGCGGTGCTTCGTCCGTGCTCGCTGACTCTGAGCGGGCTGCGCCCACAAGGAGCCACAATTTCCAAATAAGTGAAAATTACACACATACATGCTGCAACAACCACTATTTCCAAATAAAAAAACAGTGGCATAATTTTTTTCAGCAAACCGTCAAAGTTCAACAAACATATTTCAGCAAACAAAATGACATTTCACAAACTAAAGTAGAAAAGAAGCAGCACAAAGCAATAACTTGAATATGCTCTAACTTTTAAAAAATATCAAGTTGACCTGGACCACAATCTTCAATAAAACCAAGCACTAAAACATTAGTTTAGAATTACAACATTGCATAGTGGCTATTAAGTATGGTTTTCCTATTCTCTCAAATGAAAAGATCAGGTATGAAAAATCATTGAGAAATTCAAATGAATAATGAGTAGCGAGTTCATTATGCCAAAATCAGATATTCATCAAAGGCTGTGTTGGGTTCATTGCACACAATATCCTGGATTTGAGTAAAGTCAATATTTTCAATGATATACATATTACTGTAGATGACTATGATAGGTAAGGTAGTCTAAGTGACCATGTCAGGTAAACACTTACCTAAGGTGTTAAATGACAGAAAACTGTCTAAGTCCACAGACGTTGAATGAAGATCAGTCACTCAACGCCAGATGGCTTATAGCGCTGAGTGAAGCCTATACAGTCAAAGCCAAGGCAGTGACAAGCTGAGAATGTGGCCAAGTCCACAGGCATTGAGTGAAGTCAACTCACTCAACGTCATACAACAAAAGGCTGTAAGATAGGCTAAAGTAGTAAAAGCCTGAAGTTGGAATGAGCTAAAATGTGGCTAAGTCCACAGACGTTAAGTGAAGTAAACTCACTCAACGCCATGCTACTAAATACAGAAAATTGGCTAAGTAAGAAAGCATTGAGTGAGGCGAGTTCACTTAACGCTCTCAGTGCTTATGTTGCTGAATAAGCAGAAATTTGGTTAAGGCAAAAAACGTTGACTTGATGTTACTAACTCAATGGTGTCAACGCCTAGTGAAGACAGAATTTTATCTAAGGGGTTTGGCGTTGAGTGATGCTTACTCACTCAATGCCAAACAGCTGATAGCTGAGAAAGCAAGATTGGCATTGAGCGGAGCTGAATCACTCAACGCCTAGAATGAGACTTAATATTCTAAGTAGTTTGGCGTTGAGTGAAGGTTACTCAACGCCAAGAGACAATGAATCTGTCTAAGTGTTTTTTGGTGTTGAGTGATGCTTACTCACTCAACGCCTATTCTCTGATCCTCGATTTTGGCTAAGTCCATAGGTGCTGACGTCAGCAAAATCGATAAAGTCAACTAAGGTCAAATCAGACACGAGGAAGCTGCACTTCACGACAAAACTTGCCGTGAAGCTACTGTACGTCTTCTTCCGTTAAAGCAAGGCGCAGATGGAAGCTGCAGGTGGGGCCTACCGATTTCTGAGAGTCGTTGATCGGCGAACTACAAAAGGAAGGAATAGGGCCAAGACAAAAAATAAATTTTAGGGCATACATTATTCAAAAAGGAGAGCAACCGTCTTCATCTTCTTCGCCATTACTGCATGTGAAAAGCTTGAAGCTCTCCAGCAAGAAAAGTTCAGTTAGCTGTGCAAGTCTCCATCTTCCACAACAGATTCAAAATCTGTTCTGAAGGAAGAAGAACCTTCATCTTTTGGCAGGTTCAGTGGGTTGTTTGAAGACTCAAGATCAAAAGATCTTTAGCCTTCAGCAACAAACTCAAAAGTTTTTTCTTCTAAGTTCCTCCAACAATTCCTTTCACTGCTGTGAGGATAGTTGGAGCAAAAAGTTTTCTGCTCTAGTTGTTGACACAGAAATTTCTCAGTGTCAAAGTTAATAAAAAGCTATTTCTTTTTATAGGATCCTTCTGGATCTGAGCTGTAGAACCTTTGAGTCTGAGACAGGGCAAATTTGCCTGAGCTGTAGGAGAGTGTATCTCTCTGAGGTAGGTGAGTGTTACTCACTGAGAAGAAGGTCAGCTTTGTCTGAACTGTAGGAGAGTGTAACTCTCTGAGCTGTAGGAGCAAATTTGCTCTGAGGTAAGGCTATCCTCCATAGCTTGAGTGGAAGGGCTTAAGTGCCTAAGGTAGGTGATACTTGTATCACTGAGTGTAGACCTGTGTGATTGTAGTGTAAGTCTTGGAGGAGACTGAGAGATCCTGAGGGATCTGAGGATACTTGTATCACTGAGTGTAGACCTGTCTTGACTAACAGGAAGTTAGCAAGGTGAGTGGAGAGTGGATGTACCTATAATTTTGGGGAACCACTATAAAATACTTGTGTGTTTTTCTGTATTTGTTTTTGCTTTTTTAATTACAGGTGCTAAGGACAAGCTTTAGATCACTATAAGCTTAAAGACTAAAGAAATAATCAAGTGATTCAAAAAGACTCTCAAAAGACCTAAGCAGACTTATTCACGCCCCCTCTAGGTTGCTAGCTATCTTGAAATTAAAGACTTTCAAGTGGTATCAGAGGGAGGTTCCTCAAAAAGGATTTAACAATCTGAGTGATCCTCCAAGGTAGCTGCTGCTAAGTGGTCATGGGCTCAGGAGAGAGCCAGAGAGAGCTGAGCTCAATGAAACTACCCATCTGCAGAAATGAGCAGTTTGGAATATGAAAGGAGAGGGTGAGGCTATTCATGGAACCCTATGATCCAAGAATTTTTGTGACTGTTAGGGAGGGACCTGTCATTCCCATGAAGGTCTCTGCTCTGGATGCCAAAATCCAGACACCAAAGACACTCTCTGAGATGACCAAAGATGAGGTCATACTAGCTGGCCTGGACAAGAGAGCATAGAACATCATAGCTAGCGTCGTAGATGACTCAACCTTCCTAAACCTAGTCCACTGCCAGACCTCCAAGAAGATGTGTGATGCAGATCCGGAAGGATCCCGCTCCGCCGCTCGACGTTCCCCCGCCCGTGAGGTTCGATTCCGGCCGGAAGGCTCCGCCGTCCCTCTTCCTGTGGTGATTCCTACATCAATGTGGGACACCCTTGTGGTCTATATGGAGGGTACTGATGAGGTAAGAGATGATAGAAAGTCTCTGCTCATCCAAGAGTATGAGGCTTTCAGGCAACTCCTGAAGGAGAACATAACTACCTGTCATGAAAGATTCTTCAGGATCGTAAATGAGTTGAAGACTTATGGAAGAGTCTTCAATAATTATGAAATTAATGACAAGTTTCTCAGATCTCTTACTAGAGACTAAGATACTAAGATCTGTGCCATAAGAGAAATGACCAAGCTTGCTGACACTCCTCCCCAACTATTGTTTGGGAAGCTGCTCTCCTATGAGATGCAGCTGGCTGTCAGGAAGGAGGAGGATGCCTCCAACAAATCACTGGCCAAAGAAAAGTCTTTGGCCTTCAAAGCTGAAAGTACATGGAAAGGCAAGGAAATGATTCCTTCTCCACCAAGGAGACCGGATGAGTCAGACAACTCTAACTCAGAAGGATCAGACAGCAGTATGTCTGATGAAGATTTTGCAGCATTTTCCAGACAACTCCAGAGACTAATGAAGAAGAAGTATTGGAAGAAAAGGCCTTCAAATTCCACCCATCACAGAAAAAATCAGTCCAAGACTGACATGTATAGTTCTAAACATAATAAATATAACTCCTCTAAAGTAATTTGCTACTGTTGCAGCAAGCCTGGACATGTGATAGCTGACTGCCCAGAGAAGAGGAAGGAGACTTAGGAGAAAAAGCACCAATACAAAGGAAAGAAGGAAAAGTCCTTCATGGCCAAGAAGGAAAAGAGTTGGACAGACTCATCATCTTCTGAGTCTGAAGAAGAGGAAACCTATATTTGGCTAGTTATTGTTACTGTTAAAGATGAAGCCATTGCAACAGGAGAAATCAATCCTCCACGAAGGATAGGAATCAGAGCCCCTCTGACACTGTCAGACAGTGAGTCAGAGGTGGATGAAGATGTCCACAGCTGTATGGTGCTGATGGCAATGACAGATGAGGAAGGCAACCAGGATCAGCCTGATCAGAGCAAGGTACATCTATCACCTAACTCTGCTTATCTGTCTGGGTTTGAGACTGGTCATTGCTCAGAAGCCTCTTCACCTTGTGGTGAAGAAGATTTTGGATCTGAAGGAATGTCAATCAACTGATTGACAGGTATGGAGAACTTCTGAATGCCTTCAAGAATGTCAAGAAGTTGTCGAAGAGGCAAGCTAAAGAAATCTCATCTCTTAAGCTTGCAGTTGCCCAGCAAACTGTAACAACAAATCTGCTGGATCAGAAAGCTAGGGAAATTAGTCAAACTGAAGTCCCTCTTGAACATTCAGGTAGCCTCCATCAAGGACAAGAACTATCTCATCAGGGAGCTTGAAGATAAGCTTAAGAAGGAGAAAAGATTAGTGGCTAGCTATTCTAAGCAAAGTACTGTCCTCTCCTTGATAGACTCCTCTCAAAAGGGCAAGAAGGGGTTGGGATTCAATGGAAGCACAATGATTGATCCTTCCAAAAGGAAGGGCAAAGCTCCAGTTCCACCTCAGCCTATGGCTTCTAAGCCACCCATTCTGTTCAGGAAAGTTTTGATACCCTCCAACAGGTATGACCAAGAAAGTTCTTATGGTCACTGAGAGAGGGGTTGTTCATCTGGAGTGAACAAAGATGTTCACTATCATGATGAAAGTTTTGGCAGGGTGTGTGCAGTCAAGGCTGCCAATGAGAAATCTCAAATGACCCAATATGGATCATTTGTCTTTGGTGTTGCTGCAGCAACTCTCAAGAATGTTGCTGCAGCCAAGGCTCAGAATCTGACAGCAAAGATTCTAACTAAGGGCAAGTCTAAAAATCAGGCTGATTTGGCCATATCTGAAGCCATCAGAAGCATGCTTTCTGAAAAGAAGCTAGCTGCTACTTGCACTCAGGGCAGACCAAATCAGGCAGCTATAAGACTTACCTTTAGTCAATGTTGCTGCTCATCATGCTGTAGGGCCTTCACAGAAAAGAAGATATAACATACATGAGTGTTGGTGCTGTGACAACATAGGACACTTTGCCATTGACTGTTGGCATAATTCCAATGTGGCCAGAGCTAGGGTTAGTCCACCAATCAGAAATTCTACTGGTGGACATGTTCAGTTTCATGCTAACATGCACCTAAGACCCAATAGATATTGGGGTCCTAAGGTTAAGTAATTTGTATATTGCAGGATAGTTCAAGGTGCCATACCCCTATATGGCACTTGGACAGTGGCTATTCCAGGCACATGAATGGAACAAGGAGCAACTTGAAGGAGTATACTCCAGTAAAAGATGGACCCAAAGTCATCTTTGGAGGTTCAGATAGAGGTGTAACCAGAGGATATGGTATGATCACCAATGACATAGTTACCATCACCAAGGTGGCTTATGTTGAAGGGTTGCAACACAACCTTATAAGCATAAGCCAGCTTTTTGATCTTGGCTATGTAATTTCCTTCCACAAGGATGAGTGTCTAATTAGGAGGTCAAGTGACCAAAAGGTCATCTTGACAGGCACTAGGAGTGAAAATGTTTATTGCTTAACTTTCTATGTCTAGATACAGATTCTCCTATTTGTTTGGTGGCAAATGAGAAAGTTTCCTACTGTGTTCAGTGACACAAGTGACTGGCCCATTTGAATTACAAGACCATTGACAAGCTTTTCAGTCAAGAGCTAGTGAGGAATTACCCAATGTGAAGTGCTTTAAGGAGGGCATGTGACGAACCAAAAAAAACAAAACATTTCGTACCATAAAGTTTAGTTTTATAAGGGTAAAGACAAAGCATTGGTGAGTATTTTATTTCTTGAATTATGTTTATTCACGTACTTTCATATTATTTTATTTTCAAGGACACTGCCTGTGCATATGAGTTTAAAACTCAATGAAATATCGCTAATCAAATCAATGTGGGCGAGGAGAATATTATAGCAATACAAACATTTTCTGAGGGGAAATTATTTTATTAAAAACTCATATATGTTATTTTAACGTTTAAGAAAGATAATAAAACATAAAACCCGGCATAAGGAAATACGAAAGTTTCGAATCCTATGATGTAGAGGCATCTACTGATGGATTCACCAGTAGGGGTGAGCCTACAATTTCGCCCTTCGGGGGTGTGGCCAATTCAAGTTGCATACCTAAGTATTTCCTATTATAAGTAATTAAAATGGTGGGTTTCAAGAAGAAAACACATATACGTATATCTTCACCTAAATTGTTTATTGTATTGTAAGCATATTGCTATAACCCTTTTACTGCATGTATAACTGTTTCATGAAATAATTGTCTCACATAGTCATATTTGTATGACTAATCCAGTTGAATTCCATGTTTTTAGGCAGCAGGAGCAAGTCCCAGCGCACCACAGAGGATTCCGCCGGAAGAACTGGCGAAGGTATGGTTGAAGATCTTTGTCGGTATCGGGGAATGGCAGGAGAATCATCGAATCGCAAACCCAAACTGCGAGTGCGATTATTGTATCTATTATTATTCCTAGATTTGTAATTGTACCTGATGTAAATAAATAAAATGGTTCATTTCTGATTGTGTACTACTGTGACTCAAATTTTGAAAACTTCTGATTATGCCTCCTATCATTTGGGGAAGACCTGCTTTAGGGTTTTCACAGGGCATTTGCTCAGCTTGTCAAAAGGGTAAGCAGACAAAAGTCTCCTTCAAGGGTATTAGGACCAAAGACTCTGTAAAGTGCTTATATCTCTTGCACTTGGACCTATTTGGTCCAATGCCAATTCACAGTCTTGGTAGGAAAGTCTACACCATTGTGGTAGTTAATGACTATTCCAAGTTTACTTGGGTGTTTTTCTTAAGAAGAAGGATGAAACCCCTGATGTCTTCATGAGGTTTGTCAAACAAATTCAGAATGAGCTTGGCTGTTCTGTAGTCAAAATCAGAAGTGATCATGAGACAAAATTCTAGTCTGATTGCATGTCAAAGTTCTGTGAAGAGCATGAGATTCATCAAGAATTCTCTTCACCTAGAACACCCCAGCAAAATGGGATAGTTAAGATGAAAAATAGGACTCCCATAGAGGCTGGTAGAGCACTGTTTAGTGACACATCTCTCCCAGAATATTTCTGGGCTGAGGCAGTAAATACTGCATGCCATGTCCTCAATAAAGCCTCTATCACCAAAGGACACAAAAAGACTCCCTATGAGATCTTGAAGGGCAGGAAACCAAATCTGGGCTATCTCAGAATCTTTGGTAGTAAATGCTTTGTGCTTCACAATAACAAGTCCTATGTGACTAAGTTTGCTGCCAAATCCTATGATGGAATATTTGTTGGGTACAACAATTATAGTAAAGCCTATAAGATCTATAACTTGAAAAGCCAAGTTGTAGAAGAATCAGTTCATGTAGTCTTTGATGAGTCTACCATGATTAACAATGGGCTGCCTAGTTCCTCTTATAGTACTGCAGGTACAGAAAAGATGATGGACAAGCTGACCATCAAGGATGCATCCCCAGTCCTCCAAGATGATATGAATACTCCAGAAGATCTTCCTGACACACTGGGAGAGGATGAAGATCAACAAGAAGATGCCCTGATGCTGAAAGAAGACTGCCACCAGCAGTCAGACATATGAGAGATCATCCAGCACACCAGATCATTGGTGAGACAAGTCGTGGAGTAATGACAAGGAGCAGAAGTCAGAATACAGCCATGTATTCAAGCTTTCTATCCCAAGTGGAGCCCATGAAATTTGAAGAGGCCAACATAGACCAGCATTGGATTGGAGCTATGCAGGAGGAACTGAACCAGTTCAAGAGGTGCATGGTCTGGAAGCTGGTTCCCAGACCTCATGGTCATAATGTCATTGAAGTCAAGTGGATCTACAGAAACAAGGTTGATGAAAATGACATTATAATTAAGAACAAGACCAGATTAGTAGCTAAGAGGTACATGCAAGAAGAAGGAATTGATTTTGATCAAACCTTTGCCCTTGTAGCAAGATTGGAGGCCATCAAGTTATTCCTTGCATATGCAGCACACAAAAGATTCAAGGTCTACCAAATGGATGTGAAGTCATCCTTCCTAAATGATGACTTAAAAGAAGAAGTCTATGTTGAGCAGCCTTCAGGTTTTGTAGTTCCTAACTCAAATGATTTTATTTATAGACTTAGAAAAGCTCTATATCGGCTGAAGCAAACCCCTAGAGCATAGTATGAGACATTGTCTAGTTTCCTCATTGAGAACAAATTCTCAAGGGGGAAAATAGATAACACTCTATTCCTAAGAGAATCTAAGGGTAAGATCATCATAGTTCAGATCTATGTAGATGATATCATCTTTGAATCTACTGATGACAACCTCTGCTAAAAGTTTGCTAAATTCATGCATGAGAAGTTTGAGATGAGCAGTATGGGTTAACTTAAGTTCTTCTTGGGCCTCCAAGTAAGACAGAATGATGGCTTGTCCATATCTCAGTCTAAGTTCACTAGAGAGTTAATCAAGAAGTTTGACATGGAGAATTCCTCCGCTATGAGAACTCCCATAGTGTCAAGTATGTCTGTAAGCAAAGATGAAGCAGGGAAACTTGTTGATGAAACTTTGTATAGAGGGATAATTGACTCCCTTCTATATCTGACTGCATGTAGGCCAGACATCATGTATGCTACATGTGTTTGTGCTAGGTATCAGACTTGCCCTAAAAAATCTCACTACTCTATAGCTAAGAGAATCTTGAGATATCTTAAGGGTACTCCAAATCTTGACATGTGCTACCCTATGAATGAGGAGTTTGAACTAACTGGCTATTCAGATGCAGATTTTGCAGGCTGCAAAGAGGACAGAAAGAGCACATCTGACACCTGTCAATTCTTGGGAGGGAGACTAGTATCTTGGAGCAGCAAGAAACAAACCAGTGTGACAATATCAACTGCAGAGTCAGAGTACATCTCAGCAGAAAGCTGTTGTGCTCAGTTGCTGTGGATCCAACACCAACTTCAAGACTACAATCTCCAGATAAGTAGAACTTCTTTATTCTGTGATTCTACTAGTACAATCTCTATTGCTAGGAATCCTGTCTCCCATAGCAGGACTAAGCACATAGAGATTAGATATCATTTCATTAGAGAGCATGTGGAATGTGAAGATATCACTCTTGAGTTTGTCTCAACAGACAAACAAGTGGCTGACATCTTCACTAAGCCACTAGATGAAGCCAAGTTTAACACCTTCAAATTTGAGTTGGGTATGTTAAACTTAGTATAACTTCAGTTACTCCTCATCCGATTGCAAACTATTTGGCTTTATGCAGATAGGATGATCCTTTAAAAGAATGAAGACCATCTAATTGAGGGGTAGCAAGTTAAGCAATGCTGCCTAATTGAGGGGGAGCAGGTGATAAGATGATCAGTTTGTAAGGTGCATCCTACCAGCTATTTGCTGCAGTCAAAAAAGGGGGAGATGATAAGATGATCAGATAAGCAAGGCAACAACAATTTAGTAATGTATTCTGCAAGCAGGGAAGTGTGGTAACTATAGACTTCTCAATTATTCAGTTTTTTCCTTGTGCTGCATGGTTCTGTGTATGTCATTGTCTTTGCTTAATAGTTTTTGACTTCCTCAAATAGGGGGAGATTGTTGGGTCCATTGCCCACATTGTCCTGGATTTGAGTGAAGTCAATATTTTCAATGATATACATATGACTGTAGATGACTATGATAGGTCAGGTAGTCTAAGTGACTATGTTAGGTAAACACTTACCTGAGGTGTGGGATGACAGAAAACTGTCTAAGTCTACAGGCGTTGAGTGAAAATCAGTCACTCAACGCTAGATGGCTTATAGCGCTGAGTGAAGCCTATACAGTCAAAGCCAAGACAATGACAAGCTGAGAATGTGGCCAAGTCCATAGACGTTGAGTGAAGTCAACTCACTCAACGTCATACAGCAAAAGACTGCGAGATGGGCTAAAGCAATAAAAGCCTGAAGTTGGAATAAGCTAAAATGTGGCTAAGTTCACAGACGTTAAGTGAAGTAAACTCACTCAATGCTATGCTACTAAATACAAAAAATTGGCTGAGTAAGAAAGCATTGAGTGAGGCGAGTTCACTCAACGCTCTCAGCGCTTATTTTGCTGAATAAGCAGAAATTTGGTTAAGGCAAAAAACATTGACTAGATGTTACTGACTCAACGGTGTGAACGCCTAGTGAAGAAAGAATTTTGTCTAAGGGGTTTGGCGTTGAGTGATGCTTACTCACTCAACGCCAAACAGCTGATAGCTAAGAAAACAAGATTGACATTGAGTGGAGCTGAATCACTCAACGCCTAGAATGAGACTTAATATTCTAAGTAGTTTGACGTTTAGTGAAAGTTACTCACTCAACGCCAAGAGATAGTGAATCTGTCTAAGTGTTTTTTGGCGTTGAGTGATGCTTACTCACTCAACGCCTATTCTCTGATCCTCGATTTTGGCTAAGTCCACAGGTGCTGACGCCAGCAAAATCGACAAAGTTAACTAAGGTCAAATCAGACACGGGGAAGCTACACTTCACGACAAAACTTGCCGCGAAGCTACTGTACGTCTTCTTCCGTTAAAGTAAGACGCAGATTGAAGCTGCAGGTGGGGCATACCGATTTCTGAGAGCCGTTGATCGACGAACTACAAAAGGAAGGAATAGGGCCAAGCCAAAAAATAACTTTTAGGGCATACATTATTCAAAAAGGAGAGCAACCGTCTTCATCTTCTTTGCCATTGCTGCATGTGAAAAGCTTGAAGCTCTCCAACAAGAAAAGTTCAGTTAGCTGTGCAATTCTCAGTCTGCCACAGCAGATTCAGAATCTGTTCTGAAGGAAGAAGAACCTTCATCTTTTGGCAGGTTCAGTGGGCTGTTTGAAGACTCAAGATCAAAAGATCTTTAGCCTTCAACAAAAACTCAGAAATTTTTTCTTCTAAGTTCCTCCAACAATTCCTTTCACTGCTATGAGGATAGTTGGAGCAAAAAGTTTTCTGCTCTAGTTGTTGACACAGAAATTTCTCTGTGTCAAAGTTAATTAAAAGCTATTTCTCTTTGTAGGATCCTTGTGGATCTGAGCTGTAGGACCTTTGGGTCTGAGACAGGGCAAATTTGCCTGAGCTGTAGGAGAGTGTATCTATCTGAGGTAGGTGAGTGTTACTCACTGAGAAGAAGGTCAGCTTTGTCTGAACTGTAGGAGAGTGTAACTCTCTGAGCTGTAGGAGTAAGATTGCTCTGAGGTAGGACTATCCTCCATAGCCTTAGTGGAAGGGCTTAAGTGCCTAAGGTAGGTGATACTTGTATCACTGAGTGTAGGCCTGTGTAACTAATGTGTAAGTCTTGGAGGAGACTGAGAGATCCTGAGAGATCTGAGATGTAAGCTTCTTGGAGCATTGGTTTGGAGAAGTGCCTTGACTAACATGAAGTTAGCAAGGTGGGTGGAGAGTGGATGTACCCATAATTTTTGGGAACCACTATAAAAGACTTGGGTGGAGAGTGCATGTACTTGTTTCTATAGCTGAAATCAAGAGTATCCTAGGACTTGTCAGCTATTACAGGTGTTAAGGACAAGCTATAGATCACTATAAGCTTAAAGACTAAAGAAACAATCAAGTGATTCAAAAAGACTCTCAAAAGACCTAAGCATACCTATTCACCCCCCTCTCTAGGTTGCTAGCTACCTTGAAATTAAAGACTTTCAGGCTGTTTTTGAAACTCCAGGTAATATTAAATTTTCAAATGAGTAATCAAATTTTAGAGCCTGTCCCATGGCCTTCAAGAATTAGTTTGGTTGCATGAACGAGAAGCAATAAATGAGTAGAAATTTTGGTTCTTTGAATATTGAGCAATAGATTAAACATTTTGGGTTTGGTATTTTAGAAACACTAATTGAGCAAGCATTTTGGCATTAAATCCCATTATTAACACATATAGAGCAAAGATCATATGGAACACATCATATAACGCATAATAACCAAAATAAAAAAATTCATTCAAGAACATGGTTAGAGCAGTAATTATCCAATAATCAATTCTGAAATTATTTTACTCAAAATCAAATTCAACTTGGTTGGAGAATTTTAAAGGAGGGCCGTTCTGAATGTGACTAAATCATATTCAGAGTAGTAATTATTCACACTCTTATATTTCTCACTAGGAGTTGCGAAACCCCATTAGGGCTTTAGGAAGCAGTAAAAATATGAAATTAGAAATACTTGGCAACTATGTACAACGTTTATGCTCTAAATGTACAACATGAAAATCCACCTCTTCAGCAAAACATTTACCCTCTTCTTCTCCTATGGAAAACGTTCCTAAGAAAGAAAAAAAAACTATGCATATTACCTGGAGAAGAAGAGGGAAAAGAGAACAAAAGTTGTAAACCAAACACAAAGAACAAAAAGTGAAACCCGAAGAAGATGATACTATGAGGAGCTTGCCGGAAGGAGGAGCTTGCTGGAAGGAGGAGCGAGAAACTTCAGAATCGCGACGGAGGAAGAGTTCTTGAGGTGAGGCACTGTGGAGGAGAGTTGAGGCGCAATCGAGGAGCTATAGACACTGCTTTCGGCGGGGCTCTGTCGAGGGGAGGTAGGGTTATACAGGCTGCTGCGATGGGTGGCAGTCGAGGATAGTAGGGTGGCGTGCAGGGGAGGAGAAGCAATCCTTACTTGTCGTGCGGGAGGAGAGCATGACGGGGGAGCAGGGGGGGTAGCTTCCTTGCTGGCAGGATTTGATTTTGCAGGAGAGCAGGGGTTCGAATTGATTTTGCGGGTAGCAGGGGGAGTTTTCATTCTTGATAATATAATTAAACAAACTGTTGACTAATGTGTTTCGTAGGGAGCTGTCCTTGTTGATAATTAGTAATGAGCAGGTGGCAGTTTTTGCCCTTGTTGAATAATGTGTTTGGCATAAATCCGATGATGACATTTCATTGTAGCATTTTGATCAAATGGTCCAAATCAAAAGATTGGTGTGCTTGGTAGATATGTATATTGATATATACACACACACACGAGTGACAGTGCACGGGGCCCCCCGTGCCCCGCGCGACAGTACCCGTCCCGTTGAAATTTATATTTATATAATATTTCTATTAATTTATATATTTTATATAACATTTATTTAAAATTTTTAAGAACATTTTAATTTTTTTTTATAAAAAAATTCTAAATCAAAAGTTGCCCCGTTTCGCCCTGCCCCGCCTCTCCCGTTCCGCCCTGCCCCGCCTCTCCCGTTCCGCCCCGCCTCTCTCGACACCGCCGGCGGAGGAGCTGCCGACGGCGTGCTCTGACCACACCGGCTGGTTCACCTGCCGTCGGCGAACCCGACGGGGATTGTCCGGCGGCAAGCGGGCATGGCCACCGCCGATGGTGGCCCTGCCCGTAAAACCTAAAACCAAATTTCACAGGAAGGGCCACCGCCGGCGGTGGCCCTGCCCGCTTGCCGCCGGACAACCCCCGACGGGATTGCGGAGGCAGGCAAACCCGCCAGCGTGGACTGAGCAGGCCTCCGGCGTCTCCTCCGCCGACGACATTGGGAGAGGCTGGGCGGATCGGGAGAGCTGGGGTGGAAAGCTGGAAACGGATTACTCCCATATCGCCTGTGAGAATTTTATTTTCCTTTTTATAATACACTTGTATGTTTCTTGTCAGTTGAGTTTATGGACTAAAAGATGACGTATGAGGTATTTCAGAGTGGGCCTTGAATTGAGCTTTTTCTAATCAGATCTGTCGGGTTGTGCTTGATTTTGGGTTTATTTAATTTTTTTTCAAATTTATAGGGATAGGACACCCTAGCATGATAGGTTTAGGAGATCTAGGAAAAAGACATGGACGGTCCTGATTTGTTCCTGCGATCGAACGACCGAGATCTTATGATCTGATCAAATCGGACGGTTCAGATTTATCTGGTCGGCTTCGGGTGTTACGCCGTGGCTGGAAATATACATCTTTGTATATAGTAAAGATATATATATATATATATATTTGAAAATAATGGATCGTCTCATTTACGATAGGCTATGGAGCCCTGACAATTCAAAATGCCCAGCGTGTCGGTGTCAGACTCTCCGACACTCTCCGACACGCGTGTCGAAAGTCAGACGCACAGGTTCACGAGGGACTCGCGTGTCCCGCTCAATTGTGCACGTGTGTCCCTAAGCTAGCTACCCATGGTGACAGGAGGCAATTTGCCTTGGAATTGCAATTTTTTGTGAAAAATATTTTATAAGTTCATATACATGAGTGAGTGTACATTTGTTAATGATTGGTGAAAAATGAATTGGAAAGTGTGTAAAAGTCTCAATGAGTGATCTATTTGAGATGAAAAATTAGAAGAAGCGGTGAATGCTAGAATACGAGTCTTGCTCCTAAAAAATGTCTTTGTCTCCTTCTAGAATTTCAAGCAGTGAAGGTGGATATTTTCTCTAAAAAAAGAAAATTGAAAGTGGGGGAAGAGATTTACTTGAGAATCCATTATTTTAACTGATGATATATACTGATAATGTATTAATATTCTATCATTTTTTGGTCTTTTGTTAAGTTTTACATTTAAATATTTGATGAGTGATATTTAAATATGACGTAATTTATTTGAATATTTGTTAATTGTTCATTTTTTTATTTTTTTTGTTAAGTGTTTTAGGATTTTTATAATTATAAAAAATAAATATTTAATATACGTATCCTTACGTGTCGGAATATGCTATTTTTGGAGAATTGACAAGTCACGTGTCGTGTTGCGTGTCGCGTGTCGGTGCAACATAGACAATATAAGTAATTCAACTGAGCTTTGATACCAAGTTGATGTAAACCAAGATTCAAATGTTTTATTTTAATACAATTGGGTTCTTAATTACATTACGCGATTCTCGTGTCGCATCGTTTCAACAATACAAGAAGATAGTTTGCACCTAAGTTTGCAAACTCGTGTAGAAGTCCATCAATTTCATAATGAATTTACGTGAGCTAATAATTCCACCAGCATGAAGCAGACAAAATGAAGAAAGCGAATTAATAAATCAACAAGCGTGAAGCAGCCGAAATGAAGAAAGAGAAATCTGAAAATTGACGACAAAAATACACAGTGCTAATTTAGGGCTTGTTTGGTTTAGCCGCAGTGCTGAGAGTAGCAGTGGTGGGAAGCAGTGGTGGAGGACACAATGCTCTCTGGTATGCCGTGGAGGCAAAACACCTAGTCGAATAATGGACAGGCAACGATAGGGCCAGTGATAGGCGGCTCATGGCAATGAAGTTGGCCCCCTTGTAAAAGAGATCAACGACCACGAAGATGACAGAGTGGTCCCGAGAAGAGGGTAACCCTTCGATGAAGTCCATCGAGATGTCCGCCCAAATCTGTGTTGGGACCAGAAGGGGCTGCAGGAAACCGGCCGGTGAAAGAGACTCTGTTTTGTTGCGCTGACAAATCAGGCAGGCGACAATGAACGTCTGCACAGTCCATTTTAGTCCCTGCCAAAGAACTCGGCGTGCAGGAGCTGAAGGGTTTTGTGGACCCCTTCATGTGTGTGATCGTGGACAACCGCCAAAATGTCCAAAATCAGCTGAAAGGTAGCGGGCAAGTAAAAGCGGTCCTTGTACAGGATGGGGCCGTTACGGACTGTCCAGTGTGGTGGAAGACGCCCCTCCTGAATTCGATGAAGTAGCTCGCGGAGAGACGGAGTGTTGTTTATCTCCTGACAAAGGCGAGGGAGAACAAGGGACGACGACTCGGATACGACGTACTGAAGTGCATCAAGAGAGCCGTGGTGGGAGAGTGATCGGATGCGCTGTTCAAGTGGCCCGCCTTGAACTCCACCCGAAAGTCGTAGCCCAAAAGGCGGCTGACCCAACGCTGTTGTGGCATTATCATCAGGCGCTGCTCCAATAAATACTTGAGACTGAAATGGCCCGTGCGGATCACGAATGAATGACCCCACAAGTACGGTCGCAAGTGGTGGAATTCTTTAGCTAGTCCGATGAGCTTCTGCTCGTAAGTCAAAATCTTTCGATGGTAGAGGGCCGTCGTGCGGCTGAAGTATGCAATCAAGTTCCCTTTCTGCTGAAGAACCGCTCTGCACCCGTGTTTGGAGCCGTCACATTCCATCCGGTAATCCTTCTCGAAATCTGGAAGATGGAGGACGAGAGCCGATACTAAGGCCTGCTGCAAGGCTTGAAAGACCGTCGTGGTGGAGTCATCCCAAGCGAAACCCTGGCGACGTAAGAGGGACATCATGGGGGAGGCAATCACCGCGTACCCCTGGATAAATTTGCGGTAGTAGCCGTCAGGTTGAGGAACCCATGGAGTTACTGCTGAGTTTGGGGAAAGGGCTAATCGAGAACTCAAAGTGGCCATGATGAGTGCGGAAGGCCGTCTTCTCCACGTCAGCGGGAAATATACTTACCCGTTGGTACCCCGAGCAAAGGTCCAGCTTGGAGAAGTAGCGGGCCCCGTGAGTCATCCAACAACTCTTCGACCACCGGGATGAGGAACTTATCATTCACCGTTTGCGCGTTCATGGCACGATAATGATGGGGATCCATCAGATCATGCACCAGGAGGGGTTCGTCGCAAGGAGAGACCTACATTCGTGTACTTGCGCATGAGGGCTTGATCGGATCGCCGATCCGACTCCGCGGATGCGTCCGGATCCGCGTCGCAAATCTTTTTCATATATTACTTTACTGTTTTTTATTTTAATTTGATATATTTAAGTGGTCCCATCTCCGATCAATCATGGCCGTCGATGGTGGGATGCTCTAGTTGTTCTTTTATTATAAATATGTAGGTAGTGTGCTGAATTAGGTCATTGCAGGGAATTTCCCGATTTCCGCAATCCCTCCACGGTGTCGACTCTGTGATAACCTAGGTGACGACTCCTAGGGGTGTATCTTCCCTCCCAAGGTGTTCCCTAACACTAGCCCTATTCATCCCCTCGTAAACCTTCATCTGCAGCCCACACAACCCCAAATCGCCGACCGCTCTTCTGTCCAGCCCTTCATACCAACTGCACCACCCCCTCCAGCAACCCACCCAGCCGCCAGCCTTCTTAGTTCCTCCCAACAAGCTGCTGCTACCCCATATACCTCCCCCTCACTATCGCCGCCCCCTCCAGCATCTGGAGCTACCTCCGCCCACTTCTTCCTCCTCCCAAGCCACCGCCGCCCTTCCATACCCCTCCCAGCAACCGGCCAACATTCCTAGCCGTCGGTTTTAACCCCCCACAGTCCCTCCTCCCGTGGAACCACCTCCCATAGCCTTCCTCCTTCTGGATCAACCATGATCTGGAAAGTTCAGCCCCGATCCGCCATTTCCCCTAACCCTCCCCTCAATCCCTAGCCCAGATCCGCTTCTAAACACCGGATTCATCCTTACCTCACCCGGATCCACCCCCGCATGGCCGGATCTATTCGTTTCTGGTTCGATTCTGCCTTCCACCGTCGAGGACAACCACCCACGTCATTTTCCTGCCTCCGGTTCCACATCGAATTGTCGTCCACGCATCTCCGGCTCCAAAATTTTCATTGCCTTGGTCAACCCACTACTTGGTAAGTTTTTGTTGTATTGGACTATTTTTTTCATCATATTTTATTGCGTTGGACACTATATTTGTTTGAGAATCTTGTCTGTAGAAAGTACGCTTCGATACGCTTATAACTTGCAGGTGAGATTCATTCTCCACGCGCTTTGGCTTGGCCCTCCGAGCGGAGAAAAGACATTGAATGTTTGTTTATTGAATGTTATTTCCTTACTTTAATTTATTGTTGCATGAGTTACAAAATATTATTGCTCGTATTAATTTGCCGGAACTATTGTTTATAGATTAAGGTTAACGTGTCTGATTACATTTTCCACCATAGAGGTCTTGGATTTGTGCACCCCCTTAGCCTACCCTACATCAAGTAGTCAACACAGAAGCGCCATGAGCCATCCTTCTTGTGGACTAAAAGGACCTAGGAGGAGAAAGGTGAGCCTCTGTGGCGGATGATGCCCTGGTGAAGCATATCGATGCATTATTGCTCGATCTCATCCTTTTCTAGAAATGGATAGCAGTTGAGGAGGACGACTACCGAGGCGGTGTTTTAAAGGAGGCAAATGCGGTGGTCTTGGTGGCGCGAGGGGGGAAGCCCTGTAGGTGCGGCCATGGTGTCGCGCTATTCGCGAAGAAGGGACAAAAGATTTGGCTAAAGGGAGAAAACGCGGCCAACGTCAGCCGTCGGATGGCCGTGCCAAACCGTTAGATGGGGTCCTTGACCCCAGGACTTCGTCAGGCCCTCCAAATCCCACAAGATAGGGTCGAGGGTACTCAACCAAATCGCCTGTAATACGGCTTCGAACTCCCACAAGGTGATGGAAAAAAATCAACATGATAATGATAGTCCTCCACAATGATAGGAACGTTCCGGCAAACCCCGGTGCAGGACATGGTGGCGCCATTTGGCTCGTCATCCCCGGTTTACCCATCCGAAGGATCGTTGATTTTGAGCCAAAAGAGACGCTTGCACCGGTGTCCACGACTGAAGACCTCATCACAGTTGAAGCAAAGGCTCTTCACACGACGTTCGGCCATCTCTTGGTTTGACAGACGCCTGATGTGGGCGGGGCGCTCCCCTTTCTCGGCCCTGCCCGAGTCGCCGATCGAGGCTGGCTGGGACTGACTGTATCTCCGGAAGGAGCTATCACTGCTGCGGTGCCCAAATTGGGGGAAGTCCATCAGGATTCGCTTCTCGTAGAGGCGCGCCAGGCTCATGAACGTAGTAAGATCCGATGGGTGTTTGAACTCGATGTCCATGCGGAGCTGCTTATGCAAGCCCGCGGTGAAGAAGGCCACTTGGTGGGCCGCCGGAACTGACGGAGCGCGGGCATTGAGCACCTAAAACTGCTTTAAGTTGTCATCAATAGAGCCCAACTGTTTCAGGGAGATCATGTCGCTGATGGGGTTTCTGCAGAGCAGTGGGCCAAAGAGTAGGTTGCCTTGGACCTTGAAGTCGTCCCAAGTATGTAAATTCATCGTGAATGTGATGATCTAAAAGGATGTGTGAGACAATGACACAAGAGTGTAACATCGGGGTCGATTGAACGTATCCTAAATGAAAGAACTCCTCAAGTGATCCTCCAAAAGTCTCAATGGGAGGCTCATCAAGGAGTTTATTTATAGTAGGATAATCCTTGAGATGCATGTTATCGATTATAGCAGGGAGGGGATGATACAACTACTACAAAGTCGAAACTATGCTCTCGACCCTCATCCAGGATATGCCTCGCCACGACAATATAGGGAGGCTCAGGTGAACATGCATACAAAAGTGAGCCAATGATCGGAGGAGGGGTAGGGAAGGAACACATCACGATAGGTGCACTAAGTTGCCCATGCTCGCTCTTAGTAGGGGTCATAGGGGATGAGTCAAAATAAAGGATGGATCACTCATCAGACTTAGTACCTCACTGGGGTGAGATAAATCAGTCTCAGGTACCACTTTTATATTGTCTGACGGGCCAAGAGTGGCCAAAGTGGTAGCCTCAAAATGGAAGGGACTCATACTGGTGAGGTCAAGATGGTCATCCACTCGACTACCTCTAGTAGATCTCAAGGACTGCATATAATGAAATGTCTGCTCGAGAGATTCTGAGTAGTGATAGGTCAGCTTAGCACCTATCTCAGATCGAATCCCCGACCAAAATAGGGAAGCGGTCATAGCTGGCTCCTCTCAGATGTCGCTCCTCACTCCTAACTCATCAAACTAATCCCTATACCTAGTGACGGAAGCGGATCCTTGTTGAAGGGAGAATAAATGCTCGAGTATGCAACTTCGATAGGAAGCAGGTAAATACCTCTGACATAAAATCTGCTTCATTTCCACCCAACTAGTGATACGGTGAAGTCGTTCTTGCTCATGGTCCTCTCAATGCTAAGACAATATGCCCTCACATGATCTAGCAGTCTAAGTTTCGCAAATTTTATGCGACGCTCACCGAATAACTCAAAATGATCTAGATAATATTTCATGTCCACGAGCCAATAACTAAATGACTCAGGACTTGCTGAACCGTCAAACGAAGGGGCAACAGTACAAAACTGACGCTCAACATCTCTCTCAAATCGACGATCCTCATAATAATCATCTTTAAGGTAATCGAGTCGTGTTGAAGGATCAACACGATCCGCTCGCATGCTGGGATATAAACGACGACAATCATCATATATATCGTCTCTAGCATAGTAGGATAATGTCGGTGGATCAACACGATCTCTGAAAAGGATATGCTGCGATCGAGAATAATCATCATAGTAATGTGAGGATCTCTCTGAAGGGTCTCTATGAGAGCGGTTGTGAATGGACTCGGGATCCCCAAATAGAGGAGAAGAATAATAGTGATACCTAGGCATGAAGAAACCTATAGACTCTACAACTACATATTAAGCTAAAGCCCGAACCTAGGCTCTGATACCAATTTGATGTAGGGCGAATCTATATGATGTGGACTTAAGATGCTCTAACCCTAAATGCAACACACATGAGCTTGCGATGAATTTAATTGGCCGACTACGAACCCTAAAATGAAGATGCAAATGAATACAAACACACAATCCAATGGACTTACGAAATAACCCCAATGCGATGCACATGCAATGTCTCAATCATGCCAGTATTTTTCGGCGCACAATTAATTAAACAAATAAATTTTAAAGCCTCGTGCAAGCGTCACAATTAATTACAAATATTGCAATGAAAGTAAGTAGCCAACAATTACAAGTTAATTGAGAGTGCACTGAAATTAAAATGCGAAGCGAATAATTCTTGCACGTCAATAAAGAGATACAAAAATCAAATTAATTCCAGCCAAACATTGCTAATAATACAAGTTATCTGTACAATGCGAAGAAATGAACACTAGAAAGTAAAGGTTACGAAGTAATGTGTTTCGGTGGAGGCGGTGGCTGTCCGAAAGGGAAACAAGGACTGGTTGAACTAGATTTGACTGTGGAGAGCGGGATCGGGCTGTGGGAAGGTAGATCTGAATTTATGTAAGAGGATCCGAGCAGTGGGGAGGTAGATCCGGTTGTACGGAGGCAGATCCGGACTGCGAGAGTTTAGATTTGGCGGTATGGAGGTGGATCCGGGCTGTGGGAGTGAGATTTGATAGAGGGGAGGCTGGTGGTGGATCCACGAAAGGGGGGTGGTGGCTGGGAGTGGCTGACAGCAGCAGGAATGAAGGGGGAGGTGGCAGCAGTAGCAAGGGAGAGTGGAGAAACCGTGGGAACTGTGGAAGGAGGCATCCTACGGGCTGGAGAAGCGCTGGATGCGAGGTCGGCTAGCTGGAGGGGATCTGGTGGGGTGGTCTACGACTGGAGAATGGGAGGGTGACGGCAGAAGGGGCGTCACACCCCCTTGAGGCGGTAGAAGTGCCCTGCGCCTGCACCGGGAGCGGAAGGCGTTGCACCTTCCTGACCTCGCGGTTCCCTCTTTGAAACCTAAATCCTCGATGAAAAAAATCTTCATGCGGGTACCGGGGAGTATAATGGTGGGGGGTGGGGGGAATGAATTAGGTTAAAATTATTCTATGGCTACGGTTGCCCGACGAATAAATCAACCTAACTCTCAAAATACAAGTCAGAAAAATAAAAATACAATACATAAAATTAAAAAAATCGAGCCGGGCGCGATCACGGTCTCGGATCGTCTATCCGATAGCCCAAAAGTCGTCGATCACCATCAAATTTTGATTAGACGTGCAAAATAAAATTTTTGATAGCATAGAACCAACGGTAGGTCGGGTGGCTGTTCTTAATTTTATTGTATCACCAAAAAATTATGGATTGCCTTACTATATAGTATAGATGTATATTAACATTGTAAACTCAGCGGGGAAATTTTGTAATTTTAAAATGTAGTGTGGAGGTTCCTATAATTATGCAAAGTTGGAGGGAAGGTTCCTGTGAATGATCCTTATAACTAATTTGTTCATTTTGATTGCGTTATATATTGTGATATTATCTGATAATGCGCTATTATATCCTATCTCAAAGAGATGCAATCTTGGTCCCATAAATATTGCTAGAGGTGATTGCAAAGGCCCTGCAATTGTTGTTGGAGATGATAATATTGCAGAAAGGCTCCCCAAATCTGACCAAAAAGTCGCAAAAAGCTAGAAAGCCAAAAGTAGAAAAATATGTTGTTGAATTGGGTGCCATGTTTAGGGAAGAAGCCACATATGCACCTAAAAAAACCCAGAAAAGGGCACCCAACTAATTTTTTCCCTATCTCTAGCAAAGCTAAACGTAGCTTCTTGTAGTTGTCAACTGGATCTGGATTGAACTAAATATTTTGATACAGGGACATTCGTGCTGATTATAACTTCCCGGAAAGAAGTTGGATCATATCTTGGCTTCCCAATTTACTCTGCAAAGACTATGAAATTTTTGTCATGCAATGATGTTCGGAGGACTTCACAGGTGGTATTTTCTTGAATTGCTACATTCTAATTAGTCTTTCATAAAGTCCTCACACGTCTATCTACCTCCTTAGATTCCATGCTCCCTCTAGGTCTTAGTGTCACTATACAACAACAACACTCAAGCCTTTATCCCTCCATAGTGGGGTCGGCTATTTGGATCATTTGTCTCCTTTGCACCCTATGTTGAGTCATAATCTGACTAATGCCTAAGTACATTGTATCTTTCCTTATAATTTCATTCCAAATCTTTTTTGGTCTACCCATACCCCATTTAACATGCCTAGTAGCTAAACTCTCACAACACAAGTGCTTCTAATTGTCTCCTTTGTATGTGTCCGAACCATCTTAATCGAGCTTATCACATCTTTTCTACAATTGGTGTCACTCCTGTGTTATCCCTGATACATTCATTCCTAATTTTATCCATTCTCATGTGTTCACATATCGATCTAAGCATTCTCTTCTTCACACCTCCCATTTTTTGCTCATGTACATAGTTCATTGCCCAACATTCAGAACCGTAGAGCATCGCTGGTTTAATTGCAGTACGATAAACCTTGTCATTAAGTTTTAATGGTATTTTATGATCACATAAGATCCCAGACGCGCTTCTCCACATCAACCAAGCTGCTTGGATTTTATGTATCACATCTTTATCCGCACCTACATCTTTTTGAACTATCAACCCCAAATATTTAACTCATTGAGGGAAATATCTTGGTTACCCAACTTAATGACGGAGTCATCCGTCCTTCTTGCACTACTAAATTTAAGCTCCATTTACTCTATTTTTAACTTTCTCTAAAGTGTCTCGCTATGGTCCTAAGTGTAACTATGTGTTGAAAAAAAAACTCTCATCCCACCTGTTCATATGTTGTGCAGAAAAGAAACGAGCGGTACTTCATGTCTTTGCTGAGGATAGTGGAGTCAACACCTGGTTTATATTATTCTTATGAAATAGACCTAACATTAAAGTAAGTTTCTCAATGCACGCTTCCTAGTATTATTTCCAATTAATTTAGGTCCTTTTCAACTTTGTTATAACATCTGGTTCTCATGGAAATATCATGATAATTTTATGTTTAATGATTTTGATCAATAAATATGTATACACTGTTTTCTAGCTTACAGAGAGCATGCATGTTGGATGAAGGGAGATTTAGCAAACCACTTTGGAAGCAGGTCAGTTACTGGGTTTATAGTTTTACTTGGTCCTTTCTTCCCTTCTTTTCTTTTGTCCTCACTTGAGAGCAGAGTTAAATGAAAACAATCACCATATATTAAGAGATACACAAAAAAAACTACAACAACACTCACACAACATCTGAGAGTTCACCTTGCCCATCTTGATTGCATACCATGATTGTGAAATGGTAATACCTGACGGCAGATTAACAATTTTGAAGTTAAACACAAATCTTTTGATCATTTTTGGAGGTTGTTTGGTTCTTCTCTCTGTCGTTAGATACTTGCAAAATGTTGTTTTTGTGTTCTCATTGAAAAGTTTGTTGTGTTGCCAGCGAAGATCATGCTGTATTGCTTCCATGTCATGCATAAGTGGCGTGGCTTTAAATTTGAGCTATAGTGATTATCAATTTTTTCTTCTTTATACATGTTTTTGGCTCAAAGCCTGATATATCTATTTATGGCTTCAGTATATTTTAAGCTCAATAAATATAGTTTTTGTTGTGCATTCTTCTTGGATTTTAAGATAGGCTCTGGGAAATACTGAACTTACAACTGAAGTTTAGATTTACTGATGGTTAGATCAGGGGGAACTTCTTCATGAAGATAAAAAAAACAAAGGCAAGCAAAGATATATCATTTTGTGCTTGCTGCAATCCTCTTGTGTTCATGCGAGGATTAGGAAATGGAGCACAATTTCCATAAATAGTTTAACATTCCTTTGCGTGTCTCATCTTTGCTTAACTACAATGATTGTGCTTGGCTTATATTTTTCACTAAAATGTACATTGGTGATGTTATTGTTGGGAATTTCTTTTAATATTTATCTCTACTTTTCAGGCTGATCCACGCTTTATTTGGAATAGAAACTTGCTTGAAGACCTCATTGAGCATAAGGTTGTGACAATATATAATTGATGATCATATTGTTAATTTATGAAGTGTGCATTAACTTGATTCTTCCTTTCTTTGCAGCTTGATGCGTTTGCAATTCCTTTCATACAAGGAAATATCCTTCCAATGCAAAACTATTTTTCAGAAACACTTTGTGACGGAACGCCACGACCAACGCGCGTGTATACCCGTAGGAGGCGGTGACCCGCTAATCCGGACGGGCGATAGGAGCTCATGGTCGCGTCCGGATGTGTGTTTTTAGCCAATTTCATATTTTGTACTTTTTATTTTGAGATGTATTTAACCCCCGATCAATCCAGACTAGTGTAAGCCGTCCTATTCGGGTGGTTTGTGATTGTAGTTATGCGGAGACGGTTATTAGGCGGTTTAGTGCAATTCTATTTAAATAGGGAGGGGGCGCAGGCAGTATCGTTACTTTTTGGAGAAAATTCAAAACCATGGTCTTCTTCCTCCTCCTGGTGCGATGCCAGAGTGAGGCCTTCCTGGTGCGACTCCAGGACCCGCAACCCTACTCTCCCGTAAGTTTCAATTCCACCTCCTTCCCCGTATACAACCATCCCAGCTGGCCTCCTCCATATTCCCCCTTCCGATTCATCATCCGCCCTTATTCCTCACCGCAGGACCACATAAACCCTTCCCCCCCGCCCTACCTGTAGACCCACCCGCATGCTTTCCTCCTCCCACCACCGCCAGAAGTTACTCCACCTCCCCTAATTACTTCTCCACCGCCTGAAGCCCGCCACCAACCCCTCATTCCAGTTCGTCGCAAGTCCTCCTTCCTTCTGTCCAACCAGCCCGCAACCCTCCTTAACCATAACCTTCTCCGCCTCCCCCATTTTATCCGTGGACTCCACCCATATTCCCATCCCATACCTCCAGCCACTGTCTTTCCCCCTTACTACCCGTGGAATCCACCATTCATGTCACACAGTAGTTCCTGGTTTCGACCTGTTTAGCGACTACCGAGGATCAGGTATGGTGCGATGTCATCCCTATGGACGTCGCCCACGTTCTTCTTGGGAGACCCTGGCTATACGACTGTGACACCACGTGTTATGGTTGGTCCAACACGTGTGTATTTTTCGACAAAAGTCGGAAGATTACCCTTACCCTGACTCAGCCCATGGACGCTCCCAAAGGCAAGGTCGATTCTTCGGTTAGTGTGGGGTCGTCAAGGCCCCTACATGTTTTGAGGAGAGATGAGTTCCTGAGAGAGAGAGAGCCTAGAGTTTGGGGTCATATTTATCGTGGAAGCCACGATGACAGCCAATACCCCTAGGGAGACTGAGATTGCCGACCCGGACGTTCGACAGGTGTTCGATGACTACATAGAAATTATGCCCGAGGAGCTCCCCGACGAGCTTCCCCCACTGAGAGATATCCAACATGCGATCGATCTGATTCTCGGGGCATCTTTGCCCAACCTCCCTCATTATCGCTTAAATCCAGCAGAACTCAAGAGGCAAGTCGTTGATCTACTGGGGAAGAGGTTCATCCGAGAGAGTTTGAGTCCCTGCGCTGTACCGACCCTTCATACCCTGAAGAAGGACGAGAGATGGCACATGTGTATCGATAGCCGCGCCATAAACAAGATCACGGTAAAGTATTGTTTTCCAATTGTTCGCCTCGATGACCTTCTGGACTCGATGACTAGTGCCTAGATCTTTTCGAAGATCGATCTTCGCAGTGGTTACCACCAGATTAGAGTTAGAGAGGGGGATGAGTGGAAGAAGACCTTCAAGACGAAGGACGGCTTGTACGAGTGGTTGGTGATGTCGTTCGGATTATCAAACGTACCCAGTACATTTATGAGAGTGGTGACTCAAGTTCTGCGACCCTATGTGGACAAATTCCTGGTCGTATACTTCGATGATTTTTTGATATACAGCCAGGGACGCACTGAGTTCTTGCGTCATATTCGCCTTGTATTTGAGCTCCTTTGGAAGGAGCATCTCTATATCAACTTGAAAAAGTGCTCTTTCTTGTTCTCATTCGTTCACTTCCTAGGTTACATAGTATCAGTTTCTGGTATTTCTGTGGACCCTGATAAGGTCAGGGTGATTCGAGAGTGGCCCATCCCGACCAACATTAATGAGGCCCATAGCTTTCATGGACTCACCACTTTCTATAGAAGGTTAGTACGACTACCTGAGATTCTGTTGTCCCTATAGCTGAGTTTGCGTATAATAGTTCTATTAATAGAACCACAAGTTTGAGTCCGTTCCACTTATGTTAGGATACGAGCCTAGGAAGCCTATTGACCTAGTGGATATCCCTATAGGGGCCAGACCCAGTGAGTCAGCCGAGTCATTCATACAACATGTACATGCACTCCACGAATTGGTTCAAAAAAGAATTGCAGCCAGTAATGAGTATTATAAAAATCAAACAGATCTGCATAGGCGAAAACAAAACTTTGAAGCAGTGGAACATGTATTAGTTCTTATTCAATCTAAGATGTTCCCATAAGGACTAGCAAAAAAATTAAGCTCTTGCAGAATGAGCCCTTACACAGTCGTGCGGATCGGATCAAACGCATATGAGATTGATATTCTTCATGGTACGGGTATCAGCCGAATATTCAACATAGAGGATCTGACTCCTTACTACGAGGAGCGTGTGTATGTGGAATCTTCCTCCATTCCTCTATCAGAGCCATTATCTCCTATAGCCCCTCTACCTGAGTCCGTTTCTCCTACTACCTCCACCAGTCCTACCCTATTTCCACCCACAGAGTCGCGCCTTGGGGATTGCCTTGCACCACCGACGGTTACACCGACACAGCTGTCAGACGGAGACGCATCACAACCATGCAGAGACACATCATTGTCAGATGGAGATACATTACAGCCTGAGCCACCTGCTTCTATAGACGACGTTCTTCAGATCATCGACCACGATTACTACACTGTGGGCGACGAGATACCGTACACTATCTTGTCCATTGGAGCGGCTGACCTTTGCACGAAGCTACATGGATTTCTTTAGAGAAGCTTCAGAGACTCGCTACACAGCGAGTACGACCACCTTCACTCACCAGAGTTGAGCGTTTTTAAGCCGGGGGGTGTTGACGGCGTGCCACGACCAACGCACATGTATACGCGCAGGAGGCGGTGACCCATTGTCCGGACGGGCGATCAGAGCCAATGGTTGCGTCCGGATGTGCGTTTCCAGTCAATTTCATATTTTGTACTTTTTATTTTGAGATTTATTTAACCCCCGATCGGTCCGGACAAGTGTGAGCCGTCCGATTCGGGTGGTTTGTGATTGCAGTTATGTGGAGCTGGTTATTAGGAGGTTTAGGGCAATTCTATTTAAATAGGTAGGGGGCGCAGGCAAGAGGTATCGTGAGTGGAGAAAATCTGAAACCGTGATCTTCTTCCTCCTCCCGGTGCGATGCCGAAGTGAGGCCTTCCTGGTGCGACTCCAGGACCCGCAACCCTACTCTCCCGTATGTTTCTATTCCTCCTCCTTCCCCGTATTCAACCATCCCAGCCGGCCTCAGCCATATTCCCCCTTCCGATTCATCATCCGCCCTTATTCCTCACCGCGGACCACATAAACCCCTCCCTTCCCCCCGCCCTGCCTGTAGACCCACCCGCATACTTTCTTACTCCCACCACCGCCAGAAGTTACTCCACCTCCCCTCATTACTTCTCCACCACCTGAAGCCCGCAACCAACCCCTCATTCCAGTCCATCGTGAGTCCCCCTTCCTCCCTTCCAACCAGCCCGCAGCCGTACTTTACCATAACCTTCTCCGCCTTCCCTATTTTATCCGTGAACTCCACCCATATTCCCATCCCATACCTCCAACCACTTTCTTTTCCCCTTACTACCCGTGAAATCCACCATACTCCCTCCGCTAAACCCTCTTCACCGAGGAATACCTTCAGTTCAACCCGAGTGCTTGCCAACAACCGCCTCCATTGCCTCTGCACGTGTTACTTGTGGTGAAAGTCTATCCTTTTGTTGTTATTTTGGTGAAGTTTGTATTGTGGTGGATATTTGTTTCAATTGTGCTATTAGTCCATTTGCCGTACAACTTGTGGGGCTTATTCTGTGCTTGCTAAGTTACTTGTGTCTCGTTTTGTTTGTGAACAATATTTGTTTCACTAAATCAAGTTCTGGCAAAAAGCTTATGCACTTGCAATTTTCTATAATAATAATAATTACGGTTACAACTATTAATTTGGACCAGTTGTTCAATTCATAAAGGTTGCATTTAGTAACCCCACCCCGAGTCTACCTACCATTGCATCACTTTGCATATTCGAATAGGCACTAAATTTATTCCTAGAGTAAGGCGTCCTTGCCTCTGCTCCCCTTTGTTGTCTATGCTTACATGTGTATTGAGGATGAAGAACATTATTGTTCTTCATATGATACTTTGTGAACACTGCTTTTGGCGTACCTTAACAATGTTTAAGCTTTCAGACCACTGAGTTCACCGTTAAAAAAATACCTGCCAAGGTTACTTTGATCTCAAGGAGATGCAACCGCCGTCTCGGTACAAGACACTACTGTTTATGTTCAGTAGTTTTATTGCCCCAATTTTAATGGTCTAATATGATTAACACATTCATAACGTTTTCAGGAACAAGAATGTGGAGGAGAGGAGCCAATCTTGAAGGTGACACTGCTAACTTTGTCGAAACAGAGCAGTTACTAGAAGCCGAAGGATGCACGTCTTCATTTTTGCAGGTGGTTGCATATTTTACATATTAATTAATGAAAGTAGTAGACTATCGAGTAATATTCTATCATTGGCTTAAACCTTCTATCATCATGATAAGAATACTCTTAATTGTATTTTTATCTTTTTTGTTATGCTTACTGTCCTATTTATAAACTACATGTGTTTTTCAACTAATCCTCTATATAACAATTTATTATGCTTTGGATTTCTTGCAACCTTAAATTTTCTCATTAGCGATGAGGCTCTTTTGCAATACTTCACTATTGGCTAGAACCCAATTGTTGACCTTGGCTATAGCTCACATCATCTCATTCCCTTGACCTTGGCTATAACTCACATCATCTCATTCCCTTATTGCGATCCTTTGCTCGCCTTCTCTGCAAGCCCGTCATCCTAATAATCTTACCTCTAGTGGTCTCTTCCTTGTCTCATCCTCTCTAATGGTTCTTCCTCAGTGGGCCACCTCTCTCCATCCTGTGCATAACGAACAACACCACAATTTGACTTGTTACAACATCTCGCCCGCCCGCGGTATAAAATTCGTGACCGATGATCCGAAGTATGTCGCCAGTGGAAGTACGTGGATCTGTCTGTAATGTATCTCCGTTTGATTGCTGGATCGTTGGAACCGTCGATGGTGTAGAGTGACCCTCGTGAAGAGACTCCTCAGGTGGTAGTAAGGACAGACTGGTAGGGACCAAAGGAGGCGAAGGCTTAGGTATGGGTGTGGAGGAAGGATCCACATACATGCGCTCCATGTAATAAGGAGTCAAATCCTCTATATTGAATACTTGACTGATGCCCATACCATGAGGGATGTCAATTTCAAAAGCATTAGTACCGGTCCGCCGAACGACTGTATATTGGCCCATTCGGCGAACACTTAATTTTTTTGCTGGTCCTTGCGGGACCCTCTCAAGTCTAATGCGAATCAACACTTGCTCTCCTACCTCAAAGATTTGTTCCCTCCTTTGTTGGTCTGCTCGATCTTTATAATAATCAGTGTTGTAAATGTCGGCCGACATGCCGTCCGACATGCCTGACATGTCGGTCGACATAAATCTTTTTGGAAAAAAACGTCACGACATCGACATTTTACGAAAAATTGTCGTTTTTGAAAATATCCCCGATATATCGAACAATATCTCGTGGATGTTATATGACGGGTACTAAAAATATATATTTTTCATTTTCTTTTAAGCGTCTGAGCGGTAATATTTTTTGTGTGCTATATTTCGTGCATCTCTCTGAGCCAAGATTTGTCTTCTTTCTCGTCTCATTCTCATTTGATACTCTTTATATCGTTTATTGTCATTGTTAACTCAAATCCCGTGACGACGAAGGAGAGTATCCCGAGGAGGCGGATAATCCATGCCAAACAATTGTTCCCAGAGTCCGCCGGCTCCTCAGGCAGACATTCTGGAGTGATGGCAGACACCCCCCTGGAGTGCGGCAATGCCCGACAAGGACAGTCAGCATGCGACTTTCAGGCGGTTTCTCAAAGCACAATTCGAGAGCTCTGGTCTAGAGTATGCGCAACTACCTTAGCCAAGTCCGTGCAGACTCTTCCTTTTTGATCCAGCCCAAGAAGCGCCACGCAGTTTCCTGCGGTCTCTTCTTTAGTTTCCGCCGCCCGACTCATCGTGCACCTCGGGCAGCTACGCATTTAATGTCACTTTTTATAAGGCATTAAATGCCCTCCGTTTCGAGAACCTTCCACGCAGCTTACCCTCTAGTATAAAAGGGGGACCAGGGGTGCTTTGAGGGGACATACGGACTTGGCCAAGAACTAGCCTAGTCGCTGGTGCGGACACTAAGCCTGTTCAAGCTTTTTTTTTTCTCTTAGTGTTCGCCCGAACACTCGTGTAATCCTCATTTTTAATTAATCAAGAGACCTGTCACAATGAAGGCATTTGCCGCGGCGGGTCAAATCTATTGTTCGCCGCTGCCAACGACACTCCCTTTTCAGTCCGCAGAGCCAGTAGCCAGTTGCTTGCGAGCCACCCTTTCCTCTGCCGACCACCCTATGCAGGGATAACACGCGGAGAGTTGGTGACTTTTTTGGCTCCAATAGAATTTGGTGCGGTGAGCGTGAAGCCAAGTGGTTGGCGAAATCGCCCTTGCTGTCAATAGCAGTAGTGCTCGCCCCGCAACCTTCAGATCCATCCAGTCAGTGAAGTCTCCTGGTGCTAGCGCGAACCTAGTAGAGATTGCAGGAGGCCTTCAGGAGGAATGTTGCCGACCTTTCCTCCAGGCGAGTGGACACTCGCAGAGGATCGTGAGATTGGCGCAGACGCTCAATGTCAGTTTGTTGCTCGTTAGGGCGGAGTGTATCTCGAGCCCTCGTAGGAGGTTCAGGAGGTACCCATCCATGGGGGGGGGGGATGGAAGCAGGACCGTGTCCGCCAACGCCGAGTTAGAAGAGAAAAGTAAAGCATTCCTCATTTAGTGCTTGCTTGACAACCTCGATGTCTTCACATGGACAGCCTCTGACATGACTGGCATCAGTCCAGAGGTCGCATGTCATCGCCTTAACATCGACCCAAACTTCAGGCCGGTTAAGCAAAAGAAGAGAACGATAGCTTCCATCCTCACCGGTCCCATCCGCGAGGATGTGGCTAAATTATTAGAGGAAGGGTTTGTTCGGGAAGTTCAATATCCGAACTGGATTTTCAATGTAGTAATGGTACGAAAGCCCAACAGAAAGTGGAGAATGTGTGTTAACTTCATGCATCTCAACAAGGCATGCCCCATGGACTGCTACCCACTGCCCCAAATAGATTCATTAGTTGACTCGGTAGTAGGGTTTTCGGTAATGAGCTTTTTGGATGTCTTCTCCGGATATCACCAAATAAAGATGCAGGAGCCCGATGTTCCTCATACCGCGTTCATCACAGACGAAGGATGCAACTTTTATCGGGCCATGCCATTCACATTAAAGAATGCCGGAGCAACATATGATGGATTATGTTTCAAGAATTAAAAGGGCCGTAGCCTGGAAATTTACGTGGACGACCTACTCGCAAAATTCATAATATGGATGATCATCTGAGGGATCTAACAAAAATATTTGGCACGCTTCGAAAGTTAAACATGAGGTTTAATCCCGCCAAATGCATATTTGGAGCCACCAGGGGAAAGTTCCTCGGGCACCTGCTCTCCTCCTAGGGTCTGGAGCCCAATCTTGGCAAGGTGAAGGCCATCTTAGAAATGAAACCCCCGAAGAGTCCGAAGGAAGTTGAATAGTTGGCAGGGAGAGTAGCAGGGCTCAACTGTTTTATCTCACGTTCAAGAGATAAGTACTCCTTTCTTCAACACACTCTTGGGAAAAAAGGAGTTCGAGTGGACCAAAGAATGCGATCAGACTTTTGAGGAGTTGAAGCATCAGTTAACCATAACTCTTCTTCTTCAGAGTCCTCGCCACTAGAAGATCTATTCTTTTACTTGGGAGTTGGGAGAGATGTCATTAGTTCACTTTTGGTGCAAGAAGAAGGCTAGTGATGTAACCTTGGATTAGGATTTCAAGAATAATTAGCTTTAAGAAAATAATTTTTATTTTTGTTATAAATAAAATGATGGACCTGAAAATAAATAATTATTTTAAATTTTAAAAGAGGGCCGAGTGGCCAAAATCGAGACGCTCGCGCATAACACTACTCCTACCGCTAAACTTCAGGAAAACCGTTATTCGTTAATCGACTAGAGTTCGACGACGACTAACAGGTTGAACCATCGCGTGATTTGTATGTTCACAAGCACGTTCCACAAGCCATAATTTATGAAATAGATGGAAATTATAGCGGTTCGAACGGTCGGGTAAGCTCTTAATTATTTAATTGAAAGTATAAATTTAGAACCAAGTAAATTAGAGCAAGAATTGAACAAGATACTACAAGAGATCTGCCCGTTCCCAAATCCCCTCGCAGAAGTGGACTAATGCGGCAACCGTTTGCTGGAAGGATTTTGCCGTAGTCGACACCAATCAGAAATGGCTTGGCGTGACCCGAGAGAAGGGTTTGTCGCTTCCGACTGGGCCTGACTGGGCGCCGGAGGGAGTAGAGGAGGCCGCCGGTTGTAGGGGAGGCAGTTCCTGGTGTAGTTGAAGGAAAGAGGCCGCCGGTTCGTCTGGGCCGACGATAATTGGATGGAACGTCGGAGTTCCTTCTGATTTCCGTCATCATGGCCAAGGGAGAAGGCGATGACTGGGCAGGAGCGGCAGCAGGAGGAAGGAGAGGCAGACGTTGCCGATGGTGAACAAGATGAACATCGGCGAGAGGGGAAACTTGTACGGGGTTCCCGACAAATAGAGAATGAAAACGATTTCGTTCTTTGCGTCTGGGGTCCAGCTTCTTCTTGTTCAACGGAGGATTTAAATAATGATTTATTTCATTGCACTTTTCCATACCAGGGCCGACCAAATTAGTTTAATGATGATTTTTTTTTTGCAAACTTTTCTTAACAGGGCCGGCCAAAAATTGATATCCCAAATTTAATCATTTCCAAATACTTCATTTCCAATGGTGCTCTTTCCACAAATTTAACGGTTTGAAAATGTCTCCCAAAATACTATTTCCTAATATTGTTACTCTATTTTAATTTTAAATTTATACGTTTTAAATAATTTTAAGCTTGCCCGTTACGTCCGAACGACTAAAATTACCGGACCTATTTATTAAGGGTCTCATCGGACGGTCAACCCAAAGAGCCAAATATCAAAGCAAATGTGAGACAAACAAAATACATGATAAATAAATCCATAAATAAAATGTGTGATGCCTAGTGACGTTATGCATTAACTGATGCGACAGAGGATGCATCAGCTTGAAGCAATTCCCTGTGCACTATGCCAGCCATGTGTTGAAGAGTGTAGAAACTCGCTACCCAATCTTGGAAAAGCTGACACTAGCCCTGATTGTTTCAGCACGAAGGCTTCGACCGTACTTCCAGGCTCATTCCATTCGAGTTGTGACCGATCATCCCCTGAGAGCAGTCTTGGAAAAGCTAGATCATTCAAGGAGGCTGGTTAAGTGGGTCATCGAACTCAGCGAGTTCGACATCGCATACGTCCCAAGGGCTGCCATCAAGGCACAAGTCTTGGCTGACTTCCTTGTTGACTTCGCAGTCAGAAACGACGCCAGAGAAAAAGCTCTTGGGCCATTGGGTTGGAAGATGTTTGTGAACGGCGCCTTCGGCTTGAAATCAATAGGAGCAGAAATCGTCCTAGTCAGCCCCTGTGGAATCTGGATTGAACATGCCGTAAAGTTTCTTTTTCCCGTAACCAACAACCAGACTGACTATGACGCTTTATAACATGATTGAACTTGGCTCGGGAGATAGGCAAAGATCTAGAAGCAAGGACTGACTCCTTGATCATGGCATCACAGATCAATTGAGTCTTCGAGGCAAGGGAACCGCTCCTGCAACCGTATTTGGCCCTTGTCAAGCAGTGCGTAGGGCACTTACGCACCTTCCATATACGTCATATTCCAAGGGAGGAGAATACAAAAGCTGACGAATTAGCCAGACATGGGAGTCCAGTCGGAGGAACTCTTACAGAGTTGTTTCCTCCCGCATTAGAAGAAGCAGATATCATGGAGATAGACTCCTTCGTGGATGAATCCTTTCGTTCTTTACTTCACAACGGGGAGGTTCACCCCTTGATAAACGATAAAAGGAGGCTCACTATACTCTAGTGTCAGGCATCCTCTATCGGAAGTCTCTTCTTTCCCCTTGCCAAGATGTATGACAGAAGAAGAGGTTCCTCGAATCCTGCAGGAAGTGCATTCGGGGGAGTGCGACAACCACTCTGGTACCAGGAACCTTGAAAAGACGATCCTCCAACAAGGATAGTTTTGGCCAACAATTAGGAAGGATTGCACGGATTTTGCCAAGAAGTGTGAAATGCCAAAAGTTCTCCCCCCTCCAGGTCCAGGCGGCTCAGCAGCTCAAGAGTATTTCAGTCCCCTGGCCTTTCGCCGTTTGAGGAATGGATCTAATTTGCCCGTTTCCGATGGCAAGTTGTCAACGTCGTTTTATCCAAGTAATGGTCGACTACTTCAGCAAGTGGATAGAGGACAAGGAGCTCGCCCGAACTACCACTCAAGTGATAAAGAACTTCATCTGCGTGAAAATTGTCTGCCGATACAGGGTTCCAGCCGCTATTGTGACAGACAATGGTCCTCAGTTCGCAAGTGAAGAACACACTGACTTCTGCGACCAGCTGGAACCGAGCTGCGGTTTTTATCCGTTCATCACCCGCGGAGCAACGGTTAGGTAGAGGCGACCAACAAGCAGATCTCAAATATACTTAAGAAAAAGATGGAAAATGCTCGTGGTAATTGGGCAGAGCAGTTACCAGCAGTTCTGTGGACCCTCCGTACGACCCCTTCCTCAGCAACTACTGAAACCCCTTTCAAGCTTTTGCACGTATTCGAGACCCTTATTCCAGTGAGCTTGATATAGAGAGCCCACGATTGCTGCTGGCCAAACGAGGAAGCAACGACTGGATGAAGTTCAACGACGAAGAGCAGAGGTGTAGTCTCGACCTGATCGAAGAACTCCGAGATCAGTCGGTGATCCGGCAGGCGGAAGCTAAGCGGAGGATGGCCAAGTACTTTGACAAGAATGTTTGGGTAAAGCAGTTCGAGATGAGAGATCTCGTGCTAAAACGGTGGATGTAGCTTCGAGAGCAGCCTCAGTAGGAAAACTCAAACCTAATCGGGAAGGTCCTTTCGTTGTCAAGGAGGCGCTCAAGAATGGGGCCTATAGGTTGCAGTCGTATGAGGGCGAGGAGCTATCCAACACCTGGAGCGGTGACGACCTGAAGAGATACTATTCCTAAAGCAAGGTGCGCTTCTTTCCCTTCAAATTCTGACTCGTTTCACAGAGCCAAAGTTTTCCCCTTTCTCTGCGGAAAACCCCTAGCACAACGTAGTGCAAGAGAGCATTATTGCAGGCACACACAACCTCTAGTCTGGTGAGTCCCGGAGCTTGCGTGGACCCCCCGAACGAATCCGGACGTTCGCGACAGGCGGCATACATCGAGCCTTCGACCCTCCTGCCGGTATCGGTCACTTCCCTCATCATAAGACCGCAATAATTGCTCTCAGGAGATACTCTTGAGTGGCATAAGTGGCGGGTTCGGATGTGTTGATCGACCGCGCATTGAGGCATTGTTATTGTTACTGGTCTCCTTTTTAAGGGCAGAATTTGAGCAAAAAACACTTATTCCCCTCCAACGTTCTTCGACGTTGTGAGCGGACGAGTGCCCTGCGGATACCTTGTGCTAAAAACAACGATTTTAACCCCTGACAACGAACCCAGACTATCTGCAAACTCTTTATCGAAGGTTCCACAACCCTCGTCATGACAAGCTTTCCGTGGACGAGTATACCCACGAGTTTTTAGTGATGCAGTCTAGGTTAGAACTGTACGAGGAAGTCGATATGCCATTGTCCCGTTATCTAAACGGGCTTCGTTATGCTATTAGGGATGAGCTAGAGTTGCATGACTTTAGAGATTTGGGTGAAGTTTCTAGTAGAGCCCGTAGGGTAGAGGCCTCACTTTAGAAGAAGACGTCTGGGCATAGGTCTACTGATATGCTTTACTCGAGCACCACCACCACTGCACCCACCTCCAAGAATTCTGATCCCCCTCCTCATGTCACTACTGGGACCCCAACTCCTCCCACTGGCCTCACCCGGGGTAAGGAGCTGTTGGGATCCAAGCCCAACCTTGGAGTCTTCCGATGCTTCAACTGTATGGAGCCCGAACACAAATCTTCTGAGTGCCTGCGACGCCACTTCGTTGCAATTACTGATTCCTCTGATGGACATGAACTAGAATATGGAGTCTTCTTTAGTAACCCCAAGCCTGAGCCCGAGTCTGATAACGTGATGGAGGTCGAAGGAGAACAAGCTGAGCACTTAGTTTGTGTATTACGTTATAGTTTGATTTCCCCTAGTGAGACCACTGAACGTGATTTTCAGAGACATGAGATTTTCTGCACTAATGCCCGTATTCAGGGGCATTTTTGTTCCATCATCATTGACAGCGGTAACATGAAAATTTTTGTTTCTCAACATATGATTGAGAAGCTAGGACTCGAGACTCATCCCTTGGAGCGGCCCTATCACTTATCTGGGGTTAATAGTCACATGACTATGCCCGTTACTTATCATTGTCTTGTAAAGTTCTCTATCTGGGATGCGTATTAGGATTCTTTTCTCTGTGATGTCTCCCCATCAATGTCTTCCATATCCTTTTAGGTAGAGCATGACAGTACGATAGGCACATCGTGCATGATTGTGTGAGGAACTCTCATTTCTTCGATCACTGTGGTCGCAAGATTGTTCTTCTTCCCCAGAAGAATAGTCTTGTTCCTAGGGCACCTAAGAGGACCTCGTCATCATCTCCCTCACCTTCCTTAGTTACCGCTACACCACTTCTATTTAGTGCCACTCTTTTACTTGGACCCCGCTCCAGGAAGAAGCACTTATTCTAGTGCGACATTCATCTTGGATGATGCTCACACTTTTGGTGATCCTACTTTGGGTTCACCTTATATAGATTTTGTTTTTGGTGATCACACTTTTAGTTCACCGCACTAGCCTACGATTATGAGCGAGCTTGATTTTAAACTTTCTAGGCTTAGTCGTAGTAAGAGAATTGACTCAGTCCCTAGATTGTTTTTTCTTAATAGGCACACACGATTTAGGGGATTTCTGTGGTTGATTTTAAAAGAAAAAATTGAACTCGGTTTAAAAATTGGTGGTTTTAGTCAGATATCAGTGAGTGACGATAGATGGTTGCTCTTGATTTCGCAAACTTTCATAGGTGTCTCGCACGAGTCCGTATAATGCAATTTGTTCTAATGAATCCACAAGTTAACCATGTTTACTCTCGACCTTGCTTCTTTCTTTGCTTTAATGATCCACCCTTTTTCCCACTGTCGTACTCACCTCCACTTTGTCGTACTCACCTCCTTGCAACATTGATTTTTATTAAACAATTGCATGTCTTGCATGAATTTTTGACTAACAGTTTCCGAGAAATTTTGGAAAACCATAACTCTGCGGTTGATTTCATCGCCAAGAGTAATATTTTTCCAAAGGAGATGAGTTTTCTGTTCCTTTCAGAGAAAGAGGGTTTGCCAATAGATATTGTGCTGCGATAATGAATCCTTCCTGTGTTTGACCATCTACCTTGGCATGGCGGAGGCAATGTTTGACTTGTGTCGTTTGGATGTTTCAGTGGCAGGTTCCATCAAGGTCTCGACGGGGTCGAGATTCTTCAACCCCGGGGGAATTGATGCAACCTGAGTTGCACTGTTACTTTTTTTACTGTATTTATTTAAATATTTTGTAGCACATGTCGTCACGCATGTATGCCTTTTATTTCCCGTCTATTTGTTTGTTGTGTCGCATTTGCACAATCTTTCATGCGACTTATTGGTGTGACCGGCCAACGAGATCTTAAATAAATTGGTCCGTCAAATTAAGACTAGGGTTAATTTGGGCAAGCAAGAAATGGAATTATTAAAATGTCAAGTAAATCTAAAATTAATATTTTTGGTAACACTTTTGTCTAATTTCAGATTCTTTGAATCAAACCCTTTACATCCCTTTTAATTATTCTCATTCAATACCTCTTTAACCCTTGAAATCCCAAAACAGTCGGCCCTCCCAAAACTCCGCCATTTAATATTGTTGAAACTCGAAACAGCTGGCCATTGAAACTGCCTCATTTATTACCGTAATTTTTTTATATACACGTAAATAGAGGGCCGAGGGGACAGCGGGGGAAGAATCGGGCAGAGAAAACTTTTACTGTGCTCGGTAATACCCGCCTCTTCCTTCGTCAGAAACGAACCCACCGCCTGTCGAGCGCCCTCTTCTCCCCATCTGCGCCTCCAGAGTACCTCTCCGGCGCCGGCGACCTCGCCACCGCCTCTCTTGGACGACGTCAAGCCTAGATTCCGCCTCCGCACAACTTTCTGTTTAATGTGCCGCTGGAGTTCACTGTCCGGTCTTGCAAACCAGCTCTGGAACCCCTTTCCATCCTGTTTTCCGGCCCCGAATCTCCACCGGGCCACCGACAATCAACCCCCCTGTCATCCCATGACTTTATTACGACTGTACCAGGATGAAATTCCTTTTAGCCCCTACAACCGTCCAGTTCTAGATCCAGTAACTTCTGCCTCACAACACCTCCTCCTGCTCAGTTGCGAATCCTCGTTTGCACAGGATGTTGGTATGACTCTCACATTTGCATCTTGTTAGAAAAGCCCATGTAAAGAGCTCATTATTGGCCCCTTTTTTTTATTGTATTTCCTTCTTCTCTTCTTAATCTCACATATTGTATAGGATTTCTTCTCACCTTCTCCCTCCTATATATTTGTATTCTCTCATTGTATTTAGTAACACAAGCAATACATACAAGTTTTTGAGCTCTTTCAACATGATATCAGAGGGAGCGATCCCGCTGTGCGGTCTCTGAATTTCTAACTGCAACCATCTCTGCGGTTTTCCTATCCGGACGGTCTCTCCTTTGTCAGCCGCCTCTTCTCCTCTCTAACCGCACCCCTTGCGGTTAAGTTGTTTTCTATCCGCCATTCTCTCTGACCGCCATAGCCGCCTGGCTGTTGCGGACTGCCCCTTTTCTAACCGCTCTCTCTCCCCTCCGTGGTTTTACCTTCCTCCTCTCTGGGCTTCTTATAGACTTGTCTCTGTCCCGTGGGGTCCACGGGCTCTTGCCTTCTTGCCGCGGACTGCTTCAGGTTGCCGCGACCTGTTTTCCCCTGCTCTCTCTTCCTGCTGCGGGGTTTTTACCTTGCTCATTGTGGGGCTTTTTTAATCTGTTGCGGATAGCCTACCCGTCGCGGATTCTCTTCCCGTGCTCGCTGCGATCTGCCTCAGAGCCGCATATTACCTTTCCGCCTAGCTCTTCTCTCTTGCGACCTACTGGTCAGCCCGCCGCGACCGGCTCCAAGCAGCTCGTCTTTCTTCTCACCAGGCTCCTCTCGCTCGCGACCTACTGGTCAGCCCACTGCGGACTGTTCCAAGTAGCTCGTCTCCCTTCTTCCTTACGGCCTCCCTCTCCTTGGTCGCTGCTCTTGTCGCTGTGAGTGCCCGCTGTGTATTCTAGACCGGTGCGGCCTTGTCGTGCAAGAGTTCCCGGCCTGCCTGCTGAGCCGTCTCTTCCCTAGTCGCTGCGGCTTGTCTCCTGCTACTCGCTGCGACTTGCCTCCTGCTGAGTGGTCTCTTCCCTAGTCGCTGCGGCTTGCCTCCTGCTTCTATGGGCTCTTCCGTTGACTCCACCGGCCAGGAGGCTACTCCGCCTGCAGACCACCCGGCTTATCCGGCTGACCGCCCGGCTTATCCGGTTGGCATCCGCGATGAGCTGCGGATCACCACCATTTCCCTCTCTGGGAAGATGAATTTATCCCTGGGTACACTCTGTTTGTCGGGTTCTTCAGGTCAAGGGCCTTTTGCCTCACCTCATTCAGGCTCCTCCTTCTCCTCCTACCGACGACTGGCTCAGAAATGATAGCCGTGTTCAGGCCTGGATCCAGCATCAACCGTCTACCAATGATCATGCTACTCATCGAGCTCAGAAGGAGGCCGTCTGCATTGCCATAATGATGACTCGTGATTCGCCTCACCTTCAGAGTATTCAAACTCAGGTTCAGGCTTCCTCCACCATACCGTCCTTGTCTGATGTGTGCTCCATGCTCCTCCGTGTTTCACCTCCTTCAGATACTTCTGCGCCTTCCCCCTCGGCCCTTCTTCAGCAGACCCCTCCCCCTTACTTCCCCCACCTACCTCCGCTCGTGGTGGACATTCGGGATCTAGGGGCCGGGGGCGCGGTGGTCGGCTTCGGCCGAAGTGTTCCTACTGCGGAAAGGACGACCACTTTGAGGTGACCTGCTACAGGAAGAATGGTTATCCTCCTCATCCGACGGCCTCTGTTGCTGCTGAGACATCCTCTGCCGCCCCTCCCTACCTTGAGGCCGTTCGTCTCCAGCTCCACCAACTTCAAGGTCTGCTCAACCCGCCCTCTGCCTTCATCGCCTCTGTCTCCAACACAGGTACTGCTTGTTTATCCACCAGTCCGCGCTGGATCGTGGACTGGGTGCCACTCATCACAGTACCTCGCTACGGCCACCCCAGTACTTGGATTCTTTTCATCCGAAATGTATCACCGTGGCAAATGGGGAGACAGTTCTAGTCTCTTGCTCGACTGACCTTTCTCTCAACCCATTGATCTCCCTTCACTCGGCTCTTCATGTTCCGAGCTCCCCGTTCAATTTACTTTCTGTTGGTCGTTTTACTAATGATTTAGATTGCTCTGTCATATTCACATCCTCTTCATTTTTCATCCAGGATCGGCGGACGCGGACTACCATTGGTATAGGCACACTGCGGAATGGACTCTATCTTCTCGATGACTATCCCACCGTCCTATCCTCTGTCTCCTCCACTGAGTGGCATCGACGTCTTGGGCATGCCTTTCTCCCGGTCCTCCAGCGGGCTCTTCCTGATATCTCTCTTCACCCTTTTCAGTGCGAGTCATGTATCTCCGGCAAGCAGCCGCGCTCTTCTTTTCCTGCACACTGTACCCGGAGCACTGCTCCTTTTGACTTAGTACATTCAGATGTTTGGGGTCCTTTTAGAATTACTAGTGTTTATGATTATCGCTACTTTATTACGTTTATTGATGATTACTCTCGCACGACGTTGCTCTACTTCGTGATCGCACCGAGCTTTACCGTGTTTTTCGGGTCTTTGTCCTTGAAAACCGTACGCAATTCCACACCACCCTCAAAACATTGCATACCGATAATGCTCGCGAATACACTAGCCACGGCTTTGCGGCTTTGTGCTCTGAATTCGGGATTATTCATCAAACATCATGTGCTTACACACCCCAGCAAAACGACATTGCGGAACGAAAGAACCGGCACTTGCTTGATGTTGCCCGCTCCCTCATGCTTCAAATGCATGTTCCCAAACCTTACTGGAACTTTGCGGTCTCCACTGCGTGCTTCTTTATCAACCGTCTTCCTTCCTCCGTTCTCTACTATGCTACTCCGTTCAGCCTACTTTTTCCCTCTACTCCGGGCTTCCCTCTCCTGCCTCGCATTTTTGGCTGCACCTGCTACGTCCACCGACTGGGCCCGTCCTCGGACAAGTTGGATCTCCGGGCGGCTAAACATATCTTCATCGGCTATTCGCGTACGCAGAAAGACTATGTGTGTTATTCTCCCTCTACCCACAAGGTCTCCGTTTCTGCTGATGTTACCTTCCGAGAGGATCAACCGTTCTTCTCTGCTCCTTTACCCACTCCTCTCACACCGACAACTCTCCTGCCACTCCTCCCACGACTTGTTATCCCCATTACTACACCTTTGCCACCAGCCCCACCTACTACGGCTCCTGCGCCCTCCAGGCCGCCTGTTATCCGTGTTTACACTCGTCGCCCTTCCGGTTCCGTTGCCCCTTTGCAGTCGGCCTCGACCTCGGTTACTCCGCGCCCTGCTGATCAGGTACCGGCCTCCACTGCTCATCCTCTGGCAAACTGTGTCTCCTTGCATCGTCTTTCTCCCCACATTCACACATTTGCTACTTCTCTTTCCTCGGTTTCGGTCCCTAACTCTGTGCTGGAGGCGCTCCAACATCCTGGTTGGCGGGCCGCCATGGAAGAGGAAATGGTTGCTCTCTGGGCCAACCAGACATGTACTCTCGTACCCCTTCCTCTGGCTAAGAAATCAGTTGGGTGTAAGTGGGTCTTTGTCATCAAACATGCTGCTAATGTGACGATTTACCATCTGAAAGCTCGTCTGGTGGCTCGTGGCTTCACCCAACAACAGGGGCTCAACTATGAAGAAATTTTTTTTCCGCTGGCCAAACTCAACACCGTTCGAGTCCTCATCTCTGTGGCTGTCCATCGCCGGTGGCCTTTACTCCAACTGGATATTAAGAATGTCTTTCTGAATGACGATCTCCAGGAAACAGTTTATATGCAGCAACCTCCCGGGTTTGAGACCACGGGGGAGTCTCAGGTCTGTTGTCTTGTGAAGGCCTTGTATGGTCTCAAACAATCCCCACGGGCGTGGTTTGACAAGTTCAGTAAGACTCTTTGGAAGATTGGTTTTACTCGGAGCTCGACAGATTTCTCGTTGTTCACTCGACACCGAACAATGGGAATGGTTCTTCTGATAGTTTACGTTGACGATATCATAATTACAAGAGACGACTTGAAAGGAATACAGGAGGTCAAACTACATCCGAGCTCCGTATTTCAAACAAAAGATCTGGGGCCCCTTCGATACTTCTTGGGTCTTGAGGTTGCCAGACGACCAGATGGTCTTGTCCTCTCTCAGCGGAAGTACTGCCTCGACCTCCTTCATGATGCAGGCTATTCAGGTTGTAAGCCGATTGACACCCCAATGGATGTAAATCACAAGTTGTGCGCTCATGCATCTGACTCAGATCTCCTACTCCAGAATCCAGAATACTATCGTCGTCTCGTTGGAAAATTGATCTACCTCACGGTAACCAGACCAAATATTTCCTTCGCTGTTGGTATTGTCAGTCGGTATATGCATTCCCCTCGAAGATCTCATCTTCAGGCCATTGAACGCATTCTCAGATATCTTAAAACGGCTCCTGGTCAAGGACTGGTATACAAAACCTCATCTTCAGCTCCAACATTGGTGGTATATTCTGATGCTGATTATGCTTGTTCCCTTGATGATCGACGGTCAACCAGTGATTTTTGCACATATCTTGGGGGACATTTGATTACCCGACAAAGCAAGAAACAAGCGGTCGTTGCTCGATCATTAGCTGAGGCAAAATATCGGGCAATGACATCGGTGGTTTCAGAACTGACGTGGCTTGAAAGTCTCCTTACCGATCTGGGTGTAAGGCTCCCTTCCCCAGCTCTCCTCCTCTGTGACAGCCAAGCTGCTATACATATAGCCAAGAACTCGGTCTTCCACGAGAGAACAAAGCATATTGAAGTCGATTGCCATTTCATTCGGGAAAAGGTTCAAATGAAGAAGCTCGAACTGAAGCATGTTCCGGGGACTGAACAAGTTGCGAGCGTCCTCACAAAGACTCTTTCCAGTACCCTCTTCTATCAGTGCTTGTCCAAGCTTGGCGCAAACGATTTGTACGCTGTAGCTTGCGGGGGAGTGTTAGAAAAGCCCATGTAAAGAGCCCATTATTGGGTCCTTTTTTATTGTATTTCCTTCTTCTCTTCTTAGTCCCACATCTTGTATAAGATTTATTCTAACCTGCTCCCTCCTATATATTTGTATTCTCTCATTGTATTTAGTTATACAAGCAATACATACAAGTTTTTGAGCTCTTTCAACACATCTCAATTACCTTTAGTCTATCTTCATGAATGCATGTTAAAAGTTTAATAATATTAGAGCTTGCTTGCCCAACTTAATCTTTCTCTTATCTGCCGTTAATTTGTTATCATTGTTGTCGCTTTCCTTTATTGAAAAACTTGTGGACAAAATTAGTTATATTTTTAAATGCGAAGCAACGCTAGTCACTTGTGTGAGTTTACAAAACTTTTGATTAAATTATTGCATGCTTAAGCTCGCGATGTCTTGATTTCGCCGCCAATTCTTAAGTTGAACGCAAAACTAACTTTTTAAAATAAATTGCAGTTTTTAGTATGCATCAAACCTCCTCATCCCCAACAACCGCGAAAGAGACCGCCATGGCGTGCGGGTTTGTTTCCTACTTTTTCCTCCAGAACGGGAGGTTAGTGCTCAGCATGACCGCGTCCGTGTCCCAGAGCATCAGTGGGCCGCCGAGGCTGTCCGTCAAGGAATCACCGTAGGGGGGAGGATCTTGCACTCCGACCGGGGTAGTCCGCGTCGGCATCGGGATTAGCCTAACGGGTGGGCTCGCTCGACCTTTGCGTGGGTATTCTGATTGCTCCTGCTGAGGCATGGACCTCTTTAAGGCGGCCACTTTCCTCTTCTTTGTGGCGGTCTGGGCCCCTCCCGGCGGTTCTTGCGGTCTCTCCGCTGGAACCTACAGAACGACTGAAGGCAAGAAAATTAGAGCCCGCAGGTACGCCAATTTTTTTATATAGCTTTAAAGCTTACATTATGTGGTGTCCATGTCGGCCACCTCCCACAGGCGGCCAACGTAATATGGAACGTGAAGAGGAGCCTTCTTGAAGAACTCCACTATGTTCTTTTCTGTTCCCTCTACTAGCGCGGTCTCTGGACGTCCTCCATCCGCAGGCTGGGGTAGGGGCTTAGTATTCCAAGGCCCGCTTTGAATATGGTGAACCTCGCGTTCCACTCATGAACCTTATTCGCGAGGTTCAAATCCCGCAACTTGCTAGACCTGATGTATGGTTTCCCCTTTGAGAGCGAGCAGACATAAAATAACCACCTGAACATGGTCAAGCTGAAGCAGACCCTCTGAAGCCGCAGAAAGACAAAAAAGTCGTTCGCCAACGCTATGGGATTTGGAGTGAGTTGAGCGGGGATGAGGCCGTAATGATTGAGCATTTCCACCATCTTTCGGAAAATGGGGAAAGTTCATCCCGCGTCGAAATATTCAAAGGGGAGGACTAGTTCATCGGCGAACACCGAGTGGAGGTGCTTGCCGGGATCAGGAAGCCGCGTGATGTATTTATCGGGAGATACGGGATAGAAGAAACGTGATTAACAGACTCTTCATCGGGGAGCCTGATCCTGGGGGCTCGTGCAACATGAAGGCCACGACGGAGTCCGCGCAGGTAGACCCAACTTGAGGAGCTTGCACATTCTCCATAATGTTCCAAGGTATCTGCCGAAAAAGGGAGATCTGCACACCAATTTATAGGAATCACCTTGTTTTCCTCGCCAAGAGGATATTTGTTGTTTGCAGAGGATGTTCACGGCAATCACCGCACACCATCATTTCCTGTCCTGCAAAAAAGAAATATATCGCGTGATTGCTCATTGGCATGTAAGTTTCAGACAAGCAACACACCATAAAGAGTAATATAAATGTCCACACACACAGTATGGCAGACACATGAAAATGTCAGCATGCTGGTGTTCCCGCGTATGTGCTTTCCCCGATTGCAACCTATTTATTGCAAACATAAAATTGTTTTTCTCTCCTCAATCCTAGGAAGACTCCTCGCCTAACACCCGCTCCACGCCCACGAACGCCAAGTTGTCAGTGATCTCGGCAAGCACGCTGGACGCACCCACTTAGTACTTGTTCAACTTGGCGATCAAGGCATGTATGACGCGGATGTCCTCCCTAACCTTCCGTGCGTACTTTTGGACAGCGTCCTCTGGAGGGGTTAGGCCCTGCGCTACAACTTTGGTCTCAGACCGCGGATGAAGCGCGGCGCCGCGTTCATCGCTTTTCTTTAACACCTAAATCCCCTCCTCCAGGCGGGCAATTCACGCGATGGCGTACTCGAGTCCTTTTTGAAGGACCGCGATCACTGAGGAGTTCTATGGAAAACAAAAAGGGTTAGAATTTTTCTCTTTATTTCATAACCAAGGTGTTATAACAAGTTGTTTCCAGTACATACTCGCAGCCAGGTCGCTCTCTGGGATGACCGTCTCCTCTAGCTCGTCCTCTTCTCTCCTCTTCCCTAGCAGAGTATGCGTGGCGGATAATGACGAGGCTCATCAAATTTGTCATCAGCGCTCTCCAGGTCGTTGTCATCACCGCCGATTTCCTCTCCCGACTCCTCTAGCGCCACAGGCTTTTCGGTCGTTTTTGTTGATTCTACCATGGTGATCTGGAAGTGATCAAGCATGTAGCCTCACTGCCAACGCAGTATGAGTCTATGGGGTCGCACATAAGAGTTTTGGAGAAGTTGGATAGTTTTGTGTTGGTCTTGCTCATATGTTATATAAGTGAAGGACCAAGCCTATGACGTTCTGGACATGGTGGAATTTCATTCCGGGACCTGTATTGTGAATATGGGTCGACCGGTATGTAGTTGGTGGAAGCTAAGGGAAATTCGTCGAGTTTGGGTAAGGTGTTTCGACGAATGGGCTGGATTCGTCGAGTATCGTCGTGACCATTCAACGATTCGTCGAGTATTAAAGTAATACTCGACGATTCGTCGTGTATCGTCGTGACTACTCTTCGATTCGCCGTGTTTCGTCGTGACCATTCGCCGATTCGTCGTGTATCGACCTGATACTCACCGAATTCTGTCTCGACGGTTTATTTCTTCCAAGTCCGGGTCGACCGTTCTTTGCTGGCATTGGCCGGTTCGGTTCAAGGTATAAATAGAATTTTACCGTTGAACCGAGAAGCGACTGTTCATTCCAGACCTAAATCGCGAAGCCGACAACGACGATCTTCTCGCGATGGAACGGTTTCACATCCGCTACCGTCGCCGCTGTTGTCGCCGACCGCCGCTTGTCGCTGCCGACTGTCCGTTGTCCCTACCCACTGCCGGAAAGTGTTTCCAAGGCATCGCCATCGTCGTTGCCGCCTCTCCTTGAACGGATCTAGTACTCCGTGGAGACGTTGAGAGCAAGGCTCTTTCCGACCTAGATCTTGTGCGACAAGAATCTAGGGTTCTCCGTGCTCGTGTGGATAACCGTAGAGGCGTGGACACTATTCTACGCTCGGAACTCCGGTCGTTACCGTTCGTTGGAATTAATCGGAGCACCTAGGTTGAGTATTGACTCAATCCGGCAAAAATTGATGATTTATGCAATTATACTAGATCCAATATTGTTTTGAGGAATTTTAATTACATTTGTGAGATATATATACATATTTATTATATTTAATACAACATATCCCGCCGTACCCGTATCTTTGTTTTAAAATTTTTGTCGTACCGCCGTACCGGATACGTATCGTACCCGGTACTCGTACCCGTACTGGTGCTTCCTAGGGTTGAAGTAATGAATGAGGCATCAAATATTATTCTAATATTTATCTTGTTTAGTGGGGTCCAGCTTCTTCTATTAAGGCACTTACTTGCAAGACACTTTCATCCTGCATTTTCATTTAATCCTAATACAACGCACGAGAGAAGAAGCATATCACATTGTACGTTCCAAAATATTATAGTAAATTATTTGCTATTGTTGTTCGTTCTATTGGATTCTACTTGTTTAAGATGACTTTGTGCCAGCTCATTATGAACTGTTTCCCAATCCATAAAAATAATTTGTGCTTTGTTAGTTTTGCCAACTAAAATCAGGAAGCCTTATCCTGTAAATATGGACTTTAAGGAATCCACCATTCCTCTTCCAATAAAATGATTCCGGCTTACTACTATAAGAGTAATTTTGAAGAGAATCAAACCTCTTTTATGCAGAGTATAAATGATAAGCAATTATGTTTTAAAAAGTTAAAAGTATCTAAAATTTGCGAAGTTTGTAAGATGCCTTTAAATTTACTTTTTTTTAGGTTCGTGGCTCCATTCCGCTTCTCTGGCAACAGATTGTGGACTTGAGCTACAAAGCAAAGCTTGAGATAATTGGGCATGAAGAGACAGTGAGACTACAATACCATTTTGTATATGAAGTAATAAGCACAATTTTCTGTACAGAAGATGTCCTTCAATGCTGGTACTTGCAGGCCAAGGTTGTGGAACGTCATTTTAATGATCTTATACAAAGATATGGAACAATAGCTGTACTTGACCTGACGGATAATGTAAGATTCCTTTTAGATATTTGTACAGCTTATGATTTTATCTTTGAATTCATTTTTACTGTCCTTTTGCTGCGTCAAACATTTCATTTCCTTTTTTTCCTATTTGACATTTCATTTTACTTAACTTCTGGGTTCTAAACATTCTATATATCTAATAATAAGGTCTATAATATTATGTACAATCTTTCATAATATGCATAAATGTTCATATTAGTAGACAACTTAGTTGTACTTGGTAGGTCGTTAACGTTTCAGCTCAATCAAATGAAATTAGAAAAAGGACCTTTTTTTATTAGTGTTTGAAACCTTACATAAAAAGAATGATGCATATTTTTCCCTTTAAATCTGGATAAAAAGAATGATTCTAGGGAGGGGTGGAATGAGAATCAAACAGATCCATAGAAGTGGAAATGGGCGTGAGTGCTGTGAAGGGGGACAATACGTGATAGGGAAGGAATGGCAGAAGTCTACAGAAGAGGGAATTCCTTGTGATGGAGAGAGGGGCTTGAGATGGGTAGATATGTTGTTGGTTGGTGGTTGGGATTGTGGTGGAGTAGGGAAGGGAGGTTATGGACTCATTGCGGCGATGAGGAAAAGAGTGGGAAAGTTATTGGGTGAGATAGGACCTGGTGTTAAGGGGTGAGCTTGTGATAGGGAACGGTGAAGGGGTGAGCTTGGGATAGGGAAGGGTGAAAGGGTGAGCTTGGGACAGGAAGGGGGAGGTCTGTTGGCTAGGGTAGCTTGAAATCATATGAACTTGCTAGAAACACTGCGGAGAGTTTCATAGGGGCTACTGATGGTTGTCTAGTAGGCACCCGAGGACATCAGCAAAGGAGCCAATAACATGATGTTCTGACACATTACGAGATGGCACCAACATGGTTTGTTTCTCCTTCAACCGAACGGCTTGAAAATAGAAAACCAAACTCTTGATTCCCCATAACCTAATATTTTATTGGGTATTAATATGAGAGGTTATGTTAACTACAACTAATGACTCAAACCGTAACATTGTTTTCAAAACATCACTCCAGTATATAATAAAAATACATATAAAATATGAATCATTTCACTGAACGCAATAACGACCTCTAATCGTCCAAATGAAGATCCTGCAACTGGCTACAATGAGAATAGACTTGGAGGTTTCTTTGTTGTACGTGCTCTTTTTGATGTCACAATCCCCATCAATTGCCCCCCGACATGAAAGCATTCATCTTCGATGAGTGGAGACATTCATACTACACATGTAAGCCTAGCTAGCTCCTCAAATGCCACCCTAGTGTCATCAGTGAATGTGCCGCCTCTCTTATGAATCAAATATGTTACTGGGACCCCATTTTGTAACTTTGCGATCTTGTGGTCCAATACCTTTGTGATGCCCTTTTGTAAATCCGTAGGTTGTTGGTGTTGGTACCCTAGTTTGATTTGAGTTTAGTCTTCTCCTTTTGTCCCTTGACCTAAGAAATATCTATGGTCAATGGTTAGTGGTCTAGCTGTAGAGTCCCTGCTTTTCCAGATAAAGAATTTGGTTAAGTAGTTTGTTCGTTCGACTATAGTCGAACGCCGCTCGACTATCGTCGACTAACTGTTCGACGATCGTCTATCAGTTGCTCGACGTTCTGTCTGCGAGGATAGTTCGACTATCTGTTGATAGTTCGACTATCTGTGTGCTGTGATAGTTCGACTATCTGTTGATAGTTCGACTATCTGTTTGCTTGAGAGTTCAACTATCTGATAGCTCGACTATCTGTTGATAGTTCGACTATCTGTCGTTCTCTGATAGCTCGACTATCTGTTGATAGTTCGACTATCTGCTCTGCGTTGATAGTTCGACTATCTGTTGATAGGTCGACTATCTGTTTTCGCTTGGTAGTTCGACTATCTGCTTTGATAGTTCAACTATCTGATAGTTCGACTATCTGTTGATAGTTCGACTATCTGTTTGTCTTTGATAGTTCGACTATCTGTTGATAGTTCGACTATCTGTTTCGCTTTGATAGTTCGACTATCCGTTGATAGGTCGACTATCTGATAGCTCGACTATCTTCTGATAGTTCGACTATCTGTTGTGATAGTTCGACTATCTTCTTTGATAGTTCGACTATCTGGATCGTTCGACTATCTGCCCAATAGTTCGACGATCTCCGTCCGTCGGTCGACGATCTCCGAGGGTCGTTCGACGTTTTCTGTCTGTCTTTTTATTTTGTATTTATTTATTATACTTAATTAATTAATACATTATCTGGCATGTTATTTCAGTTGTTTTATGATAATACTTCCAGGCAATATTTGCTCCATCCCTTTTGCCTGAGTCAAATCTTTTCAGATAATGTTGTTTGTCTTATTAGCTGACATTGTATTTTACTTTATCTGCTGTCAGTCCTTTATAGCCGTTAGACTGAAAAGTCTTTCTTCTGCTATAAAGAGTTTGTTTCTGATGTGACTTTATTTAGTACTTTATTATCAGATTGCTTCCTGCAGCTTCTTCGAAAGAGGTTTATTCCTTTTATAGAATGTTTTTGCTGCATAGATTGTTTGTCTTTTTGATATTTGCAGCCCAGGTCTCAAGTTTCAGAAGAAGACAAACAGTTCAAATTGAAGAGAGTCGTTGCTTGTTGCTGCTATAAAAGGAATCCTTTGGAGAAGGATTTCAGCTAGCTAACCAGTGATTCATTTGAGTATTCAAGCCTTCATCAAGATCAAGTTCACTGCTCTCAGCAATTTCCATTCATCTGAGAAGTGTTAAGCTCTTCTGCTCTTCTTCAACCTGAGTTCTCCTGCTTCCAGGAAGTTCAAACTCAGAGTTCTTTTGAAGAAGAAGAAGAAGAAGACAGCTGCTAGAAGATTTCCATTTTATATTTTATTTATCTTCTTGTAGTTTTTCCTTCAGTTTTTACTGAAGAGTTTCTGCACTGAAGCAAGACTTCACCTGGACATTCTTTGAGCCAGGGGGAGCCTTGATTCCTTGAGCTTTCTAGCTCAGTGCAAGTCTTTGTGCTTCTCTAATCTATTGTAAAATAGAGAAGACATCTTAACTTTCTTTCCCCCTCCTGTACAGGGTTATTACTCCCTTCAAAAGTATCCCTTGGTGGCAGGGCACCTGATCAAAAACCTGTGTTTGGTTTTTAGACACCTGATCAAAAGTCTAAAGGGTTTCTGGATCTACCTGAAGCAGATCCTGTTGGTGGCAGGGCACCTGATCAAAAACCTGAGTGGATTCCTACCTTGTTGGTAGAAGAGTGGACGTACCCAAGTTGTTTGGGGAACCACTATAAATTCCTTGTGTCGTCTGGATTGCCTTGTTTAATTCCTACATTGTGGCTGTGATTAGATATAATTAGGTTTGCTAGTTGCTGATTAGGATTTCCAAGCCTTAACTGTAATTACAGTTAGCTTGAGTTTGTGCACAACACTTGTGTTAGGCTTTAGGGTTATTTCTATATCTATAATCTTTTCCTTCCGCATTTCACTTCAAGGGAGTTGGGTAGACCATTAAGTTTTGTCTAGTGCAAAATTTGATGACTCTATTCACCCCCCCTCTAGAGTAGTATCTATCCCTTCACTTTCAATTGGTATCAGATGGAGGTTGTCTGACTGAATAGGCTAACACCTAAGTCACAAGATCCTGATAGATACCAAAGCTTATAGATATTCACTATCATGGCCCAGTCCAAGGATTATTCTAGCACCAGACCTCCAGCATGCAACTTAGCTAAGTTTGGCATTTGGAAGACAAGGATAAAATTATATATGAATTCTATTGATGAAAGCATCTTTGCTTCTATTTTGTCAGGTCCCCCAAGAGCACCTGCTGCTGCTACTGCCTCATCATCTGATATGAGTGCAGTGCCTCCTCCAGATTACAACGATGAGTACAAGAAGGCAAAGATAGCAGATGCCAAGGCGATGAACATTCTGGCTCAGACAATGTCTGATGAGGTATTCCAGAAGGTAGCTGACTGCTCTTTAGCAAAAGCTATGTGGGATACACTGAACCAGATTGTAGCTGGTTCAGCTGATGAAAGGAAGGACAGAAGGTCCAACCTTATCTCACAATATGAGAACTTCAAGAAAACTGATGCTGAATCAGTTGAAGCCATGTATACAAGGCTCAGCTCAATCATCAATGAGCTGAGGACCCTTGACAAGGACATATCATTGACAGAGGTCAATGATAAGATTCTTATGTGCTTCCCTAGCACATGGGATCTAAGGATCTGGCCCATCAAGGAAGCCAGAAGCACCACAGAGATCTCCACTGAAGCTCTTCTCGGCAAACTCAAATCTTTTGAGCAAGTGCTGAAGACAAGGGAAGCAGAAGCAGAAGCAAAGACCCCTACTCCAACAAGAAAAGAGCAATCTCTAGCTCTTAAGGCTGCTGATGCTTCTGAAGGCAGCCAATCAAATGAGGAACTAATGACATTGTTTGCCAAGAGGTTTCTCAAGATGGGGAGAAAGGAATTCAGAAAGAAGTCTTCACGCTATGAAGACAAACCAAGGTATGACCGTTCTCCTGCTAAAGAAATTATCTGCTATGGTTGCAGAAAGCCTGGACACATCTTACCAGATTGTCCAGAGGAGAAGAACAAAGATAAGAGGAAAGAAAAGGAGCAGCACAGGAAGCACTCCAAGCCATCCTCCTACAAGAACAAGAAGAAGGAGAGAGGTTTCATTGCTGAAACCTGGAGTGATTCTGATGAAGAATCTTCCTCCTCTAGCTCCAGTGAGGAAGAGGAAGAGAAGAAGGCAAAGGAGGTTTGCCTGATGGTAATAGATGCCTGCAGCAATCACTCAGCTGCAGAGAGTTCAGATTCAGAAGAAGAAATGCCAACAGAAGATGAGGTACTATCTTCTTATGACTTCACTTCTGAAGAATTTAAATTAGATTTTAAATCTTTATGCTTAGATTTGATTAGCTCAGAAAAGGAGATAAAAGAACTTAGAAATAAGTTAGCTGACTCAGAATTAATTGCTACAGAAAATATTAAGCTAAAGGAAGATCTCACTACTTGTAGTGAAGAAATTAAATTTCTTAAAATGGAGTTAGCTAAGTCTAAGAGGTTAGAAGAATCACTTAATGGTAGAAGCATTAAGTTATTAGAAATTACTAGCATGACTAACACTAGGTCAGGTAATAACAAACTAGGCTTAGGAGCTTCTCCCAGTGAACCCCTAGTTATTCTTAAAAATAATCTTTCAACTGCAGTGAACTTCATTTCAGCTAGTGGAATGAAGAACACTGAGCAAGTAAACCAAGTTAATAAAACTTTAAATAAAGCTAAGAGAGAAAAGAGGAAGAAATTTTTTAAAGAAATGCAAAGAGCGTCGAACGCCACTCGACAATCGGAAGCTCAATGGTCGAACGAAGCTCGACGATCTGAGCGCCCATCGTCGAACGTCGATCGACGTTTTCAATATGATTTTCAAAATCATAATCAAACACGTAGAAACCTAAATGAAAATAGAAACCCTAGGTTTGTTGACCCATCATCTGCATGGAGAATCCCACCTAGGAGATCTCACCCATTAGGTTATCACCCTCAGCCTGCATTCTCATTTATTTCTAGCTTTTCTTATGTGAAAAACAAGGGACCCAAGGTTACCTGGGTCCACACTGTCTAAATAAATGTCTTGCAGGTGAAGGCCTATCCAATCACTCAAAATAAGTGGTATTTGGATAGTGGATGCTCCAAGCATATGACAGGAAATAAAAATCATCTGTCAAAATTCAAAGCTAAGCTCGGCCCAAAGGTTATCTTTGGAGATTCAAGCTGTGGTCAGACAGAAGGCTATGACAGGATTACAATTGGAGATGTTACTTTCAAGAGAGTTGCATATGTGACAGGACTGAAGCACAATTTGATTTCAGTCAGCCAGCTATGTGATGCTGGCTACCAGGTTTCATTTTCTAACTCGTCTTGTAATATTACTTTAAATAATAATGTTGTTTTAGTAGGCATTAGAATAGGTAATATTTATTTAGTAGATTTCAATTCAACTCACTCTGAAATCTGTTTATTTAATGAAGTAACAATTAATAATAATTCTTTGTGGCATAAGAGGCTTAGTCATGTTAACCTTAAAAATATATCTAGGTTATCTAAACACAACCTTGTTAGAGGTTTACCTTCTTGTCCCTACAAGAAGGAGAGCCTATGCAAGGCTTGTCAGCTAGGCAAGCAAACCAAGAATTCTTTTAAATCTGTAAATAAGAGTGATTCTCCTAGAATCCTGTACTTATTACATTTGGACCTTTTTGGCCCAATAAATGTACAGAGTTTAGGAGGGAAGTATTACACCTTAGTAATTGTAGATGACTTCTCTAGGTTCAGTTGGGTTTTCTTTTTGAGAACTAAGGCTGATAACTTCAAAGCCCTTACAGACTTTCTATTATGTGTGCAGACTGAGTACTCTACTCATGTGGCCTTGATCAGAAGTGATCATGGTACTGAGTTTGACTCTCTTCTCATGCAAGAATTCTGTGAGAGAGAAGGTATCAAACATAGCTTCTCAGCTCCTAGAACCCCCCAACAAAATGAGGTAGTTGAAAGGAAGAACAGAACACTCATTGAAGCTGCTAGCACATTTTTTGGCAGATGCTAATATGCCTCTCTCCTATTGGGTAGAAGCCGTTAGTACAACCAATTATGTCTTGAATAGAAGTCTGATACACAAGCTTAAGTGTAAAACTCCTTATGAGTTGCTTAAAAGAAAGAAACCTAAAATTAATTATTTTAGAGTATTTGGTTGTGTAGTGTATATTCATAATAACAATAAAGAATATCTTAGAAAATTTGAAGCAAAAGCTTCAATGAAAATTATGCTTGGATATTCCCAAGTAAGCAAAGCTTATAGGGTTTATAACAAATCAACCTGTAAAATTGAAGAATCTGTGCATGTATCTTTTGATGAGTCTCAGATGTTTTACAAGGAGAAGGAAAATTCTCCTTCCTCTAGTTCATTGCAGGTACCTGATGGCACTCAAGAAATTCTTCAATTATCAACTCTTCAGATCACTGAATCAGACAGTGATGAAGACATTGCAGAAGCTGTTGTTGTACCACCAACAGTAAATCAAATTCCTCCTGAGGAATTAATCCCAACTGTTGCTGAAGATCACATCCCACCTGCTGATATTGTCATACTTAGAGATCACCCCACATCTCAAGTGATTGGAGACCTATCAGCTGGTGTGCAAACAAGACATCAGTTAAGACAGGATGTGATGCACGCTTGTTTCCTCTCACAGGTTGAGCCCCTCACCTTTAAAGATGCTGAGCTAGATCCCCACTGGATCATTGCTATGCAAGAGGAACTCAATCAGTTTGAGAGATGTAAAGTTTGGACTTTGGTTCCAAGACCTAAAGGCCAACTGATCATAGGCACCAAGTGGGTGTACAGAAACAAGTTGGATGCAAATGGAATTATTGTAAGGAATAAAGCAAGGCTTGTAGCTCAGGGCTACAGACAGGAGGAAGGTATAGATTATGACCAAACATTTGCTCCTGTTGCAAGGCTAGAAGCAATAAGAATCTTCTTGGCCTATGCAGCCTACATGAAGTTTAAGGTGTTCCAGATGGATGTCAAAAGTGCATTCCTGAATGGTGAGCTTAAGGAAGAGGTGTTTGTTGAACAACCACTAGGGTTTGTTTCTTCAACTCAGCCCTCACATGTGTTTAAGTTGCAGAAAGCTCTATATGGACTAAAACAAGCTCCCAGAGCCTAGTATGAGACTCTAGCTAGTTTCCTTTTAGAGCACAGCTTTACTAGGGGAGTAGTTGATAGAACCCTTTTCGTCAAGCACCACAAGGACACAATCCTGTTAGTTCAGGTGTATGTAGATGATATTATATTTGGCTCCACTGATCCCAAACTTTGCAAAAGGTTCTCTGACCTGATGCACTCTAAGTTTGAGATGAGTAGTATGGGTGTGCTGTCTTATTTTTTTGGTCTCCAAGTTAAGCAAGATGCTGATGGTATCTTCATCTCCCAATCCAAATATGCCAAGGAATTGGTAAAGAAATTTGGGATGGCTGATGCCTCAGCAATGCCTACACCTATGGCTACTAATGTAGTTATTGATTCTGATGATCACGGCAAGCCAGTTGATCAAAAGAATTATAGGGCCATTGTTGGTTCCCTATTATATTTAACTGCAAGTAGGTCTGATATAATGTTTGCTACATGCCTTTGTGCTAGATTCCAGGTCAACCCCAAGGAATCTCATCTGATTCTTCTCAAGAGAATCCTGAGATACCTGAAGGGATGTCCAAATCTAGGACTTTGGTACCCAGCTGAGTCAGAATTTGAATTAATTGGATATTCTGATTCTGATTATGCTGGTTGCAGAGTTGACAGGAAGAGCACCTCAGGAACTTGTCAGTTCCTGGGAGAGAGGTTGGTCTCTTGGTTCTGTAAGAAGCAGGCTTCTGTCTCAACTTCAACTGCAGAGGCTGAATATATAGCAGCTGCCAGTTGTTGTTCACAGATCCTGTGGATTCAAAACCAGCTAGTGGATTATGGTTACTCACACAAGAACACCAAAATCATGTGTGACAGTACCAATGCTATCTCCATTACACAAAATCCAGTGCACCACTCTAGAACGAAGTACATTGAGATTCGGCACCATTTCCTGAGAGATTGTGTGGAAAAGAACAAGATTTGTCTTGAGTTCATATCCACTGAGTTTCAGAGAGGTGATATATTCACCAAGCCCTTAGATGAACAGAAGCATCTGTTCTTTTTAGTTCAACTAGGCATGATCAATGGACGAGACTAAGTGTGACTATATCTGCCAATGTTGAAACCTGCTTGAAGATCGTCGAACGATGATCGAAGATCGTCGAACGATGATCGAAGATCGTCGAACGGATCAAGCCTATCGTCGACCTCTGGTTAATGATAGCTTATCTGTTTGAAGATCGTCGACCGGCGTTCGAAGATCGTCGAACAGGTCGAGCTTATCGTCGATCTCTGGATGACGACAGCTTGTTGTTTGAGAAGCCAGAAATAGTCGAACAATTGGTCGACTACTCTGCTTCTGGGCCGATCGACGAACGGCCGTTCGACCATCGGGTCCAGTATCTTTTAAATAGATCGACTATCTCCGGTCTAATATAAAGCCGATAGTCGACCTAGGTTAAAAGATCTTTTGTTTTATCGTCGACGGAGCGTGACTTTTCGCATTCTGTCTTCCCGCTTGCGATTTTCTGCCGCTTCGTCTTCTTCGTCTTCTCCGTCTTTCTCGCGCATTCTCCAGCAATTCAATGGCGATTTCTCCAGCAGTGCTAGCTGTTGTAAAGTTCGATGCAGGTTTCAGCATCGATTTTGACGCATTCAGTTGCTGTGAAGCAGGGGTTGTGGAAATTCTTCAGTTATGCCGAGATCAAGGTCTAGAAAAATTAATGTCTACAAGGATAAAGTTAAATGTTCCCGAGATTAAGGAATGGGCTTTCACTTCGTCCTCCTCTGACGATTCGATGACTGACACTATTGGCGGAGAAGAGGTAACTTTGACTCCCGCTGTTCTGACTGATGTATTTGGCTTGATAAATGGTGAAGAAGATTATGAGCAAGATGCTCAAGAGTTTGGAAGAATGCTTACTGAGCTGGGACATGCTGAAGGCATTCCCTCCAAGCTGCTCAAGGTCAATTTCCCATTTAAGATTAAATTTCTTGCTGAGATAGTTGGAAAAGTGCTCCTTGGGAAGCACTCTGCTCATGACAACATTACAAGGCAACAATTTGCACTGATGTGTGCAATTGTTAATCAGAAAAGGATTGATTGGGCAGGAGTAATGTTCGATCTGATAAGGAAAAAGAATAGTAAGAAAGATGTTACCCTAGGCAGGGTTATTGGAATTTTTCTGAAGGAAAAGTATCCTCAGCTGCTGGTCTCCGTTGCAACAACAATTAATGCAAGCAAGAAGATGGACCCGAATTTGTTCTCCAAGTGGAAGAGGACGTTTGTGAAGCCCTCTCTCTCAGGGGTTGCTCCAGCGACATCCGAGAGCACTAGGACTGATTCAGTCGCTCCTCACCCTCAAGAAGCTGGCTCAGCTCATCTTTCCCTTCCCTCATCTTCTTCTGCTATGCAGTCTGCTTCAGTTGCAGTTCCATCAACTTCAGCTGAAGTACGACTTTCTCCTTCTCCTGTTCGAGAAACAACAACGGTTGTTATTCCTTCTCCTCCAGCATCTCCTCTTCCTTCTCATCTGGCTAGGATATCTGCTCCTAGTTTTGATCTGTTAGGATCTGAGAGGATTCCAACACCTCCTCAGTCTCCTATTCAGTCTCCTATTCGCTTTCCAGATCATATTGATCTTCCAGCATCAATCCATCATTCTCCAGTTAACACTCCTGTTAACTCTCCAGCTCCATCTCCAATTCGATCTCCAGTCCACACCACTTCTCATCCTAACACTACAACCATCTCTGCTGCATCTCCATCCACTGCAATTCCATCATCTTTTGAGATAACCCCAGAATTCATTTTCAGCATTTTGGAGTTGATTACCCCTTCAATCAAAATCATGATTGAAGAGGCAATTGCTCCACTTGCCTCCTCCATTGCTACCTTGACTGCTTCCATCCAATCCCTCTCTAAATCTGCTGAGCCCTCTTCTTCCAGGGGCCTGGTTTCAGTTCCCACTGAAATCAGGCAGGGGGAGATGTTCTGTGAAGATGTCTCAGAGCCTCCAGCCTTCCTTCCAGCAGTTCTTCCAACAGTTCAAGAAGAGACTGCTCCAGCTCCAGCTCAAGATGAATCAGGTTCAGTGTTATCTGACAAAGAAATATCTGATGCAATTATGTTATCTGAGTTTGCTGTAAAAGTTTGTTTAGAAGATCTCACCACTCCCTTGGTTGCCCGTTTCCTAGAAGGCATTATTACATCCTATCTAGATGAATCCTGGGAGTTGGTAAAGTATGAAGGTAATTCACTCATCCGTTTTATTGACGAGTCAATTGATTTGCTAGCTTGTGAATACCTAGAAGGAATGATTTTAGCTTATTTAGCAGATTTATGTTCATAAATCTACAGATTATATTAAAGAAGATATAGCTGCTCTGGTTATAGTAGTTGTTTCAGAAGCTGCTCCAGATGTTCCTGATGTTCAAGTAGATCCAGAACTGGATTCCTTTTTAGATGATATAGAAGATGTTGGATCTAAAAGTCAAGATGAAAAGACTTTAGAAGAAGAGAAAGCTAGAGCTGCTTGGCAATTAAGAGTTCAATCTTTGTTAAAAGAGAAAGAAAAAGATTTGCAAGTTGAAAAATCAACTGTTTGGGATGATTCCCCAGGACTTGACCTGGATTCCCTTCTGGCTCAGGATGCCATAGAAGAGGAAAAAGAGAAAGCTGATCTGAAATTAAAGGAAAAGGCTGTTTCTGAAGCCTATGACCCATATGACAATCCTCCATCATCTCATTCTGAGGATGAAGAGGATTCAGATTTATCTGAGAATTCAAAGAAAAAGAAAGCTGCACAGAAGAAAAGAAAAGCTGTTGCCCCTCCTCCTCTCAATCGTGATAATGACACTCCATATTATATTCTAAAAGGAATTGACCCCAAGTCAAAAGAGTTTCAACATTGGATGTGGTTCTCCAAGAACCAGCAAAAAGAGAGAAAGAGATCTAAGAGATATGATAGTCCTACCCCCAGATGGAATCCCTGAGGTCCTCCTCCTCCACCTCCCAGTGCAGGAGCCTCTGGCAACCTTTCTGCTAATCCTTCTGCTCCGTCAGCAAAATCTGCTCCCTCTCAGCACCTTTCAAGGAAAAGCTCTCAAAGCCACCATGGGACATCTCATTCTGGTTCTCAAAGGCATGTTACTGAAGTTAAAGAACAAGTAAAGGAGGTTGTGTATCAGAAACCAACATTTTCACCTCCTCCTTCTCCTAAGAAAAAGATCTCTTCTGGTATTCCAGTTCATGTTGCTCAGGATGCTGCAAAAGGAAAAAGAACCATATTCTCTAAAAAATCTAGCAAAAAGTTTGCTGAGTTTGCCCCTCCATCGTCTCTGGTTATTCAAGAAGTAAAAGACACAGCTGAAAGTTTATTAGATTTATCAGTTAAGTTTAAAGCTGTTAAGCCTGTTGATACATCTTCTGAAAATGTGTATGAAAGCCAAGAACTAGATCCTGATTACAGGATGACTAGATTTCTTGAGATTGTTGGCTCAGCTCAAATTCAGAAAGCTAAGGCTGAAGGAAAGGATTCTACAGGATTTACAACAATGTCAAAGTTCAGAATGAAGGAACTAGACAAAATCCAGGTTAGCCCTGAGGTCTTTGACCCTTCAAAGTATATGCAAAAGCACCCAGAAGCAGTTGTTCCAAGGGCTGCAGAATTAAAGATTATTGGCATGCAAGACTTGAAGATGTCTAAGAAAGAGGCCATTGATCCTTTGCGAAAAGTTTCCTTTGTTCCTAGCTCTTCTAACCCTAAGCCAGACTCTGTAGATCCTTAGTTTTGTTTGACTGTTGTTATTTATCTGATTGACTGTTAATTGTTTATCTATTTCCTATATTAATTTTATTGCTCTATAGCTAGTTCTATGTTTTAGTTTTTGAGAGACTTAACTCAAATAGGGGGAGATTGTTGGTACCCTAGTTTGATTTGAGTTTAGTCTTCTCCTTTTGTCCCTTGACCCAAGAAATATCTATGGTCAATGGTTAGTGGTCTAGCTGTAGAGTCCCCGCTTTTCCAGATAAAGAATTTGGTTAAGTAGTTTGTTCGTTCGACTATAGTCGAACGCCGCTCGACTATCGTCGACTAACTGTTCGACGATCGTCTATCAGTTGCTCGACGTTCTGTCTGCGAGGATAGTTCGACTATCTGTTGATAGTTCGACTATCTGTGTGCTGTGATAGTTCGACTATCTGTTGATAGTTCGACTATCTGTTTGCTTGATAGTTCAACTATCTGATAGCTCGACTATCTGTTGATAGTTCGACTATCTGTCGTTCTCTGATAGCTCGACTATCTGTTGATAGTTCGACTATCTGCTCTGCGTTGATAGTTCGACTATCTGTTGATAGGTCGACTATCTGTTTTCGCTTGGTAGTTCGACTATCTGCTTTGATAGTTCAACTATCTGATAGTTCGACTATCTATTGATAGTTCGACTATCTGTTTGTCTTTGATAGTTCGACTATCTGTTGATAGTTCGACTATCTGTTTCGCTTTGATAGTTCGACTATCCGTTGATAGGTCGACTATCTGATAGGTCGACTATCTTCTGATAGTTCGACTATCTGTTGTGATAGTTCGACTATCTGTTGTGATAGTTCGACTATCTTCTTTGATAGTTCGACTATCTGGATCGTTCGACTATCTGCCCGATAGTTCGACGATCTCCGTCCGTCGGTCGACGATCTCCGAGGGTCGTTCGACGTTTTTTGTCTGCCTTTTTATTTTGTATTTATTTATTATACTTAATTAATTAATACATTATCTGGCATGTTATTTCAGTTGTTTTATGATAATATTTCCAGGCAATATTTGCTCCATCCCTTTTGCCTGAGTCAAATCTTTTCAGATAAAGTTGTTTGTCTTATTAGCTGACATTGTATTTTACTTTATCTGCTGTCAGTCCTTTATAACCGTTAGACTGAAAAGTCTTTCTTCTGCTATAAAGAGTTTGTTTCTGATGTGACTTTATTTAGTACTTTATTATCAGATTGCTTCCTGCAGCTTCTTCGAAAGAGGTTTATTCCTTTTATAGAATGTTTTTGCTGCAGAGATTGTTTGTCTTTTTGATATTTGCAGCCCAGGTCTCAAGTTTCAGAAGAAGACAAACAGTTCAAATTGAAGAGAGCCGTTGCTTGTTGCTGCTATAAAAGGAATCCTTTGGAGAAGGATTTCAGCTAGCTAACCAGTGATTCATTTGAGTATTCAAGCCTTCATCAAGATCAAGTTCACTGCTCTCAGCAATTTCCATTCATCTGAGAAGTGTTAAGCTCTTCTGCTCTTCTTCAACCTGAGTTCTCCTGCTTGCAGGAAGTTCAAACTCAGAGTTCTTTTGAAGAAGAAGAAGAAGAAGACAGCTGCTAGAAGATTTCCATTTTATATTTTATTTATCTTCTTATAGTTTTTCCTTCAGTTTTTACTGAAGAGTTTCTGCACTGAAGCAAGACTTCACCTGGACATTCTTTGAGCCAGGGGAGCCTTGATTCCTTGAGCTTTCTAGCTCAGTGCAAGTCTTTGTGCTTCTCTAATCTATTGTAAAATAGAGAAGACATCTTAACTTTCTTTCCCCCTCCTGTACAGGGTTATTACTCCCTTCAAAAGTATCCCTTGGTGGCATGGCACCTGATCAAAAACCTGTGTTTGGTTTTTAGACACCTGATCAAAAGTCTAAAGGGTTTCTGGATCTACCTGAAGCAGATCCTGTTGGTGGCAGGGCACCTGATCAAAAACCTGAGTGGATTCCTACCTTGTTGGTAGAAGAGTGGACGTACCCAAGTTGTTTGGGGAACCACTATAAATTCCTTGTGTCGTCTGGATTGCCTTGTTTAATTCCTGCATTGTGGCTGTGATTAGATATAACTAGGTTTGCTAGTTGCTGATTAGGATTTCCAAGCCTTAACTGTAATTACAGTTAGCTTGAGTTTGTGCACAACACTTGTGTTAGGCTTTATGGTTATTTCTATATCTATAATCTTTTCCTTCCGCATTTCACTCCAAGGGAGTTGGGTAGACCATTAAGTTTTGTCTAGTGCAAAATTTGATAACTCTATTCACCTCTCCTCTAGAGTAGTATCTATCCCTTCACTTTCAGTTGACAATGTTGATGATCTGATGTAAATCGATTAGGGAGATCACATTTATTGATGAAGAATTAGAATGAGTCTTGCACGCGCTTTTTGAAATGAAGACAAATAGATCAAACATGAATTTAAAAATTGTAGTTCGAGATAATTTTCTCAAGTTCCCATGGATCACACTAAAAAAAAGTTCGTTTATTTCACCAGATTAATCTCCTTAAATAACTTATGGAAAAATAATGACAAATCAAAGATATTGAAGGATTTCCAGGCAAGCTCATCACAAATGATATTTAAATTAATGCATAAAATTTATTCTTGTAATTCAGAGTTGTGAGATGGGGGGGAAAGTATTACCTAGGCAAATACTAATAGCCAGCAAAAAAGAGGGATCCACGATACGCCTGTCTCGCTTGATGGAGAAATTTTTGGGTCCGGGCCCCATTTCCAGATTTGGAGACGGGGCCGTTCCGATTTTGACACGTGGTATTATCTTTCCGCGCTCTTTTTTGATCGCAAGATATACAAAAGTGATCGCAGGAGAAACCTAAATAATCGCAAGATATACAAAAATGATCGCAATATATACACAACTGATTGCAATATATACACAATTGATCGCAAGATATACGAAAAAGATCGCAAGAAAAATAAAATTGAACGTATATCTTGCGATCAGTTTTGTATATAAAATGATCGCAATAAAATAATTTTGGACTGCCCCAGTTTGGATCCAAAATTATTTTATTGCGATCATTTTGTATACAAAACTGATCGCAAGATCTACGTACAATTTTTGATCGTATATCTTTGATCGCAAGATATACAAAAATGATCGCAAGAGAAACCTAAATGATCGCAAGATATACAAAAATGATCGCAATATATACATAACTGATCGCAAGATATACGAAAAAGATCGCAAGAAAAATAAAATTGAACGTATATCTTGCGATCAGTTTTGTATACAAAATGATCGCAATAAAATAATTTTGGATTGTCCCAGTTTGGATCCAAAATTATTTTATTGCGATCATTTTGTATACAAAATTGATCGCAAGATATACGTTCAATTTTATTTTTCTTGCGTTCTTTTTCGCATATCTTGCGATCAGTTTTGTATATATTGCGATCATTTTTATATATCTTGCGATCAAAGAAGAGTGCTGAAAGATAATAAATAACTCGGCACGTGTCAAAATCGGAACGTCCCCGTCTCCAAATCTGGAGACGGGGCCCGGACCCAAAAATTTCTCCGCTTGATGAAACTCTCGATAGTTTTAAACAAGTACTCGGTAATCGCAATAGGGCGAGGGAACGAAATCTGACAGAGGGGAGTTAACTGAACTTAGGTGGCCACTGGAGGTAGGGTTTAGGTCGACGATGACCTACATCGTTGCTTCACATGAAGAATCATTGTGGAGGAGGAACACCATCAGAATGTTTCATCAAGGTCAACGACGACTGGACGTGAAAGTTCACGCTCATAAAGAAGTGGGTTTTCAAGCAAGAACGGATCCCCACACTATTAGCCTAAGTCGACGACGATCCTTTTGAGGCTTCGACAAAGAGAATCAGGGATTGAATGAGGACATGAGTTGGATTTGGAGTCCTGTAGAGGGAAGTGAGGTTCCTCTGTGATTTTGGCCACCTCCTTTAGGTCGCAGGCTGTGTTTGTTTTAAATTATTTTTTATTTTGTAAATAAGAAATTTTTGGATTGCCTTTTTGAGTTTATTTTCCATAATTTTGAAAGGATTCTATGCCTTTTTTTATCTTCCTCGATTTTGAAATGATTCTATGCTTATTTTAATTAATGTTAATTTATATATTTTATAGCTTTGCCTTTTTTCTCTAACTATTCTGAATTGTAGGATCTATTTATTCTTGATTTTACTTTGAGAACACTCAAGTTAAGCCAGTACATTGTATGCGTTGGGGGAAAAAGTGTCTAGTTCCATTCTTTATGCTAAAGAAAAGAAATTGGGGGTACTGCTACTGTAGGTACTTGGAGTCATGAATGGTTAGGCGAGAAAGTCACAGGGATATGACAAGACGAGGCTTCACACAACACAGACCTTTACCATGCATGATTAATTGATTGAAAGTTCGATCACAAACTGAAGATCGCAAATTCCAAAGGCGCTAGTGCAATTTGAGTTTATGGGTTAGACGCAAGTGTTCACCAAAGTACTATTCACCCATATTTATACTAGTTGGGGTCCTACTTGCGGCAGTTATATTAAAAAGATGTTTCCTGAATAGTCAAATAAAGAAAATGAGCTAAGCAAATACAAGTAGATCTTATCAGAGCCTAAAGACATCGACGAATAAAGCAATCTACGAGAATAGATGGATCGCCCGTAAGGACAGTGGAGCGAATGCGAACAAAAAAGAGTCTTGGCGGGAACTGTAATGTCTTGAAGTCAACAAAGCTTTGAGATATTGCGCGAGTGCTTCCAGGAGTCCTGAGCTCTGACCCACTTCAGGGGAGATTTCACATCTATTAGATTAACATATCACGTATACAAGTGACAAACAATTCCAGCAAAACAAATGATACTGTATTTTGCCGCAGATTGTCTTACCCAAATCGACTATGAGTTTTATTTGAGACGGAATACAAAAATCCATGAGGCAAGCTTTATTAACTTACAGGTAAAAATTATTCATTCTATATTTATTCGATATAATGTTCACCATTATAGGGTTAAATACCCCTCTGGGGCGAAAAGAAAAAAAAACTATTCAATTAAGTTTGCCTTCCAAGAAGTTTTACAACTTTCTCTCCGATAGATTCTATTGTTCAGATAGAGACGTTGACACAACCTAAGAGATATTGAACCAATTCTTCTTCTTCTTTAGCTTCGAGCATAGTATTGATGGAGAGAACTTTTTTTTATCTCCAGTTCTTTCTACCTTTTTCTTATCTTCATTGGCAATCAACTCAACCTCCTGACTAATTCTGAGGGAGACCCTATAGTCTATGATAGTTTATTCTTTAGAAGATCCCGCTTTCCTACTATATTGACATTTGACAGAGCTCATGTAGTACTCTTAAGCGATCTTGGGGGCTCTTCGGACCCTGAACTGTTTGACTCACCTGCTAAATTTTTGCACTTGATGGTAAGTGGATGCCTTTATACTCATTCAGAAGAGGTCGATCGAAGATAGCGTTATATCTACTAGGAGCGCCGATCACAACAAATGTTCCTTGACGAGTCACTCCATACATGGTGACCGAAAGGATGACACTTCCTTGAGTCTCTTTTCTCTCCTCGACAAACCCATAGAGAGGTCCTTCGTGATCTTGTAATTTCTTTCTAGCGGTTATTTTCTTAAAAAGCACATTAACAGAACTACTCGTGTCGATGAGGATTTGAGACACCAAATAGCTATGAAGCACCAGTACGGGTATGAGTACCGGGTACGATACGTATCCGGTACGGTGGTACTTGAAGATCAAAAAAATAAGGATACATGTACTTTCTATGCACGATATTAATAAAATTGATTTATATATATATATATATATATATATTTATAAATGTACATGTATATATAAGTCACCTTTTAAAAAAGAGAGAATATAAAACACAGAAAAATTCATATTGAGCAAGTAGAAAAAACATCTAATCTCCAATACATTGTAAATTAACAAAATAATCAAATTTAAATCAAATTATTCGTAGTTCTAACGATAAAAAGAAACTTAAGTCAAGATCACATTTTGTTACTATAGTAAACAAAACACCGCTATGACATTTATGCGTCATTTTTTTCTAAAATACATGAATAAGTTTTTTGTTTTCTTTAAAAACAGCAATATCATAATATGCAGAACGATCTATCAAATCTAATCGGTACCGGAAACGTACCCGGTATGGGTACACGGCCCTCCGAAAAGTATCTGTGCTTCATAGCCAAATAGTTTTGAGGTCTGCCTTGATGAATATGACATCATTGAAGGGGTTAACAGTTTTAGGGAGATCTTCCCCATTGAAGACGACATTTCCCCGAGGATTAGAGATCTGAGAGATGGAAGCAACCTTTCTATGGTAGACGCGCCCCAAACTGGCCTTATTGGAATATTCAAGGCCAAATCTCCAGTTAATGCAATTAATTTCATCGAGGAATCCAAAGTTACCTTGCTCTATGCAGTCACAGATGTAGTTGATATTGAAAAGGAGGCCTACATCTTTTAGTTCATTCTCTTTGTGGCAGGAAATGTACTTCAACTACTTCCTTGCCTTTGGATTTTGTCAGCTTGTCTTCAGGATTGTGAGTGACGTATTATCGCAATTTACTCGCCTTTAACATTCTTTCTTTCAAATCCCGGAGATCCCAACAACCCTCTATATCGTGTTCAACGTCCTTATGTAGCTCTCAGAAGAGCTCCTTGTTACGATTAACGTACTCATCCTCTAGATGGGGAGGCCTCCTAAAGCCTAGTGGTTTCTGGATAATCTTGACGACTTTCTCCATATGTAAGATTAGGGCAGTGTACTCCTTTTGATTGTCATCATATCTTGGAGCGTTGTATAGGATTGGATGGATCAGGACTGGAAGGGGTTTCATCCAACCTGTTCTAAAGGGGAACGTGGTCGTTGTGGGTTCATCTGCTGAAAATGACGAGGTGGAGGTGGTCGTTGGTGTTTCTCCCCTGTTGAGGCACTATGAGAGATAAATTCATGACAGTGTTTGGGAACTCGATGAGGATGCCCAACAGGATTCAACCATGTTGGTGTAGGAGTTAGGTGTTCTTCTGTTTACTTCAAACATGAAATGGTTCTCAATGTTAATATGCTTTAGGAGCTAGGTGTTCTTCGACTTACTTCAAACTTGAAAATGCCCACTTGAAGACCACAAATGAAGGAGACCTGATGCATCGTTGAGTCTACGTCATGTATTTCAAGAATCCCCTCTTGAAATTTTTTAGCGTAATGACTGCGGTTTTTAGCTACCCACTGCTTAATCTGGAGGAGTACTTGAGGTCCACTCTTACGTTTCCTAGAGGTTGCAAACCTCAGGAGTAATTCCTTCCGAGTCTCCCCGCAAGAGGCGATGGATCAGGAGGGTAGCTTGTAAAATCAATCTCTAGTCATCCTGTCGAAGGACATAGAAAGCAGTTTGCAGTGAATACTATCAAAAATGGTTCTGCAATAAAGTAGCAGACTAAGCCTATAAATTATGCATTGGTTCTTCTCTTATCGCAAATCTGAAGGGACGAGATTCTATAAATCCAATCAAGAGAGGTTCCCAACAAATTACATCTGTAAAAGGGGAGGACTCTTGCTCAATAAAGTTGGTGACTTCATCGAAGTCTAGTGCTCACGAAGGCCCATGAGTCATGATAACTTTATAACACTTGCATTCATTCAAGCGAGTTTTTTGTTTTCTATGTGTGGGAACCTCAATGCAATCTTAATAGGTGGTGGCTGAATGTCAAGAGTTTCCATACATCAGGAAAGGTACTTGACCTGGTCAGAAAGTTGATTAGTTACGTCGAGTGGAGTGTTGAATTCACTTTTGTTGATGGGGGTTTCCGTGTTTTTGGGAGAACCTTTGTGGGACTTTCCAGATACATCACACCTAACCATTGTAATATGATGTTCGTCTACAACTAAAGATCTGTAGTTCTTGTGTTCATTCTTTTTGGGAAAAAAGAGCTCTAGTCCCACTTTTTATGCTACAAGAAAGAAGTTTGGGGTGCTTCCAATTGGGGTTATTTTGGGTCACAAATGGTTAGACGAGAGAAACTCAGGGTTGGCGAGACGAGGCTTCACACAATGCGTACATTTAGCCTTGCGTGGCTTGATTGATTGAATGTTCAGTTACAAATTGGAGCTTGGGAACACCATTTCCTGAGGCGCGAGTACTCTGTGAGTTTGGGTTCCAAAGTACTGTTCACTCTCTGTTTATATTAGTAAGGGTCCTATATGGGCACGATATATGAAAATGTGGCTTCCTGAATGATCAAAAAATAAAGAAAACAGGCTAAGTTAATACAATTAGAGCTTATGAGAACCTAAAGCCATCAACAAATAAGGTGATCTGCGAGAATGGAAGGAGCATCTGTGAGGACGGTGGAGCACATGAGTACACAACATGTGGGCAGGAATTGTAATGTCCCGAGGTCAACATAGCTTTGATACATTGTGCGAGTGCTTGCAGGAGTCCTAAGCTCTGACCTTTTTCGGGGGAGATGTCGTGAGTATCCGAGTTGTCAACGAGTTCCATGCTGCTTTCCTAGAAAAGTGGGGTTACAGAACTCTGAGTAGATTGAATCCCCATATTTTTTAGGGTCTTTCGAGAGATTTTAGAAATTTTGAATGAGTAAATAGGATTACTGAAATAATGAGGAAATATGGTGTGTCTCCAGATGCTACGAAGGATACATCAATTCTCCCGGGATTGAGAAAGCCTGATCCGGCTGAGAACTCAAAAATGTTGGCAAACAAAAAGGTCTGGGCGTCATTGCTGCAACTCGGTAATTCTAATCCACGAGCTGTTTACATTGTCTCGGCCTTGCTAAGAAACTAAGTAGAGTTAATATGTCCCATAGAGAGTCTTGTACTCTTGTACGTCTATAACCTGATCTATCTCTTCAATGGTAGTAGTTGGGACTGACTCCAAATTGACAGTATGTCTGGGGCCACTGTAGGTGGACTGGGGCAGTGCGGGTGACTCTCATAGAGCAGGGTCAGATTCGTTGCGTTGAGCATCGAGGAGGTGTCGAATTCAACAGGTAAATTTAGGAGGTATGCATTATCACCTAGCTGTTTTCAAACTTGAAATGAATCAAACTTCAATTATTGCAGCTTATGATATGTACCTAGGGAAAACCTCTTTTTCCTTAATTAAGCAAACACTCGGTCTCCTTTCAAAATGTATAATTCCAAGCGATGATATCAACCATTGATTTATATTATTCTGTTGTTCACAGATTAATATCAATATTCTTATACAATTCTTTTAAATAATCAATATATTACTGCGCATCAAAGGAAATACGTTCATTAGATGAAAAAGAATGATGATCAAGTAATTGCGGTATGGGGAAGCCACAAACAATTTCAAACGGGTTTTTATCAGCAGATCAATTTTTTAAATTGTTAAATGCAAATTTAGCTTGTTGAAGTACAAGATCACATTATTTTGATTATCTTCAGTCAAGCACTTGAGAAAATTTCCAAAAGTTCGTTTAATAACCTCATTTTGTACATCTGATTGAGGATGACTAGCTCTACTAAACTCGAGCTTGGTTCGCAGTCCCCAAACTAGTTTCCAAAAATATCCTATAAAGCATATATTCCTATCTGATGCGATCGTCCTAGGAATCCCATGCAATCTGACAACCTTTCTAAAGAAAATCTTAGCAACGCGTATGATATTGGAGCCTTTTCTACTTGGTATAAAATGCGCAATTTCGAGAAACTATCTTCCACTATAAAAATAGAGTCCCTTTTCCTCTTAGTGCAAGGAAGTCCTACAACGAAATCCATTGAAATGTCATCCCAAGGACTCCCAAGGATCCATAAAGGAGAGTGTAAGCCCGTATTTTATGCATGTCCCTTTAAACAACTGACAAGTGGTGCACTGTTTAATGAGGTTTATAACATCTTGTTTCATCCTAGGCTAATAATATCTAATGCTTGAGACCGAGGTTGTTGATGTCAGAAATCAGGGGCACATCAGTTTAAGTTTTTACATGTCAATTTTATTATGTTGGGGGATATATCAGAGATATTTCATATACCTGGTTTTAATATTTAATGTTTTGTAACATTGAGGGGAGGTTTTTGTAATTTTCATAATAAGAGAAGTGCAAGCTGTAATTATGTTATCTTCCAGGGGAAGTTTTGGTAATTATTTGTTTGTATATATTAATATATTAATAATTTAATATTTATTAAATGAAGTGAGGGAACGGGGAGAAAAGAACGAACCTCAGGGTTTCTCCTTTCTTGCGATTCCACTGGGCCAAACCACCATTAATAATCAGTCACATAATTTGATATTGTCCCCTCCTGGTGAGCATAAGTTAGCTTGCCTCATAACACCCACCCTCAAGCTAACACCATTAGCATCCAACATTCCGAGCTTGAGGGAGACAGACTGAAGAGATTTACCAGATACAGCTTTGGTAAGGATGTCAGCAAGTTGATCATCAGATGTCACAAACATCATAGTAATAGTTTGGTCATGAACTTTGTCCCGCACAAAATGGCAATCGATTTCAATGTGTTTTGTCCTCTCATGAAAAACAGAGTTGTTAGCTATATGGATCGCCGCTTGGTTATCACAGTAAAGGTGCATAGCTTCATGAATAGGGAAGCTCATTTCCCCCAAGTTAGATTTAACCCAGATGAGTTCGCACGTAGTGATAACAATGACACGATACTCTGCTTCAGTGGAGGAACGCGCAACAATATTTGTTTTTTGCTTCTCCAGGCAATCAGGTTGCCACCAACAAAGATAGAATATACACTAGTAGATCTCCTGTCAAGAGAAGAACCCGCCCAATCAGCATCACAGTAACCATGGAGCTTAAGGTGACAATGATCTTTATAAATAATGCCCTTTCCGGGATCCTTTTTTAAATATTTGTGAATTCGGAGGACTGCTTGATAGTGATGAACTTTAGGGATGTGCATAAAATGACTAATTAGGCCAACGAAGAATGAGATATCATGTCTTGTAATTGTCAGATAAATCAACTTTCCCACGATACGTTGAAATTCTAACTTTCTCTCAAGATCAGGAGATGTTTCCTTATGAATGTCATAATTAGGATCCACAGGACTATCCATAGGTTTAACTCCCAAATATCCAACATCATTGAGAAAATCCAAGACATATTTACGTTGAGAGATCATAATTTTACCTGCAGATCAAGCAATTTCAATTCCAAGAAAGTACCAAAAAAGGCCCATATCCTTGATTTCAAAGACAGAAGCCAGTTCTTCTTTAACCTGAGTAATGTGGTGGTCGTCAGTGCCGGTAATAATGATGACATCCACATAGACTATGAGAATAGTGATACATTCTTCCTTTTTGTAAACAAAAACTGAGTGATTAGACGTACGAGTGAACTTTAGATGAATAAGTTTGTCACTTAGATTGGCAAACCAGGCATGAGGTGGCTGTTTGAGACCATACAAAGCTTTCTTAAGGCGTGACCCATGTCTTCTAGGAACATCCATACCAGGAGGAGGGTTCATATATATCTCTTTCTCCAATACACCATGAAGGAATACATTTTTTACATCAAGCTGGTGCAACGCCCAAGACTTATGAGCACTTATAGACAGTAAGATTCTGACTGAGTTCAGTTTAGCGACCGGAGAAAATGTCTCTTGGAAGTCAACTCCATCAATCTGAGTGAAGCCTTTAGTTACCAATCTTGTTTTATATCTATCAAGAGTTCCATCTTGACGAAATTTAGTAGTATATATCCATTTTGCATCCGATTGTGTGACGACCATGAGGGATAGGAACAATTTCCCAAGTCTTCTGACGTTGAAGAGCATCCATCTCCTCCTCCATAGCCTTTATCCAGTGGGGATTCAAGCTAGCTTCGAAAAACTGTTAGGAATAGAAATAGAGAAAACAGATGCAAGATATGCTTTTAATGAGTGAGAGATAAAATGATACACAACATATTTATCAATAAGATATCTAGTCTGACCACTATGAATTTGAAGAGCAGAAGTTGCCTCCTGAGTGGTGTTGTTGCTTGGATCTGACAGAGTGGTGGTGAGTGGCGGAGCATGAGTGTGGCATTTTTGTCCAATAGTTCTGGTTTGTCTTCTCTTATAAACTTGAAAATTGAAGTGTGACAATTTTGCTCGTATCGGAATAATGAGTGCTTTCAAAGAAAGCAACTTCTTTTGATATAAACTTTCATCGGAGAGAAGAAGAATAACTTTTATACCTCTTTTGGTTGACAACATATCCCACAAAGACACATTTTATTGTTTGCGGGCCTAATTTATCCTTATGAGGCCCTACAATATGAACAAAGCCAGCACATTCGAAAACCTTAGGAGGAAAATTGAATAGAGACATATTTGGGCAAATAAGCTTTAGGGGGTACTTTCCCCCTAATGTACCAGTAGCCATCTGATTAATTAGGTAGACGGAGGTGAGGACACCTTCATCCCATAGCCCTTTAGGGACGTGCATCTCTTCCTACAAACAACGAGTGGTCTCCAAGATATGGCGATTCTTCCTTTCGGCTACCCCATTCTATTGAGGAGTCCCCGACAAGACATTTGGAAAGTAATGTCATGGTCTCCCAGGAATCTCTGAAGATCAATGCATGTGTATTCGCCTCCGTTATCACTCCTAAGAATTTTAATTTTAGTTCTAAATTGAGTCAACACATGATGATAAAACAATTGAAATATTGTCAAAACTTCATTCTTTCTTTTCACGAGGTATACCCAAATAAAGCGTGAGTGATAATCAATAAAAGAAACAAAATATTGAAAACCATTCATAGAGCAAATAAGAGATGTCCAGATATCAGAATGTATCAAATCAAAATATTTCAAACTTCGACTCAGACTAGGAGCATAGTTGGTCCTATAGTGCTTAGCCAATTCACAAGACTGACAATTAAAAATAGTTTTTTAACATTAAGTAAATGCGGAAAGATAGCTTTCAGGTTTTTCAAACTAGCATGCCCAAATCTCTTATGTCACAACATCAACTGATTTGGATTGGTAACCTTCTGAGTATAAGAGCTTGACAGTTGTCCATGACATACACACCACCAGACTCATGTACACCACCAATCGTCTTCCCACTCGCCAGTTCTTAAAAAACACAATGGGAGGAGAAAAAAGTGATAGAACAGTTAAACTGCTTACGGATAACAGATTTGTAGGAAATGAGGGGACAATAATCACAAATTTGAGAGAAATAGAGGGAGAAAAATGAATAAACCCTTTACCGATCACAGAAGCCGAGGATCCATCAACGAGTTTCACACTGCCTGATGCAGGAGAAATAAAAGAAACTCCCATGGAAGATCCAGTCATGTGGTCGGAAGCCCCTGAGTCAATAATCCATGGGGTGGATGGTCCTTTAGAGGACACAAAAGTAGAATGAACATGAGCAGCCATACCAGCCAAGTCACCAGTAAAAGATCGTCCCGCGGAATTAGCTTTCAGAGCCTTGAGTTCTCTCGTCAAACTCTCATTTTCTGCCTAAAGGTATCTAGTATTCTCAAGAGTGCCATACATAGCGGTTTGAGGTCTCACATATTTCCCATCAGAACCACAAATCCAACTTGGAGGGATCAAGTGAGGATGATGATCCCAACATTTCTCTTTTCCATGACCTTTCTTCCTATAGTGCGAGCACTTCATAACTCTTGTATTCTTGTCTCATATTTCTAGGATGTCATTTCTTTTACTTAGCAGCAAGGGCAAATTTCTCGTGACCAATATAAATATTTGAATGAAGGGAGTTTATACGGCTTGCCTCCTCTCGAATATAATGAGTCACTGTCTCTAGATCCGACACTGAATCTCTTCCCAACATCCGAACTCTTCGGAATTCAAGTTTAGGAGGAAGGCTAGAAAGCATCTCAAATATCCTCTGTTGCATGAGTTCAGTCTTGTAGTCTTCTATAGTCTGAATAGCGGAATACTGATCTATCTCAGCCCACTTATGAGTCAACTTGCTGTAATGTTCCTTGAAATCACTCATCCCTTTCATGTGGATCTGCTCAGTCTTGAGTTGATATATTCTTGCCAAGTCCTTTTTTGAGTAATTTCGTTTGATCAGCTCCCACATTTCTTTAGTAGTTTGACAGAAGAGGAAGTGACTAGCAGTCTTAGGTTCCATAGAATTGACGAGCCAATTGATCACAGTGAGATTCTCACCTTCCCATTCCTCATAAAGTGGATCAGTCCTGCATGGGGCCGGCTTGGATCCAGTGATAAACCCAAGTATCCGACAGCTCCCAATGAATATCCGCATATATTGAGCCCACAGCTGATAATTTCTCTCATTCAGTTTGATGTGGGTCACACCATGATTAAATTCCATGTGAGAACTTCCTCCACTATAGTGTTTAGATTGATCTCCCACCCCTTCAGGTACATTGACACTTTTCCATTTGTCTTCTATAAGTCAAATACCAAGAAGAATCAGCACAGAGCCGGCTTCAGCCTCTCCAACAGCCGGATCTATGACCCAAATCTAAGAATAATTTCTGAAACAACAGGAAAAAGGGGCATGCAGCGACCAGAAACACACACAACAACACCAACCACAACAGGACCGATAACAGCAAGCCAACACAAGCCAGCAGCAACCGGAAAAGAACGGGAAGAGGAACGCCCGACAGAACCCACAGAACGAGCGACCAGGATTGATGAAGATGAGGTGCACACAGTTGCACAAAACTCCCGATGGAAACACGCTCGGAGACGGGAATAGGAGCGGAAGCCGACCCTTCAGGCCGACGTCGATGAAGGATTGAACCGCTCTGATACCATGAAGAGAGGGAACAGGGAGAAAAGAACGAACCTTCGGGTTTCTCCTTTCTTGCGATTCCACTGGGCCGAACGACCATTAATAGTCAGCCACATAATTTGATATTATCACCTCCTAGTGAGCATAAGTTAGCTTGCCTCATAACATTAAACTCCAAATATTTTAAAACTAATATAAACATTTTGTGTTATATAAGTAATAACGGTATCACGCATAAAATAAAACAAGAGAAAGCAGAATGTAGGGAAGTGGTCGGCGATAATGGAAGATAAGAAACCTTTAGTTCATAATTCAAAGATCATGCATAATTGAAGTCGATGACGAACTTGAACAATGAAGAGAGGAAAAACAATCAAAACAATAAAATAATTTTGGTATGCTGTCTATTAGACCAAGACACTAATTAAAATAATTTGAAAAAACCAGTCGATAAAATGTCGGGATATATTGACCAATATATCGACGAATATAACGGTCAGTAACAAATATATCAAAGGATATATTCTAAAAGGATATTTTGCAAAAAAATATCAGAAATGTGTCGTTTGTTCATGAAATCTTTAAGTCGGCCGACATGTCGGTCATGTTGGAGGATATCCACAACACTGCTTGAGACCTCTAACAACTTGGACTGACCTACGTGTCCTCCCAATTCTGATGTGTCTAGCTCCTGAGGCACCGTCCTCCTACGTGGCCCCACACATATGCAAAAGCGGATTTCTATAAATAAACATCTGCACTCATAACGTGCTGAATTGTAGAATCAGTCTCACTAGGCTGACATAAAGTATAGATAATATCAAAAAATTATCCAGAAGCATACTTGTCTTGTTGGGAGTCTCACGTCTAAAACACATGGTTGAAGAGTCACTAATAAGCATCTTTGTCGTCTAAAGGTCCCAGTTACTCTATTTCAAACTCCTAGTTTGTGCTTAAAATGAAACGTGAACTCTTAAAGATATGATACCAATTTGGCATGCCGTCTGATCACTCTTTGGGAGTTCAAATGCTTTATTGCCTCATGATTTGTGTTCAACACATATTTGCGATAAATCAGGTAATGTCGCCAATGGCGGAGAACTTGCATGATGCCATAAAACTTCATGTCAGATGCAGATTATCAAATTTTCTCCTCATTCAGATTCTCACTGAAGGATTTAATGAATTGACCCTCCTAACTCAAAATAACATTGAGGCCTATAATGGACACACCACAATCAATCTAGAAAAATTATCAATATCAGGAAACGCTAACGCAAGTGACACCATACAACATTTTGATATGTGCTATCTGTGGAAAACTCTACGAGACATTGTTTAGTGATAAGAATCGTTGTACTGCTAATGACCCACAATTAACGGTAAAGGTTCCCTAAAGGTTGCATTTTTAATTTCAGTTTCTCCACCATGCGTCGGGAAACTAAAAAAATTTGTACTGCCACTATAGATAATTATGGAACAAAATTGTCCTTGAACATGTGCAGCCATACGGAAGATATTGTTTCTCAACTACTCATCGTCAATAGGAGCCTTAGTGGTCAATAAACTATTCTGGAGAACAGAGGCTAACTAATTGGGTTATTCTCTTTCAACCCCAACTCACTCCCTAATGGAGGTTCAGTTGCAAGGTCAGGTGGGGAGTCACTAATGAACACTCTATACTAAGGATCTTGTCTATTCTCAGAATTGGTGATAACAACGAAGTCACTGGCATTCAAAAGACTTGTGACCTGGTACACTTAAAACCTCTAAACTCACCATACTGTGGTCTAGCCCCTACGAGCTCCTTGCCCTTGGAAGTAGCGACATGAAGAGTAGGAGTGCTTACGGGAAAGGTCAGACGAGATGGTACTCGGACCTCAATGTGGGCGTAAGTGTATGAGTGGATGTGGGTCTGTTAGTAGACCTCATTCTGAACGTTCTTTTCTATAAGGCCTTAAGTCTACGTGCTCGATTGTGGACTTCTCCTAAGTCCCTGTAGTCGTGTATCTATAACTAATCCCTAATTGAATATCGTAATCCATTTAAATAACAAGATACAATCACGTTGTCATCCTCAGGAATATTGAGGCAGAACTGGACAACGAGAAACTCATTCGTGTACTTGCCCATAGATAATTTATCTTGTCGTATGTTGTAAAATCTACAATAAGGTATTTGGGTGGAATGCATCTCTTATGCATTTCTCTTAAATTCTCTCCAGGTCGTGATATTGTCATGCTTAAATTAAATCTCGAACATTCTAACTGTCCCCACCAAACTAAAGCATAAAAATTCAACCTCATTGTAGTGTAATCAACTTGTCTAGTTGGGGGCATTTGTTTCCAAGCCATAAAACAGTTGGGTGGGAAAATCCATGTTAGATTTTGTTAAAATAGCCCATGTAAAGGGCCCATTATTGGACCCATTTATTGTTTTATCTTCTCTCCTCCTTTAGTCCCACATCTTGTATAGGATTTTATTCTCTCTCTCTTCTTCCTATATATTTGTATTATCTCCTTGTATTTAGACACACAAGTAATACATATAAGATTTGAGCTCTTTCAACATGGTATCAGAGGGAGCGGTCTCTCTGGTGCGGTCTCATTCTCTTTAACCGCCTAACCCGCCCCCGCCCGCCCTCTCCGCTTCTCCTGCGGACTGTGAGCCTACCCGCTCCGGTCTCCTATCCGCGGGCTCCTATCCGCAGGCTCTGCGGTTTGCCTCTGCATTCCTCTTCTCATCTCCCTTTCCGTGGTTCCACCCTCTTCAGGTCCTTTTATAGCCACCATTCTCTCTAGTTCGTGGTGTCCACTTCTTTTCTATCCGCTGCGGCTTCCCCTTCTATCCGCTGCGAGTTCCTCTCCCTCTTGCTTCGTGCACGGCCTGTCCGCGGGCTGTTCCTCTCCCTTCTATCCACGGGCTTCTGTGTCCGCTGCGGCTTCTCCTTCTGTCCGCTGCGGCTTCTCCTTCTGTCCGCTGCGGCTTCGTCTTCTGTCCGCTGCGGCTTCGTCTTCTGTCCGTTGCGGCTTCGCCTTCTGTCCGCTGCGGCTTCGCCTTCTCTCTGATTCATTCTTCTCGCTTGCTTTCTCTCGCGGTTTCCTTCCGCGATCTGACCGCTGCTGGCTTCACCGAGACCGGGGCGGTCTCTCTCACTTGCTTTCTTGTCGTGGTCTTCCTCAGTCTTTCTCGCAGTGGCCTCCTGCCCTTCTCGCAGCGACCTCAGCCGGCTGCCTCTGCGGTCTGCCCTTATGGGCTCTTCCGGTAACTCCTCTGGCTCGACGGACAGCCCGCCTGTTGACCGCCTTGCTTGTCCGACTGACCGCCCGACTTGCACTACAGAAGTCTGCGACGAGCTGCGCATCACTACCATCTCTCTTTCTGGAAAGAAGAACTTCGTCCCTTGGGTACATTCTGTTAGACGGGTTCTTCAGGCCAAGGGCCTTCTCCCTCACCTTACTCAGGCTCCTCCCACCCCTCCTATCGATGACTGGCTCCGCAATGATGGCCGAGTTCAGACCTGGATCTTGAATTCTTTAGATGGTGAGCCATATCAAATGGCTATGTATAATGAGACTGCCAAAGATATGTGGACTGTGCTACACTCCTTATATTCTGGAAGGGACAGCCTCCAGCATCTCTACGACATCCTAACTGACTTCTTTGCTCTTGACGCTGGAGGGGCTTCAGATATGACCTCCTTTGTTGCTCGTGCGAAGACTCTTGCTGAAGCATGGATCCAGCATCAGCCCTTCACCAATGATGCTGCTGCTCAGCGCGCTCAGAAGGAAGCCTCCTGTACTGCCATCATCATGGCCCGTCTTCCCCCTCACCTTCAGAGCATTCGTGCTCAGGTCCTGGCGTCCTCTACCACACCATCCTTTTCTGATGTGTGCTTCATGATTCTCCGAGTATCACCTCCTCCAGATACTACGGCTCCTCCGACCCTTCTTCAGCAGGCACCTCCGCTTCTACCATTCCCTCCTCCTCCTTCTACTCGGGGGGGGGGGGGGGTCGTTCGGGATCTCGCGGCCGTGGTCGTGGTGGCCGGGGTCGGCCGAAGTGTTCCTTCTGCGGGAAAGATGGTCATCTCGAGGCAACCTGTTACAAGAAAGTTGGCTATCCTCCTCGCCCGACGGCTTCTGTTGCTACTGATGCTGGTCCTCCTGATCTTGAGAGTGTCCGTCTTCAGCTCCAACATCTCCAGGGATTGCTCCACCCACCATCTGCCTCCATTGCCTTCGTCTCTCACACAGGTACCGCTTGTCTCTCCACCGGCTTGGGCTGGATTGTGGACTCTGGCGCTACTCATCACATTACTCCACATCGACCTGCCCAGTACCTGACTTCCCCTTATCCACAGTCTATTACTGTGGCCAATGGAGCTACTGTTCCTGTCTCCGGCTCGGCAGATCTTCCTCTCACCTCCTCCATCTCCCTTCGCTCGGCTTTTCACGTCCCGAGTTCACCGTTCAATTTACTTTCTGTTGGACGGCTTACTAATGATCTAGATTGTTCTGTTATATTCACTTCCTCTTCTTTTATTATACAGGATCGGCGGACGCAGACTACCATTGGTAAAGGCCGGTTGCAGAATGGGCTCTACCTTCTCGACAACTCTCCCACCATCCTCTCATCCGTCTCTTCAACAGATTGGCATCGTCGACTTGGGCATGCTCTTCTACCGGTCCTCCAGCGGGCTCTCCCCGATGTTTCTTTTACCCCCTTTCAGTGTGACTCATGTATCCTCGGCAAGCAGACTCGTTCATCTTTTTCTTCCCATTGTACTCGGAGCGCTGCTCCTTTTGATTTAGTGCATTCGGATATTTGAGGACCATTTAAAATTACTAGTATTTCTAGTTTTCGGTATTTTATAACGTTTATTGATGATCACTCTCGCACTACCTGGCTATACTTACTTCGTGATCGCTCTGAGCTTCCCCGTGTCTTTCGGGCATTTGTCCTCGAAACATGTACGCAATTCCACATGACCATCAAAGTACTACGAACTGACAATGCTCGTGAGTACACTAGTCACGAATTTACTGCTTTATGTTCTGAGTTCGGAATTCTACATCAAACTTCCTGCGCTTACACGCCGCAACAAAACGGTGTTGCCGAACGCAAGAATCGCCACTTACTCGATGTTGTCCGTTCCATCATGCTTCAAATGCATGTCCCCAAACCATATTGGAACTTTACGGTCTCGACCGCCTGTTTTCTCATTAACCGTCTCCCTTCCTCTATTCTCAACTATGCTACTCCGTTTAGCATCCTCTTTCCCTCCACTCCGGCCTTTCCTCTCCCACCTCGTGTATTCGGTAGCCTCTGCTATGTCCACCGTTTGGGGCCTTCCTCGGATAAGTTGGATCCCCGAGCGGCCAAGCATATCTTTGTTGGATATTCACGCACCCAAAAGGGGTATGTATGTTATTCTCCTGCTACACGCAAGATCTCCGTGTCTGCTGATGTCACTTTCCGCGAGGATCAACCATTCTTTCCTGCTCCCTTACCTGACCATCTACCACCCACACCTACTCCTCCATCCATCCCCCGCCCGGTCATTCCCGCAACTACTCCTCCGACTGTCCTTCCCTCTAAACAGACTGTCGTTCCCTCCAAACCACCAGTTATCCGCGTCTACACTCGTCGCTCTACCACTTCCGTTGCCCCTCTGCCGTCGGTCTCTACCATGGATACTCCGCGTCCAAATGATCAGGTATCGCCTTCCACTGCTCATCCGCTGGCAAACTACATCTCTCTTCATCGCCTCTCTCCCCATTTACACACTTTGGCTACTTCTCTCTCTTCGGTTGCTATTCCTAATTCTATGCAGGAGGCGCTTCAACATCCAGGATGGCGAGCGGCCATGGAGGAAGAAATGTCTGCTCTCTGGTCTAACCAGACATGGTCGGTTGTTCCCCTTCCACCGGGCCAGAAACCAGTTGGGTGCAAGTGGGTCTTTGTCATCAAACATGCTGCCGATGGGACAATTGACCGTCTAAAGGCCTGTCTTGTGGCTAGAGGTTTCACTCAACATGAGGGGCTAGATTATGAGGAAACGTTCTCTCCGGTTGCGAAACTTAATAGTGTTCGCGTCCTCATCTCTGTTGCTGTCCATCGTCGGTGGCCTCTCTTTCAGCTGGATATAAAAAATGCTTTCTTGAATGGGGATCTCCAGGAAACTGTCTACATGCAACAACCACCCGGGTTTGAGACTACGGGGGAGTCTCAGGTCTGCCATCTTAAAAAGGCTCTATATGGTCTCAAAAAATCTCCGCGGGCATGGTTTGAAAAGTTCAGCAAGGTCCTCCGTGAGATTGGCTTCACACGGAGCTCGGCAGACTTCTCGCTCTTTACTCGTCACCAACCAACATGAACGGTTATTCTGTTAGTATACGTCGACGATATTATCATTACTGGAGATGACTCTCAAGGGATACAGACAGTCAAAGTCCATCTAAACTCAGTCTTCCAAACAAAGGATTTGAGACCTTTTCGCTATTTTTTGGGTCTTGAGATTGCCAGAAGGCCGGATGGGCTCACTCTCTCTCAACGGAAATATTGTCTTGACATTCTTCATGATGCGGGTCAGTCCGGCTGCAAGCCAAGCGATACTCCTATGGATGTAAACCACAAACTGTGTGCCCAGGCATCTGAATCCGATCTCCTTCTCCAGAATCCTGAATATTATCGATGTCTTGTTGGAAAACTGATATATCTCACGATTACCAGACCGGATATTTCCTTTGCTGTTGGTCTTGTCAGCAGATACATGCACTCTCCTCGAAAATCTCATCTTCAAGCAGTGGAACGAATTCTCAGGTATCTGAAAATCGCTCCTGGTCAGGGACTTGTCTACAGGACCTCCTCTTCTGCTCCAACTTTGGTGGCATATTCTGATGCTGACTACGCTGGCTCTCTCGATGACCGGCGATCTACGAGTGGTTTTTGCACTTACCTTGGCGGACATCTTGTTACTTGGCGAAGTAAGAAACAAGCGGTCGTTGCTCGATCTTCAGCCGAGGCAGAGTACCGGGCAATGACATCGGTTGTATCAGAATTAACATGGCTTGAGAGTCTTCTTACTAATCTGGGTGAAAAATTACCATCACCAGCTCTTCTCCTTTGTGACAGTCAAGCCGCCATACACATCGCGAAGAACCCGGTCTTTCACGAAAGAACGAAGCATATTGAGGTCGATTGTCACTTCATACGGGAAAAGGTTCAAATGAAGAAGCTTGACCTAAAGCATGTCCCAGGATCGGAACAAGTTGCGGATGTCTTCACGAAGGCTCTTTCCAAGACACTCTTCTATCAATGTTTGTCCAAGCTTGGCGCATACGATTTGTACGCTCCAGCTTGCGGGGGAGTGTTAAAATAGCCCATGTAAAGAGCCCATTATTGGGCCCATTTATTGTTTTATCTTCTCTCCTCCTTTAGTCCCATATCTTGTATAGGATTTTCTTCTCTCTTCTTCTTCCTATATATTTGTATTCTCTCCTTGTATTTATACACACAAGTAATACATACAAGATTTGAGCTCTTTCAACAGATTTAATAAAATAAAGATTAGTTGTTGTATAGGAAAGCTATATGTTAAAATCCTAGAGATTCTCAAAATGTTAGGTGAGGGTTTATGATAATATTAGCATATGAAATCCTTGAAGACAGGCAAAGCTAAGAAGAATCTCACTTTCAGAATGTTTCTCTATCTGCATTCGTTGATCCAATGTTAAAGTTGCACAACAATCAGTGAGTGCAAGGATATCTCGACGATTTGAGATTGTTGACCGGCGACCTCCAACATTGTTCAACAATTGTCGACTGGTGATCCTAGTTCAAACTAAAGGTAGACTCAGATTCCATGCCCATCTACTCACCTCTAAAAAGAGGCTCCCTCATCAATCAACGATCCCCTTATTCGACGATCATCGATAAAACTCAAATTATTGTAAAATTCAAAGGAGCCATTGTTCTCTTAGAGTAGAAGGCGCTGGTCATGTCACCTCTTTCATTGGCACTTGAACAAAACAGGAAGGTGAAGGAGATATAAAAATGCTTCTTTGATCCGAGGATTCCCTAGACGCTTTGGCAAAATTTCTCAGCCTCAGAACTTGCAAAATCAAGTATAAAAAAGCTCTCAGAGCCTACTCCCTTCTTCCATTCTCTCTATATTCTAAATCTCTTACTTCTGAGATTCAGATAGTTTTCTCTTCTTTAGAGAAACTCTTGCTAAAAGCTTTAACATTCACGCACTCAATTAACCTATTGCAAAGGGTTATTAGACTCCCCCTTCAGAAGAGATGTTGTGGTTCGAATCTCCAGTGTAAAAGATGCACTGGGTTTCATCGCCTCTAGTGGAATAGGTTGACATTGGGTTGGAGCCTCCAGGTGGAATGGACCCGTCGTCTCAGTCAGACATAGTCGAAGCCTACATATTGTGGAAGGGAGGTCATACCCATGTTATAGGGGAACCACAATAAAATATCTGTCATTGTGCTCTTTCTGTTTGTTTACATACTGATTACGATAATATTGTAAAGTCACATTACTCTAACTTATAAACAAAAACACAGTGAAAAATCAGAGAAGGAAAATTAAAGTACCATATAAGTGGTTACCTTCTATATTCACCCTCTCTTTTGAGAAGTATTCAAGTATTTCATTTCATGCTTTCATTTGGTATTAGAGTCAGGTCACCTTTAAGGGTTAAAAGTTAAAACCTTGGTGAATCATGATCCTGATATTGAATACTTTTAGGGTCCGTTCGTTAGGTCGGAATTGAAGCATTGGAATTGGAATTCAATTGTCAATTCCAATTCCAGCGTTCGTCGGCCATAAAAATACCTCAGAATTTGGACTTCAATTATAAAGGAAACATGCCTCCTTCAATTGCGACCTTGTGAGGTCTTCATTCGTAATTCCCACACCTACCAGTGCACCCCCAAGTATCTCAAAAAGACATCGACGCCAACTCTGTTGTTCGCCTGGGGGCGCATTTTTTCCCCAAGTGCGAATTTTTTGAAGGAGCGCGCATTTTTCCACCCAGGCGAAAAATGCGCGCCCGGGCAGAAAAATGAACGCACATGTGGAAAAATGCTCCCCCGGGAGAAAAATGCACGCCTGGGCGAAAAATGTGTGCTTGGGCGAAAAATGCGTGTCCGGACAAAAAATGCGTGCCCGGGCAAAAAAAGCGCGCCCGGGCAAAAAAAACGCTCCCGGGCAAAAAATACGCGCCCGGGCGAAAAAATGCGCGCCCAGGCAAAAAAAAACGTGCCCAAGCGGAAAAATGCTTGCCCGAGCAAAAAAATGCAAATGCGCGCCTAGACAAAAAAATGCGATCCCAGGAGAAAAATGCGTGCCCGAGCAAAAAATGCGCGCTCGGGCAAAAAATTCAAATATGCAGCTGAACAGTAGAATTACTAATTCTAATACCTGTGATAGAATTCTCGTATTCAGCCGAACAACAGAATTGAAATTGATTTCAATTCCAATTCCTGAAGTTAATTCCAATTCCTGTATATCAATTCTTGCGAAACGAGCGGAGCCTTATGGTGTCTAGTTTTCACTTCTAAAATGTCATCTCAAAAAGGCATTGCTACCAATTTAAGACCCCTGTGCGCATCTTAGAAAAGTTTGCTATATGGAAGTCTAGGATTAGATTATATTTGGAATCAATTGAGAAAAATATATGAATCTATTTTTTACGGACCATTCATACCTATGAAGGTAACTTCCTCAGGTGATGGAGAAGGTGTCAAGCCAAAGGCACAATGGTCTGATGAAGACAAAAAAATGAGGTCTTATAATAAGAAGGCCATGAATATCCTTGTAAGCACACTATTTGATTATCTCTACCAATCGATCATCAACTATGACTCTTCAAAGGAGATCTGAAATGCCCTCACTGTCATGACTGAAGAAAGTGAGGATGTAAGAAAGGACAAGAAGGCTGACCTAATCAACCAATATGAAAACATCAAAATGAAGTTTGACAAATCAGTTGTGGAATGGTATAAATGATATACCACAATTATCAATGGTATGAAGACCCCCTATGGATGGGAGATCTCAAATAAGGAGCAAAATGACAACATCCTTAAGAGTCTTACCAAAGAGTACCTTCCCTATTATTGGGCCATCAATCAAATCAAGAGTCGAAGCTTGTCTACGCTCAATCGCAAGATTGGGATTCCGCCTCGCCGGCGGTGCTGGTGCTCAGGGAGGAATATTATGACGGTAACTGTCCATTGGACGTTGGTCAAGATGATGAGGAGCATCAGGATCATCCTCAAGCGAGTCGTCGTGCTGTGCTGGAGTGTCCCTGACATTCTCTAAGTGATTTAAACGGAGGTTCATCTCGACAAGCTCATGACGCACGTCATCGAACTGGTTACCTAAAGTGTCCAAATGATCTAGAATACGACGTTGAAACTCAGCAAAAGTGGCACCCGAATTCGAGCTCGCCGCTCGGTCGTCGGTGAATAGTGGATCTGATATGCTTGCTCTAAAAATCCTACCACTATGACCATGCTAACGACCCGACCTGGGCTCTGATACCAATTGATGTAGGGTAGGCTACTGGTGTGCACAAAACCAATACTTCTGGGGGTGGAATGTAGATTTGACACACTAACCCAAATCTAAATGCATTGATACCGTCGGTGATGGCGACAAATTTATTTGAGCAATAAAAATTTCAATCCACGCAAATATTTAAAGATCTGAAATAACATTCACTAAGCAAGCAATTAATGGTTTTCCTCCGCTCGGAGGGTCAAGGATAAACGCGCGGCGAATAAATCTCACCTGCAAATTATAAGCATTTTGAAGTGAATTTCCATAATCAAGATTCCAAGCAAATGCAGCGTCCAATCCATTAAAAATGTTGAATAAAATAATCCAGTACAACGAAGACTCACCAGGTAGTGGGCTGACCAAGACACTAAATAATTCAGAGCCAGAGATGCGTGAACGACGATCCAAAGGTGGAAAAGGAGGCGTAGAAAACGATGTAGGTGACTGTCCTCGGCGGTGGAAGATGGAAACACGCCGAAAATGAGTAGATCCGGGCGGGGTAGGGTAGATCTGATAATTTGAGAGCGGATCCGTGATGAAATTTCCAGATCTGTACTGATCTGGAAGGAGAAGGCTATGATAGGTGGTTCAACAGAAGGAGGGGCTGTGGGGGGAATGAAATCTGTGGCTGGGATGTTGGCCGGCTGCAGGGAGGAGTTTGGCGGGGGCGGCGGTGGCTTGGGAGGGGAGGGAATTGGCGGCAGTGGCTCTGGATGTTGGAGGGGAGGCCAGCGGCTATGAGAGGGGGTATAGGGGTGGCGGCGGCTTGCTGGGAGGGCAGAGGGTCTGGTGGTTTGATTGGTAGTTGGAGGGTGGTGCGGCTGGAAGTGGGGGGGGGGGGAGAGAACCAAAGAGTGGTTTGGAGCCCTGGGAGCGACAGAAAGGGGGTTGGAGGAAGAGGATAGTGGTTTAGGGTTTGGGGAAGCCTTGAGGACGAAGATACCAACCTAGGAGTTGTCACCTAGAATTCCATAGAGTCAACACCGTGGCGGGATAGCAGGAATCTAGGAGTACAATTCTACAAACTCTGCAATACCTAAAACCAGCCCACTACCTATCTATTTATAATAAAAGAAAAGAAAGAGCATCCTACCATCGACAGCTATGATTGACCAGAGGTGGGCTCACTCAAATGCAACAAAAATAAACTAAAAATACTGAAGTAATATATGATTTTGACTCACAACATGGATCCGTATACACCCGCAGGGTCGGATCGGCGATCCGATCAAGCCCACCTGCACGAATACATGAACGTTGGTTGGCGAACTGGTGCATGATCTGATGGATGCCCATCACATCCAAGTTTTTCATTCCGCAGTTTCACGGTCCATCCAATCACATCTATCTAAGCAAGTCTACCCTCGATATCTCTAACATCTAATTTGACTCCATCTTACTGGGGTTGGTTTCTTGAGTTAGGGAGTCCTTCAAAGTGCATATGGTTAGGATTTTATTGTTCTAGTTGTCTAGGGTTAGGGTGATGTTCGAGTTTAGGATTTTGATCTTGCCCTAAATGTTTGTGTGATTCGTCAACACTCTTGCGTAACTCATTCATCATGTTCCCATTGTCTCCTTTGTTTGTCATGAGAGTTTTGATCATTTTTGCTAAAATTTTCACTGTGCCTTTTGTAGAGAAAGGTCCAAACCTTATATATACTTCTTGAATACCAAAAAACAAGTATGAGTACATATATATAGGAGAGAGGAGAGTAAGACCTAGCTATACAAATAATGTGGGACTAAACACTAAATCCTACACGAGCCAAGTTAATGGGCCAATGCATTATTTTCTTAGTATTCTCTAACACTCCCCCGCAAGCTGGAGTGTACAAGTCGTAGGCACCAAGCTTGGACAAGAACTGATAGTAGAGATGTCGTGGGAAGGCCTTGGTGAGGATGTCAGCAACTTGCTGAGCAGCAGGAACATGTGTTAACTCTATCTTCTTCTACTGAACCTTCTCCCGAATGAAATGACAGTCAACTTCAATATGTTTTGTCCGTTCTTGAAAAACCGGATTCTTGGAAATGTGTATAGCAGCTTGACTGTCACAAAATAAAGTGGCAGGTGAGGAGTGTTTCACTCTTAGATCACCAAGGAGACCCTCAAGACAGGTGAACTCAGACACAACTGCTGCCATTGATCGATATTCAGCCTCAGCAGATGAGCGAGAAACCACATACTGTTTCTTGCTGCGCCATGTAATAAGATGTCCTCCAAAGTAAGTGCAGTATGCACTTGCTGAACTACGATCATCCAAAAAGCCAGCATAATCAACACCAGAGTATGCAATCAGAGATAAGGGAGACGAAGAGGGCTTGTATACAAGTCATTGTCCAGGAGCAGTCTTCAAGTATCGAAGAATACGTTCGACTGGCTGAAGATGAGAGATACATGGCTCATGCATGGATCGACTGACAACTTCAACAACAAATGATATATTAGGTCTAGTAACAGTGAGATATATCAACTTTCCCACATGACGAAGATAATACTCTGGATTAAGAAGGAGCGAATCAGAGTCCGAGGCATGAGCACAAAACTTGTGATTGATATCCATGGGAGTATCAACAGATTTGCATCCAAAATAGCCCGCATCATGAAGCAAGTCAAGACAATACTTTCTCTGAGATAACACAAGCCCATCACGTCTCCGAGCCACTTTGAGACCAAGACAATATCGAAGGCTTCTCAGGTCCTTTGTTTTAAACACAGTCACTAGATGTTGTTTGATCATCTGTATTCCTGGAAGATCGTCTTCTGTAATCAAAATATTATCCACATATACCAAAAGGATCACATTGCTTGTTGGATGATGACGAATGAACAGAGAGAAGTCGGTCAAACTCTGAGTGAAGCCAATAACACTAACAGTCTTATAAATTTATCAAATCATGCCCGAGGAGACTGTTTGGGAGCATAAAGAGACTTCTTCAGACAACACACAAGTTACTTCCCCGTAGTCTCAAGCCCGGGAGGTTGCTGCATATTAACAGTCTCTTGTAAATCGTCATTAAGAAAATCATTTTTGACATCCAGTTGGTGCAATGGCCAGTGGAGGTGAACAACGAGGGAGATCAACACACGAACAGTATTGAGTTTAGCGACTGGAGAAAAATTCTCATCATAATCCAGATCTTGTTGTTGAGTGAAACCGCGAGAAACTAGACGAGCTTTCAAACGGTGAACCGTCCCATTCGGACCCTGTTTGACGGCAAACACCCACTTACATTCCACACAAGATTGTCCAGGAGAAAGCGAGACCAGATCTCAAGTGTGGTTTGCCCAAAGAGCAGACATTTCCTCGTCCATAACCTCCCTCCACCCGGGATGTTGAAGAGCCTCCTGCACAGAATTTGGGGTGGAAATAAAGGATAAAGAAAGAGCACTTTGTCGGAGTACCGTAGAGAGGCGGTGAAGAGAGACATAGTTTGTCATTGGGTGGGCAGTGGAACCTGTTGCCGGATTCGCAGGCTGCAGTGCATCATTAGAGGAGGGCATCTCCCGTATGGTAGTAGACGAATAAGGATGTCGTGTGTACACACAGATGATAGGTGGTTTAGGTGGGATAGGTGTGGGAAAGAGAGGTGGACGGTTTGAATGAACAAGGAAAACAGGCCACAAAAGAGGTGGCGGAAGAGGAGAATCATCTGGCAAAGAGTAATATGGCTGATCTTCGAGGAAGGTGACATCAGCAGAAGTAACAACCTTGCGATCCTTGGGAGAAAAGCAAACGTAGTCCTTCTGAGTTCGAGAGTAACCCACAAACATATATTTAGTGTCACGTAGAACAAGTTTGTCAGTGGAGGGGCCAAGATGATAACAAAAATACACGTAACCAAACACGCGAGGAGTGATGGAGAAAGGAGGTTTGTAGGGAAAAAGAAGATTGAAGGAAACCACAAAATTGAAAATAGAGTAAGGCATGCGGTTAATAAGGGTGCAGACGGTAGAAACAACAAAATTCAAATACTATTTGGGAACATTCATTTGAATCATAAGAGAATGAGTGACCTCAAGCAGGTGACGATTCTTGCGTTCAACAACGCCATTTTGTTGGGGGGTATAGGCACACGAGTTTTGATGGATGATCCCAAACTCAGCACATATGTGTGCAAAGGCATGACTAGTGTATTCACGGGCATTATCGGTGCGGAGAGTTTTAATTGTAGTGGAAAACTGGTTGCGAGTTTCAATGAAAAATGTTCGAAATACACCAGGTAATTCAGAGCGGTCACGAAGGAGATACAGTCAGGTCACCTGAGAGTAGTCATCTACAAATGTGACAAAGTAACAGTATCCATAAATACTAGCAATTTTGTAGGGTCCCCAAATATTTGAGTGTACTAGATCAAAGGGAGCAGAACTCCGAGTAGTATGTGGTGAGAACGTAGACCGATGATGTTTCTCATAGATACAAAACTCACACGTGAACTCTTGGAGGGAAACTTCGGGGAGAGATGATGTAGGCAACGGTGTTTGACACTATAACGGCAAAGGTAATAACACGTACGCCTCTCTATTTCCACTACTACGTTCACACAATAATTAAACGCAGCACGCTCACGAACAACGTTATCAATTATTTCTAACGTACGGTAGCCACGCCATTTTAAGATCGAACAAACGACTATAGGTCGTCGTTCTCTCAAGCTAAAAGGACCCACCCGGTCCGAACGAGCGATGGTTGTACCAAAAGAGATCTACCGAAAAGTTCGATTCGAAAATGGTAGATCTCTCCCAACAAAACGAAAACGAGGCTCGCCAAACCTCTCGGAAAATTAAACAACTAGAAAGAACAACACATGCAATCAGAAAGATAAACCACGAACGAAAAACGATTCCAAAGTAACACAACGGTATTCCACCAAATGAAAATCTAAAAAAAATAAGAATCACACAAGAGGTAGAAGATCTCGTTACCCAACCGGAATAGATGATTCCGGTTCACTTTCAAGGATCGTTCTTCCACGACTCCGCCAGAGTTTCGCCGACCGGAGAGAAAACTTGTACGCTTCCTTTGCTTCACGCCGGGATGGAGGAAAACCACAAAGGGAGAAAACACCTTTGATCTTGGTCGATTTCACTATGGAAAGGGGTTGATTTGGGACTCTTGATGGAGGTTGGGTTTTGGATAAGGGAGAGGGTGGTGGTCGGTTTGGGGTGTGGAAGTGGTCGGCTTGAGAGTGGTGGCCGAATCTTGGGAGGTGGAGTTGAGGGGTGCTCGGGTTTGGTGTTGGTGGAGGAGGCCGGCAGCTAGGGAGGAGTTGTGGTGGCCGAATCTTGTAGTTGAGGGAAGGAGGAGATAAAGGGGAAGGGAAGGAGAGGGAGGCCGAGCAAGAGGAGGGAAGAGGAATGGTGGCCGGCGGCCAAGGAGAGGGAGGAGGGAAAGAGCCGAACTCTAAGAGGGAGGAGGGAAAGAGCCGAACTCCAAGAGGGAGGAGAGGAAGGGGGCGGCCAAGAAGGAGAGGGAGAAATCAAATTTAGGGTTTCAATATTTTTTCCATTCACTAATCAAATCATGAAAAAGTTAGCTTTATATAGGCTTTACAACATACCATGGCTATATGCAGCCCACATAAAGAAAAATAAAAACAATACTAAATGTTTTAAACCTTACATGATGAAAATAAAAATGCAAATAGAAATAAACTAAATAATGTATAAAAGCCTTCATCTCATGTACCTCCACATCATGTAGTCTTCATCTTCGTCATGTAGGAGAACGTCGTCGCCATCGCCGTCATCATCTTCAACATGTAGGAGAACGTCGTTGCCGTCGCCGTTATCATCTTCAACATGTAGGAGAACGTCGTCGTCGTCGCCGTCATCATCTTCAACTTTAACACGTTGGGGGTTGCCGCCATCAAGAGATTTTCTAAGTATGTTTAGAGGAGCGTCACCAAGACACCGATGTCAATCAACAGAGCTAATAAAGGTCAACACCGTTGGAGGAGTGGGGTCAAGGATATAGATACCATTCGACAGATGCCCTTTTCCGATGATAGATTGCGTCTTGCGATCCTGCACAACACACAAGATGGAAGAAAAAATTACATCACAATCAAGATTAGTAGTGAGACAACCAATAGAGAGAAGGTTAAAAGGAAAGCCTGAAACATGAAGGGCAAAGCGAAGAGTGATGAAGGGAGTAAGATGAATATCTGCTGCGCCAAATATTGTGGTGAACTTGGGATGCACAGAGTTCAAATATTGTGGTGGTTTCCATGAGGTAATATGATGAGAGGCCCCGGAATCAAAAATCCAGGATGAGCTATGAGCAAGGCAGGAGGTACCACCATCGGAAATAGACACCACAGAGCCCGAAGGACAGCTGATCATCTTGCAAGGAACCATCCGTAACGGGCACAAGCAGCGACTGAGAGAGTCTGCAGTGGTCACGGTGACAACGCACCATCGACAAGAAAGGCCGCTACCAGCAGATAGAAGAGACACCACAGCGGAAAGAAACAAGCTGCGGTGGAAAGGAGGCACCCTCAGCGGACAAAAATAACAGAAGTAATGCGGCTAGACTCCTGAGCTACAGCTGGTGAACAGAGGTCGGTGAACAGGCACCGGACCGAGCGGTTAGAGGCAGACCGCACCAAGATCAAATAAACGGCAAACATGCACCAGACCGTGCGGTTAGAAGCAAACCGCAACAAGATCGGTATAGGCAGTCCGTGCGAACAACCAAGTCGAGCTGAGAAGCTGGAAGGGACAAGGCAAACGACACGAGAAGAGCGGCAAGGCAAGAAAGATCTCCTGGCGACAAGAAGTAGACCGCACGACAAGAAGACCCCGTCGTGGGAAAGAACTACTTGCGACAAGAGCGACCACGCGAAGAGAGAAGAGTCTGCAGCGATAAGACGAGAAGAGGTTGAGCGACAAGAAGAGAAAGGTGGTCGCAGCAGTCAGAGACATGTCGCAGTGGGTAGAGGCACGTCGGGTTAAGGCGAGACCACTGCGAGAAGAGCAATCTGCTAGGAGAGCGGTTAGTAAACAATTGCAGCGGGAAGAACAGCGGGGCGAACGAGAAGAGCAATTTGCTGATCAAACTTGAACAGAGACCTCAGCGACAAGCAAGCAGATCGTAACAGAGAAGAGAGAGACCGCTGCTACAAGAGAAGATTGCAGTGGTTAAGGCAAGACCGTCGCGACTAGAATAGATCACAACGACAAGAGGCACAGTGGACAAGAGAAGATCGTAGCGGTTAAATGAGAGTGCAGCGGGTAGAGAGCAGCCCGTTGTGGTTAAGAAAACACTAACCGTACGGGAGTGGGGTCCACATGCCAGAGAGATGAAGGATATAAAGGAGAGTAGAAGAGAAAGTGGAGGTGGATCCACGGGAGAGAAGGAGGCGGTTAGAAAAGAAGGAAGCCGCCAAACCGTGCGGTTAATCAGACAAACAAGCCGCCTGGTTAATTGGTTGACTGGGCGGTTACATAAAAAACAGGTCGGACCTGGCTCTGATACCATTTAGAGAAAGGTCCAAACCTTGTATATATTTCTTGAATACCAAAAAACAAGTATGAGTACATATATATAGGAGAGAGGAGAGTAAGACCCAGTGGCGGACGCAGAAACTTCTTTTAGTGTAGGCGGACTTACAAGTTGTTTGATTGATACTATTAAACTACGCCTAATAATTTTTTTTTTTGAACAATTGGGTATTAGCCACAGTTTACTATAATTTTTGTAAGAATATGATATTAGCCACGGTTTAAACTGTGTCTAATACAGATAATTTTTTAAAAAATAGGGTATTAACCACGATTTATAGTTTAATCCGTGGCTAATATAGATAAATTTTAAAAAATAGGGTATTAGCCACAATTTAAACCGTGACTAATATTGTTAATTTTTAAAAATAGAGTATTCACTACGTTTTGAACTGTATTCGCCACGGTTTTTCATCCGTGGCAAATACTATTAATTTTTATTTTAAAAAAATGAGTGTGGGCGGCCGCCCACGCTCGTCCTAAGGTGGATCCGCCCCTGGTAAGACCTAGCTATATCCTACATGGACCAACTTAATGAGCTAATACATTATTTTTCCTAATATTCTCTAACACATTTAAATCGTTTATACTTCTCTTTAAATGGCCTGCATAATTTTCCATTTTAATACAAGATTAAAAATATTTAAAATAGTTTAAATGTTTAATGTGAGAAAATATTATATTTTAATTTATTTCAAATGACTACAATTTTTGAGAAGATCAACCTTGTTTTAAACTGGGGTTTGATTAATATTTATTTTTGCAAAGTAAAACTTTCATTTTATTTATAACTTTTTTAATATCTATAAAATAAGAATTGTTTTATTTTAAATTTAACTAATAATTATGGGCTCGTCTTAGTTCAATTATTTTAGGTTGACATTTATAATGTTTCAAATAATGCATAGAACATATTCTAATAATTAAGAGTTGTGAGATGGGGGGGGGGGATATTACCTACAAAAAATACTAATTAACAACAAAGAAAATGGAACCACAATAAGCCTGTCACGCTAGATGGAATTCCCGATAGTATTAAAAGGTAGTTGTTGTCCATCGCAGTAGGGAGAGGGAACGAACTTTGATAAAGGGGAGTCAATTTTGGTGGCCACCAGAGATAGGGCTGAGGTCGACGATGGACGGCGTTGTCGCTTTGTAGGAAGAATCGTTGTGGCAAAGGAACAACGTTGAAATGTTTTTTCGAGGCCGGCGACGGCTCGACGAAAAAGTTCACGCTCATAAGGATGTGAGTCGTCGAGCAGGCGCGGACCGACTCGCTGCTGGTCGAAGTCGACGACGATCCTCTAGAGGGCCGGACGAAGAAAAATAGGGAACGAATGAGGGCTAGTTGATTTGGAAGCCGGTAAATGGACACAAGAAGCTCATTCCTTCGTGCTTTTGGACTCCTTTTTGTCGCAGGTGGGGTTTGTTTTAAAGTATTATTATTCTGTAAATACAACTTTTTTGGTTCACCTTTTTAGATCTTTAATTTTGAAAGGATTATATGCCTTTTTTATCCTCCTTGATTTTGAAATGATTATATTCCTATTTTAATTAATGTTAAACTAAACATTTTAGAGCTTTGCCATTTTCTTCCAACTATCCCGAATTGCCGAACCTGTTTATTCATTGTCTTAGTGCTCACTCTTGTTAAACCAGTAAAATGCATGCATAAAATGAAAGATAATTGACACAAGGGAATTTAAGATACATAATATAATGGGGAAATAAGATAAGGAAATATGGACACAGTGACACTATGACGTGTCTCCGAATGTACTAAGGATGCATCACGATCTTGCCGATGTAAGCTATTATTATAGAGGGTGGAGTCCATGTCTTAGGCTTCTGCGGGAGGAGGCAGTGTCGGGAAGGATTTCACAATGGAAGGTAGTGGCAAAGTGGGTCTTTCTAGGGAGTGGTGATTGATGGATGTCTTAGTGTAGGAGGGGGTTCAGTGGAGTCTGGGGATAGATGCATGAGGGCTCGTTGACGCTGGAGGGGTAGTAGGGGCGGTGGGTTTGGACACCCATCCATTGGGCTTCAACACTTTGTTGACCAAGTGATTCTTTTGGAATTGTAACTGTTGTTACCCTTAGGTATAAAAAATATTAGCAATATATATATATATATATATATATATATATATATATATATATTTTATATAAAACATTAGTTATATTTGAAAGCACACCAACGGTGAAATCTGGACCGTTGGATGGACAAATATTAAAAAATGACCGTTGGATGGAGCAGCTTCTGTACAGTTTGGCCTGCCAATATACAGATCTCCCAAAAACTAAATTCTCAAACTCCCAAACATCCCGACACCCCCATCCGCTTCCGCCGGATAAGTTGCCTCCCTATGTCGACGTCGGCGCCCACCGGCGTGTTTGCCGGCCTCCGACGAACCCGCCGGGGGTTGTCCGGCAGCGAGCGGGCAGGACCATCGCCGGCGGTGGCCCTGCCCGTGAGCTCCAGTTTTAGGGCTCACTGGCAGGGCGACCGTCGGCGGTGTCCCTTCCCGCTTGATGCTGGACAACCCCCGGCGTGTTCGCCGGAGGCTGACGAACCCCTCGGTTGGCGCTGGGCAGGCCGCCGGCAGTAGGCGTATGCGGCGGCCCCTACGCGGGTTTTGTTTTATTCTATTTTATAATTTAATGATTAATTAAATAAGTTATATTGTTTATAATTAATAAAATTATTAAAAATTCAAATAATTAAAATTTTGAATACTTTTAAATTTTAAATAACTGTCGGGGGTGGGCGAAGCCCGCTTGAATGCCAAGCGGGCTAAGCCCGTTTGATTTCGGGCGAAGCCCGCAGCGACGCATCGAGAACGGGCGAAATCCATTCGAAGATATTAGTATATATATATATACATATATATATATATGTTTGTGTGTTTATATATATACACGATTTAATGTAAAAACGCGGAACCCGTTTTTAGCAAAAAACGGTTATACGCGTCTTTTGAAAATAAGGCTACTTTCATGTATTTTTAAGAAAAGTGTTCAACATGAAAGTTGTAGATCTAGACGAGATCTACAACTTCCATGTTGATCACTTTTTGATTTGAAGCCTTTTAGGTCCCCTATTTGGGGCCCGAAAAAAGTCACGCCGAACTTGGGCGTCCGTACATATGTTCGGCGTGTCTTTTTACGGGGCTTTTTTCGGGGCCCAAATTGGGGGCCTAAACGGATTCAAATAAAAAAGTGTTCAACATGAAAGTTGTAGATCTCGATTGAACACTTTTCCTAAAAATGCATGATAGTAGGTCTATTTTCAAAATGCACGTGTTCCACGTTTTTTGCTAAAAACGGGTTCCCCATATATATATATATATATATATATATATATATATATATATATATATTTATTTATTTATTTATTTATGTGTGTGTGTATTGTTGGTGGTGGTGTGGGAGGGGGTTAGAGCAGATGAATTCAACGACTCAGATGGTTTGATCAAATCATTTACCCTAATTCAAAAATCTAGAAAATATAAATATACAAGAAATTGCGGAAAAATGAGTCAATCACATTGGAGTATTAGGATTGTCCAGACGACATTCCTAAATTGATGATGCGGCAAATCGATCCTAAATGTGCCCTGAAGCTCATACTCGAAAAGTCACGCTGATTTGGTAAGGGTGCTTGGAATGGATCATTTCCCAAAAATGGCTTTGTGCAAACCATGAGAACAGAGTCCCATCTTGGAGTTGAGATATCCTTCTTAATGTTACCAATCAGAGTTTCTGATCTGGTTCATATTCTGATCTTGAATCAACACTAGAATAGTAAAATATAGCAGTTCAATTTTGGGATATGATTAATAAAAAGTGTAGAAACATAAAATGAGAGGCATTCTTAGTATTTATTTCTCATAAAAAAACTTGATACATACATGTATTTATACACTTATATAGGATGGGTGGAAGGAGAGAGTCCAATTCTAAGACGTGAGACTAAAGCCTATGGAGGAAATGGGCCAAAAATGGGCCTACAATGAGATTTTATTTTTACATATTTTCTTCAACACTCCCACAAGTTGGAGCATACAAATTGTAGGTATCAAACTTGAATAAGAACTAATATTATAGTGGTCATGGTAATGCCTTTAAGAGAATATCAACAACTTGTCCAGCAACAAAAACATGTTTTTAATTCTAATTTCTTCAGTTGAATCTTCTCCCGAATTAAGTGATAGTCAACTTCACTATGTTTGGTACGTTCATGAAAACAGTTTTCTTGGCAATATGTATAACAGCTTGACTATCACAATAAAGAATGGTCGGTGTGGAAAGTTTAATACTAAGGTCACTTAGAATACCTTCCAAGCAGTTGAGCTCAGATATAACAAAACCTAATTGACCAATACTCAGCTTCGACAGATGGGCGAGCAGCTACCGACTGCTTCTTACTGCGCTAGGTGATAAAGTGTCCACCAAAATACGCACAATATCCATCTGTCGAATGATGATCATCCAACGAAGCAACATAATCAGTATCGGAATATGCAATAAGAGATAAGAGAGACAAAGAGGATTTGTATACAAATCCTTGTCCATAAGCAGTATACAAGTATCGAAGGATATGTTCAACAACTAGGAGATGAGAGATTTGTGATTCATGCATGAATCGACTGACAACTCTAACAACAAATGATATATCAGGTCTCGTAAGAGTGAGATATATTTGTTTTCCCACAAGACGATGATAATACTATGGATTTTGAAGGAGTAGATCGGAGTCTGAGGCATGAGTGCAAAGCCTGTTATTGATATCCATAAGAGTGTCATCAGGCTTGCATCTAGAGTAACCAGTATCACGAAGCAAGTCAAGGCAGTACTTTCGTTAAGATAGAATGAGTCTGTCAGGACGTCGAACCACCTACAGACCAAGGAAGTACCAAAGATTCCTAGGTCCTTAGTTTGAAAAACAGAATCCAGATGTTGTTTGATCATGTGTATTCCTGTGAGATTATCTCCCGCACTCAGAATATCATCGACATATACCAAGAGAATTACCATGTTTGTTGGACGATGAAAGTGAATAGAGAGAAGATGACTGAACTTTAAGTGAACCAAATAGCACAAACAACCCGACTAAACTTATCAAACCATGCCCGAGGAGACTCTTTGAGACCATAAAGAGATTTCTTCAGACAACATACAATAGACTCCCCCATAGTCTCAAACCCGTGAGGTTGTTACATGTAGATAGTCTCCTGCAAATCGTCATTGAGGAAAGCATTTTTGATATCCAATTGATGCAACTGTTAGTGTGGATGGACAGCGAGGGAGATCAAGACACGAACAGTATTTAGTTTGACAACTAGAGAGAAGGTCTCATCATAATCTAGACCTTGTTGTTGAGTAAAATCACGAGCCACAAGACGAGCCTTCAGACGTTGATTTGTCCAATCTGGACCACGTTTGATGGCAAATACCCACTTACAACACACACAGGTCTATCCAAAAGGAAGAGGGACAAGATCTCAAGTTTGATTTGCCCAAAGAGCAGACAATTTCTCATCCATGGCCGCCCGACACTGCGGATGTTAGAGAGTCTCTTGCACAGGGTTAGGGGTAGAAATAGAGGATAAAGAAATTGCCAATTGCCTGACTTCCGGAGAGAGGTGGTGTAAGGAAACATGATTCTCCAACGGGTGAGCAGTAGAGACAATTGTCGAATCTGCAGGCTGCAAACTATCATTAGTAGAGGGCACATCTCATAAAGAAACGGGTGGAGTACGACGAGTATACACACGAATCAGAGGTGAGTTTGGTGGTTGGTTTGGGACTGGCGTGGGGATGAGAGGTCGAAGGTGAGAAGTAACAAGAACAGTAGGACGCGGAAGAAGTGGCGATAGTGGAGGGTCACAGAGGTGAGAATAATCGGGTTGGTCATCGAGAAAAGGTGACAATCAACTATGTAATAATCTTGAGATCATTTGGAGAGTAGCAAACATAGCCTTTTCGAGTTCGAAAGTATCCAACGAACATATATTTGTTGGCATGTGGAGCAAGATTGTCAGTGGACGAACCAAAATTATCAACATAGCAAACACAGCTGAAGACACAAGGTGTGACTTGAAAGGGCAGTGTGGAGGGAAAAAAGGTTAAAAGAGATGCAAAGTTGAGAATAGAGGAGGGGATACGGTTAATAAGATAGCAGGCTGTAGAAACTGCGAAATCCAATAAAGTTTGGGAACATTCATTTGAAACATAAGGGAGAGGGCGACCTCAAGAAGGTGACGATTCTTGCATTCTGCGACACCAAGTAGTGTGACAGACATGTAGCGGGAGGAAGGAGAAAGGGAGGGGGTGAAGCGGTTAAGCAAAATCCTAGCTGCATGTCAGAAATGCGAGAAATGAATTGAGTTGCGTGCGGAAGAGAAAACAGTAGCGATCAGTTTATGATTGATTTTGCTCTGATACCATGTGAAAAGTACAAAAATGGTAGAAATAAAATTATAAAATTTTATTAATATCTTTCCCATTACTCCAATATAGAAGCCTCTGAACATATATATAGGAAGAGAGAGGGGAGAGGAAATCTCATTCTACGACATGGGACTAAAAAAGAACAAAGAAAGTTGACTGTATAGATCTCCATTAAAAATTCCATACCTTATTAAAAATTCTAGACCTTAGAATGTCCTCTATTACCCCCCCTATGAAACTTGAATGCAGTCAAGAATCCATACCCATTTTGCCAATGTTATTTGTGTTGGAAAATTAGTTGACAATAACATTTGCATTTCCTTTGTATCATGTATTCTTGTGTGCTATATGGTGATTTTTGTGATATAATATTTTTTATTATCCATTTATTTACCAATCTTAGAAATTAGAACAAGGCTTATTTATCAAAGTTTTTTAGGGGTAGACTATGCCCAATCTATGCATGGCATAAATGTTTTTACTGTTAGAAAAGCCCATATAAATGGCCCATTATTGGGTCCATGTACTATTTTATTTCCTTCTTCTCCTATTAGTCCCACATCATTGTAAATGATTTCTTCTCTCATTTTCTCTCCTATATATTTGTATTCTCTCCTTGTATTTTGATACACAAGCAATACATACAAGTTTTTGAGCTCACTCAACATGGTATCAGAGGACACGGTTCGGTCCTTGCGGTTTCACTTCATCTAACCGCCCGACCCGTCTTCCTCTCCTATCCGCAACTCCTCTGCGGCCTGCTCTTCTTCTCTCTCCGGGTAGCGGCCTCTTCGTACCGCCCCTTTCTCTCCGCGGCTTCTCCCTTGCTAGCCGCTGCCTGCTCCCCTTTCCCTCCCTCCCTCCCGTGGATCCACCCCTCAGTCCTCTTTTATAACTTCTCTTCTCAACTCGTGGGCCCCACTTCCCGCTGTCTTCCTCTTACCGTGCGGGCTCCTTCTTGCCTGGTCCCTCCCCTTGCCGCTCCTTCTTGCCGCTCGAGTAGTCCTTCTCGCGGCCTCTTCTTTCGGCGTGCCGGGTTGCGCGGTCTCCATCTCGCTCATCCCTCTTCGCCTTGCCGCTCGAGTACTCCAACTCGCGGCCTCCTCTTGCGGCCTTTTCTTGTCGCTTGCGGTTTCTCTCTCTTGCCGCTCGAGTCCCTACTCGCGGCCTCTGCTTCCTCTCGCTGCTTCCCTCTTCTAGTAGCCCGGTCTCGTTTGCTAGCCGCGCGACTTCTCCTTATCTCTTTTGTCCGCTGGTGTTCTCACAGTGACCGTGCGGATTGTTCTTGTTCTCTATCCGCACCTGGTCGCGGCCTCCTGTCTCTCTCCCCTGGGCTTGGCGTCGTGTCTACCCGCTGCGACCTCTCTTCTAACCGCGTGGGCTTGTCGTGCGTCTCTTCTCCGGCGGCCTCCTCCTCTTCCCGCAGCAGGCACTGTGTCTAACCGCGCGCTCTTCTAGTCGCTGCGGCCTCCCCAGGCTCCATGGGCTCCTCCCTTAATTCTTCCGGACAGGCGGCTACTCCTCCTGCTGACCGCCCAACTTCTCTTCCAGACCTCCGAGATGAGCTGCGGATCACAACTATCTCATTATCTGGGAAGAAGAATTTTGTTCCATGGGTCCACTTGGTTCGGCGTGTTCTTCAGGCCAAGGGCCTTGTGCTTCACCTTACTAACGAGCCTCCTTCCCCTACTACTGATGACTGGCTACGCAATGACGGCCGCGTCCAAACATGGCTCCTTAATTCGCTGGAGGGTGAGCCATACCAAATGGTCATGTATCATGAGACCGCCAAAGCTATGTGGGAGGAGCTTCACTCCTTATACTATGGAAAGGATAGTCTTCAACACCTTTATGATATTATTACTGACCTTCAGACTCTTGATGCTGGCGGGGCTGCTGACATGACCTCGTTTGTCACTTGTGCCAAGACTCTTGCCGAGGCCTGGATCCAGCATCAGCCTTCTACCACCGACCTTGCTGCTCAGCGCGCGCAAAAGGAGGCTGTCTGCATTGCCATGATGATGACTCGTGTCCGCCTCACCTTCAGAGCATCCGGGCTCAGGTGTTGGCCTCGGCCTCTACTCCCTCCCTCTCTGATGTCTGCTCTATGCTCCTCTGAGTATTACCACCCCTGGATTCTCCGGCACCCTCTTCTCCGGTCCTTCTTCAGCAGACCCTTCCCCCTTGCTTCCCCCCCGACCTCTGCTCGCGGTGGGCGTTTCGGCTCTCGCGGCAGGGGGCGTGGGGGTCGGGGCCGCTCCAAGTGTTCCTATTGCGGCCGGGATGGCCACACTGATGCTGTCTGCTACAAGAAACATGGTTATCCTCCTCGCCCAACTGCGACTGCTACCACTGATGGATCCTCCTCCACTGGTACCGACCTTGAGGCCGTTCGCCTCCAGCTACAGCAACTCCAGGGGCTTCGTAGCCCTCCCTCTGCTTCTGTTGCCTCCTTCTCTACTGCAGGTATTACTTGTCTTTCCTCCAGTCCGTATTGGATCTTGGACTCAGGTGCTACTCATCACATCACCTCGATGCGGCTACTCAAGTACTCGGATGTTCCTCATCCGAAATCTATCACTGTTGCTAATGGGGCGACTGTTCCGGTCTCCGGTTGCGCCGACATCTCTCTTTCCCCCTCCCTCTCTGTTCACTCGGCTCTTTATGTTCCCGGCTCTCCATTTAATTTGCTTTCTGTTTGTCGCCTCACTCATGATATGGATTGCTCTGTTACATTTACTCAATCTACCTTTTTGATACAGGATCGACGGACGCAGACCACCATTGGTAGGGGTTGACTGTAGAACGGGCTCTACCTTCTTGATGCCTCTCCTCCTATCCTCTCCTTCGTCTCCGCTGTTGATTGTCATCGTCGTCTTGGGCATGCCCCTCTACCCGTTCTCAAAAACGCGCTGCCTGATGTATCTTTTCCTGCTTTCAAGTGTGATTCTTGTATTTACGGCAAACATCCGCGCACTTCTTTTCCTGCTCATTGTACTAGGAGCTCTGCTCCGTTTGATTTACTGCACTCCGATGTTTGGGGTCTTTTCAAAGTTACTAGTATCTCTGGCTATCGTTATTTTATAACTTTCATTGATGATTATTCTCGCACAACATGGCTTTACCTACTTCGTGATCGCTCTGAGCTCCCTCACATATTTCGCGATTTTATACAAGAAACTCGAATGCAATTCTCCACAACAATCAAAACAGTGCGCACCGATAACGCTCGTGAATACACCGGCCATGCCTTTGTCACTATATGTGCAGAATTTTGTATTATTCATCAAACCTCCTGTGCCTACACCCCCCAACAAAATGACGTTGTCGAACGAAAGAACCGCCACCTCCTCGACATTGCCCGCTCCCTCATGCTTCAAATGCATGTTCCAAAAATTTACTGGAACTTTGCGGTCTCCACTGCGTGTTTCCTCATCAACCGCCACCCCTCCTCGGTTCTCAACTCTGCCACTCCTTACAGCCTCTTATTCCCCTCTACTCCGACCTTCCCTATTACACCAAGGGTCTTTGGCTGCACTTGCTTTGTTCACCTCCTGGGTCCTTTCTCGGATAAGTTGGATCCCAGTGCAGCTAAAACTATTTTCGTCGGCTATTCTCGCACTCAGAAGGGCTACCTATGTTACTCTACGGTAAACCGTAAAGTCATCGTCTCCGCCGATGTTACTTTTTGGGAAGATCAACCTTTCTTTTCCCCATCTCTCGCTCCTTCCTCCCCGACGACATCTCCACAAATGCTTATACCTCGACCCGTCCTCCCTACTACTGCGCCTGTTTTCCTACGTCCTTCAAATCCTGCTCCTGCTCCTTCTTCAACTCCTGCTCCTGCTTCAACTCCTGCTCCTTTTTCTGCTCCTGCCCCCTCCAAGCCACCGGTTTTCCAGGTTTACACTCCCCGCCTTCCTCCTTGTTCTGCTACCCCTCTGCATTCGGCCTCATCCTCGGCTACCCCATGCCCTGCTGATCAGGTATCTCCCTCCACCACTCATCCTCTGGCAAATTATGTCTCCCTGCATCGCCTCTCTCCCCAACTGCACACCTTTGCAACTTTTATTTCCTCCATTTCGGTTCCTAACACTGTGCAGGAGGCGCTACAACATCCTGGCTGGAAGACTGCCATGGAGGAGGAAATGGCTGCTCTCTGGGCCAACCAGACCTAGACTCTCACACCACTTCCCCCGGGTCAGAAACCGGTTGGGTGTAAGGGGGTCTTCGTCGTCAAACATGCCGCTGATGGGACGATTGACCGGTTGAAAGCTCGGCTGGTCGCCCGGGGCTTCACCCAACAACAAGGGATGGACTATGAGGAAACCTTCTCTCCGGTGGCCAAACTCAACACTGTTCGGGTTCTTATCTCGGTGTATGTCCATCGCCGGTGGCCCTTACTGCAACTGGATATTAAGAATGCCTTTTTGAATGGCGACTTGCAGGAAACTGTCTATATGCAGCAACCTCCCGGGTTTGAGACCACGAGGGAGTCTCGGGTTTGTCGCCTTAAGAAAGCTCTGTATGGCCTCAAACAATCACCACGGGCATGGTTCGACAGGTTCAGTAAGGCTCTTTGGGAGGTGGGTTTTTCTCGCAGCACGACAGATTTCTCGATGTTCACTCGTCACCGAACAACATGGACGGTTCTTCTGTTAGTGTATGTTGACGACATCATCATTACAGGAGATGACGAAAAGGGAATACAGGAGGTAAAACAACATCTCGGTACAGTTTTTCAAACAAAGGATCTTGGACCCCTCCGGTATTTTTTGGGCCTTGAAGTTGCTAGTCTGCCAGATGGTCTCGTCCTTTCTCAGTGGAAGTATTGTCTCGACCTTCTTCATGATGCGGGTTACTCTGGTTGTAAGCCGATCAATACCCCAATGGATGTGAATCACACGTTATATGCTCAGGCTTCCGACTCAGATCTATTACTCGAGAATCCTGAATACTATCGCCGTCTAGTTGGAAAATTGATCTACCTCACGGTAACTAGACCAGATATCTCTTTCGCAGTGGGTATTGTCAGCCGGTATATGCATTCCCCGCGAAGATCTCACCTTCACGCCGTTGAACGTATTCTCAGATACCTCAAAACGGCCCTTGGTCAAGGATTGGTCTACAAGACCTCATCTTCAGCTCCTACATTGATAGCTTACTCAGATGCTGATTACGCTGGTTCTCTTGATGATCGACGGTCAACCAGTGAGTTTTGCACATATTTTGGAGGACATATGATTACGTGGCGGAGCAAGAAACAAGTTGTTGTGGTTCAATCATCTGCTGAGGCTGAATACCGGGCAATGGCGTCTGTAGTGTCTGAACTAACGTGGCTGGAAAGTCTTCTTACCGATCTGGGTATAAGACTTCCTTCCCCAGCCCTTCTCCTTTGTGATAGCCAAGCAGCTATACATATTGCCAAGAACCCGGTATTCCATGAAAGAACTAAATATATTGAAGTTGATTGTCACTTCATCAGAGAAAAGGTTCAAATGAAGAAGATCGACCTAAAGCATGTTCCCGGGACAGAGCAAGTTGCGGATGTGCTCACTAAGGCTCTTCCCAGTACTCTCTTCTATCAGTGCTTGTCCAAGCTTGGCGCATACGATTTGTACGCTCCAGCTTGCGGGGGAGTGTTAGAAAAGCCCATATAAATGGTCCATTATTGGGTCCATGTACTATTTTATTTCCTTCTTCTCCTATTAGTCTCACATCATTGTATATGATTTCTTCTCTCCTTTTCTCTCCTATATATTTGTATTCTCTCCTTGTATTTTGATACACAAGCAATACATACAAGTTTTTGAGCTCACTCAACAATTACGATCAAGATTGTTGATTTCATTTCAAAATTCTGTCCTTGCCTTTGGAAGATGCTTTTAGAGAGATCCTTATAATTGTATTTTTAACATGCTTATTTATTTAAAATTCATTGCTTGCTATTGGGATGCAAAAAAGATTTGGATATTAAATGGGGGAGGGGTAGACCAAAAAGACTTGGAATGAAACTATAAGGAAAGACATGATGTACTTAGGCATTAGTGAGATTATGACAACAAAGGATCCATATTGCCGACCCCACTATGTTGGGATAAAGGCTTGAGAGTTGTTGTTGTTGCTGCTTGCTTTTGAGATGCAGCTTTTAGAGAAATTCTTTAACTTCAAAATGTGCATTGTCAATTTCCTGCATTCTTCCTTTTAAATTTAATTCAGTAAGCTTTTAGAAATCCTTTAACTTCAAGTTGCAGATTGCCAGTCTGTTTTTTCTTTTAATTTTGTATTATAATATTGATTTGGTCACCTTGTTATGTTGTTGTAGCATGGAGATGAAGGGAAGCTAAGCTGTGCATTTGCCGCCGAAATTGAGAAGCTTCCGCTTGTGAGGTACCATCAGTGTCCATTTCTTTTTGTTTTGTTATTTGAAAAGTGAAAAGTGTTTCAATTTGCTAGTTACTATAATATGCCTTACCAATAGTGAGTAAGATTCTTAAGCATCAACTCATCCAGGCACTATTTGGTCTTCTGATGGTAGTCCCGCTCGGAATTCCAATGTTTTATCCCTAACAGGATGAGTGGCCTTGAGAAGTTGTACACAAAAGTCTCAATGGTAAGACCTCATCCTATTACAAATGGATCATAGCAATATGCCATCCAAAACATGGGAACTAAATGACATGCAGAGAAAAATACCATGCCATGTGAGCCAGCTCTTGAATCCATTTGGGACAAAGCGCTATATTATTGGAGCTAACATTTGAACCTATATGGCCACTTTTAGAATCCTATTCTCTTAGAGAATGATTTTGGGATGTGTAAGACTACTGATAATGACATCAATTCCTTATGTTGGGAGATCATAAGTTCTTGGGGTACAATGAGCAAAACTCTTGAATATCGAGGCACCTTCGATTTTGAGGGTGCATAGCTTCTCGCCAGTTGTACACATGATACGAAAAATATTGTGTTATCCACCTATCTCCAATGTCTATCTTAGGTGTGGTTAAGATGCGATTGATAACCAAGAAGTTACCATATGTGTCTCCCTCAAGTGAGACTCTGTCATCTTCCTCTTCTGCGACCTCTTCTCGAAGCTCTTCCTCAACCTCTTCTAATATCTCTATATCGTCCCCTTCTTGTTCTATTAAATTCACTCTAGGTGGGTTGTTCCTTTTAGATCACCTTTGTACCAGGACTAATTGGTCTTGCTTCCATTGCACATTTACCCTTACCAATTTAGTTCGCCCCTTGGATGGGAAGGAGACTAGTTACCTGTTTAGTCGGCCTATAATTGTTGTCAGGGTGTGGGCCATTATTTTGAAATGCAGGGGTAGGTGTCTCTCTAGGAGTTTGTGTTTGTCCTACCATTCTCATACCAAATCTAACTGCCCCAGACCTTTTATTGGTAGGTTGTTGTAAATGTGTCTTTACTTGTCTTGCCTTAAGATATACTTGATCAATCCTTCCAATAATATGTAGGGCAATTTGATCCTAGATAGACCACTTTAATCCTTTCAAGTACAGATCTATAATCTTCTCTTTGGACTCCTTGAACCGATTCCTAGCTTGTAGGGTATGAAACTTCTTGGTATACTCATGAACAGATCGTACCTTGTCTCAAATTATTAGATTCTTGAAAAAATACACGCTTCTAATCGGCGTTAAGAGTTTTCCAAAAAGTTTTCTTTACATTTGATCTCATATACAATCTTCTCTTTCCCTTGTCCTACTCTTTTTGTTTGTAAGGCTTTCCATCAAGTAAGGGCATGGTTAGTAAGTTTCAGACTCACAAATTTGACTTTCTTATCATCAAGAAATTTCTTCCATTTAAAAAATACTCAATTTTTTTACCCATTCTAAAAAGTAAAAATTCGGCAGGATTCAATTTCCCTCCAAACTCATTAAGATCAACACAAATCCCTTGTTACCAACTTAAATGATCGCACCCAACTCTATGGGCTCTCTCGATTTCATGAGGGTTTTCATAAAAATTTCGGTCTACAGGTGCTCTATATTCTCTCAGCCTATTTATGAGAGGTTGTGGCGTGTTTATGCAGTGAGTGTGGCAGTGTGGATCTTAATTTTTTTCCTAAGGCCATCTAAGGTAGCTAGTTACCTTTCTAGTAATTTTTATTGGTGAACAAACATGTTCTGCCACCATCCTTCCATGATGGGGGTTGTATTTTGGCCTTGATTTCCCAAGTTAGTCATGAAAGATGCCAAAATTAAATAGGGATGCAACTACTATGTTATATGGATCTTATGATGCACTCTATTATGAAATAATATTATGAAGTATGCCAAAATGACAAATAAAGTTTTTTGGACAGTAATGTGATATCACAGAAACACAAAAAGTTTGCTATGTGAAATAGTTCTTTATGCAATATAAATTACTGAATGTGATGTTAGGACTACAACAACAACAACACTCAAGCCTTTATCCCACTATAGTGGGGTCGGCTATATGTATCCTTGGTCGCCATTGTGCTCTATCTTTTGTCATAATCTCACTAATGTCTAAGTACATGTCTTTCTTTATAGTTTCATTCCAAATCTTTATTGTTCTACCCCTCCCTCGTCTAATATGCCTAGTGACTAGACTCTCACAACGCCTAACAGGTGCCTCTAATGGTTTCCTTTGTACATGTTCAAACCATCTTAGACGAGCTTCTCGCATCTTCTCTGAAATTGGTGCTACTCCTGTCTTATCCCTAATAATTTCATTCCTAATTTTATCCAATCTCGTGTGTCCACACATCCACCTAGGCATTCTCATCTCCACAAGCCCCATTTTTTGCTCATGTACACAATTCACTGCCCAACACTCAGAACCATAGAACATCGCGGGTCTAATTGCACTACGGTAAAACTTGCCCTTAAATTTTAGTGGTACATTACGATCACATAAGATCCCTGACGCGCCTCTCCACTTCAACCACCCCTCTTGGATTATATGTGTCATATCTTTATCAATATCTCCATCTTTTTGAACTATCGATCCAAGATATTTAAAACACTCACTATCGGAAATATCTTGATCACCCAACTTAATAACGAAGTCATCTATCCTTCTTGTATTGTTAAATTTAAGCTCCATATACTCCGTCTTTTCCCAGCTCAACCTAAAACCCTTCTTTTCTAAAGTATCTCGCCAAGATTCATATTTTGCATTTACACCCTCGCGCGTCTCATCAACCAAAACGATATCATCCACAAATAATAAACACCAATGTATTTCTTGTTGGATATGTCTGGTGACCTCATCTAAGATAAGGGTAAAGAGATAAGGGCTTAAAGTTAAACCTTGATGTAATCCAACAGTGATAGAGAATTCCTGTGTTAATCCTCCAGATGTCTGTACCCTTGTCTCTGAATTTGTATACATATCTTTGATTATGTCAATATATGAGACATTTACACCTTTCTTTTCTAAGATTCTCCAGAAGATCTGTCTTGGAACTCTATTATAAGCCTTCTTAAGATCAATAAACAGCATATGCAAATCTTGTTTTCTTTCTCGATAGTTATCAATAAGTCTCCTCAAGAGGTGTATAGCTTCTATGGTCGACCTCCCTGGAATGAATCCAAATTCATTCTCTGAAATGTTAGTCTCTCGTCTTAATCTTCTTTCTATTACTCGTTCCCATAGTTTCATGGTATGACTCATCAATTTAATTCCTCTATAATTAACATAATTTTGTATATCTTCTTTATTCTTATACAAAGGTAGCAAGGTACTTTCTCTCCATTGGTTTGACATCCTCTTTGACTTCAGTATTTTATTGAAAAAATATACAAGCCACAAAATTCTTTCATTTTCTAGACATTTCCATACTTCGATGGGTATATCGTCTGGCCCAACCGTCTTTCTGTTTTTCATCTTATTTAGAACATCTTTTACCTCTGATACTTGAATTTTACGATAAAACGTCATGTTTTTATACTACTCTGATTTACTTAACTCTTTCAAGTTCAAATCATTGTCCTTTGTTAGGACTAACAAAAGATTTTTTGGATCACAATTTGCACAAAATTAGCAATTTAATTTCATTAATCGGTGCAAAATATTCGATGAATGACAACCCTGAAGTAGTCAATACAATCCTGAATAACCTAGCAATTCTCGAGGAAAACCCAACTTAAAAAAAGAGAAATTAACAAAAGGACAAAAAACTAAAAGATACTTCCCTCAGAAACTAGGTTAATTGCTATAAACTAGGCAGAATCGAACCCAAAGATTAGGATACATCTTATCGGGAGTGGATACGTAGGGTGGTGGTGGTTGGTGGAAGGTTCGGTTGAAATATGAGAGACTCCTCACACAAATAGAATAAAGGCGGCGACTTGCAAGGAAGATGGCGCGGTGTCGGAGTAGAAGACGTTTGCTGGCGTCAAAATCCATGGAAAGACGAAGGAGGAAGAAATCATGAAGAAGAGGTGGAGGGGAAGAAAAGATGAAAAAAGAACACACCGTTCTGCCCAGGGAAGAGGAGGGGAGAAAAGTTCACAGGCATTCCAAATCCATTCGGTTTTTCTTCCCCCTGAACTTTGAAAAAACCTCCTTTTATATATTTTTTAAATTGTTCAATGGGCTTCATGGGACACGCGTTACAGGAAAAAATCGTGAGCAATCCAACCTACTTTTCACATGAGTTAGAGACGGGAAACTGATGTTTCCTTGTTTCTTCTCATTTTCTTTGTTGTTACTTTTTTATTATTTCTTAAACCTGTTTTTAATCGGTTTTATTTTTGAACTTTTTTATAACAGACTTTTTTTTAACAAAACAATACTTCTAATGAGAATAAATTAGAGGTAGGCTCAAAATTAGGATTAAAGCTAAACATGAGAGTATGAGAGGAAATAAGGTTTGACTTAACCAAGTCAAGGGGTTACGCCTCCGACTAATCTAGAGCAACTAAATGTATGACCTAGTTAATTACAAGGTAGCACGGAGATGGAAACAGGATACGGGATATGATGTGAACTAGATACGGGAAATGTGATTTTTGCAAAGATAAGAATACGAGAAACATTTTAAATTTTTTAAATTTTTTTTAATATTAGTATTTGTTAAAATAGCCCATGTATAGGGCCCATTATTGGGCCCATTTATTGTTTTTATCTTCTCTCCTCCTTTAGTCCCACATCTTGTATAGGATTTTCTCCTCTCTTCTTCTCCTTATATATTTGTATTCTCTCCATGTATTTAGATACTGAAGTAATACATACAAGCTTTTGAGCTCTTCCAACATGGTATCAGAGCGAGGTTCCGATCCTGTGCGGTCTCATCCTTTTTAACCGCCCAGGCCGCCCAGGCCGCCTCGCTGCGAGCTCCTCACCGCTTCTCCTGCGGATTGTGTGCCTATCCGCTGCGGGCGCCTATCCGCTGCGGGCTCCTATCCGCGGGCTTCTACCCGCAGGTTCTGTGGTTTGATCGTTGCCTTCCTCTTCTCCTCTCCCTCTCCGTGGTTCCACTCCCTTCAGGCTTTTTATAGCCACCTCTCTCTCTAGTTCGTGGGACCCACCTCTTCTCTATCCGCTGCGGTTTCTGGTCTATCCGCTGCGATCTCCTCTCTTTCGCTGCGAGCTCCTCTCTATCCGCTTCTCTCAGCTTCCGTCTTCTCGCTTGCGACCTCGCGGTTTCCTTTCGCGAGCTGACCGCTGCTGGCTTCGCCTTGACCGGGGCGGTATCTCTTCTGTTTCTGCCCTCTGGTCGCGAACTGACTACTCGCTGGTGTCCGGCTTGACCGTGCGGACTGCTGCCTATCCGCACTCTGGTCGTGGTCCTCCTCAGTCCTTCTCACGGCAGCCTCCGTTTTCTTCTCGCAGGCGGTTTGTCCTCTTCTCGCCGTTGACTCTTCCCTTGTGGGCTGCTCCTATCCGCTGCGGTATGTTCCGTCTTGTCGCATGAGTGGGAACTCGCAACCTCCTCTCCCGGCTTCTCCTTCCCGCCTCTTCTCTATCCGCGGCCTTGTCAACCTGACCGTGCGGGCTTCCCTTTCCGCATTTTGGTCGTGATCTGCTAGATCGCTGGTGTAACCGCGCGGCCTGATTCTCTTCTCGCAGCGGCCTGCTTCTTCTCGCGCTGCGACCTGCCTCTTGCTGTCGCCTCTTCTCGCCGCGACCTCTTTTTCTCCTCGCAGCGGCCTCCTGCCCTTCTCGCAGCGTCCTCGCCCGTCTGTCCGCATGGGCTCTTCTGGTAACTCCTCTGGCTCGACGGCCACCCCGCCTGCTGACCGCCCGGCTTGTCCGACTGACCGCCCGGCTACCACTCCAGAAGTCCGTGATGAGCTGCGCATCACTACCATATCTCTATCTGGAAAGAAGAACTTCGTCCCTTGGGTGCATTCCGTTAGACGGGTTCTTCAGGCCAAGGGCCTTCTTCCTCACCTTACTCAGGCTCCTCCTACTCCTCCTACCGATGACTGGCTCCGCAATGATGGCCGAGTTCAGACCTGGATCTTGAACTCTTTAGACGGTGAGCCGTATCAAATGGCGATGTATCATGAGACTGCCAAAGATATGTGGACTGAGCTACACTCCTTATATTCTGGACGGGACAGCCTCCAGCATCTCTACGACATCCTCACTGACCTTTTCTCTCTTGACACTGGAGGGGCTTCGGATATGACATCCTTTGTTGCTCGTGCGAAGACTCTTGCCGAAGCATGGATCCAGCATCAGCCGTTCACCAATGATGCTGCTGCTCAGCGTGCTCAGAAGGAAGCTGCTTGTACTGCCATCCTTATGGCCCGTCTTCCTCCTCACCTTCAGAGTGTTCGTGCTCAGGTCCTAGCTTCCTCTATCACACCATCATTCTCTGATGTGTGTGCCATGCTTCTCCGTGTTCCTCCTCCTCCAGATACTACGGCCCCTCCGGCCCTTCTTCAACAGGCTCCTCCACTTCTACCTTCCCCCCTCCTTCTACTCGGGGGGGGGGGGGGGGTCGTTCTGGTTCTCGCGGCCGTGGTCGCGGTGGCCGGGGTCGGCCGAAGTGTTCCTTCTGCGGGAAAGATGGTCATCTCGAGGCCACTTGCTATAAGAAAGTTGGCTATCCTCCGCGCCCGACGGCCTCTGTTGCTACTGATGCTGGTCCTCCTGATCTTGAAAGTGTCCGCCTTCAGCTCCAGCACCTCCAGGGATTGCTCAACCCACCATCTGCCTCCATTGCCTCCGTCTCTAACACAGGTACCGCTTGTCTCTCCACTGGCTTGGGTTGGATTGTGGACTCTGGCGCTACTCATCACATTACTCCACATCAACCTGCCCAGTACCTGAATTCTTCGTATCCACAGTCCATTACTGTGGCTAATGGGGCCACTGTCCCCGTCTCCGGCTCGGCAGATCTTCCTCTCACCTCCTCCATCTCCCTCCGCTCGGCTCTTCACGTTCCGAGTTCCCCGTTCAATTTACTTTCTGTTGGACGTCTTACTAATGATCTGGACTGTACTGTTATATTCACTTCCTCGTCTTTTGTTATACAGGATCGGCGGACGCAGACTACCATTGGTAAAGGCCGGCTGCAGAATGGGCTCTACCTTCTCGACGATTCTCCCACCATCCTCTCATCCGTATCTTCCACTGATTGGCATCGTCGACTTGGGCATGCTCCTCTACCAATCCTCCAGCGGGCTCTCCCAGATGTTTCTTTTACCCCCTTCCAGTGTGACTCATGTATCCTCGGAAAGCAAACTCGTTCATCGTTTTCTTCCCATTGTACTCGGAGCGCTGCTCCTTTTGATTTAGTGCATTCAGATATTTGGGGACCATTTAAAATTACTAGTATTTCTGGTTTCCGATATTTTATAACATTTATTGATGATCACTCTCGCACTACCTGACTATACTTACTTCGTGACCGCTCCGAGCTTCCCCGTGTCTTTCGGGCATTTGTCCTCGAAACTCGTACACAATTCCACAAGACCATAAAAGCTCTACGAACTGACAATGCCTGTGAGTACACTAGTCACGAATTTACTGCTTTATGTTCTGAGTTTGGCATTCTTCATCAAACTTCCTGCGCCTACACACCACAACAAAACGGTGTTGCCGAACGCAAGAATCGCCACTTACTCGACGTTGCCCGTTCCCTCATGCTTCAAATGCATGTCCCTAAACCATATTGGAATTTTGCGGTCTCGACCGCCTGCTTTCTCATTAACCGTCTCCCTTCCTCTATTCTCAACTATGCTACTCCGTTTAGCATACTCTTTCCCTCAACCCCGGCATTTCCTCTCCCACCTCGTGTTTTTGGTACCCTATGCTACGTCCACCGTTTGGGGCCTTCCTCGGATAAGCTGGATCCTCGCGCGGCCAAGCATATCTTTGTTGGTTATTCACGCACCCAAAAGGGGCATGTATGTTATTCTCCTACTACCCGCAAGATCTCCGTTTCTGCTGATATCACTTTCCGCGAAGATCAACCATTCTTTCCTGCTCCTTCAACCGACCATCTCCCACCAACACCTTCTCCTTCATCCATCCCACGCCCCGTCATTCCGGCCACTCCTCCTCCGACTGTTGTTCCCTCTGAACCGACTGTCGTTCCCTCCAAACCACCAGTTATCCGCGTCTACACTCGTCGCTCTACCACTTCCGTTGCCCCTCTGCCGTCAGTCTCTACTATGGATACTCCGTGTCCAACTGATCAGGTATTGCCTTCCACTGCTCATCCAATGGCGAACTACGTATCTCTCCATCGCCTCTCTCCTTATTTACACACTTTGGCTACTTCTCTCTCTTCGGTTGCTATTCCTAATTCTGTGCAGGAGGCGCTTCAACATCCAGGATGGCGAGCGGCCATGGAGGAAGAAATGTCTGCTCTCTGGTCTAACCAGACTTGGTCGGTTGTTCCCCTTCCCCCGGGCCAGAAACCAGTTGGGTGCAAGTGGGTGTTTGTCATCAAACATGCTGCGGACGGGACAATTGACCGCCTAAAAGCCCGTCTTGTGGCTAGAGGTTTCACTCAACAGGAGGGGCTAGATTATGAAGAAACGTTCTCTCCGGTCGCGAAACTTAATAGTGTTCGCGTCCTTATCTCTGTTGCTGTTCATCGCCGGTGGCCTCTCTTTCAGCTGGATATCAAGAATGCGTTTTTGAACGGGGATCTCCAGGAAACTGTCTACATGCAACAACCACCCGAGTTTGAGACCACGGGGGAGTCTCAGGTCTGCCATCTTAAAAAGGCTCTATATGGTCTCAAACAATCTCCACGGGCATGGTTTGAAAAATTCAGTAAGGTCCTCCGTGAAATTGGCTTCAATCGGAGCTCGGCCGATTTTTCGCTCTTTACTCGTCACCGACCAACAGGAACGGTTATTCTGTTAGTATATGTCGACGATATTATCATTACTGGAGATGACTCCCAAGGGATACAGGCCGTCAAAATCCATCTAAACTCAGTTTTTCAGACAAAGGATTTGGGATCTCTTCGTTATTTTTTGGGTCTTGAAATTGCCTGAAGGCCGGATGGGCTCACACTTTCTCAACGGAAATACTGTCTTGACCTTCTTCATGATGCGGGTCAATCCGGATGCAAGCCAAGTGATACTCCTATGGATGTGAACCACAAACTGTGTGCCCAGGCTTCTGACTCCGATCACCTCCTCCAGAACCCTGAATACTATCGACGCCTTGTTGGAAAACTGATATATCTCACAGTTACCAGACCTGATATCTCTTTTGTTGTTGGTCTTGTCAGCAGATACATGCACTCTCCTCGAAAATCTCATCTTCAAGCAGTAGAACGAATTCTCAGGTATCTGAAAAACGCTCCTGGCCAGGGACTTGTCTACAGGACCTCCTCTTCTGCTCCAACACTGGTAGCATATTCTGATGCTGATTACGCTGGCTCTCTTGATGACCGGCGATCTACGAGTGGTTTTTGCACTTACCTTGGAGGACATCTTGTTACTTGGCGAAGTAAGAAACAAGCGGTCGTTGCTCGATCTTCAGCTGAGGCAGAGTACCGGGCAATGACATCTGTTGTATCAGAATTGACATGGCTTGAAAGTCTTCTAACTGATCTGGGTGTAAAATTACCATCACCAGCTCGTCTCCTTTGTGACAGTCAAGCAGCCATACACATCGCAAAGAACCCGGTCTTTCACGAAAGAACGAAGCATATTGAGGTCGATTGTCACTTCATCCGGGAAAAGGTTCAAATGAAGAAGATTGAACTAAGCCATGTCCCAGGATCAGAACAAGTTGCGGATGTCTTCACGAAGGCTCTCTCCAAGACGCTCTTCTATCAATGCTTGTCCAAGCTTGGCGCATACGATTTGTACGCTCCAGCTTGCGGGGGAGTGTTAAAATAGCCCATGTATAGGGCCCATTATTGGGCCCATTTATTGTTTTTATCTTCTCTCCTCCTTTAGTCCCACATCTTGTATAGGATTTTCTCCTCTCTTCTTCTCCCTATATATTTGTATTCTCTCCTTGTATTTAGATACTGAAGTAATACATACAAGCTTTTGAGCTCTTCCAACAATATTAATTAATATAAAAATAAGACTGCTAATAAATAATTTAGGAATGCAAGTTAATATGTGCCCAAAGGCATAATAACATTTTAAAAAACCTCAGACTCAAAATAATCTTAATTCATGCATAGATTTAAGCAGAGAAAAAAATTACTCAGGTTTAAGTCTGACAAATATTCAAACAAAAAAACCGTAAATGAAAGATCCAAGGAAAGCATAAGAACTTCTCAAGAAAAAACCATCAGGTCAGCATCAATATGTCGCCCAAACTATAATAGGAAAACAACAAAATAGAAGGTTGTAGTCATCAGTACATCAGGTTATATTAAGCCCAATCAGTAACAAGGAAAACATCTCAAACAATAACAAGAAAATAGTAACAAATGTGGTAGAGATAACTCAACCAGCAGTAGATAGTATGCAATAGAAGAAGAAGAAGGACTAAAATGCGGGTTAGAATTCAGTCTGCAGACCATAAAGGAGGGTTGCAGTGGGATGCGGGAGATGCAAGAGGCTTTTGACGCAGAGAGAGGAGAACTTCGGGACGGGCGTTATTTGGGAGATGACCGAGGCTTTCGACGCAGAGATGCCGGGGAGCTTCGACGCAGAGATGTTGGAGAACTTTAACACAGAGAGCATCGGCGGCGTGACGTGGGAGACCATTTGGACACACAAAAGTTCTTTTTGTAAACCTAAACACTGAGTGAAATAAATAGGTCTGAACCGGTCAAACCAAATAAGGTTTTGATTCCAACTTGAAGAACTGTTACATTAGCGGTTCGGTTCACGGTTTTAGTAGAACCGGAACCGAACCGGAACCGAACCGGAACCGTGACAGCTCTAACCATGGTACACTTGATATGGCGACGAGATGAGGGTCAGTCATACGTAATGACTAAGTGGTTCTCCTCTCCCCATGAGCCCCTAATATGCTTAAGGAGGCCACTCAAACTATCTTACAATAAGTGTTAGCACAACACATATATATGTATATGAATATCAGTATGAGCAAATATATTTAAAGCAGTACGGTAGAAAAGTGTAGGTTGAAAATGATATTACACAAGTAGTAAAGGAATCATTTAAATAACTATACTACTGCCTTCTACCATAGTACAAACTCATTCGAGGTGTATGTTGTGGTTACGTTGGGGGTGGTGCGGTTTTCCGGCGGGTGGTGCCACGACTCTAACACCTAAAATCAGAAGAAAGGCCAATAAGTTGGCCTGGGGTAGAAAGACGACAAAGAGAGAGAGAGAGACGTGAAGAAACAAACTAACTTTATTAGAAACATCCTCCTTTTTACAACCTCTGTAATCACCCCTTTATATTACAAGCTTCTAAAAATTATAGCCATTGGGATCTAAACGTTGGCCTCTAAAAATAAAAAGGAAATTAAAACACGAGTAACACCTGCTTGCCATGTGTCTCCTTCACCTGTTTAATTCCCTTCGGCTTTAAATATCTGTCGTTTCTTTTTGTACTTGACTTTTCTCATTCAACGAGAGGCTTCCTGTAACATCAATCGTTGGATGCTATTAAATGATATTCCATCGTTGGATTTCCACCAACTGCCCCCATCATCTACTCCGTCCTTTAAATGAGCGAAGTCCTCATCGCTTCTCCTTTAAGTTCGAGAAGAACAAACCCTAGGGATGGAAGTAGGAGCGGTGGAGCTTCCTAGAGTTGTTTCAGCGTCAGGGATCGACAATGGAGAAGGAGGTGTGCTCTGTTCTTTTGCTAGTCTGGACACCCGCAACTCTTGTTGATGGTCTTCTGCGATTGAAACCTTCGGTCGTAAGTTTCGTGTTCCTTCTCTATCTTGTAGATCGTTCTTATTTCTTCGAGCGCTTCTCTTCTTCTTACTTTGCCACTTTAGTGAGCTGTTAGGAATGAGTAGACTGGAGCCTCTAGAATTATTTGTGACTGATTTGTAGTGCAGTCCTAATATATCTGAAGGTAGAGTTGATAAGTCCTCCCAAGTACTGTCCGATGGAGGTAAGCCCTTCCATTGTACTAGTCCCTATTTAGTAGGTTTCCCTTGCCTAAGTACATGGCTTGTCAATATCCTTCAACTCCTCCTGAAATTGTGTTGGAGAACGCAAACGCACTGAGAAACACAGTTCTCTGTACTGCCGCTATCAATTATGATGAAACAAAATTGTCCCTGTATTCTCGGTTTGGTGTGGATTAAGTCTTAAATGTGTGTTGTCGTCTATTGCATTAACACTCATGCGTAATGCAGTTATTACTTGTCCCACATCCCTTATATTTGTGTTAACACTTGTAGTCAATGCTTTGATTGTTTTAGTCAAATTTTTGAAGTTGTGCGCTCACTTCGACGACACTGTCTTCTGAGACGTTACACAATTTTCCATTTTAATTTCTTTTTTTGTACTATAAAAAAATGTACTTAAAATAGTTGAACATCTGAATAAGAAAATTATTCAAATTTAAAATATTTCAGAGATTTTTTTTTAAACTTATATATGTTTTTTAAGATGAAAAAGCAAAAAAAAATTATTATTATTTACATTTGAAAGGGCAAAAACTTTATGTTAAAACTCATAAAACAAAATATATATATGTTTTTTTAAATAGAGATCTTAATTTTAAAACAATTATTGAACTACTCAAATATTTTAATTTGTGGAATCATTTACAACCACAATAACACTTGAGCCTTTATCCCACTATAGTGGGTCAGTTATATGGATAATTTGTCGCCATTGTACCCTATATTTAGTCATAAACTCTCTAATGTCTAAGCACATTATGTCTTTCCTTATAGTTTCATTCCAAGTCTTTATTGGTCTACCCCTCCCCTGCCGCTAGTCTGCAGACCAGTGACCCCAACCCTTCTCCACGGATCTGATTGGCCGCATCCGCTAATTGTAATGGTGGGTTGTTGAGTCTGGGGATTGAACCCCAGACCTCCTAGATAACAGAGCTCTAAACTGGTCCTAGATCACATAAATTGGTGCTATCTTCGTCGGGGAAGAAGATCAAGCGAGAGAGGCATGTGAGGCGAGGGGCTTTGCCCTGGCAATCAGTTAGTTCTACTGGAGGAAAGGGACCGATGAAGGAGCGCGTGAATAGGGACCTCCCGATTTACAGAGGAAAACAAATTCGTTTCCTTTGTTTTGTTCTGGCTGCCTTCTCTTTTTCGAGGGAGCGTCATTAATAATGAAGTAAATTTGCCTTCCCCCCTTTAATTTATGTCCAAATTCTTATTTCCTAAAAATCTCTCTTTCATCTTTATTAAGAATAATTCTAATATCCTTTAATTTGAGTAACTCTGTTACAGTTGTACATGCCGACGAAACGTGCGCACGCTGACGAGACGCCGTGGCGAGTCTACACGCGAAGGAAGATGATGACAGACCCGTCTGGAGGAGAGACCGAAGACATACCTATGACATGATTCTCTTATTTGTATTTTGTTATGTTGTATGCTTTACTATGGCAATCGTCCTTTTGTTATCTGCAACTCACGTCTATAAGGGTTTGTGTTGTACTCGTTGTCATGATCTTTTGAATGAAAGTATATAAGGGTTGCTTCCTAGAGTTCTCCTCTCAATTTCTTCCCCCACTTTCTCTCCTTGCCCCCGCCGACCATCCCCTTCGCCAGATTCCTCTCTAGGGAATGTATCATTTGGTCCGACCTGCCTCACCTCCCACCATCCAGCCGCCAGTTGCCGCTATCGCACCTCGCCCGCGATTCGTTTCTGTGCCGAACCCGATCCCACGTGTGTGCGCCTATTCCGTTTCCACCAACTCCGCTCGTTCGCGCTTTCGCCCTCCTGTTTTTCCCATCTAGCGATAGTATCGTCAAACTCCATCTCCGATCCGCCGAGTACGCCTTAATCTGACCAGTCCAACACTGATTCTAGTCCGATCCGCCGCAGGAAGGCCGCCGGCCCTTTGCCTCCATTGATCGTAGCCCGATCCGCCCCTTCTGGACATTGTTCGATGACTACAGCCTCATGGCTCCCAACTCTAGCTCCTCCGATCACTCTACTCCAGATACCACCTCTGACGCGCTTAGTTGTCGCTTTGATGTTCAAGAACAACGTGTCTCCTCCATGCATGCCTCCGTCCTTGCCCTCCACTCCAAGTTTGACTCCCTTAAGGCGTACTCCACCGCTGTCTCCTCCTGCTCCGGCTCAACCCCATACATCGGCTCTCTCCTCGGTGTTGGTTTGCTGCCTATTCCCCCATGGACCACTACTTCGTCTATTCCGGGCCGGGTTGCCCTCTCCCTCGACATTCCTTCTTTTGTTGGCGTTGACCTGATGTGTTTGATAGCCAAAACGGAGCAATATTTCGATCTAAACTACACACCGAAGCAGGACAAGGTGTGTACGGCTTGGTTGGCCTGGACGTCTCGGCACTTTGCTGGGCTCGGTGGCTCCACCAATCCTACATGTTCTTCTACTATCCCGAGCTCAAGCAGGGGATGATCTGGTATTATGACACCTGCTATACGGGCTCCACCCTCGAGCGGTTGTGCGGCATCCGCTAAACTGTCTGTCTTGACGATTATATTGATGAGTTTGTCACCTTGCTCACGCACGCCCCCGAATTGTCAGCTGACCACTACCTGGGTTTCTTCATGCAGGGGCTATTGCGCCATATCAACTCCTGTATCCATAGGCACCATCCCCGCACGATCTATGATGCCCTTGACATGGTGCGTCTGCTTGAGGTCGACCTCACCCCAGGGCTCCTGCGCCTGTAGCCAGTCACCACCCTCCTCGGCCACCCTGGCAGCCACCCCCCTCGACGCCCCCCCAGCGGTCGCCCCTTGGTGGGGGGGGGAGCTACCTGGCCGTCCGTCATCTCCCCACCGCATCTCCAACAGTGCCTACAACGATTGCCACAGCAAGGGCCAGTGTTTTCGGTGTCGTCGGCCCTACTCTCGTACGCATGTGTGCTCCGTGAAGGAGTTCCACTCCATCATCAGCGATGTTGACCCTATGGTTACCCTTGCCGACGTAGAGCTTTCAGTGGAGATTACCCCTTTCGACCTTCCACGACCACCTTCCACCGCCTGGAGTTATCCCGTGCCTCGGCAAGCGGGATCTTCGATCAGCAGACCATACAGTTTTCGGGCACGCTACGAGATAGCCCAATCATCATCATAGTGTACAACCACGCAACCCACAGTCTCATCTCTAAGCTCCTGGTGCAGTAGCTCCGTCTTCCCTTGGTTTCCTCCCCGGATTTTACAGTCTGCCTTGGCAATGTGCAACGTCGATCGACTTAGGGCCGATTCACTACCACGTCTTTCTCTTCTGGGTCATGTTCCGTGACCGCGTACTTCTACGCATTCGGCCTAGGAGGTATCAACGTCATTTTGGGGGTGTCCTGGCTCCGCACGCTCGACGTTGTACGCGTCAATTGGGCGACTATGACCATGCGTTCCTCCACGGGGGCAGCCATGTTGCCTCGGCAATGACTATGCTCTCTTCCGCTCTCTGTTCTCCCTATGCACGATCCAGCGGACCACGGACATCAACTTCTTCGCGAGGCTGTGGTCCAACTCGGGCTCGTTCGATGTGCCTTTCTCTTTCCTGACCGACCTCCTAGAGCTTCTCACTTTGCTCGCCAATGTCATCCAGCCTACGACAGGATTGCCACCAGCCCGACTGACCGACAGCGCAAATTCCCTCAAGCCTAGGACCATAGTATTCTCGGCGCAGTCGTTCTGTTCTGACCATGGGCGAAAGGATGGGCTTGAGCCTCTGGTGCAAGGCATGCTGATGGGGGTCCTTACCCGTTCTGGTGCGAGCCCATTTTCTAGCCCGGTTCTTCTTGTCCTGAAGAAAGAGGTAGTTGGTGCCGTACTACCCAGCCGAAATATTTGATTGTCGCTACCACCTTCAGAGGGAATCTGGTTCGCAAGAGGTCCCTGTTGCTGGGTTTTTGCCGTCTGGAGTCCGAAGACACGTGACTGCCCCAGGATGTCTCCTGCTGCCAGTCCTCCGACTACTGCCTTGAGGAGAAGTCATATTTTCCAGACAGAGGCATTGTTAACGTTGTGCATGCTGACAAGACACTGTGGCGAGTCTACACCCGAAGGAAGACGTCGGCGGGCCTGTCTGGAGTAGCGATCGAAGACGCGCATATAACATGATTATCTTATTTGTATTTTGTTATGTTGTATGTTTTACTATTGACACCGGTCCTTTTGTTATCTTCATCAGACACCTATAAGTTGTTTTGTTGTACTCTTTGTCATGATCTTTTTTATGAAAGTGTTTTAGGGTTGCTCCCAAGAGTTCAGCTCTCAATCTTTTCCCTCTCATTTTTTCCTTTCCTCCACGCCCCCCCCCCCCCCCCCCGGATTCCTCTCCCAAGAATGTATCAAACTCCCTAATTTAACCTTATGTGTTTTTTAATTCAATTAAGCATGTCTTTTTCGTCCTAACAACTTAATATTACTAGACCTTTTATTCATGGTCTCACCAAGTGGTCAAGCAGATGAGTTGGAAATCCAAATTGGTGCGCGAGAATGAAAAATACATGACTTAAAATAAATTATAAGTGATATATGATGTATGATGCTACCATGCACCCTTAAATACGACGGAGGATGCATCACACAAACAAGCATCTCCGCTGATGTAGCTAATGAGCCGATGAGAGCCAGTAACCCTTAGTTCAGGTCATAATTCACTGTCTTATGGTTTTGAACTCTGCAGAACTTAGCATCTGCAACACGTTTACTTGTTGTTGGCCTCTAAGCATATGTAAAATCATTCAGGTTGGAGGGCAATCATTTGAAATCAAGCCGAGTAATATCAAATTGAAAAAATTTCAATTTTGATCTGATTTTAATTTGCTTAATATTATTTCTATCAAATTTTAGTCAGCTTGGATTGACTTATAATCAAATCGATAACTGTTATTTCTAACCAATTTCTAGACACACAAGTAAAACATTTTGAAGTGTTTGTGCTTCCTAGTTTGACGCCCTCAAAACTGTATAATGCTTAGCACGGGCACTGTTAGACATTAACCAAAATGAAATAAAGCATTGAAATATATGTCTGTTTTGTTTATTTGTAGAAAGATACGAAAACAAGAGAGAAATAAAATATAATTTTATTTATATCTTCAAAATTATGTGTATACATTCATGCATTTGACTCCCAAATCATGTTGTTAAAGGCGCGTCTCAGACGTGCCTAAGCCTCACCAGACTCAGAGGTTTGCGCTTTCTTGCACTTTATTTGCGCCTTCGTGCACTTTATTTGCGCCTTCGTGCACTTTATTTGCGCCTTTGGAACATAAAAGGCGCGCCTGAGTTTTTGTTGTAATTATTTTTAAAAAAAATGCAAGAAATTAATAAGTTTTTATTGATATAATGTTTGTGAAAGATAATTATGTAGTGCGACTTAGATGTAATGCAAGAAATCATATTAATTTATTAAGATATATAAAGGATAATAATGAATGACTAATTAATAGGCTAGATGAAAAATTTGATGAAGAAGCTGAAATGATGTTTGATGTTGATTATTGAAAATGGATGTGGTTGTCTTGCATTCGTCAGGCGCGCGCCTACGTCTTGAGTCTTTGCCTAAGCTCCAAGACCCCTTTGAGCCTTGGTGCACGTTGCGCTTTTAATAACTAAGCTCCAAAATCTCCTAGGAAACTTTCAAGCTATGTGAGCTCAGACATAACAGCTATCTTTGATCGATACTCGGCTTCAGCAGATGAGCGAGCTACCACAAACTGCTTCTTGCTTCGCCAGTTGATGATGTGTCCTCCAAAATATGTGCAGAATCCACTTGTGGAATGTCGATCATCCATGGAGTCAACATAGTCAACATCAGAATAGACAACAGAGATAGGGAGAAAGAAGTGGGTTTGTATACAAATTCTTGTCCAGGAGCTGTCTTTAAATATGTGAGGATGCACTCGACGACTTGGATGTGAGAGATTCGTGGAAAATGCATGAATCAGATGACAATTTCGACAGCAAATGAGATATCAGGTCTTGTGACTGTAAGATAAATCAACTTTCCTACAAGACGATGATAGTGCTCTGGATTCGGAAGAAGAAAATTTGTGTCGGAGTCATGAGCACAGAGCTTGTAGTTGACATCCATAGGAGTATCAACAGGCTTATACCCAAAATAGCTAGCATCCTGAAGGAGGTCAAGACAGTACTTTCGTTGAGATAGGACGAGGTCATCAGAACGCCTTGCTATCTCGAAGTCATGGAAGTACCGAAGATTTTTTAGATCTTTAGTTTGAAAGACTGAATTTAAGTGTTGCTTGATCACTTGTATTCCTCTGGAGTCATCACCTGTAATTAAAATATCATCGATATAAACCAAGAGAATCACTGTACATGTTGGTCGATAATGAGTAAAGAGGGAGAATTCAGCCGGTGTTCGAGTGAATCCAACATCATGTACAACCTTACTGAACTTGTCAAACCATGCACGAGTAGACTGTTTGAGATCATAAATATATTTTTTCAGGTGACCCATACGAGACTCCCCCGTGGTCTCACACCCAGCATGTTGGTGCATGCAGACAGTTTTGAAAAAGTCACCATTGAGAAAGACATTTTTGACATCCAATTGATGTAAGGGCCACTGCCGATGAACAACTAAGGAGATGAGGATATGAACATTGTTGAACTTGGCGACTGGTGAGAAGGTCTCATCATAATCAAGTCCTTGTTTCTGAGTAAACCCCCGAGGCACAAGACGAGCCTTTAGTCGTTTGACTGTCCCTTCCTGAGCATGTTTAATCGTAAATACCCATTTGCATCCCCCACACGCTTGTCCCGGAGGAAGAGAGACAAGGTCCCAAGCCTGAAGAGCCAATGCAAGGATACATAATTAGTTGAAGGTTGAGTTGTGGACGCAGGTGTCGGATCTTCAGGCTGCAAGGTAGCACTGTTATAGGGTGAATGGTGTAGGGCATCAGAGCGAGGAGGACGACGGGTGTATAACACGTAGAAGAGGTGGTTTTGATGGTACGAGAAACGGTATTGGAAGAAGTGGTGGATGAGGAGATGTAACAAGGATAGTTGGTCGTGGTAATAATGGAGGTGGAGGAGTTGGATGGAGAGAGTGAAAAGGTTGGTCTTCGAGGAAAGTCACATCTGCAGAAACAACAACCTTGCGAATTTCGGGAGAGTAACACACATACCCTTTTTGAATGCGAGAGTAACTGACAAACATATACTTGGTAGTTTGTGAAGCAAGCTTGTCAGTAGAAGGACCAAGATTATGGACATAACAGGTACATCTAAAGACCCGTAGTAGGATGAAGAAAAGTGGTGTGAAGGGAAAAAGAAGACTAAATGAAGTTGCATAGTTGAGAATGGAGGAGGGCAGACGATTAATAAGATATCATGTTGTAGACATCGCAAAGTGTCAGTAAGACTTCAGAACAAAATGCAGTGATACCTTCATTTGGAGATATGGTGGGTGGCACCAGAGTCCACAATCCAATGTGGACTTTGAGAAAGACAGGAGATACCTTCATTGAATATAGAAGCAATAGAGCCAGGTGGACGATTGAGTAATCCCTGGAGATGTTGAAGATGGTTGGGCTTGGCATCAATGTTGACGCGAGTGATAGAAGATGTATCAGTAGCAACAAAGGCATGAGGTGGAGAAGGTAGACCATGCTTGCGATCACAGGTGGCCTCAAGATGTCTATCCCGACCACAGTGATTACACTTGTGACGAGACCGACCGCTGCGACCTAGAGATCCAGTGCGATCTCCACGAGTCGATGGAGGAGTGGGGTGAGATGTAGATGTGTGCTGGAGGAGAGCCTGAGATTGAGGTCCGGGAGCGTCTGGGGGAAGTGTCACCTTCAATAACATGGAGAAAACATCAAAGAGAGAGGGAATGGTGGAGGAGGAAAGGATCTGAGCCCTGATGTTGTGGAGATGAGGAGGAACACGAGTCATCATCTTGGCAATACCAACGGTCTCTTTTTAGCACGTTGAGCAGCAAGATCTGTTATTGGGGGCTGATGCTGAATCCTGGCCTCAACTAATGTTTTGGACCGAGCAACAAAGGAGGTTAGGTCACCATCAACCCCTGAGTCGAGAGACTGATGGTCGTAATGATGTCATACAAGTGTTGGAGGTTGTTCTTACCTGAATATAGGGAATGCAGTTCATCCCACATTGCCTTTGTTATTTCATGATACATCGTCATTCGATAAGGTTCACTATCCATTGAGTTGAGTGTACAACCCCATATCTGGCGAGCGGGATCGACAGGAGCCGAAGTCGGTCCAGCCATTTGGCACAGTTTGAATCTCAGGCAAGTCAGTCAGGGGGTGACGAGTGCATTGGGGTTGCTCGGCTCGCCCAGATCCGGGTAAAATAGGTGTGGGGCGAGTGGAGTAAGTGAGCTCGCACTCGCCCTTGGCTCTCCGTAGTAATATGTGAGTTTGGCAGGCCAGGCCCGCACTCGCCCCAGGCCATGTGGAGATGGCGAGTGCTAGCCCCATCGAGCACTCGTCGCCCCAGGTGAGTAGAAGCTTCAAGGACCACTCGCCCGGTAATATGTTTTACCATTCCACCCCTGCTGGTCTGCCAGTATCCCTCCCAAACAACGGAGTTGCGCTATTGGCAGACCGATTTGGGTTGCATATATATGTTCAGAACAACGGAGTTGCGCTATTTGCAGGTCAGGTTTCAAAAACTATAAATAGACCCAAGTGGGTACCTCAGAAGGCAAGCTTTGAAGCTCTTCAGTTTTCTTATTCTCTTGTCTTAAAGCTTTTTTTGAGTTGCTCTTAGCTCAACACTGGGTAAGGAGGGGAAACACTCTAAGATCTTCCGGGTGTGTGGTGGGACCTCCGTGCTGGAGCCTTGAGTCAGTCCTGTGTTTTAAGTGTTTGGTCAGTCAAGCTCGTTATGAGAAGTAAGCGTGCGGTCACCTCTTCCCCAAGGGTCTGAGCTTCAGAAGGAAAGCTTTGAAGCTCTCCAGTTTTCTTATTCTCTTGTCTTAAAGCACTTTCTGAGGTGCCCTTAACTCAGCACTGGCTAAGGAGGAGAAGCGCTCTAAGATCTTCCGGGTGTGTGGTGGGACCTCCGTGCTGGAGCCTTGGATCAGTCCTGTGTTCTAAGTCTTTGGTCAGTCAAGCTCGCTAGGAGAAGTAAGTGTGCGGTCACCCCTTCCCCAAGGGTCTGAACTCCACAGAAGCCGGCTCTCGGTTTCAACATTTTGGTGCGGTGAGCGTGGAGTGTGAGTAGCACAGAAAATCTAAGTGAGCTCAATGACTAGAGGCGAAGGACAAGGTTCTGACCGGGCCGACTCGCCACCTCCCCCTCCTCTCGCCACCCTCGCGATGTTCGAGCACTTCAGGCAGGAGATGCGGAATCTCGTTATGTTCGCACTCGGAGCTCGCGGCGAGTGCTCAACACCCGCCATCCCAGTGGTCGCAGCCCCAGCCCTGGGCGAGAACGCCCTCGTCAGGCGACCTGTGAAAGAAGTAGCAGAGGAAGGCAACGAGCGGGATCTGCCGGGACGAGCTTTGTTCCCCAACTCAGCAAGTGCGGGTCGAACCGACGAGATCGAGGAGCGAGATCGTCCGGCTCGCCCGGCAGGGGAGGGGAGTCCTTTCAGCGAGCTGGTCTCGTCCGCCCTAGTTCCAGAGGGGTTCCGCGAGCCGAAAATGTCCTACTACACCGGAAGGGATGATTCGGTCCAACACATCCAGTGGTTTGAGGATGTGGTTTCGATCAGGAAGATGTCGGATGCCTTTAAGTTTCGGCTCTTCTCCATAATCCTCAAGGAGAAGGCGAGGAATTGGTTCCATCAGCTTCCGCCCAGCTCCATCTACTGTTTTGAGGACCTGCGTCAGGGATTCTTGCTGAGGTTCACAACTTCCAAGAAGAGGAAGAATGAGTCAGAGTCCCTGTTCCTCATTAAGCAAGAAACGAACGAAACTTTGGGGAGCTATGTGGACCGGTTCCAGAAGGAGGTCCTCCAGGTTCAGGAAATGTCGGGGTACACCCTCATGGTGGCCTTCACCCTGGGGCTGCAACAGGGATTCTTCAGGATGGAGCTGAAGAGGGTGCCTCCGCTGTCCACGCGACGACCACCTGCCCAGAATTCTTGGAGATGAGGGGAGCCAGGGGACAAGCCCCGCAGTAGCAGCATCACCGCCAGGAAGTGTGGATAGAAGAAGTTCTGCCAGGGACAGAGGAGGATAGGTGCGAGGACCGGGCCGATGTAGGAGGCCGAGGAGGGATCAGGGTGATCCATGGGGAGTAGGAGTCGAGGCCGCCCGCAAGGCGAGTCTCCACGCCATGTACCGCCGGAGTATCGCCTCCACATCCCTGACTCCATCCCCGGAGGAGATCACCTTCTCCCAGAAGGATATGCCGGATCATGAGAATCCGTTCTGTGATGCGCTGGTAGTTCAAGCCACCGTCGAGAACTGTATCGTCTCCCGGATCCTCGTGGACAATGGAAGCTCCGTCAACGTTGTCTTCAAGAAGGCATTCGACGCCATGAAGGTGGAGGCCAGGAGGATGTTGGCCTCGGACGGACCCTTGTTCGGATTCTCCGGGGAGTAGGAAGGAGGTAGGAGTGGGGCTCCTTGTTACCTTGGGGGCCAGTTCAGGAACTGCAGGTTTGTCATCGTGGACGCTCCCAGCAGCTACAACGTCATATTCGGATGGCCCCTCATCAGCGTCTTCCGCTGCGTACCCTCCTCTTTCCACCAATGTCTCAAGTTCAATGTCGAGGGCATCCAGGTTCGGGTCCGGGAGACCCCAAGGTAACGAGAGAGTACTACGTGGCTGCGGTCAACACCATCTCCTGGCAAGGAGGAGCCGAGGAGATGGAGAGAAGGATGAAGGAGATGTCTGGCCAGGAGGCCATGGGAAAAGCTGAGGAGATGGAGGTGGAGGAGGAAGAGGTCCGCACTCGTGGGAGAGGGGCGGAGGAAATTCTGGAGGAGCTGGCTGAGGGAATGGCCATGGAGAAAGCTGAGGAGGAGGAAGTTCTAGTGCCAGGAGAGGTGGCCGCGGGTGAGTGGGAAGAGCAGTCCCGGCTGGAAGCTGCAGAGGAGGTGGTGGAGATGGAACTTCTTACCCAGGGAGGAAGGATGGAGAGAGTGTGGGTTAGCGGAGAACTGAGCCCGGAAGACTAAGGGAGGATGCTGGAGTGCATCCAGAAGAACGTCGACATCTTCGCATGGAGCGCGACGGACATGCCGGGGATTGATGCGGATGTGGCTTTTCACCGCCTCAACCTTGACGCAGACGTCCGTCCCATCCGGCAAAAGAAGAGGTCCACCGCCGACAAGTTGGTCGAGCCCATCTGAGTGGAGGTGGAAAAGCTCTTGAAGGCGAGGTTTGTATCGGAGATCCAGTATCTAGGCTGGGTCTCCAATTTGGTGATGGTAAAAAGGGGCGACGGCCGCTGGAGGATGTGTACCAACTTCTATCTTTTAAATAAAACATGTCCTAAAGATTGTTACTTTTTGCCTCAGATCGACGCGCTGGTTGACTCAGCCGTCGGTTTTCTCTAATGAGTTTTCTAGATGCATTTTCAGGTTATCACCAGATAAGGATGCACCCGCCCGACATGAAAGATATCTCCTTCATCACAGGGGAGGGGTGATACTGTTATAAAATGATTTCCTTTGGGCTTAAAAATACAGGGGCAACGTATCAGAGGATGATGGACCGGGTCTTCCGGGAGAAGAAGGGAAGGAACCTGGAGGTGTACGTAGATGACCTCATGATCAAGAGTCGGGACGTATACTCTCACCTCCAGGATCTGGAAGAGACCTTCAGCACCCTGCAGAAGTATAAAATGAGGTTGAACCCCTTGAAGTGTGTTTTTGGGGCGAGCAGGGGCAAGTTTATAGGTCATCTCCTTACTCCCGTGCGGGTGGAGCCCAACCCTGACAAGTTGAGAGCAATCATGGAGTTCGGGTCACCTCAGAATGCCAAGGAAGTCCAGCGTCTGACAGGAAAGCTAGCAGGGCTGAGCAGGTTCCTCTCTCGGGCAGGAGAGAAGTGCTCACCTTTCTTCAAAGTGCTAAGAGGAGGCCAAAAGTTTGAATGGTCCGAGGAGTGTGAGAAGGCGTTCCAAGCCTTGAAGAGGCGACTGACCTAGGTTCCGCTTCTCCAAGGACCAAAAGAGGGAAAAGATCTATCCCTATACCTTGGGGTTGGGTTCGAGGCCCTGAGCTCCGTCCTAGTCCGGGAAGAAGGCAAGAAACAGTTGTCAATCTACTATGTGAGTAGGGTCCTGAGGAAGGCGGAGCTTCGATACCCTATCTTGGAGAAGTTGGCTTTCTCCCTAGTCATCTCGGCCCGGAGGCTCCGACCATACTTCCAGGCACATTCTATCCGGGTGGTGACCGACCATCCCCTTCGCAACATCTTTGAGGGGGTGGAGCACGCGGGAAAGCTTGCGAAGTGGTCAGTAGAGCTGAGCGAGTTCGACATTTCTTTTGTCCCTCGTCTCTCGATCAAGGCCCAGGAGATGGATGACTTTTTGGCAGACTATGTGGTCGAGGTGCCGGAAACCGAGCTCACTCATCCGGTCCCTTGGAAGGTGAAGGTGGATGGCGCCTCGGGAAGGCGCTCCTTGGGAGTAGGAGTTATCCTAGAAAGCCCCCAGGGGACGAGAATATAGCAGATGATGGTCATCCATTTTCCCATTACCAGCAATCAAGCAGAATATGAGGCGGTGATCGCAGGGTTGCGTCTGGCCAAAGAGCTGGGAGTGCAAGATGTGGAGGTGCTAACGGACTCCATGGTGATGTCCTCTCAGATCAACGACGATTTCAAAGCAAGGGAGCCCACCCTCCAACTGTACCTGGCAAAGGTAAAAGGAGTCATCGGCATGTTCCAAACATTCTCCATCAGGCATGTGCCGCGGGAAGAGAAAGAGCAAGTGGATCAGCTAGCCAAGTTCGGACCCCGTGCGGGGGGACCCTGACTGACCTTTTCCGCCCTTCCATCGAAAAGGGGGAAATGATGGAGGTGGACCGTCGCCCCTCGTGGATGGATCCCTTTGCAACATTCCTGTCCATAGGGGAGTTTCTGGAAGGCATGGATAAAAAGTGTCTCAAGTATAAGTCGGCATACTGTCTAATGCGCGACGGGAAGCTGTATCGGAAGACCCTCTCAGGACTCCTGGCGCGTTGTGTGGCCGAGGAGGAGGTCTCGAGAGTCCTGGAAGAAGTTCATGCCAGAGAGTGTGGGAGCCACTCGGGGAGTAGGACTCTGGAGGGAAGAATAGTTAGGCAAGGGTACTTCTGGCCAACCCTAGGTCATGATGCCGCCGAGTTCGCAATAAAGTGTCAGAAGTGTCAGCTGTTCGCCCCGCTACAATTGCTACCGGCTCAAAGACTTAGGAGCATCATTGCGCTCTGGCCCTTCGCTATCTGAGGGATGGATCTTGTGGGACCCTTCCCCCAAGCCAGTGGGCAGAGGAGGTTCTTGTTGGTAATGATTGATTATTTCTCTAAGTGGTTGGAGGTGAAGGCACTGGTCAAGGTGACCTCCCAGATAATTCGAAATTTTTTATGGGGAGAGATCATTTGCCAGCAAGGGTTGCCTCAGGTCATTGTCACGGACAATGAACCACAGTTTGCCAGCACAGAGTTCATCAGTTTTTGTGTTCAGCTCGGGATTGATCTTTGGTTCGCGTCGGTGCACCATCCCAGGAGTAACGGGCAGATGGAGGCGGCGAACAAGATCATCGTGAATTTGTTGAAGAGGAAGGTAGAGAACCTGAAGGGGAGTTGGGTGGAACAGCTCCCTTTGGTCCTTTGGGCCCTGAGGACCACTCGCAATACGGCCACAGGGGAGACCCCCTTCAAGCTCTCCCATGATTGCGAAGCTGTACTCCCGATAGAGTTTGAGGTCCGGACACCGCGGGTAGTAGAGGCGGAGGAAGGTGGAGAAGAATGGAGGGTCGAGAACGAGAACGAGCTACGACTCTCCTTGGATCTGACAGAGGAACTCTGAGATGTGGTCGCCGTCAGGTAAGAAGAAATTAAACGGCGGATGACCAAGTATTTTGACAAACGCGTTAGAATTAAACAGTTCACGGAAGGGGACTTGGTCCTGAAAAAGTTAGATGTCGCAGGAAGATCAGCTATCGTGGGGAAGCTCAATCCAAATTGGGAGGGTCCGTTTCTTGTCAAGGAAGCATTAAAGTCAGGGGGTAACGCCTCCAGAATGTGGAGGGCGAGACCCTAAGTCATACCTGGAGCAATAATGACCTGAAGCGTTTCTGTCCTTGAACCATGTACATAACATCTTTTTCTAATATGAAATCTCTTGACATTTCAGACTTTTTGCGATGGATTGTGTGAATGGGTGAAGAGTTCACCAAGCAGATCCCGCTGCCAGGCTTCCACTAACTGGCAGGGCTGGAGGTCACTCGATGGTATCTACCCAGATCCCGCTGTCAGGCTCCCACTAGCTGGCAGGGTTGGATGTTACTCGATGGTGTCTACCCTGACCCCGAGTAGATCCCGCTGTCAGGCTCCCACTAGCTGGCATGGCTGGATGTCACTCGATGGTGTCTACCCTGACCCCGAGAAGATCCCGTTGTCAGGCTCCCACTAACTGGCAGGGCTGGATGTCACTCGATGGTGTCTCCCAGACCCCGAGCAGATCCTGCTGATAGGCTACCACTAGCTGGCAAGGTTGGATGTCACTCGATGATGTCTACCCAGACCCCGAGCGGATCCCGCTGGCAAGCTCCCACTAGCTGGCAGGGCTGGATGTCACTCGATGGTGTCTACCCAGACCCCGAGCAGATCCCGCTGCCAGGCTCCCACTAACTGGCAGGATTGGATGTCACTCGATGGTGTCTACCCAGACCCCGAGCAGATCCCGCTGCCAGGCTCCCACTATCTGGCAGGGCTGGATGTCACTCGATTGTGTCTACCCAGACCTTGAGCAGATCTCGCTGTCAGGCTCCCATTAGCTGGCAGGGCTGGATGTCACTCGATGACATTTCCTAAGTTGGCCTCCAGAAGATCTCACTGCCACTAGTTGGCAGGACAGAAGATCACGAGGGGACAAAGAGTCAGACCCAACAATATCCAGATGGTCAGGTTGTGGCGAGTCGGGATCTCGCCAAGCAGTAAAGGATAGCAATCACTCGGCAAAACAAATGTAAGAGAGCAAGTCGTATCAATCGGGGGTGGATCTCGCCAACTAGGGACTCGCAGTCATCAACAATGAGAAGCTGAGTCGGACCTAACCCCCTTGCTCGCATTTAACCCTCAAGAAGATGCAAGAGCTGCCAGGCGGATGCGAGTGCATGGGGCTGTCCTCGGCAACTATGGTCCATCCCATTGATTTTTTACTTTGAAAAATCAGGTCTTGAACAAACCTCTAAGGGGGAAGAGATCTCGCAGGCGAGCAGGAAGGTCGCGGGTCCAGCGCTGCGAGTGGTCTAGCTCCTACTACTAAGGGGTGGCGAGGTCTCGGAGTCTTGGCATGAGTACGTATTCTAACTTGGATAAATTCTGGTAGCGAGTTCTACTTTGGGGAAATCGCACTTCAAAAGGTGGTACGCGCGTGCGTGTGCAACAAGACGAGTGAACACAGAAAGAAAAGAACAAAAATGTCCAAGTATGATTTTCATTAATGAATATACTATTACAAAAAGTTAAGCCGCCTCGCGGCGAGGTTACAAAAGAGGGGAGAATCATTACGAAAGAAATATATACATCAGCTCCCATCTCCTCCTTCAGAAGGCTCATCTTGAAAACCCTCCATCTCGTCAAACAGCGAGTCGAAGTCGTCCTCCTCCTCACCAGGGGTGGGAACAGGGAGGAACAGCTCCGGGACAAGGTCTTTGGCCGTGACCTCCTCGCAGTCCGTTGTCAATACTTGTAGATCTCGCATGACCTGTAGTGTATGATCAACAGCTTTGATGGAGTTGACCCGCAACATCTCATTGACCTCCGCCTCGCTGAAAGACTTCGATTTCTTGGCTGGGGAACTCGGCTCGCCGCGAGCTGGAGGGAGGAGGCAACCCACCAGGCGAGAGACCTCATCCTGGAGCAGCTTGTTTTGTCCCTCTACTGCTTGTTCTTCTCCACAAGATCAGTCGCGTGAGCGCGCAGGCGATCGGCGGTAGCAGCATCCTGTGAGGCGAGAAAGTGTAAGTGAGAGGACTAAGCGAGCGAAAGAAAAGGGGAAGAAATGCACTAACACTTACCACCCCACCGACACTCTTCGCGAGGAGAGACTTGGCAACCTCCAGCTTCTTCTTCAAGTCCTCCACCTTGTCGCAGGCGAGATTCTGGGCTTCCTCAGCACTCGCCAATTTGTGGTTGAGGACGAAGCCGCGGAGGACGGACATGTGAGCGAGCTCCATGGAGCGCATTTGTGCTCGCGTGCATTCGTGGGCGAGCCGCTGAAGGGTCAGGTCGTCGAAGGCTTCAGCATCCTCACGGCCATAGAGCCCGAAGCCGAGGGCAAAGGCGTGCCCGCTGGGAGGGAGGCGCTCAGACCAAGAAGGGAGGGGGGAAGAGATGGACACCCTGTGGGCCTTCTCATCCCACTGGACCATCAGCTCGCTGAGCTGGTCCTTCGCCTTCCCGCTGAGACCATAGTTCTGATGGTCCTTCAGCAGGCCCAGCTCGCGGGCCATGAGCCCCTCGGCAGCTAAGGAGGCGGGGAGGTCGCCGTCGCCAGCTTCTCGCGACCTGTTATATCCTAAAGCAAGCCGAATTTGAAGCATAGTACTATTCGTGCGAGACCAACTAACATTAAAAAAAAAGAACATTATTAAAATTATTACAACGCAGTACCAATGTCCTGAAGAAATGCAGCAGGGGAGGAGAACTATTATTACAACGCGAGATCTAAGGGGTCCAGGGGGTTAGTGTCGGTAGGCTCTGCTCGGAAGCCATTTCCATCTACCCCGGCCTCGCGCCCCTGTCCCCGGTGGTTGGCGAGGGTTATTGAACTCGCCGACCAATTCCAGGTCCTGGTGAACGAGGCACGGGTTCTCTTGTATCCGATCCATGAGTGGTCCTGGGGAAGTCATCCCGCTAGCCGAGCCGCGCCTCACCTCGTCCGCCAGCAGCTCATAGTCCTGCTCAAGCGCGCGCAGTCGCTGCCCATCAACAACCCTCTCCTCTTGGATCTCGCGCAACGCAAGCTCGTACTTCCTGAGGATTCTTACAGTTCGCCTCATCTCGGCGGGCTCGATTGAAGCATCCAAAAAGTTCTCCAGCGCGCTGGGGGAGGGAGGTGGGGTGTGGAGTCCCGGGTCGAAGGATTCTTCAGCTCAGATTGACCGGGAAGGCCTGCAATGATAATCAATCCAAATAAGAGGCCTGGGGCTCTAGATATGGCAAGTGCTTCAACTAACCGTGCGAGGCGGATGTCCCCTGGAGGGTGTGGCTACCCGGACGAACTTGGTTGTCCCTAAAGTGGCCGAGTGAGAGGAGTGGTAAGCACCTTTCCGCGACTCGGAAGATAGGAGCTTGGGGAGATGACCAAATCAAAACTCGGGATGGGGATGTCCCTAACACCTCCCCCCGCAAGTGCTGGATCGAGAGTAGGAGCCCGAGGGTGTTCACGAGCCGGTGGGCTCGACGGCAGCGAGCCCAATCCAGTAGTCCTAAAGGTGGGCGTCGGGCTCTTCGTGTGGGAGTCTGTGGCAGTTTGGAAGCACGTGTCTGTCTGAGGGGAATCGACTCGCGTCGGAGGGGTGCCCGCATCACCTGGGCGGGTACCAGGATCAACGGGGATGTCTTCAATCTCCTTCCCTTTTGTTTTGGCGGACGGCTTGGAGGAAGAAGCAAGTCCACGATCCCGAGTAGAGCTCAGATCGTCTAGGATGGCCACGCCAACTTTGGGGTCAGGTTTGGCCTTTTTGGTTGGCTTTTGTTTCGGTGACTCGCGCGGTGGTGGATTGGAGAGCCAGGGGCTCAGCTCGGCGACCCGGGAGGAGTTGAGTTCCCGGGCGCGATTGAGTCTCTCTTGAAATTCCTTGGAAAGTGGCATGTCGGCAAATCAAAAAGGTAGGGGAAATGGCAAGACTCTCCCAGGCAGGCGGGCATATATATAGCAGCTTGTAGAGCCCACCAAAAGATTCCCTCCGGCTCCTGCCGCACTCGTCGAATCTCTTGAGGTTGGATGATTCTTTCTGAGCTTGGGGCAACCTCGCAAAGAGCGGGGATTGTGTACAACCCCAATTCCGGCAAGCGGGATCGACAGGAGCCGGAGCCGATCCGGCCATTTGGCGCAGTTCGAATCTCAGGAAAGTTAGTCAGGGGGTGGCCAGTGCATTGGGGTTGCTCGGCTCGCCCAAATCGGTGTAAAATAGGTCTTGGACGAGTGGAGTAAGCGAGCTCGCACTCGCCCCTGGCTCTCCGTAGTAATAGGCAAGTTGGGCAAGCCAGGCCCGCACTCTCTCAGGCCATGTGGAGGCGGCGAGTGCTAGCCTCATCGAGCACTTGCCTTCCTTGGCGAGTGGAAGCTTCAAGGACCACTCGCCCAGTAATATGTTTTACCATTCCACCCCTGCTGATCTGCCAGTATCTCTCCCAAACAGCCGAGTTGCGCTGTTGGTAGACCGATTTGGGCTGCATATATTCGTTCAGAACAGCGGAGTTGCGCTATTTGCAGGCCAGGTTTCAAAAACTATAAATAGTCTCAAGGGGGTACCTCAGAAGGCAAACTTTGAAGCTCTCCAGTTTTCTTATTCTCTTGTCTTAAAGCGCTTTCTGAGGTGCTCTTAGCTCAGCACTGGCTAAGGAGGGGAAGCGTTATAAGATCTTCCGAGTGTGTGGTGGGACATCCATGCTGGAGTCTTGGGTCAGTCCCGTGTTCTAAGTCTTTGGTCAGTCAAGCTCACTAGGAGAAGTGTGTGGTCACCCCTTCCCCAAGGGCCTGAGCTTCAGAAGGCAAGCTTTGAAGTTCTCCAGTTTTCTTATTCTCTTGTCTTAAAATGCTTTCTAAGGTGCCATTAGCTCAACACTGGCTAAGGAGGGCAAACGCTCTAAAATCTTGCAGGTGTATGGTGGGACCTCCGTGTTGGAGCCTTGGGTCAGTCATGTGTTCTAAGTCTTTGGTCAGTCAAGCTCGCTAGGAGAAGTAAGTGTGCGGTCACCCTTTCCCCAAGGGTCTGAACTCCACAGAAGCCGGCTCTCGGTTTCAACATTGAGGATTCACGACTGGACCCGACCATCATCACGAATCCAGTCCTCAGTAGGTGTAGAAGGGATGACCTTAATGAGATGAAGCAAATTTGGTCTGAAGAATACGACGAACAAAATGCACCCATTCGACAAAATTCTTCTTTCCGCTAAGAGAGATGGTGGTGATCCAAAGTTCATCACGAACTGCAAGAACAAAGGCTGCTGCACGAGCAGGGAGGGACGAAGCTGCATCATCCAAGGACATTGCAAAAGAGAACGGCCAACAATCTCTTCCTGGTCAGGGTGCTGTTGTAAGAGGCGACTAGAAGCTGCGGTTAGGAGAAGCAGAGAAGTAGTGGTAAGGAGCTTCGACTGCGGTAAGAAAACAGCGGCAAGGGGCTGCGGCTAGGAGTGGCGTCAAGGTGCAGCAGTTAGCCGCAACAAGGAAGCAACGACAAGGAGCGGCAACTAGGATTTGCAGCAAGGTGTTGCGGTTAGCTGCGGCAAGGAAGCAGTGGAAAGGAGTGGCGACAAGGAGCAGAAGAGAAACAACGACAAGGGGTTGTGGCTAGTAGTTGCGTCAAGGTGCGGAAAAGAGGCAGCGGCTAGGAGCGGCGGTTAGGAGGCAATGGCAACTTGTGGCAAGGAAGTAGAGGCGAGGAGCAACTAGAAGCAGTGGCAAGGTGAGGCTAGGAAGCAACCGTTTAGGGAGTAGCAGTAAGTTGCGGTAAGGGCAGACGACCTGGCGACCAGGAGAGGCGGAGCGGGAGCCCGGTCGGCCCTAGAAAAAAGTATGAAAGGAGGGGGGTGGTGGCGAAGGGAACTGAAGGAGAAGTCAGGATTCAAAAAACAGGGAAACTTGCGGTTAGAAAAATTCTACCCGCCTAAAGAGCAAAAAGAACAAGGAGCTGGACAAGTTTGAGCAAGACCTAAAGCAAAGTTAGGATCAATTTTGGCTCTAATACCATGTAGAAAGATACGAAAACAAGAGAGAAATAAAATATTCATTTATTTATATCTCCAAAATTATGTGTATGCATACATGTATTTGTACACTTATATAGGATGAGAGAGAAAAGAGGAACTCCCAATCTAAGATGTGAGACTAAATCTTAAAGAAATAGAGGAAGAGGGAACACGATGGGCCTTATTATAGGCCTTTACACATATTTACTTTAACATTTATGAAATTGTATCAGTGTCCAAAAAGACTATTAAAGTTGATAAAGTTATGACTTGTGTTTTTGAGAAACTGTCATGATGTTCTTGTTCTAGCAGTCCACATGAAAATTGCTGTAGATTCATGATTTATTTGTGCTTCAATAGTTCTAAAATATTATACGTGAAATCTAGTTTTTTTCATATTATGCAGTTTAAGTTAATGTATAAAAGATTTAGCTCATTCTTTTGAAAATTTGGATCTGTAGAAACAGATCTATGAAGATTGCAGCTTATTCTTTTTCTGTGGACAATTTTCTCTTATGCAGGAAATCACAATGACTCTCCTCTCACCTCAAGAAATTTTATGCTTTTAACATGATAAATTCATATCTTGTGTATATATTTTAACTTGTATATGTATATAATTATAATGTTTAGCTTACGTCATATTAACCCTACATGAAATCTCATCTTTAAGTTGATGCAGTTTATCAATCAGTTTTGTTGTAACCAAAATTTTTGTACTAACAAGTGTTCCCTTTTATTTAATTCGCAGATATGTGTCTTTTGACTTCCATTATCATTGTGCCAAGGGAAAGTTAGATAACCTAAAGATCCTTTATAATGAAATCGCTGAGGATGTCCAAACACAAGGGTAATCAAGTTATGGAAGTTACAGTTACATGTATGCTACAAGGTTTTAGCTTCATGAAGGATTAACTTGTGAAAGTTATAAATGATTGTTTACTTAACTCCTTTCTGTGCCAGCTGAGCAGATATTTTCTCATCAATGCTGATGGAGTGATATTAGAGGAGCAAAGGGGTGTGGTTCGAGCAAATTGCATCGATTGTTTGGATCGAACGAATGTTACTCAGGTTTGCGATGAATGCTTATCTGCAAAAGTGCATATTAATTATTTGCATGACTTCACAGAATCTACCTCTTCACCTGAAGTAATCTGGAAGTATAATATAAAAAAAAATTAAGGAATGTTTTCCCTTTCTTTTTGTTAACTTTTGTAGTTTTGAGATTATGTTTTTTTTAATCAGCCATCAGCCTATTACGTGCTCGCCGAAGCGGTGGCCCGGGGTAGAGGGGATACTGTGGAGCCAGAACCGTGGCTGGTTAAGCAGGACTTGCTCGGGTGGAGAGAGCTACCAGAATCTCTTTAGGGTTTGATGAAATAGACTTCTTTCATTGATGATAACATATAAAGTGTATTGCTCGTCGCAGTTATAACATAAGCCTAGTGCTCGTTGTTGCATCATATCGTCACGAGAGAGTCAACGAATCACAAGTCCTGGAGGGCCCTCTGTTCATCCTAACGGAGCTCTAATGTCAATGGAAAAGTAAGCCTCCTGTGCCAGCTAGAGGCGATGGTCGTAAATCCTAGCCAAAAGTCATAGAATTCATTAAGTCTCGAGGAGTCTCAAATTCGACATCCAAGCACAGACAGATTCCTTGGCATGTGCTAGGAGAGGATGAAGCTGTTCCACACAGTCGCCCACGGATCCCGTCTTACGTAAAGTCGTAAGCTCACCATAGGGGTTTCCAAGTGTTGGAGAATGAAACACAAGTTGCAGAATGTTATGCCCCTGAACATGACGCAGTTCTTTGGGCGTACATACGCTCGCAGGCGGAAGACGAAGACAGACGGCAACGGGGCTGAACCATCCGGTTCAGCCCCCACTCTCTAACTCGGCGGGTTGGGGGGCTTAACCACCACGGTTCAGCCCCGCTTGGGAGGGGCCGGCCGGCCCCTCTTGGCCCGGGAATATATATACCCGAGCCTCTTCGTGTGGAGGCATGCAAGAGTAATTTCAGGTATTTCTTTCTTTCTCCTTCCTAACCCTAACTCTCTTAGCTTTCTTCTTAGCCTCTACTTCTCTAGTCTTCTCCTAACATTTGGCATCAAGGATTCGCTTCTCCACCATAGTTACCACACGCACGCAAGAAAAAATCACTCGTATGGAAGCCCTAGAAGAAAATTACGTCGGCTTGACGGACTCGGTGGCCGCCATCGAGCAGGAAATGCAGGCTTCTACCCAGCAATTGGAAGAACAAATCGACACCCGGAAGGAAGAGATCAAGGCGCTGTTAGCGCAAAATTTGAAAGGGAAGGCATCGGTGCACGAAGAGATCGGCGGATTACAAAATCAAGTCGTCGAAACGTACACATCGCAACACCCGATCCCGCAGGCAGTGGAAATAGCGGGATCAGCAGATCCCGTGCGTACAGGCGCGGGATCGAGCGGATCGGGAGCTGGCGGCTTCGGTGGCATCGCAACGACGTGGGGGAACCGGGTAGCGTCGCCGGAGGCCGGATCGACACCCGTCCGAGCGGCGGACTTCGACACGAGGCTTCCGCCCTGTACGCGGAACCAAGGTGAGCTAGGGGACTACGGCGCGGGCCTTCCACCCTGGATACGGCGCAGCGGCGAGACAGGAGGGGTCAGATGGGTTCCAGGAGGACCAATGGGAGGAGCGAGGGGCATCTTGCCTCCACCGCGTGGAGTCGGGCCCCCGGGAGGCCAGGGAGCCGGTGTTCCTTGGGGCGGCCAGCCATTTCAGGGCTACCCGGGCGCCAACACCGTTCTGATGGAGCCGAGACGTCCAGTATGGAATGGGAAAGGGCAAAGGTGGCACGGCCAAGTCACTCTGCGAGCATACATGCCTCCTAAACTAACACGCATGAATTTTCCAAGGTACAGCGGAGGGGACGCCCTAGAATGGGTACAGAAGGCCGTGCTTTTTTCAGTTATCAGGAGGTGTCGGAGGTCCACTGGGTGCAGCTAGCATCGTTTCACTTGGAGGACGACGCATTTCAGTGAACGCAGTGGTTTCTGAGGGGCAGGGATTATGTGCCCTGGACTGATTTCGTGGAAGGGTTCACTGCCCGATTCAGGGCACTGGAGTACGAGGACTTTGAGGCCCTTCTGCAGAAGTTACAATAGAAGGGAACCGTGATGGAGTACCGAACAAATTCGAGAAATTGGCAAATCGGGTGCACTTGGAAGAGAAGACGTTACTCAGCTGTTTTGTCTCGGGACTAAAGGAGTACTTGCGGGATGAGGTTCATTCCTATATGTCCCGCAGTCTGAATCATGCCATCAGCCTGGCCCGCGTACAGGAAGAGCGCTACAACCGGCAACGGACGTGCACCACAGGGAAGCCCGCGACTACCCAGGCAGTTGTTCGGAGAGAGACGTCGACGCCCAACAAGCCAACGGTAACACGACTCTCATGGGCCAAGCTGCAGGCAAGGAAAGAGAATGGCCTATGTTTCAACTGTGACGAGAAGTTTGTGCTCGGGCACAAATGCCAGAAAATATAGGTTTTTATGTTACATGAGGATGCCGAAGACGAGATCGTACCCGGGATAGAGTCAGAGGAGGACTTGGACTTGACCGAGTTCAGTATTTCTATACAGGCAATGGAGGGATGCAACACCCCCCTCACTATGCGGATTGGGGGAAAGATTAGTCAGGAGAAGGTGACGATTTTGGTTGATAGTGGGAGCACCCACAACTTCATTCATCCCGATGTGGCACAACGGGTGGGGCATGCGATTGATAAGGGGGCAGCCTTTCAGGTCATGGTGGCAGATGGGAGCAAACTGCTAGTGTGAAGGGGTGATGAAGGGGGTGGAGCTACGGATACAGGGATACGCAGGGCGCACAGTCGTCTACCTTCTGCCCATCCGAGGTTCTGATATGGTGCTTGGGGTGCAGTGGCAGCAGCAGCTGAGGCGGGTGACCTTTGACTGGGATCAGATGATGATGGAGTTCCTACAGCACGGTAAACAGTATTGTCTGGGGGCCTGAAATCTGCTCCTATGAAGGAAATATTTCTTAGGAGCTTGGAGTGGCTAGAGAACCAAGGCAGCACGATGACAGTGGTTATGGAGGTTACGCCAGCTCCAACTGAGGCTCCTATTGTACCGGCTCAGATGCAGGCTCTAATGGAGCGGTATGCAGATATCTTTCAGGCACCCCGCACACTACCACCACCGTGGTTTTGAGATCATCAGATTCAGCTCAAAACATGTTCAGAGCCTATCAATATTCGACCTTACCGTTACCCGTACATCCAGATGACCGAGATAGAGTGCAACATCAGGGAAATGCTGATCGCTGGAATTATCCACCCCAGTACCAGTTCTTTCTCGTCCCCCATTATTGTAGATAAGAAGGATGGGACATGTCGATTTTGTGTGGATTACTGTGGTCAGAACAGCTCCACTATCAAGGACAAGTTTCTCATTCCCTTGCGAGGAACTACTAGACGAACTGCACAGCGCCGTCTTTTCACCAAACTCGATGTCTGATCAGGCTACCATCAGATTCGGATGCGCGAGGAGGACATACACAAGACAGCCTTTCGTACTCATGATGGGCACTATGAATTCTTGGTAATGCCCTTCGGGCTCACCAACGCACCGTCCACATTTGAAGCAGTGATGAACGAGATCTTCCGGCCGCTCCTCCGCCGTTCGGTGTTGATATTCTTCGATGACATCCTCATCTACAGTTCCAGTTGGGAGGAGCATTTGGTCCATGTCGAGCAGGTTTTCACCCTCCTCCGCCAGCACCAACTATATTCCAAGCAGTCCAAGTGTTCGTTCGGGCAGAAGGAGGTGGAGTACCTGGGACATTTGGTATCCTCTAGTGGGGTCAATACAGACCCTAAGAACATCAAGAGCATGCTATTGTGGCCTCGCCCACATACGGTTCGTGCGCTACGGGGGTTCCTGGGGCTTACAGGATATTACAGGCGTTTTGTCAAAGACTACGGCAAGATCGCTCGACCGTTGACTCAGTTATTACAGAAGGACACCTTCCACTGGCCGGTCGAGGCGGAGGCGGCCTTCCAGGCTCTTAAGCGGGCTATGACGACCACTCTGGTGCTCGCTCTTCCTTATTTCACCAAGGAGTTTGTCCCGGAGACAGACGCGTCCGGGGTAGGCATTGACGCGGTGTTTATGCAGGAGGGACGACCCCTGGCATTTTACAGCAGGGCGTTAGCGCCCCGTACTCTGGGTCTCTCCACGTATGAGAAGGAGATGTTGGCGATCATCCATGCGGTGGCCTTGTGGCGACCGTACTTGTTGGGGCGACATTTCAAAATCCGTACGGACCAATCAAAGCTTGAAGCACTTCTTGGATCAGCGGATCTCCACTCTGCTCCAGCAGAAGTGGGTGACAAAGCTGGATATGATTATGAGATCCTTTACCGGCAGGATAGGGAGAACGTGGTTGCCTACGCCTTATCACGCCTACTGGAGAGCACTACCGCCCAAATTTTCGGGCCTCGTACTATGGGCCCTTTCACATTCTCCGCCGCGTAGGCTCTGTTGCTTATAGTTTGGCCCTTCCCGAGGGGTCGCGCATTCATCCGACATTTCACGTGTCATTATTGAAACGAAAGATCGGCGGTTCCGTACAGACCAATCCTTTTCTCCCAGAGGCGATAGTAGCGGGAGAACTCCGCCCACTACCCGAGGAAGTCCCGATGCTCAAATGGAAGCGACGGGGTGCTGAGTACCACGACCCATCTCGACAAGATCAGAGTACGCTTCGGGCGGGTCGTGGTGCCACAGGCATGCAGAGAAGAACCATGTCTGCTAAGGCGAAACCGGAAATCCTACAAACTAGTTTAAAATTTCATATTTTTAAAACAATGGTTTACTTGATTTTTTAAAATGATGCGGAAGCCACAAATTGGGGAATAAAACATTTTTTTATGCATGCATTTACTTTTATAAAAAAAAGCTGCAGGAGTTGTACTGAAATTTACGAATGCATATAGTTACCAAAATTTCATAAGTAAAAATATTATAATACAATGCTTTACTCTAAAAAATGTCCACAATACGAGAGAAAATGTCTGATGATAACTAATATACGAAAAATACAGTCCAATAGTAACTGAAGCAAATACATAGAACCTGACGGTACATCAAGCAAAAAGAAATCTCCAAACAAAAGCTGAAGCTGGGCGGAGGAAACTCAGGAACTGGACGGCGCAGTCACGAACCCTAAGGCAAAATCCAAACAGAAGAAAAATGTCTCAGAATATGAAGCTACATAATGATTCAAGTTAATAACTTACGTAAAAAGTAAGTAAAGAAAACTAGAGTTCAGTGAGCTAGTCTTACATATAGCAACCAGACAAGTAACCATGTCTAACAAGATTCTTTTATGTTTATAGCCTACTCCGGAGTTTAGTGTAGCTGCAATACCATAAGCGAACTATATTGAAGGGTGAATGTGTTGTCATTTGGTGCACAGGATTCCAGTGTATAATTTGATGCAAGGCTTATGAACGACGGTGCTTGCAATGGTCGACTAATGGTTTCTGTTACCAGTTAGTCGGGAGCTCGATTCAAGGCGTCACACCAAAACAACACTCTTACCTCAATATTTGCATATGGTAGTATGTGATTTCAGGGATTCAAGATTTAATAATGACAAATTATTATTTTGACGATTGCAACAAGTCCAGTAATATAAATTTCATGTTTGCAAGTGAGAAAGATTTCTCTACTTGCCTCAAGGTCACGTCGAAAAACTAGCGACAGCTAAGTAACGCGAGCAAGGTTAGGAGCTCGAGCTAAACCTGTTCAGGATCCACAAACGCATTTTAAATTGAATTAACAAGAGTTTTATACTTGCACATGCGTTGGATATTCGCATCACACCACAGGGGGGGTTGTAGAAATTTAACTCCCTCGAGAGTGAGGGGAGAAGTGGCTACCGCGAAAGATTGGGAATTTTGGCGGCGATTTGAAGGCCAAAATCCCAAGATTGGAGCGATCCCACAACCTAGATTGGACGAGCGGCACCGGAAACGTAAACATAAATGAAATTAGTCGAATTCACAACAAACCTAAGGGGGACCGATGAAATTACGTCGATCGGAGGCGGAATTCCATGCAAAATAAATTAGGGCAAAAAAATTGAAAACGAGGGATCGATGAAATTCCTTACACAAGGAGATCCGATCTGGGCTCAGAAATCCACGAGGAGGGGTTTCGAGCGAAACCCTAGGAGTCCCTCACGAATTCCACCGGCCGGAACGAGGAGGAGCTAGAGTCGTCGGAGAAGAATGTTGTCTTTGCCTTCACTGGTCGGAGGAGGAGGAGATGAAGTAGCCGGCTGTTGCCCTTACTGGCTGGCGAAGAAGAAGAGGGGAAGGAGAGCAGGCTGCGGCGGGAAAAGGCTTGGGAAGAGGTCACCGGAGCCTAGGGTGCAGTCGGCCAAGAGAGGTGCCTGTTGCAGGAACCGCCGGCCACGAGGAAGGAGCAGGAGGCGACGGGGAAGCCAGAGGAGGGGCGTCGGAGGCCTACCGGAGGAGGAGAAGGCGCCGGAGGCCGGGATCGGGGCTGTTGGGGGACGCGCAAAACGGGATTGGGACCGTCGGGGGCGCAGGAGGCGGAGACGGAAGCGAGAAGTCGGGATCGGCTTCTGCGGCTTGCGATTCCTTGCGGGATTTAGAACCGGGGGGCTCGGTTCTTATTAAAGAGAGGGAGTGGGGGTAGGTTTAGACCGGGCTCTCTTTGGTCTTTGTTTATAGTTTTTTTTTAATATTATTATTATTAATAATAGGGGGATTGTTACATTCTCCCATACTTAGGAAGTTTCGTCCCGAAACTTTCCTAAGAATTCTCTTTATGGAACTAAGACAACGAAGACTCAGACGACATACACTTCAGACAGAAGTTTGTAGATTAAGGCATGAAAGCTATTTATGAAAGATACTGAAATAATAAGGAAGTCAGACTTAGAGACGTACCAAGATCAAGAGAATAGTTGCGGGTACTTGCTGCGCATGTCAGACTCGAGTTCCCAAGTGTACTCCTCAGACTTGCCATGCACCCAAAGTACCTTCACCATAGGAATGGTTCTCTTGCGAAGCTTGCGTTCTTGATATTCGACGATCTTCGAAGGCTCGATCGGATAAGACAGATTGGCTTCAGGAATCACTGGAACCTCTTCAAGAACACGATGAGGATCGTGGATATATTTCCGGAGCTGACTAACATGAAAGACATCATGGACACCGACCAAAGAATCAGGTAGCTCCAGGCGATAGACAGATCCTCCAACACGCTCTGAGATGACATACGGTCCCACGAACCTCCGGCTGAGCTTATGGTGGAGACCGAACCGTTTCACCCCAGGAGTAGGAGAAACCTTCAGAAACACCTGATCACCTACGACAAACTCCAACGGATGGCGGCGCTGATTGACATACTTTCTCTGTCTCTCAATGGCACGACTGAGCTGAAGACGAGTTTTCTTGTTGGCTTCTTCCATTTCCTGAAGCAACTTAGGACCCAAAATCACCTTTTCACCGACTTCTGACCAGTAGAGCGGGGTCCTACAGCGTCGCCCGTACAGTGCTTCGAAGTGGGCCATCTTGAGGCTCTCCTGATAGCTGTTGTTGTAGGCGAATTCAACCAAGGATAGATGCTCATCCCAAGCTCCCTTGTAGTCCAGAATATAACACTGAAGCATGTCTTCAAGGATCTGATTGACCCTCTCGGTCTGGCCATCAGTCGTCGGATGGTAAGCGGTGCTTAGGTTGAGATCATTTCCCATAGCTTGTTGAAATCCCTTCCAGAAGTGCGATACAAATCTCGAGTCACGATCAGAAACAATTCGCAAAGGAATCCCATGGAGTCTAACAATCTCTAAAACATAAATCTGGGTCATCTTCTCGGTGGAATGACCTTCCTTGTACGGGATGAAATGAGCCACTTTAGTCAAGCGGTTCACAATAACTCAAATCGCATCATGCCCTCTCGGAGTACGAGGCAATCCAGTGATGAAGTCCATAGAGATATCTTCCCACTTCCATTCAGGGATAGACAGGGGCTGCAAAAGTCCACCAGGACGCTGACGCTGAGCCTTCACCTTCTGGCACGTCAGACATCGAGAGATGAAGCGTGCAATATAATTCTTCATGCCAGGCCACCACACGATCTGCTTCAGGTCATGATACATCTTGTTGTTTCCAGGATGACCAAATGTGCGGGACTCGTGGGCTTCTCGGCAAATACTATTCAGCAACTCAGGGACATCTGGAATACAGAGTCGACCTCGGAAATGCAGAACATCATCAGAGATGGAGAAATCCGGAAGAGTCCCAAGTTCAACTTGCCGGCGAATGCGCTGAAGTGCGGGATCAGATGGTTGTAAATCCTTCACCTGCTTTACCCATAACGGACCAGAAACCCCTTCATGACCCTCGGGTGCGATGGATATGTCCATCCGGTCGAGGTCATCAATCAGGGCTGCAAGAATAGCTGACATGGGTGCACAAGCGGCGACAGAAGCCTGCCGACTCAACGCATCTGCCACTGAATTGGCCTTGCCAGGAACATATGTGAGTTGCAAGTCATAGTCCGAAACAAACTCGAGCCAACGTCTTTGACAAAGATTGAGGTCTTTCTTAACAAAAATGTACTTCAGGCTCTGATGGTCGGTGTAAAAGTGACACTTCACACCATAGAGATAATGACGCCACAGCTTCAAGGCAAACACCACTGCAGCGAATTCCAGATCATGGGTGGGATAATTGTGCTCATGAATTTTCAACTGCCTCGACCCATAGGCAATAACACGATCATCCTGCATTAGAACGCAGCCTAAACCAACTCCAGAAGCATCAGTGTAGACTGAAAAGTCCAACCCATCTGACGGAAGAGCTAGCACTGGCGCAGAACATAGCCGCTGCTTTAGCTCAGAAAAGGCCTGCTCACACTGATCTGTCCACTCAAATCTCGCATGCTTTTGAGTTAGCCTTGTCAGAGGAGCGGCAAGTGAGGAGAAACCCTTGACGAAGCGCCGGTAATAACCAGCTAACCCAAGGAAACTGCGGATCTCTGTGGGAGTAGTGGGCTGCTTCCAGTCCATCACTTTGGAGACTTTGGCGGGGTCAACAGATAATCCATCCCCTGAAATGACATGTCCCAAGAAGGCAACACGATCCAGCCAGAACTCGCACTTCGCCAACTTGGCATAGAGTTGATGCTGACGTTGGGTGGAGAGAACATGTCTAAGATGAACTGCATGCTCTTCACGAGTCTTATTGTAGACCAAGATATCATCTATGAAGACAATGACGAACTTGTCTAGAAACTCACTGAATGCACGGTTCATCATATCCATGAAACCAGATGGGCGTTAGTTAACCCAAAGGATATCACCGAGAATTCAAAGTGTCCATATCGAGTCTGGAAGGCTGTCCTGGGGATGTCAGATTCCTTGATCTTTAGCTGATGATAACCCGTTCTGAGATCTATCTTGGAAAACACAGAACTACCATTGAACTGATCAAAGAGGTCATCCACGCGCGGGAGGGGATACTTATTCTTGATGGTAACCTTATTCAACTCCCGATAGTCGATACAAAGCCTCAAGGAACCATCTTTCTTCTTCACGAAGAGAACGGGGGATCCCCAAGGAGACGAGCTGGGACGGATGTATCCACGCTCAAGCATCTCATCCAACTACAATCTGAGCTCTTCCAACTCGCAAGGTGTCATATGGTAAGGAGCTTTAGATATGGGGCGTGTTCCAGGCTCCACATCAATAGATATGGGGCGCGTTCCAGCCACAAATTGGTGAATAAAACATTTTTTTATGCATGCATTTACTTTTATAAAAAAAAGCTGCAGGAGTTGTACTGAAATTTACGAATGCATATAGTTACCAAAATTTCATAAGTAAAAATGTTCTAATACAATGTTTTACCCTAAAAGATGTCCACAATACGAGAGAAAATGTCTGATGATAACTAATACACGAAGAATACAGTCCAATAGTAACTGAAGCAAATACATAGAACCTGCCGGTACATCAAGCAAAAAGAAATCTCCAAACAAAAGCTGAAGCTGGGTAGAGGAAACTCAGGAACTGGACGGCGCAGTCACGAACCCTAAGACAAAATCCAAACAGAAGGAAACATGCCTCAGAACATGAAGTTACATAATGATTCAAGCTAATAACTTACGCAAAAAGTAAGTAAAGAAAACTAGAGTTCAGTGAGCTAGTCTTACATGTAGCAACCAGACAAGTAACCATGTCTAACAAGATTCTTCTATGTTTATAGCCTACTCCGGAGTTTAGCCTAGCTGCAATACCATAAACGAACTATATTGAAGGGCGAATGTGTTGTCATTTGGTGCACAAGATTCCAGTGTATAAATTGATGCAAGGCTTATCAACGACGGTGCTTGCAATGGTCGACTAATGGTTTCTGTTACCAGTTAGTCGGGAGCTCGATTCAAGGCGTCACACCAAAACAACACTCTTACCTCAATATTTGCATATGGTAGTATGTGATTTCAGGGATTCAAGATTTAATAATGACAAATTATTATTTTGACGATTGCAACAAGTCCAGTAATATAAATTTCATGTTTACAAGCGAGAAAGATTTCTCTACTTGCCTCAAGGTCACGTCGAAAAACTAGCGAAAGCTAAGTGGCGCGAGCAAGGTTAGGAGCTCGAGCTAAACCTGTTCAGGATCCACAAACGCATTTTAAATTGAATTAACAAGAGTTTTATACTTGCACATGTGTTGGATATTCGCATCACACCACAGGGGGGGGTTGTAGAAATTTTCCTCCCTCGAGAGTGAGGGGAGAAGTGGCTACCGCGAAAGATCGGGAATTTTGGCGGCGATTTGGAGGCGAAAATCCCAAGATTGGAGCGATCCCACCACCTAGATTGGACGAGCGGCACCGGAAACGTAAACATAAATGAAATTAGTCGAATTCACGACAAACCTAAGGGGGACCGACGAAATTACGTCGATCGGAGGCGGAAATCCATGCAAAATAAATTAGGGCAAAAAAATTGAAAACAAGGGATCGATGAAATTCCTTACCCAAGGAGACCCGATCTGGGCTCAGAAATCCACGAGGAGGGGTTTCGAGCGAAACCCTAGGAGTCCCTCACGAATTCCACCGGCCGGAACGAGGAGGTGCTAGAGTCGCCGGAGAAGAATGCTGTCTTTGCCTTCACTGGTCAGAGGAGGAGGAGATGAAGTAGCCGGCTGCTGCCCTTACTGGCTGGCGAAGAAGAAGAGAGAAGGGAGAGCAGGCGGCGGCGGGAAGAGGCTTTGGAAGAGGTCACCGGAGCCTAGGGTGCAGTCGGCCAAGAGAGGTGCCTGTTGCAGGAACCGCCGGCCACGAGGAAGGAGCAGGAGGCGGCGGGGAAGCTAGAGGAGGGGCGTCGGAGGCCTACCGGAGGAGGAGGAGGCGCCGGAGGCCGGGATCGGGGCCGCCGGGGGACGCGCAGAACGGGATCGGGGCTGTCGGGGGCGCAGGAGGCGGAGACGGAAGCGAGAAGTCGGGATCGGCTTCTGCGGCTTGCGATTCCTTGCGGGATTTAGAACCGGGGGGCTCAGTTCTTATTAAAGAGAGGGAGTGGGGGTAGGTTTAGACCGGGCTCTCTTTGGTCTTTGTTTATAGTTTTTTTTAAATATTATTCTTATTAATAATAGGGGGGTTGTTACTTTTTTTATAAAAGTAAATGCATGCATAAAAAATGTTTTATTCACCAATTTGCGGCTTCCGCATCATTTTAAAAAATCAAGTAAACCATTGTTTAAAAATATGTAATTTTAAACTAGTTTGTAGGATTTCCGGTTTCACCTTAGCAGACATGGTTCTTCTCTGCATGCCTGTGGCATCACGACCCGCCTGAAGCGCACTCTGATCTTGTCGAGACGGGTCGTGACAGTACCGACCTGAGCTCCTCGTCAAATTGAAAAACTCATCAGAAGCGCCCAATACATGGGTTGAACTACTGGAGTTTATGGAACTCTACCCGAATTATCACCTTGAGGACAAGCTGATTCTTGATGGAGAGGGGAATGTTACACCCCGAACATGACGCAGTTCTTTGGGCGTACATACGCTCTCAGGCGAAAGACGAAGACAAACGACACCGGTTCAACCCCCACTCTCTAACTCGGCGTGTTGGGGGGCTGAACCACCCCGGTTCAGCCCCGCTTGGGAGGGGCCGGCCGGCCCCGCTTGGCCCGGGAATATATATACTCGGGCCTCTTCGTGTGGAGGCATGCAAGAGTAATTTCAGGTATTTCTTTCTTCCTCCTTCCTAACCCTAATCTCTCTTAGCTTTCTTCTTAGCCTCCACTTCTCTAGTCTTCTCCTAACACAGAACTGCTTGATGTCTTCTCATGTCAGATCTAGCTGGTCGGTGATGAGACAAGTGACCCAAAGCAGAGCTGAGTCGAGTAGGTGGAAGGATGCCAGATGAATCATATATGTGGCCGGTGTTTGTTTGTGGGAGATAAATTGTTCGCACTTGCTGATTCTACCTATGGGTTAGTCTTCCCATCATAAGTCAGAAAATCCAACCCGGGGTACCACAGTAGTGTAACCGTCTCAGGGCGTACGAGGGCCGATGGGGGTGGCTCGTGGTGGATGAATGGTGGTGGCAGTGCTTCACTGCTGCTTGCGTAATCCTTAGGCGGGGTAGGTACAATGGGAAGGGTGGTGGCTAACTTATTAAGCTTGGTGGTGATGGTGGCCATGTCGTCCCGATGACCGTCATCGACGTCCCTAAAGCGTGCATCCATGGAGGTCATGACGGTCTTTAACACGTCTGGGAGAGCTGTCTTGAAATATGGAGAGTCTCACATCAGATGAATTACTTGCTTAGAGATGGAGCGGATGAATGGACGGTTGGAGTCCTCAGAGGAGGTTGAATTTGTGTTGCTGCGAGAGCCGCGACGCTTCCCAATGATGTCAACCATGAAGAAAATACTCTCCACTCTTAATTAATTAGGAGGCAAGCGGCTCGAGATGCACATGATGTTGGCGACTCAATGCAAAAGCAGGATCGAGGGTGGGGCAGGCATTGAGGCTGTAGCAGAGCTGGTGTCACCTAGGAGAGAAGCAGCAGTGCTGGGACTGGAGCCCGTGGAGGAGCCGTTGGATGCAGGATGAAGAAGCGACATACAATGTCGTCGATAAAGCAGAGAAGATGGCAGTTGCTGGTGTGCGGAATGAGCGGAGTGCAGCGGTCAAGTCTTCGATCCAGAGAGGTAGGACGAGAGTGATTGTGGAAGGTGGCGTGCAAGTTGCTGGTGCCGATCGATGACGGACACGACTTTCTTGTGCCGAATGATGACGCAAGAAAGTGCGCAGGATCGATGTCTGTAAAAACAGAGAAGACGGACTTTTGCAGATGTAGTTATTGCAAAGATCTTGCTTGTGTCGACGATGGAGGGGTGTGCGCGATGTGAGACTGTTGGCATGCAGTGGGACTGTGTAGGAAGATGAAATGGGAGTTTGCAGTAGTGGCAAGGAAGAATAGAATCATTGGTTCTGATACCAAGCTATTACATGATCGCTAGAGTGGTGGGCCGAGGCGAAGAGGATACTGTGGAGCCAGAATCGCGGCCTCTGTGCGGGGCTATCTCGGGTGGAAAGAGCTACTAAAATCTTTTTAGGGTTTGAGGTAATAGACTTCTTTCATTGATGATAACATACAAACATACCCATTGACTTATGGGCTTATAACGTACTAAAAGACAATACTAATAAAGATAACCAACAATGATAACATCTACTAAAAAAAACAATAAAGATAATAATAAATAACTTGGCCCGGTGCTCGAGGCCCATAACACAACCCAACTACTCTGGATCTATAAAAATAAAATTTAACATACAATTATACAAAATTATAAATAAGATTTTGTTAATTAACTAGGTCTGAGAGCCATTTTAATGAGTTACAACAGCAACACTCAAGCTTTTATCCCACTATAGTGGGGTCGGCTATATGAATTTTTGTCGCCATTGTGCCCTATCTTTAGTCATAATCTCACTAATGCCTAAGTACGTCATGTCTTTCCTTATAGTGTCATTCCAAGTCTTTATTGGTCTACCCCTCCCCCGTTTAATATGCCTAGTGAATAAACTCTCACAACGCCTAACAGGTTCCTCTAATGGTCTTCTTTGTATGTGCCCAAACCATCTTAGTTGAGTTTCTTGCTTCTTATCTGCAATGGGGCCACTTTTGTCTTATCCCTGATACAATCATTCCTAATTTTATCCGGTCTCGTGTGTCCACACATGATGTACTTTGGCATTAGTGAAATTATGACTAAAGGTAGGGCACAATGGCGACAAAAGATCTATATAGCCGACCTCACTATAGTGGGATAAAGGCTTGAGTGTTGTTGTTGTGTCGTGTGTCCACACATCCACCTAAGCATTCGCATCTCCGCAACTCCCATTTTTTTGCTCATGTAATTGTTGGTTATTATTAATTGTCTTAATGTGTTATACTGCTAGTTTTACCACTAATAAGTTCATTATTACATTGAATACCACTAGGACAACAATCAAGCCTTTATCCCACTAATAAGTTCATTATTCATTGAATCCAAGGAAAAATTGTTCCAGCATCTTTTTGATATGTATATTCCATTCTTGTGTCAGAGCTACTTGGCAACGAAATCATTGAATTCACAACTGCAGCAAATGGGGATACTTTCTTCAAATGATTGTGTATCTATGTATGCCGATATAGATGAATCGCTTAAGATATGTAGGCTTTTCTACCCAAGCGTTGTAGTATTTATTTTGTGCCTACTATAACTGCTTTCTAAAATATATTTGCTGACAATTTGTTTTATTTTGCATCATAGTGTGGGCTGTGCATGGAGATGAGATTAGTTTGGAGTATGCTGGTACTCATGCACTAAAGGGAGACCTAGTAAGGTGCTTTTATAAATATCTGCATGCACTGTGGAGACAGCTAGATTTGTGTTTTGTTTGCCAGCTAAACTTACATAACTAAAACTTCATCTGAACCCTATGCCAGATATGGAAGACAAACTGTAGCTGGATTGATCCAGGATGGGATAACAGCTCTTTCCAGATATTACCTAAATAACTTTCAGGATGGCCTTCGCCAGGTACTCTATGATGTATTTCTCTTTGTTAACTTGGGTTGAATTATGTATTTATTGTTTAGAAGTTTTATTTTATTTTAATTTTATACTTATTATTTTGCAATTTTCTAAGGACCAGGGACTTATTTTAATTTTTGGTTATTACCCTTATATGGTGGAACAATGGTGTATGTAAATTTTAACACTACTTGTAATTATGTTTTCATGCTACCAAAGTAGTTCGCTCTTTCAACAATTTCTTTATTTCTTCCCTGCCTTTACCTTCGTCTAACCGATACCCACATTACTTATTTTCATAGCCTCCCTCTCGGATCATTGATATTCACCGGCTGTTATTCCCCCACTATTAGAATCATTGACTCTGGGCCCACTGTACTTTCTTCTTCCTAGACGTGCCGTCTATCCTTCTTCTCCGCTCTTCCAAAAACACGGGTACTGGATTCCTATTTCCAACTTATCTCTCTACTCTCTATCATGGAATCCTGCTTCATCTCTACTCTCATTTCTCAGAGCAGACTTGGAGTATTTTTCACTGGCTTCTCTCCGTAGTTGCTCTATTTGATCACATGCCTGTTATCTGTCAGCAGATATTATCTCATTTTTATTGATTTCTGTTTTGCGTTTGCCCATCTCTGTTCATGTTGGGTGCTTCAAACAGCTACAAAAAGTCGGCTGATGCTACATCTTTCCTTCTATTGCCTTCTACATTACTTATATTTTCTCTATGGATCTTCTACTATTTGTTTCATCAATATTATGATTACTCCTGATAGCCTAAATATTTTACTTTTGGAACTACATATGGGGCCTCACTTAATCCAATGTTTCATCATCTACTGTGATAAGATTGAATATCTCAACAGCGAGATTCTTTATCATATCAATGCCTTCTCTTCCAAATTCAAAGGAAGAATGTCGTGGTTGGGATGAGCTAATGTGCAAGTTAAATCTTGGTTCATTAATTATATGGAACTGAACATTCACCAGAACATTTATTTTACAACCCAGATACCAAAATATGGCAACATCTTCAATCCACCTATGGGTCATTCACCAATGCTATGAGTACCTATCACTCTCATGTGAGCTTGCAAGTATTACAGAAAGGGTCTATCTATAACGCAATGTTATAATACTCTCTGCTATTGTATGTGAGTTTGTTACCTTCTATATTACCCTATGGATTTATCTTGTTGCCATAAACACTCTTTAGCTCTAGATATATCCATGCACTCCACGAGGAAATGCTCATTTTTCTATCAAATAACTTTTATAAAAAAAAAGAGATCTATTCCCACTCTGATTAAGAGTAATACAAACTTCCTCTGTAGTCTTATTTTTGTATCTCCATATAACCACCCCATAGGGGGCATGTAACTGTTGGCTCTTATTTATCCCTTCACTATTGCTGCAAATATGCAAATGTGCTAATAACCACCCTATAAAAGGAATGTCACCATTAGTTGTGCAAAGTAATGAAGCAGCATTGGTGTGCAAAAGAGAGAACAATGATGTTGAGACCGAGTGTGTAGAAATAGCTTGTGGCATTTCTTTTTGATTTTGGGTTTTATTATTTTATCTCTCAAGTCAGGTTAAATAATAAAAAAACAGTCGTTTTTAAATAAAAATCCTGTATTTTAAAAATATATCTGTCGTTATTTTGTTATAATCTATCGATTGATATGTCCAATAAACCGTGATGTACCTGGTGTTATTTTACCAAACGTCAAAACAATATATACATGAAAAAGATACTGTTTGGCTCTCAAATGTGACATGTTGAGAATTTAAAATAGATTAAAACAGTTAAATGTATACAAAAGAATTCTAATGTAAATCTCATTTTGGTGGAATACACAAAAATAGATAAAATAAAACAAAAGTGCGGGGGAACATATACTAACTGATGCTAAAGTGACTCCTTGTTTGAGCGGTAACTCTCAAACATAAATGAACTAACAATGAGGAACTACCACTAGTTTAAATGAACATACAAAAGAAGAAAAGCAAACATAAAGAAATATGGCTTGTTGGAAAAGACCATCAAAAATGGAAAGGGACATAAAACATGTTCACATGAATAACAAGCACACATGATAGAATTTCACTTGAAGTTAAATAAAACGTAAAACAATAGCTTACATTGAACATTTCTAAAAACTCACAGATAAGCATTCATACTAGACAGTTCTAAGAGCTATAAAATTAGCTAGAAACATAATTAATCACTACTTAATGGATAGTCATTTAAATTTTATTATCCATTTGAAGAAAAGAAGAATATGAAACATGTCTAACAGTGATAGAGATAGTGCATTTTAAAAAATGCAAAAAAAATAAGCATTTTGATCTATCACTTTGGCAGAATTAGGATCACGGCTACCGAAGAAAAGAAAAAATTATCACAATGAGAATAGGCATTAAGCACAACAATTTATAGGTAAATGTTATGGACCCATATAGGGGGTGGTGACGCGTGTCTGGGATGACTTTTTTTTTTACTTTTTCACATTATTTTATTTCATGCACTTCTATTGCTCTCGTATTATGTAGCCTAGTGAGGGGCGGTTTTGGTAAATTTCGTGAAACCTTTCCCGTCACTATATATAGGTGAGGAGGATGGGTTTGATGGGTATGAATGGAGCAATCTAATTTCCTCTCCTCTTGAATCTTCTCCCACTCCTCTCATTTTCTGAGTTATGGTTAGGGTTGAACAAGGCTACCCTCTCTCCTCTCTCACTCCTGTTGTATCTCCCACCATTTGGAAGGCTAGGTTAAGGGTCAAGACGATCATCTCCATGATTTCTCCTTCTCAAGACTGCGCACTCGCTTGCAATCGGAAGCCCACAACATCAAGGTATCAAAGCCTCCTTCCTCGTCCAGCCGCTACATCCGCATCCCATCATTGCGCATAGCAAAAGATCGACATCCCACGCTTTGGTTTCCGTCATTTTCTCCTTCTCACAGCCACGATCGACTAGCCGCGACACCTCCTACTACGACGATTGGCGTTGTGCCATCCTCCGACCCCGTGAGACTCTCGACTACCCATGAAGACTCCAACACATGAAAATTCCGCCCAGATAGCGACGCATCCGCCAAACAATCGACCGACGACCCCAACAACTCATCCTTTTTTGAATCCATTGGTTGTTTCCCTTCTCCATTCCTCCCACCCATCCTCAATGAGTCACCCAGCCCTCCCACGCGTCTACTTTGTTGCTTCCATGTCCTGCCAAGTGCCCAATTAGCAGCATCGAGACTTGCAGCCCTTTACCCCTATATCTACCACCCCAAACAACCCCCATGCACCTTCGACGACCATGGAAGAGAGCGGTCTTACCCTAGCTCACATTATGGAGGCCATGCAATGTTGATGTCCATTCGGGTTCAACAGCAAGCCTCATCGCGGCTCTAACTACCCACATAGATGGCTTTCCTCTCTCGGTCCCCTCCCTGCCACCACCCCATCCTACGATGTGTTCTTATCAAGGAAAATGCAACGTTCTACGCTACGTGAAGTTGGAGTTTCTTCTATTTGAAGTCAAGAGCGATCCCCTGGCCTGGCTCACGTGATGTGAACATTTCTTCGCCAACGAAGTCACTCCGTTGGAGGATTGGAACGGGTTTGCTTCCTTCCACGTCTTAGGCTCGGGCCAGCTATGGTAAGGCCAACTGGCTTGGGAGACCCCTAATTAAAATTGGGCAACCTTCATGCACGCCTTGAATCTGTGTTTTGGGCCACCTATCCGTAGCAATCTCTTGGCCAATCTCATTAATCTCAAGCAATCCAGACCTATGAATGGTCTCACACTTGGTCACAAATTCTTCCCAAAATTCTACTATACCATTTGGGTGGTGCCAAGTGGAGAATCGTTTTATAGTTTGGGATCTCACTGGATTCTAAGATATGTGCAATATTTCAGTCTCCTTGCTCAAACTTCACAAGGAACATCCGTCCTAGCCAATTGCCACTCTTCCACCATCGGTCAAAGGGCGCATGGTTCCCACACCAATCAAGACAATCGTATCCACTTGAATAGTGGCACAAGGGAGATACTGATTTAATGAAAAGGCTCGTCATATTGGTGGTAACCTAGAACTGCTTGATTAATTCTTGAAAGTCTCTCTCATTAGAACTTTGAGGTCAAACTCATTTTTAAAGCCAGCAGATACATTATTGATGTCTTTCCAAAGAAAATAGTACATAGAGGCCAAAGGGGTAGTATCATATTGTATCTTTTATGTTTTCATGTATTTTGTTTTTAAAATTTTGCTAGTTAAATTCACTGTATAGAAGGACCTTATTGAAAAAGATCAAGCTTGCATTTAATCTTTTGTGAAATGAAAATGTGGAAAGCAATTTTATCTTAATCCGATCTCACATAACTCTCTCATGCGTGCTGACACCAGGAGGAACCCATACAACTGACTCTCTTTCCTCCTTCCTCCAAATCTCCCTATTTTGTTTTTCAGATCTCTACCTTCTATTGCTCTCTGTACGATTTTCCACCAGGGCAAACCGCAAAAATCATGAAGTAAATGGTGAGAGACATTTTGTTTGATCAAATCCCCCATCGTCCCTTGATGAGATCCATATTCAGGGTACATAACAAAATTCCTTACCCTGCTCTTGTGTAATAGCATAATACATCTCTCCCCGAAGGAGCATGTGGGATTGTTCCTTAGATCTCTCATCATTAAGTTGGGGTTTCCTTTGTATTTGTCAAAATCTCTTTCTTATGACAATAATTTTGCTATTCAAATTTTTAGTGATTTTGTTCTTCATGAGAGAAGGGGAGCCTTGACACACCTGTTAAGGTGTCGCCTTGTGTCCTTGAGGTCACAGATTTGAGTCCTGGAAGAAACCTCTTGCAAAAATGCTGGATAAGGTTGGCCTAAATTTCACCCTTGTGGTGGGACCCTTCCCCGGTCCATCGCTGCGCGGGGATGCTTTGTGCACCTGGGCTACCCCTTTTTTGTTCTTTGTGAGAGAACAAAATGTATTAAGATGGATATTCAGTGTTCATGAGAAGGTTCTCGGTTACTCATTGTTTTGTTCTTCTATCAACCAACCCACTGATCTTCTCACCAAGCATGTTGGACCTATTGTGTTGTGGAGTCTCTATGATAGATGTACGTTTGTACAAATATATTATTCTCGAGTGGCTTTCCTATAATGGTGCAATCATTACTTGAGTTTCTTGAATCGAAAATGGTGTATAACTGATATTGTTGATCCTAATTTCATCGATGTGGCCAATGGAGTTGCACTAAGGTATCTCGTCCACTAGAGAGTTGACTGACATTGGATGACATTTGGATTTTTCCTTTTGAGCTTGAGGAGCTTGCCGCCAAGTTACGTCAAGAGTATGACTGTCTTCATTCTTCGTAGATGAATACTTTCGAGTCAGGATGGAGTTGATGGAGATCATCGGGTTGGTTGGACCATGCACGTATACTGCCACAGGAGATGCTTATTTAATCCCCATCTGGATGATCTGAGTCCATAGATGCTTTCGGATGGCCATTTTGATATTTCATTACCTATCTGTTTTTTTCATCATTATTTAGTGTTGAGATTGCAAGCAATATGGACGTGCATTATAAGTCATCCATATTGGTTGTCTAGTCTTCATTTCCTTTATATTGCCATGTATGCTAGAGGGAGGGTATCGAAGGCTTGTGTTGGGTTCCTTCACTTGAACCATGGCGCTTTGCTACTTCCTTAAGCGAAAAAAGTAGCGCTCTTTCCATAAGTCCGGGGTTTTGGAATAGTTAGGTAAGCACTTGATCCTATAAGTGGTATTAGAGGAGGTCACGAGTTCGAGACCGGGTGGGGAGGCTGATAAATCCCGAAATTGCTCTTTGTGGCCATGTGGCAACCCTAACTCGGAGCTATATGGTGCGCCACCTCTGAGGCATGTGGGGCTCACCTCTGAGATGGAGGGTCTTGATGGACACTGGGGGAGGATTGTTGGGTCCAGCATTACTTCTCTTGACCCGTGACGCTTTGCTACTTCCTTAAGGGGAAAAAATAGTGCTCTTTTCATAAGTCCGTGCTTTTGGAATAGAGTTGGGTAAGCGCTTGGTCTTATAGCTTGGTTCAAAACTTGTTAAGCCATCGGTCCTCCTCATAGTGCAGCACCATGAGCCCTATATGTGACTCCTAGTTTTGTTATCATCCCTCTACCTTCTTCCGAGATCCTCGCCGTTACTCTTTTGACTACCTAAGCCCTTCTCCATCCTTGTATCCACTACAATGTCACTACTCTTCCATCTGCCACAAGCCCCTCTCCATCCTTGCACCCACCACAGTTCAGATCCACGTCGATTTCCCCCTCGCCAAACGACTCTACATCCCCTAGCCTTGTCGTCTACCATTCCTGATCCCATCTCCTCAGTTCGATACCTTTCCCCTTTCGCATTCCATTGTCGACTCCTCTCTCCACTACGACTTCCACGACCATGGCACCCCACTCCACCATTGTCCTTTAGCTCTGCATCCTCGTCCTCCCTGCCACCCACTCACATACCATCCTTCCCGTATTTTTCCTTTCCAGAGCCCTGCCCAAGTCAGGAGCGCAGACGCCTCCTGGAGCTATTCCAGCCACCAATGCAGCCTTGTCCCAAGATACCGGAGCCTCTTCCTATGCATACACGTGTACAAGTCATTATTTTTGTATTATTGGTCTTTTCCCATTGTATATTGGGCTATATTTTGTGGATGTGACAATATTTATGTGTGTTCTTTATTCTGTGTGATATGCACAATTTATTTGTTGCACTCTTACAGTTATTGTGATTGCTCATATGCGCATATAAACTTGACCTCTTGAATTGAAGCTTTGTTCTTATATTGTGTTTATTGCATAAATTTATAACCGTGTTATTACGTTGGAGAAATATAAAAACGGACCAGGCATTATTGCATGCATCATTTAAGACAAGATTCATAACTGTTCTTCCTCGACACCTCACTTGCATTTCACTTATGGTTAGGGTATTTGCGCGTCCTTCACCAATAGATTCGTCCTACGTCAACATCACATGAAGGATCTAATGTTTAAACATCATGATCATTTACTTATTGAGGCTTGCACTTGTACAAATTGGGTTGATATCATAATTGATAGTAGGTCCACTACGGAGATTGTTCCTTTGTTGGTTGTGTAATATCTTCAGTTAGAGAAGTAAAAAAATCAAACGTTGTTGGTAGAAGTGATGTGGAATCAGAAGTTTGATCAGTGGCTAATTGGATTTGTTAAACTATTAGGATTTAAAGAATCCGCTGAATGAGTTAAATGTTTATTGTCTTTTCTTAGGATAAATTACGATAATAGAGCTACTATCTCTATTACCCACAACTTAGTTCTCCATGATAGAACAAAACGTGATGAAGTTGACAATTATATATATTCCTGAAAGTTAGCATAATTACAGGTTGCACGCCTCTTATTATTGAAATTACAAAAACCTCCTCTGAATGTTCACATTTCATAACATCCATGCACAAACCCCACCCCCCACCCCCCGAAAATGTACTCCGAGGAGGGTATTTTTGTGCATGGATGTTATGAAATGTGATCTTTAGGGGAGGCAAATGTTATGTTTTCTAACATTCAGGAGAGGTTTTTGTACTTTCAATAATAAGAGGGGTGCAATCTATGTGAAATGGTGAGAAATGGTGAATACAAAATAATATTTATTAAAATTTTTTTATTGAAATAAATACAAGCACATATATGCATATTTATAGGCATTAGGAGTGACTTCTTAATTCCAAACCATTATGAGACTAATTTATATAAGATGAACACCACTCCTAATGGGCCATAGAAGTGGCTCTGTATTTGTTGAGCTTCTAATACAACATTTCTTCTATACTTTCATGTAGGTTGGTGTTACAATATGTCTTTATTTTTGTGCATATATTTTATTTCTGCTATATCTTGTGTTCGCCTCCATATATAGAGGGGACAACATCAATAGAATAAATAATTGGTCTTGCTAACATGGTATCAAAGCCACGAATGCCTTAGCCGCTCTTCGTCTTCTGTTCGTCGCTCTCCCCACTTCCAGTGCCTCACCCGCTTCGCGTCTCACCCGCTCATGCTTCCCCACTCCCCGTCTCGCCCGCGTCTAGCCTGCGACAAACCGCAACAAAATCGATGGCCTTCCCGCGTTTACAGACCCGGTGGACTTTCCCGCTCGCCGAGTCGGCCTTCCAGCGCCGCTTCCTCCTTTTCTTCCAGTACCACTTTCTCACTCTCTTCCAGTGGGCCTCCTAGGGTTTTTAGCCCCTCCTTCCGGCGTCGGACATGCGGTGAAGCTTGTGCTGCCTTCCTGTCGCAATTTGCCTTTTGAGTCATGGGATGAAGTTGATTTCTATTCATCTTCTCTTCTCCTTAGATCTTTGCACGGCGTAATCGGTCGACCTTTGCTGCTTGGCGTGGCATGTGGTCTCCAGATTTATATTCTTGGGTTTCTTTATGTTCTCTCAGTGATTCTACCTCTACACCGGTTCCTCCACCTGCAAGTTCTCTGCGTTGGAGTCATGATCACAATACTCCTCAAATTACTACTATCCGATTAGACGATTCAAATTATCTTTCCTGGTCTCGCTCTATCACACTTGCTCTTAAGAGTCGTCGCCTCTTGGGCTATGTCACCGGGCTAACGAAGGAACTGGAGAAGGCTGCCCCTGATTGGCTTCAATGGGATTCCAAAAATTCCTTTGTCATGTCTTGGCTAACGAATTCCATGTAGGAGTCCATCGCTCACCACTACTTATTTTTGGATATTGTTATTGATATTTGGCGGCATGCAAAGACTACTTATTCTCGAAAGGGAAATGTTGCCCAGATCTTCTAGTTGAGACTGAAGATATCCTTACTCCACTAGGGCGATCGCCCCCATCTGTTTACTATTTGGATTTCACTTGGTTTTATCAGGAATACGATTATTTTGATTCCCTTAGCTTTGTTAGCCCTATTGATGAGGCTATGGTCCGTGCTCGGGAGGATCGCAACCGGGCCTTTAAGTTTCTTCATGGTCTTCATCGGGACTTGGATCAGATTAGTGTTCATATTTTTTAGCGTGTGTCATTACCATCCCTTCCAGAGGTTTATAGCATTGTCCAACAGGAGTTTGATCGTCGGCAGTTTCTTCTTCCCGACCCTGCTCCTGAGAGTTCTGCTTTAGCTGCTGGTACCCCTTTATTATTGGGGGCTCGTCCGACCCGTTATTCTAAGATGAAGGGTACTGATAAAGACCACCTTCTCTGTGATTATTGTGGGAAGATCCTTCATACCATAGACACCTGCTTTCGACTCCGTGGTTTTCCTCCACGGAGAGGTGGTACTCCTCTCCGTGGTCATGGCTTCATCCGCTCCACTAGTCACACACTTCCTCATTCTTCCCATCTCACAGATGCTGCTGTAGATACTTCTCCTGCTCTGCATGGTGCTAATTCTTCTATCCTCTCTGGTGCTTTCTCGGCTGATGAAGTCTTTGCTCTTCGCCGCATGATGCAAGCTCTTTTTACGAAGTCTTCTGCATTGTCTTCGTATGCCCACACTGGGACCCCAAGTGCTCACTCTACTGCTTCTCACCTTTCCACTCATTGGATCATTGACTATAGAGCCACAGACTATATAACTGGCTCCGCTTCAGGTTTTATCTCATATACTTCTCTCTCTGGTCGTGATAAGGTGAGCATTGTTGATGGTTCCCTTTCCTCTATTACTGGGAAGGGCTCCATCTCATGTTCCTTTCTCACCTTATCGTCAGTTCTGCATGTTCCAAATTTCAGACGAAATTTGTTATTTATTAGTCATTTGACTAATTCCATAAACTGTTCAGTAACCTTTCACCCTTTCTCTTGTGTATTTCAGGACTTGAAGATGAGGCCGGTGATTGGCTCTAGTAGTCTGGTCAATGGTCTGTACGTGCTCGACTCCAACCTAGTGGCACTTCCTCTGGCCCTTCACTCCAGTACATCTGACCTCTATTCCTAGCATTGTCGCTTATGACATCCATCTATCCCTGTTATGAAGCTACTGTTACCTGCTATGTTTGCTGTTGTTTTTACTTCGTTTGTTTATGATGTCTGTGTTGTTAACAAATATTATCGTACTACATTTAATCATGTTTCATTGCCAAGTCCAGTTCCTTTTACTGTGATTCACTCTGATGTTTGGGGTCCTTATCTCGTATCTTCTATTTCTTGTTGTACTTGGTTTTTCACTTTTATTGACTGTTTTTCTCACACTACCTAGTTATATTTACTGGGAAACAAAAGTGATGTTTTTCCCACCTTCAAAATGCTTTATAACATGATCTTCACCCAGTTTAATGTTAAAATTCAGATCCTCCACAGTGATAATGGTCGTCAGTAGTTGGATTCACACTTTGCTGAGTTTCTGGCTGATCATAGCATTATACACCAAATCACTTGTGCTTATTATCCTGCTCAAAACTGAGGTTATGGAGCGTAAGAATCGTCACCATTTGGAAATGGCTCATTGTCTCTTAGCCACAATGCTTCTTCCCAAGTAATACTGGGGTGAAGCTGTCCTTACGGCCGCGTATCTTATTAATCGCATATCTTCTCCTATTCTTGGGAATGTCACTCCCCTCGGGACTCTACGGGTTCTTTCCTCTCAACTCTCTCCTAAGGTGTTTGGTTGTGTCTGCTTTTTTCACATCTGTTAGAGAAGCCCACTTAACTAGGCCCATTTAGTTTCTTTTGTTGTTATTTCTCTCTCCTCTTTAGTCTCACATTGTGTATAGGACCTTGCTCTCTCTTTCTCTCATCTATATATTTGTACTCATTTTTTGTATTCAACACAAGTGAACATATATACAAGGTTGCTTTTCTACTTGTCTACATGGTATCAGAGGAACCAGTCCTCCTTGGGCGGCTACCCTCTGCTTAACCGTCTCTCTTCCTGTGTTCTCGCCTCGGCGTGCAGCTAGCTGCGGACTGCCCTCTCTGTCCGCTTCCCGCTCTTCCCGCTCGGTCTCTGGCGGACTGCTTCTTCCTATCCGCTTCGCCTCTCTTCTCCCCTCACCCCTCCGTGGTTCCACTCCTCCCCTCCCGCCTCCTATAGCATTCCTGTGGGGCACGCCTCTCTCTTCTCGCGCGGTCTCACTTGTGCTATCCGTCGCGGTCTTCCTTGTGCTCTCCGCCGCGGTCTCCTGTGCCCTGGCTTCTCGCTATCCGCAGCTCTCTCCCGCTATCCGGCGCGACCTCCTTCGGCCTGTTCCTGATCGCATTTCTCCGCCTTGTCGCGACTCCCTTCTCGCGCGGCCTGGTCTTTCCGCCGATCTCCCTTCTCGCGCATTCTCGCGCGGTCTCTATCCGCCTTTTCCGTCGAGTTCTTTCTTTGCTCGCCTCGTCCTGTTGCTCGCTGCGGCCTCTCTCTATCCGCTTGAGTGTTCCTTACTCGCGGTTTCTTCTCTCTGCCCGCTCGTAGCCTCCGTCTCTGCCCGCTGCTGGGTTCAGCCTGACCGTGCGGACTCTTTTCTCCCGCATTTAGGTCGCGGTCTTCTCCTCCTCTCCACGCGGATTGTTCTCTGTCCGCCGGCTCTCTATCCGCCTCTGGTCACGGCCTCTTGTCGCTGGTGTCTTTACATCGTGACCGGGCGGTCTCCGTTTTAGTCGCGCAGACTCTCTTCTCCTCCTATCCGGGCGGTCTCTGTTCTAGTCGCGCGGACTCCTCTGCTGTCGGTCTGCTCTCCTAGCCGCCTCTCCTCTATGGGTTCTTCTGCTGATTCGACTAGCACGGCGGTTCCTCCTGCAGACCGCCCGGCCTCTATTCCAGAAATACGGGATGAACTCCGTATCACTACTATCTCTCTGGTCGGCAAGAAGAATTTTGTCGAATGAGCGCATTTTGTTCGCCGGGTCCTGCAATCTAAGGGGTTTCTTCATCACTTGACCCAGGTGGTTACCGGGACTCGGACTGACGAATGGTTACGCAATGATAGTCGTGTGCAAACATGGATCCTTAATTCTCTTGATAGTGAATCCTATCGCCTGGCTATGTACCACGAGACGGCCAAAGGCATGTGGGATGAGCTTCATACCCTTTACTCCGGAAAAGATAGTCTCCACCATTTGTATGACATAATCACTACTCTCCAGGCCCTTGATAGCAGTGGTGCGACCGATCTGACTTCCTTTGTCGCTCAGGCTCGTTCCTTGGTCGAGGCATGGATCCAGCATCAGCCTCCTACTGTGGACCTTGTTGCCCAACGTGCTCAAAAGGAGGCTGTGGGTATAGCCATGATGATGGCTCGGCTACCCCATCACCTTCATAGTGTACGGGCCCACATCCTCTCTTCTACTGTTACCCCGTCCTCCTCAGATGTGTGCTCAATGCTTCTCAAAGTTACCCCGCCTCCGGATGTGTCGGGCCCTCCTCCAGCTCTTATCCAGCAGGTTCTTGCTCCTTTACTGCTTTTACCATCTTCTGTCCGTGGAGGCCGCTCTGACTCGCGGGGACGTGGGCGGAGTGGCCGGTCTCGGCCTAAGTGCTCGTTCTGCGGCAAAGATGGGCATCTTGAAGCCACGTGCTATCGTAAGCATGGTCGCCCACCTCGTCCGCAGGCGTCTGCTGCTGCTACCGACTCCTCTCCCACTCGTATTGATCTCGACGAGGTCCGCCTTCAGCTTCAGCATCTTCATGGCCTGCTCAGCCGCCCGCCCGCCTCTGTTGCCTTCGCTGCCTCCATTTCCAATGAAGGTATCACCTGCCTTTCCTCTGGCCCGCGATGGATCCTCGATTCTGGTGCCACTCACCACATCACCTCTGTTCGGCCTCCTCAGTACTTGTCTTCCCCTCACCCGAAGTACATTACTGTGGACAATGGTGGCTCTGTTCCTGTTTTTGGCTGTGCTGATATTCCTCTCACCTCTTCTCTTCAACTGCGCTCGGCTCTTCATGGAGTTAGACCTGTGATATCTACACATCATAAATATCCAATGATCATTACAAACGAGATTTGTTATTAGCAAACCAAAAAACCGTGGAACGCATGCTCCAACACAGGAAACCGTGAGCTAGCAAGGAGAATCCCACCAAGCTCCTGGTGAAGCCAAATGCCTAAACCATGTTATTAAATTTGTCAAACCATGCTCAAGGTGATTGCTTCAGGCCATAGATAGATTTTCTTAAACGACATACAAGAGACTTTATTGTGGTCTCATATCTAGGAGGTTGTTGCATGTAGATAGTTTCAGTCAAATTGTCATTGAGGAATGCATTCTTATTACCTAGTTGATGCATCTGCCAGTCGCAATAAGGAGATCAACATTCACACAACATTAAGCTTGTCCACTGGAGAGAACGTCTCTTCGTAGTCAATATCATATTTTTGAGTAAACCACGAGCTACAAGACGGGCTATTAAGCGCTCAATTGACCCATCTTGACTTTTTTTAACCTCGGGCACTTATTTACACCCAACTCAGGACTATCCAGAGAGAATAGACACTTAGTCCCATTGGGCCATTGGGCCTTCATTTTGTCATCCATTTCGGCATGTAACCCCGTATACTGGAGAGCCTCATGTACAAAAGAAGAATGGGTGAAGATGGAATACAAGTATGCAAACCTGCGAAATTCGGGAGATAGTCGGTGAAAGGAGCATGGTGAAACAGTGGGGTGAGATGAGTGTATGTCCTCTTGGGTGGTTGAGGGCGGATCAGTTGAACTGGGGGTGTCATCACTAAGGGTGACTGGTATGGAACAGACTTACAAGAACGACAATGAATATATGTTAATGGAGGAGATGGAGGGGGTGTCGGTATCACACTACTCGGTGGGCAGTCAATATGTATGTTGGGACGAGGGGGTGCATGTTTGGTGTTATCATGAGGTGAAGAGGAATAAAAATGTTGATTCTCAAGAAGGTAACGTTCGCAGATGACAGTTTTCCTAACTTTGGGAGGATAACATATGTATCCCTTCTGAACTCAGGAGTACCCAACAAATTTATTTTTTGTGCCTCGAGGCGCCTGCTTATTTAAAGGAGGACCAAGATGATGAACAACAAACACACTCGAAAAGTCGAGGATTTAGAGTGAAGGGAGGTGTGGATGGAAATAAGATAGAGAAAGGGGACTCAAAGCTCTAGATAGTCAGTGGCATGTGATTAATTAGATAGTATGCAATAGTAATCACAAAGTTCCAATAACTCTTTCAAACCTGCATTTAAAACATGAGATATTTGACTGCCTCCAATAGGTGTTGGTTCTTCCGTTTGATGACACCATTTCTGTTGGATGTGTAAGTACAACAAGACGTTTGATGAATAATATCCAAGGGATTGCAACTCTTTTGATATTCGTAACTAATGTTCTCATGACATTATCTGTCCGAATAATTTTGATAGTAGTATAAAATTTATTGTGAGTTTCTACAACAATTGACCGTGTTAAAGCCCAAGATCAAAAGTTCGCATAGGCGCCCACTGTAGTTTTTTAAATATTTTGTTCCACATCTCCAAATATACTTTTCTTCCTCTACTACTCTGTATTAAAAGGGAAGCTCTCTTGTAATTAATTAAATTTTTTGGAATTATTTTAATATTTCAAATTCTCACATGGTATCAGTGCAAGTCGAAATCACTCGTTTCTCTCCTCTCGCATGAATACTCCCGGCCTTGCATGAAATCTTTCCAATTTCGCGTGAACAATCCCGGACTCGACGACCAAAATAAGACTACCACTGGATATTTGTTGTCGCTCCAACAATCTCTTCCTTTGGAACTCCAGCAACTCGCGAGTCCTCTCTCCATCAAGTCGTCTGCGAGACCTTCTCTCACGCGCTTCACAAGATCGTCTGCAACTTCTCTGACTGCTCCACTGCGAACTCTAGTACTCACTGATCCAAGTTTATCTGCGACTTCTCCAACGTCTTTGTTCGTGACTTCTCCAGCATCTATTTGTGTCATCTCAGGCACCTCCACTGCGAACTTCAAAACTCATCCAATTCTGCCTGCGACTTCTCTTGCGTCTCTATCCGTGCATTCTCCATCATCTCCGTTGTGTCAGTTTCGTTCCTTCTTCATTCTGTGACGGTCATCCCATACACATTGAACTTGTCGAACAACCCATACCTTCATCCAGCGAGCGACATTCCGATTGACTACCAATTCTACGTATTCTACCTCTTGCAAGCAACAAGTACTCCCACTCTTGCAAATTCTCCCAGTCAAACCTCTAATGTCTCTGCGATCTTCTCCAGCAGGAACCCGCCAAAATTTCTTGTAAGCTCTCATGCGTGTTTTGCAAACTCCAGCGAGTTATTATTCCAAACTCACCACCTCTTCGTGTGAGCTCGCCAAGCTTATTTCACTTCAACTATAGACAATCCTCCGCACCCTCCTACATCCACCATCACTGCTCTGCCCACAATTATTTCCAGTGCCTATGGAAATCTCGACACAACATCAAATTTACCTGAACCAAATTATTCAGATTAAATTGTCTCCTACATTTCCTTTTGCGCCCGCAACGCAAGCGCCACCACTCCTCCTGCCCCCGCTTCTCCTGTCTATACTGATTGGGAGGCCAGTTGTGATCTTATTAGCACATGGCTTGCGGCAGCCTTTCTGATACCCGCTTGTCTATCATCCTCCATGACGAAACTGTGAAGGCCGCATAAGAACATCTGGTTACCCATTATTCCAAGGGCACCAAAACATCTCACATTTACACATTGTAATATTATCTCTCTGTTCGACCAATTCTCCAGTTGCCTGTATTAGTACTATCTGGGTACTCTTCTCTCTTGTTGTCAACTGAAACTGACAAATGTCTCAGCTAGATGTCAAAATATCTTCCTCTATAGTGAGTTGCACGAAGAAGTCTATATAGAGCAACCTCTTGGTTATGTTGCTCAAGGAGAGTCTCAGGTGTGTCAGCTTTGGAAGGTCATCTATTGTCTCAAACAAATAACTTGCACATGGTTTGACAAATTCAGTCAGGTCATGTGGCTCGTGTCTACCATTGGTTTCTACCGAAGTAATGTTGATCACTCTATCTTTATTCGGAAAACCAACCATGGAATGGTTATTTTCATTGTCTATGTTGAGGACATATTTCCTACTGGAAATGACACTGTAATAGAGAAAGACAAGAAACATCTTCGAGAGATTTTTGTTACCAAAGCTTTATATCAGTCCTCCAAGATACATTTTGGAATTGAAATTGTCGAATGCAATAACTCCATAATTCTCGCCCATCACAAGTGATGTAGGGGTACAGGTGCACAAAACCTATAATGCTAGGTGTGAGTGCAAGGGTGACACACTAATCCAAAGCTACATCCAATGTAATGATCGATGTTTCGACAAATAAATGGAAGCAATGAAAATTTCAGCGCCACACAGATATTAAAATAGAAGACAAATATTTATTTTCACAATATTATAATGTCTTTCTCCGCTCGGAGGGCTAAAGCAAAGCGCGCGACGAATGTCTCCTGCAAATTATTAGAGTATCGAAACAATTTCTACGAGCATGAATCACAGCACATACATTTATTCACCAATGACAATGTCAAATCAAATAATCCAATACCACAATATAAACTCACAAAATAGCGGGCTGATCCGAAACACTGAAGAATTAGGGTCCGGATGTGTAGATCGGCGATCGGAGATGGAACCGGCGACGTGAAGATGAAGGTGGTGGCTGTCCTTAGTGGTAAATGATGAGATCGGGTGAGAAAAGGGTGGATCCGGCCACGTACGAGTAGATCCGGTCCGGGTAGGAGTGGATCCGCTATTTAGGGTTAGATCCGGGCAAAAATGGAAAGTACGAGTGGTGGAAATAACGGATCGGGGTTGGAATTCTCAGATCTGAATGGATCTAGAGAATTAGGGTGGTTTGGAGGTGGTTCCACGAAGGGTGTGATGAAGGAGGGGTCGGTCGGGCTTAGGGTGGCTAAATGGTGGCCGAGTTTGAGGAGGGCCAGCCGACGGTCGGGCTGGAGGAGGGAGGAAGGGATGGTGGTCGGCGGGCTGGGTGGGGAAGGCACTGAAGGGGAGGAGGTCGACTGTGGGTTGGCGGCTGCAGAGCGGGAGGGTGGCCTGGCTGCTTGCAGGAAACAGCCGGCAAGGCTGTTTGGGGTGCTGTTTTGGGGGGCTGCAACTGTGGGAATGGAGGTTTGAAGGGTGGAAAACGAAGGCAAGGGTAGGGGATACCTTGGGAGGAAGAACGAGAACCTAGGAGTCGTCACCTAGGGTTCTACGACGTCGGCACCGAGGGGTGATCGTTGGAATCCGGGAATGAAGTTCTCCAAATTCTGCAATGATCTCAATTCAGCCTCCTACCACTCTTATAAAAGAAGCACTAGGGCATCCCATTCGACGGCTATAATTGGTCGGCGGGAGATGCCTCAAAATACATGATATAAAAGTCCAAAAAAATAAAGTAATATAAGATTTTGACTCGCGGAGACTCTCCGGACGCAATCATGGAGTCCGATCGTCGATCCGGGCACGCCTTATATGGAAAGTTGCCAAATCAGCCCCGAACGGGCCCAAAGCGCGTCCTCGTCTCTGCTCCGCATCAATCTCCCCGGCTTGAAAGAATTCATCTCCCGATGAATTAGGATCGGAATTCTCTCGCTGATCGCCAGGTACAGCTCGAAGACGTCCACCGGAAGTCGTCCAAGTGTCATCGGCGGAAGGGTACCCTCGCCAATCAATTCCCCCTGACTGAAAAGCTGTCATCTCCGGTGAATGGAGACGGTCGTATTGAAGTCGAAGTCCAGGGGCGAATCGATCAAGCTCTGCTGCAAGTATCCAAGCGTCAACTGCATCGGGGCGGTCCCGCCAATGTACCAAGTAGCGACAGCGCGGCCCATCTGAAGTAGGAACAAACTGGTGGAATTTGAACTATGTGATGCTCTCATCGCTCATCTCTCGAAGGGTGGAACCCGGTGCGATCGGTTGTATCGGTGGTGAAACCAAAGAAGACGAATCCCCAGGTGGGTGGGTGGTAGCACAGGGTGGACTGTGGTGGCCATCTAACGTAGGTGGGGTAAGAGAGTGGTAAGGCAATGAAAGTAGGGGTGGGGGTGGCTGGGCATCTCCATTGCTCAGGTCCACATACTCATGAGGCTCATAGTACGGCGTCAGATACTCGACATTAAACACCGGGTGAATTCTCATACTAGCCGGGATATTGAGCCAGTAGGTATTTGTCCCAATACGACTAGTAATAGAGTACAGACCCATTCTCCTTGCGCTTAACTTTTGGGCAGGCCCCGGGGGAAGCCTCTCTGGGCGGATTTGCACCATTACTTTCTTGCCTGCATTAAATATTTGTTCTCGCATTCGCTTATCTGCATGAGTTTTATAACTTTCATTGCTCATATTATTTGTCGGCGAACCGACTCATGTAATCCATGCAAATGATGAACAAGCGACCCAACTGACTCATGCAAATGAAACACATGATGCACATAAAACACAACATACTCGGCACACTTCTTAAGGGAAGGCCTGACAATGACTTGGATATTACTAACATGGGGTGGCCTATCAGGATGCTTACCTGGTGGTCGATAGAAAAATCTGGGGTGACCGACGTCATCGCCCGTGGGGACGATGTAGATGGTGACAAAATAGTGCGGAGCCCGGTGTGATGGATACATCTCAAATGATATAGCCAATCAGGCGGCTCACTAGGGGGTGTATACCAAAAGTCATCACGTGTGAGATGATCACTAGTGCGGATACACGATCCATCACTAAAGTATAGGAGGGAAGGCTTGTCAATTGAGCCTCTCGGGGACTTGATCCCGAAGAGGTCGATAATTATAGGATAGTCCACCACGAGAAGGGCACCAATAGCAGTAGTATCAGTGGGAGCAAGTACGACACTAACAACAAAGTCAATGCTAGCTTCATGAACCTCCCAATGGAGTAGTGGCTCATCAAGAGGCTTATCGGGAAGTTCAAAAATGAGGTCATTAATAATGGGAAGATCCCTCAGATGAGTATCGCTGATAGAGGTAGTGTCCTCGTAACTGGGTGAGGTAGCCACTATGAAGTCAACATCATACTCTCGACTCTCAGTAGTGAAGTGACTCGAGATAGTCCTAAGGGAAGAGCAGGGGGTGACCAGACTCAAGTGTGGATCAATCAATATAGCATTAAGAACTGTGTCTCTGTTCAAAGGGGACACTAGGCCTAGATGTAGGTCTATGTTAGGTGAAAAGGATGGGTATACCATCACAGCGTCACTAGGTCGCTCGCCCTCACCCACGTGACCAAGCTCACTAGTCAGGCTAGTATCTCTCTCCACCTGTATCATAGTGTCATGATCAGATTCATCCTCAAGATCACATGAACATTGAATCTCATCAAACTGAGAAGGATCAAAACCAAGTGTCGGGTCTCTTAGCTTGGTGGGAGCACTAATCGCCGCATCGGTGGCTTGGCCCAAATCCCTAGGCTGTCTTCGTAATGTAGACCTTAGATGATCAAATTGAGCTTCTGAGAGATCAAAGCAGTCAAGAACTAATTGCAGAAATTCAGCCTCGGGTAACTCTATTGGTGGAATACTAAGAGGGTCTTGACATGTATTGCGATCCTACCGATGGTGACCTCTATAGGGTTTCTGAGGGTCGTCTAGACGGTAGTTCCTAACATAATCAGATTGTGCTCGTGGGTGTGTATGGGCTCTGTGAACGTGCAGTAGAGGTCGCACATATCCAAACTCAGGTTCCTCTCTTAGAAGAGATGTGTAGCGGCGATGACCTGAGCGATATTCAATTCTATCATCGTGAAGTCGCGGAGAGGTGTAATGATGAAAAGACGTGAGGACCTCTCGTCGTGGTGATCGCCTCTAGCATAATGGGATTGTGTCGAGGGGTCGACACGATCTCTAGGAGTGGTATACGGGAAACGATGATAATCATAATGATAACATAAAAGTTTCTCTAAAGGGGTTCTATGAGGTCGGACATAAGTAGACTCAGGATACCTAGATAGGGATACTGTCGTCGGTGAAAACTAGACATAAATGAACTTTGACCTAACATTGACCTATGATACCAAAATGATGTAGAGGTTACAGGTGCACAAAACCTACAACGCTAGGTGTGAGTGCAAGGGTGACACTAATCCAAACCTAAATGTAATGATCGATGTTTCGACAAATAAATGGAAGCAATGAAAATTTCAGCACTACACAGATATTAAAATAGAAGACAAATATTTATTTTGGCAATATTATAATGTCTTTCTCCGCTCAGAGCCAAAGCAAAGCGCGCAGTGAATGCCTCCTGCAAATTATTAGAGTATTGAAACAATTTCGACGAGCACGAATCACAACACATACATTTATTCACCAATGGAAATGTCAAATCAAATAATCCAATACCACAAAATAGTGGGCTGAACCGAGGCACTGAAGAATTAGGGTCCGGATGTGTGTATCGGCGATCGGAGGTGGAACCGACGACGTGAAGATGAAGGTGGTGGTTGTCCTTGGCAGTAAATGATGAGATCGGGTGAGAAAAGGGTGGATCCGGCCACGTACGAGTAGATCCGGGTCGGGGAGGAGTGGATCAGCTATTTAGGGTTAGATCCGGGCAAAAATGGAAAGTACGAGTGGTGGAAATAACGGATCAGGGCTGGAATTCTTAGATCTGAATGGATCTAGAGAATTTGGGTGGTTTGGAGGTGGTTCCACGAAGGGGGTGATGAAGGAGGGGTCGGTCGGGCTTAGGGTGGCTAAAATGGTGCCGGGTTTGAGGAGGGCCAGTCGGCGGTCGGGCTGGAGGAGGGAGGAAGGGATGGTGGTCGGCGGGCTGGGTGGGGAAGGCACTGAAGGGGAGGAGGCCGGCGGTGGGCTGGCGGCTGCACAGCGGGAGGGCAGCCTGGCTGCTTGCAGGTTACAGCCGGCAGGGCTGTTTGGGGTGTTGTTTTTTTTGGTTGGGGGGGGGGGGCTGCAGCGGTGGGAATGGAGGTTTGAAGGTTGGAAAACAAAGGCAAGGGTAGGGGGTACCTTTGGAGGAAGAACGAGCACCAAGGAATCATTGAAAATAAGCATAGATCCGGAGGTTCCCGAATAGGTCAACCTTTCGAACTGCTGTTGAATCCATGGGCAGTCAAGAGACAACCTGGCGAACTAAAACATCATAGTAGCCAGAGGAAAACAAAGCAAAAGCGATTCCCGTAGTAGCGGCGAGCAAAATGGGAGCTGCCTAAACCGTGAAAACAAGATTGTGGGAGAGCAATACACGCGTCGTACTGCTAGGCGAAGTGGTGGAGTGCTATATTCTTAGCACAAGACTTTACTCCTCAAGCTACGTTATATACTCATCACCAATACATCGCTGGTTTTATCATGACAGGAGCCTTTGCTCATGGGGCTATATTCTTCATAAGGGATTATAATCCGGAACAGAATGAGGATAATGTATTGGCAAGAATGTTAGATCATAAAGAAGCTATAATATCTCATTTAAGTTGGGCCGGCCTTTTTCTGGGGTTCTATACTTTGGTCCTTTATGTTCATAACGATGTCATGCTTGCTTTTGGTACTCCGGAAAAACAAATCTTAATTGAACCCATCACCTAGGGTTCCACGACGTCGGCATTGAGGGGTGATCGCTGGAATCCGGGAATGAAGTTCTCCAAATTCTGCAATGATCTCAATTCAGCCTCCTACCACTCTTATTTATAATAAAAGAAGCACTATGGCATCTCATTCGACGGCTATGATTGGCCGGTGGGAGATGCCTCAAAATACATGATGTAAAAGTCCAAAAAAAAAGTAATATAAGATTTTGACTCGCGGTGATGCTCCGGACGCAACTGCGGAATCCGATCGTCGATCCAGGCACGTCATATATGGAAAGTTGTCAAATCAGCCCCGAACGAGCCCAAAGTGCGTCCCCGTCTCTGCTCCGCATCAACAAGTATGCTCTATATCTAATCAATGAAACTGGTCTCCTTGGAGCGAAACCTGCTCAGAATCTCAAGCCTATGGTTACTGCCAAACTTTCTGACGAGACATCCCCTGTCCTACAGGTCATTACTCGATATAGGTGTCTGGTTGGTAAACTCGTCAATCCTACGGTAACCAGACATAACATCTCATATGTTGTTGGAAGGGTTGGTCAAATCATGCAGACTCCCAAAGAATCTCATCTGCAAGCTGCTTTAAAAATATTTAAGTACATCATCAAAGAAAAGGTCTCTTGTTTAAAAAAAACAGTCGCCTTCGCATTAAATCATATTTTGGTGTGAGTTATGTTGATGATAAGTGAGATTGAAAATTCACTTTGGGATTTTGTACTTATATCTAAGGAAAGTTTGTCACATGGAAAAGCAAGAAATAAGTTGTAATGTCCAAGTTAATTGCTGAAGATGAATACAGAAGTATGACTTAGATTGTTTGTGAATTTAAGTGGTTGCAAACACTACTAAAAGACATTGTAAAAATCTACAATTATCCTTTGCTGGTGTTGTGATAATAAAGCTGCAATTTATATATCCAAAAATCAAGTGTTTTATGAAAGAACAAAACATATTTATATTGATTGTTACTTCATCGGAGAGAAAATTATCTAAAACAAATAACACGCTATTTATTCCTTCAGATAAAGAGTTGGACGACGTCTTAACCAAACAAGTTTCTTCCTCTTTTTCAGATATTTTTATCAAGTTTTGAATGATTGACATATATGCTCCAGTTTAAGAGAGATTGTTAAATCCCAATATTAAAAAACCGCATATGGCCCATTAGGGTTTATTCGGCGCGCAGGAAATGACTTTCTAGAATTGACTTTGGCAGAAAACCAATATCAGCTAGAATTGATTTTGTGCAGAAAATCAATTTTGTTGTTCGGCTGCATGATAGAATTTTGTAAACAGAATTGGAATTAATACATAAAAGATATTCAACTGCACAATGATATTGGCTTTCTGAAATTAAATATTTGAAAATTAATACTTATTAAAATTGAACATTCTCAATGGACAAATTACACTTATATATAATATAATGCTTCATAGATATATGCTAGAATTGAAACTTGATCCTAAATAACAAAGTCTTTCCCCAAACTCAACAAAGGGATATCATACAATGCATTCCTCTATATCATATAATTATCTCTCCCTTTTAGGTTATGATTAATAACTCGGGTTAGAATTACATTAGTAATCCTAGACACCATAATGTGATTTGATCCTTGTGAATTTTGATTCCCACTCATGTTGACAAAAGAGAAAAGAGTTAATCACAAAATGAGAATGAACACAGTGGTGGAACAAAGAAATTGTAGTCGGTTACATATAGCAGAAACAACAAACCCACAACCAGAAGCCATGGAATCAATCCTACAAACAACAGACGATTTCTCTAACATACAGCAGAACAGCAAACCCATAAACAACAGCCCTCGAATCAAACCTACAAGCAACAATCCTCTGGAAACGACGATTAGCCTCTTCTATTCTTCGAGCAACGACGTCCTACCAACATCTCCAGGAACACAAATGTGGGCGATTAGACGTCGCCGGAAGAAATGTTGGATTGATAGATCGGTCGTAGTTATCGAACGTGTGAAAAACAGGATCAACTGTCGTCCAACCCTTAGTCGATTGAGACGTCAACGAAGAAGCAAGCGCCAAAATCAATAAAGAGGAAACCAGTAGAGAGGAAGAATTGGAAGGAGAAGAGGTGGAGGAGAAAGAAGAAGAAGAGGTGAAGGAGAAAGAAGAAGAAAAGGAGGACGGCATACCAGAGCGTCGGGAGCGGGGTCGGGCACGAGAGCGGGAGAGGGGTCGAAACCTAAAACAGGTAGGGGCTCGGGCCACCGGTGCGGGGTCGAAATCTGAAAACCGCGGAATATCTAACGGGAGAGCTAAGCTTTTTTTTTAAGATTCTAGGTTAAAACCAAAACCCTTGGCTTTTGGCGTGAAAGAGAAAACCTCCACAATTTCTGCACGCCGAACAACAAACTTGGCTTTTTAGAACCCAAAGCCAATTCTAGAAAGCCATTTCCTGCGTGCCGAATGGACCCTTACAGTCCGTTCGGCGCGCAGGTATTGGCTTTGGTCAGAAAACCAATATCTGCAGGAATTGGTTTTGTGCAGATAACCAATTCTGCCGTTCGGCTGCAGGATAGAATTCAACGAATGGAATTGGAATTGATATGTTAAAGCTATTCGGCTGCACAATGGAATTGGCTTTCTGAAATTGAAATTTTTAAAATTTAAACCAGCAAAGTAAACTACTACTGGTCATTAAAGTTCAGAATTATAATTACGTTCTGTCGCACAAATATTGTCCATAATTAAAAATACAAAAAATAGATAAATGTCTGTCATCGATTAAAAAAGACAAATCTAGCGATCAAACTGCATTCGCAGCCATACGCCCTTCATGTCTTCAGGTAGCCGCATGAATATGTCACGTTTGACATTATCATGACACAGTATACCATTTCCTTGAGAAAATCATGCTGGTGTAAATACGTCAACTGAGCTAGTGATATGTCATCAACATTCCTAGTAGACTTGCTCCCCGCTGCCTTTTCTACGGAGTCAGCCAATTTCTCTATGGTTACAGCTACAACATCAGCTCCTACTGCGCGTTTTCTCCTCCTTCTGTTGCTTTCTTCTCCACATGTTCTAGTCTGTTCTTGTGTATTAGTTGTTTTCTCTGTCATAGACTCAACTTTAATCTCCTTTGCCATCTCAGTTTCGGTCGCGGCGTGACTACCAGTTGCTCTATCAGTTCCGCAGAGCATAGCCAAATCAGACCAGTTGATGATAACCTTGACCTTATAATGCTTGACAGATGGATGAGCCTGCAATAGTTATAATTAATGTATCATTTTAATAAAATCAACGTAGAAAAATTAATTTAATAAAAATTATACCTTCACATAGTTAGCCCATACTTCCTCATTGTCTACCTGCACCATGTTCCGTTGTCAATCCCATCCAAATCCGCTAGTGTCCAGCATTGCACTGACTTCTATGTAGTACTTGTTCCAAGTTTTAAGCCGAACCATTACCTTCTCTTTGCTAGTTTTGATGCCACAAATATTCTTAAGGGCAGTCATATCTGCTGTAAAAGCAACACTCTTCCAGCCATTAGGAGTTTTATGCCCAAACTATGTTGCTCCAATAAGGCATTGGAGAGGGTAATATCCATCTCTGATGTCCAGTGCATGTAGGACCGCTCAGTCCTACCGCCCACCTTTCCTGAGCTCTGATCCATGATGTCTGATAAAATATATGGCAACAGTAATATAAAAAATGTATGAATATGAGCATGCTTTAAATTAATAGCATAAAGTTCAATCCAGCAGTTCCAGTCATAGTTTAATAGCACATGAACACCAACAAATACTCTAAGTAGCTGATATAATACGTAAAGAAATTAATGCATATTTTGATATTCATTGAACATATTTATAGCGAGCGTGTCTCTAAAATTTGTTCATTCATGTGTTGCTTGGATTGGGCTCACAATGTCTACGTAATCATAAAACTTTTCTGCTACGTCTTGCGCTAATAGCTCGGCGTCAACTTCATCCAACATTTGAGCGTCGCTTTCTAATCGCCTCTCCACTAGAAAATTATATAATATGCAGCACGCATTTATGATCTGAACCTGGTCAAAAATTAATTGATTACATATTGTATAGACCAATAAAACTTTAACACGTAAGCGTAGAATATTTGAGGTCATATCTACAATTTAATGCTGAAGAACGATGGTTGGCGTAGAATAGCTCATCGTTTCTTCAACAACCCAAATGTTTGTTCAATGACATTTCTTTCTTTAGCATGACGTAAGTTAAATAACTCTTTATATATTGTTGGTTTATTACCCTGATTTGACCATTCTTTAAAGTGATAACGTGTTGACCGATATGGGGCAAGAAATCCTTAACCATTCATGTATCTAGCATCAACAAGATAGTACTTTCCTATACAACAAAAATGTGTAATTACTATACAGTTATACATATTATTTTTTGTTTGGAAATAAAATATTCTATTTTATTACCAGGTGGCACTTCAAAGCGGTCTTGTCGCTACAATCCATCTTGTAATACTCGAGAGTCGGATGTTGAGCCCTCCCAACTAGGTAATACATTTAAGAACTTCATGTTACTATCACATACACCGAGCATATTCGTGGTGATTGTCTGTTTACGGTTTCGATATCTGCCTTGATCTTCAATAGGAACAGTTACGTCAAGATGTGTACTGTCTTGTAAGCCAATGCTCTCTGTGAACCATCTAGTTCTGTGTTGTTGTCTGTTTTCAGGCAGTCTGATGTAATCGTTTGAGAGTCTTAGTATCGCATGCAACACGATGTTAAAGTGTCTGCTAATTGTATCAGTCGAGCGGATAAAAGTTCCATCAACAATTCGAAACTTTGTGTTATGTGTCAAAACATGTAGAAATAACGCAATGGATTCCTTAGTTGATACAGACTTTGTGTCGTAGACAAACCCTTTTGCACGGAGAATACCACAAAGCTCATTGAAGGGTGTTTTACCCATGCGTAGGTGGCTAAAGCAATTAGCCTCATGTCCATCATATAAACGTTTTAAAATTCTCAACTCAACCCTAAACATTGTATCAATTATTTGAATAAAATGAGAAGCAGGGGAAAATCACTGCTTTAGGAAATCTCCAACTCTCTCAAAATGAGTGCAAAAGCATCTCACATCTTAAGCTTCAATTGTACAAGAGGCCAGTTTGGATGGCTGCATCCATACATAGAGGTGAAGAAGGTGAATCAGAAGGTGAATCAGAAAGTTTGGATGAAGAAGGGGAATCAGAAGACAAGAGAAAGAGAAGGAAGAGGAAGAAGACAAGAGAAAGAGAAGGAAGAGGAAGAAGAAGAGAAGAGGAGGAAGAGGAAGAAGAGGAAGAAGAGAAGAGGAGAAAGAGGAGGAAGTATACCTGCGATCGGAGGAGTTCGCCGCTGCTATCGGGAGGAGAATCGCCTTCGATCGGGAGGAGAATTGCCTTCGATCGGGAGGCCGGCTAGGTCGCTGGCACGCTGCGGGAAGACGGGCTGGAGAAAAATCACGAAAACCAGGGGCCAGGGCAAAGAATTTGTCTGGCGTTGTTTTAACTTAGAGTTAAAGCCGACGGATTTTTCTCCAAAAACCGAGTCCATGCCATTTCCGACCCGCCGAACGTTGGAATTGGCTTTACTGTTGCCCAAAGCCAATTCCAGAATGTCATTTCCTGCGCGCCGAACAGACCCTTATAGTTTTTCTCCATATATTTAGGCCTCATTTGGCGGGGCGATTCCGTCGTGGTCGTGCAGATGACACCGCCCGGTCCCAACCGAACGCCGTTTGGTGGTGTCGCGGCCGAGCGGAGTGGATCCACCCCGCCCATTAAATCCACGAATTTCCTCCGCGGGAAATCTGTCGTGCCAAACCGGGCCTTAGTCCTACATCTCCAAATGTCATCTCTTCCTCCGCAATGTTATATAAATAGGGGTGATCGACTTTTTTGGAATAATATCATTTAATATTTCAATTTTTTGCAGAGCGAAAAGACATTTATAATTTCAGATGGATTATGAAATAAATACACTCATGTCTTGTGCATGATCATCTATAAAGATAGCAAAATAACGATATCCAAATAAACCAACAATTTTATATGGACCCCAAATGTCCGTGTGCACTAAAGAGAATGGAGGCGCTCCTAGTACAATGGGAGGGGAATGATGAATGTTATTTTCCATAGAAACATGATTCCCGTGCCTAATGGGCCAAGAAGCCGGCCTTTAACCATTGGGCTTCTAATACAACATTTCTTCCATAGTTTTATTTGCATTCCCCGTGTTCAAACCTTTATCAAATTATCGATGTTTTTGTTATGGATCTGTTATGGATCCTCCATCAGTTTTCAATTATTATATTTATTGAGTCGAGTTGAGTGTATTATTAGCGACGTATGAGTCTCGTCCTTGTCGACATTATATTTTAATATTTAGAGTCTACTGATGTTCTGACAGTTGTACCATCTAGTGTCCTATATATACACTCTAAGAGTCATGTAATGGGCAAGCAATGAAAGAGTTCTAATTCTTTTGCCCCCCACCCCCGTGAGATATTTAGTAGATCTCTCCACTAAACGTGCAAACCCTGCTTAGGCAGCCGCGGTTAAGGCTCTGTTGTATCCTACAACACCATCATCTCCTCCAACCACTACTCCGGCCCCCGCTCCGAATAGACGCATAACAGCTTCCTATACAAACTTTAGTTAAATTTTTGGTAGCAAGCTTGCGGAATATATATTCCAACCAACTTGAGGGGGAGTGCAAAAATATGTTATTCTTGAGGGCATTCCTGTAATTGCGCTATCTTTGCCCTAACAACTCAATATAAAAAGATTTTATCAAGAGGTATATGTGTAGAAGTGTCGATGGCTCTCTGAAGCTAGATGTTCAAGGTATGTTAACCACATTGTTTCCAAGCCAAATTTAATGAGGTAGTTGTTTTTATTGTATTTTTTTTATTCATACCTCCTTTTCAATTGTATTAGGTACTTTCTTGTAATTTATGATTATTTTCCTTTACTAAAAGGAATATGCATACTCAATCTTCAACACTATAGTTTTTACAAATGAATTTTCGACTTAAAAGAGGCTCAATAGCTTGCCCAAACTTTTTTTTATTCCATTTTTCAGGATGCCCTGGATCTCATAAGTGGTCGTTACGATCCTACCTTAAGTGGTCCTCCTTTCCAGCTCAAGGATTCACTACCGGTAAAAAAAAAACTCATATTCACCATATATTTGAATCATCCATCTCTTACAATTTCCAAGTATAAATCCATAATGTTATAATAAGTGGAGACAGTAAGTTTTAAAATAGAACAAAGATATTGTTTTAGATAAAATCGTGTAAAATGTTATTAGGGCCCTTTACTTTTCAAAAATAACACAATTTGAATCATTTGCACTCAACTTATGTTAAAAAGAATTTTAAGATATGTTGAGCATAAATGATTCAAATTGCTCTATTTTTTACCAAAAGTGGCCAGAATAATATTAACACTTGTTTTCTATTTGCATCCACACTGATGGAGGCAATCAAATACTTTTGTGCCACAAACTGGTACAGCTCTTTACGCCGAATCCAAAAACTTGCAGTATGCTCCAGTTGCATCAGCACTATTGATTGGAGGTCTAACTGTCACTTCTTTCTCACTGAACCAAGGTGCGCTCTAATTTCTATTTCTGTCCTGGAATATTTTTCTGTGTTTATTGAAATTGTATGATCTATTTGAGATAACAAAGATAATGTGTTTTCATTATACAGCTATACAGACAGCTAGCAGTCATGGGCAACGTTTTCTTTCTTCAGTTCTCTGGGCTGGTCTCGTTGCTGGTGTTATGGCCGCAATTAAAGCCAACGGAAGGCTGTTCTGCTCTAGACCTCGTCTTTGTGGTCTCTTCTAAAGAGTATTATTTTGTCCGGATAGCCACCAATATGCAGGTGGTCCCACCATGGTCCAATGCCACATGGGTCCCATTCCACGTGGCATTGTGATTTGTTAACAGAGACTGAGGGCTGTCCCTTTTTCAAATATAAGTGTGTAAATTTGGGTTTGTTGCTGTACTCCTATTGTTATTGAAAAGGCTTGAATTATAGTGGATGAACAGGGCTTGGCTACCTAGAAAAATTATTGGGTGATTATATTCCACTTAATAAATCAAAGTTATTAAATTTATAGAACTACTGATTTTTACATTTTGCGAATTTGATCAGCCAAATTGAACAAAAGGATTGTTGAAACGGGTTAGCTTGGGCCGGTTTAGGCCCAGTTCAACCGATCAGCTGTGTAACTGAAATTAGAAGATATTAAGGGCAGGGATGGCATTGAAATTGCTTAATGCTCTATAAATATGGTTTAGAGGATGTAAGAAGGATCATGCATCAAGTAATGAGGCACTTCTCTTACCTTTCCTCTTTTTTCAGATTTTTGTTTTTCAGTAGTTGGGTGACGGATTTGATTTGGTTTCGTCTTCGTTTGGTGTTTGATATTTTCATCTGCTCCGGCGTATGATTTCTGTGGATTGTGGAACTTTGTGGTTTGATGTTATTATATTGTTTCCAAGCAGATCTTGTATGTATATGTGCGCATGATTATGGTATGAAAATTGAAACTCTAGCCGCATGTCAGCTCCACTTTGGATTTTTGGGTATCTGAATAACTGGGAGAAACTAGGACAGGCGTCAAAAGCGAGAGCCTTAATTGCATTTTGTAAATTGGATAATTTATTTATTTTCTTTTTGACAAAACAACATTTGGTTGGAAGTTGAAACATGTAGGCATTCAAATTATATATTATTTGCATTATGAGAAGTTTTCATTCAAGAGAATTCATGCTTAGGGACCCCCATGCATGTTTTTTCATTTTATTCGTATGGACACATGATGTAGCCATATGCTTGGGGTGTTTACTGTGCTGCATCGGTTAATGCGTACAAAATATTATGCTCTGAGTTATGATGTGTAATATTGTAATTGGAATGCTTGATCGTTATGGTGCTTATCATCTGGCATGATTATGTGTTTTATGTGATCTGGAATAGTTAACGAGCTAGTCTCGTTGTCAATGTAATATTAGTTTATGTGGTCACATATAGTAATGTGACAACGTAATATGAGTTTATGTGGTCACATATAATAACGTACTAGAAATTGGATATATGATTGGTGTGGTTTTGCTCATATAGGTTATGAGTGAAAAGCTAAGGTTGGATTGATGGGGAGAGTGTGTCAGACAGGCCGTGTCGATATGGTCGACATAATATATGTCAACTTGATAGTCTGCAGACAGATCTGTGTCAACTAGACTAAGTGTCGATATAGTGTATATCTGTTGAACCAACACTATGTCGGTTGGACCAGTGTCAGTTAGATTGGCTGTTGATATAATGCATATCGACTGGACTATGTTGGCTAGATAAGTTCAGTATCGACTGGACTATGCCGGCTAGATAAGTTCAGTATCGATTGGACAATATTGGCTAAATCAGTTCAGTATTGACTACACAATATCGGATAGACCAACTCGGTGTCGACTGGGCAATATCAGCTAGAGTAGTTTAGTATCGACTGTAAAATATCGGCTAGACTAGTTCTGTATTGATTGGACACTATCGTGTAGACATCAAGCGAATAGACTAGGCATCTAGCCGATATAGTGTATATTGGCATGGTGTCTAAGCTTCTAGTCAATCGGCTAGGCATCTTGCCGACATAGCAAGAGACAGTTTTTCTCCTATTTTAAACACTGAACCAGTTCAATGCTTAATATCAGATTAAGTCTTTTGTGAACCTGAGCCCGAATCACTGATATTATATCTATATATATTTAATTATCGGGACCTCCCCTGCAAATTTGCATAATTACAGGTACCTCCCTTCTATGTTTTAATATTACAAAGACCTCCCCTCCAAGATTGACCTGTTTACAATCTCACTCTTTCGTCGAAAATTTTCACCTAGTTTATCGAAATGTCGTATATACCCTTACTCTAAATCATTCTTAATGGTCTCGATTCTGCCATTTCACATTTTTCAATCTTGTTTTGCCCTATTTCGATGAGGCGTGCACTTTGCGACAATGGCGCAGGTCGTCTTCTTCTGTCTGAGTCTTGTTCGATCTACTTTGATCTTTTTCGTCCTCTTTGACTGTGCCCCCCCCCCCTACACTTTCATGTCATTACAAAGGATAAAATCAGAATATAGTATATTTTATTTGCTGAATAACATACTTTCCACCCATTTATTTAACAAAAGGGAGAGATTGTAAACTTGCGAAACTTTGAGGGGTGGTCTTTGTAATATTAAAACTTAGAGGGGGGGGGTACTTGTAATTATGCAAACTCGCAAGGGAGCATCTTCGATTGAAGATATGTGTGTGTGTGTGTATATACATATATCTTTATTATATAAGGAAATCTTTAATGGATTCATGGTGTAACATTTATATCCCAAAATACCCTCATTAAAATAACCTTTGGACTTTAACTTATGGGCATTTTTGTCTTCCTGCCAGCTAAAGATGAATTTAGGGAGATTAATAAAAGTAACTTTGATATTCCCAAAATACCCTCAAAAAGGCATTCATTATTTAAAAATTTCCATGTTTTTTTGCCTTTTTGGTCATTTAATTTACCCATATTTTCTGCTAAGGCATTGTTGAATGGTCTTATAATGCCTTTATCTTCTCCCCAAAAGCCACTGTGGCACGCCAACTACTTTGTCATCTCCCCAAAAGTCACTGCCTTTATCATACCTTTATCTTCTCCCCAAAAACCTATTTACTTTACCTCCTCCGCAGCTCCTATTTACTTTACCCATAAATTGGCAGGGGCTTCCTCTTCGACCACCCCAAAACCTCCTCTGCAGCTCTTGCCCGCAACACACCATCGCCGGCTCATCCTCATCGGCTCCTCCGCAGCTCATCCTCGACGGCTCCTCCTCGACGCCTTCCTCCTCCCGGCTCCTCGACGGCTCCTCTTCAGCGTTTATCTTCTTTTTCCAGCCGCTCAATCTTCAACGTTTATCCTTCACATATCCACATGTCAGGTTAGCATGTTACGCTATATTTGTTCAGGTTAACACATCCTTCCTGTTAAAAAACTCTCCTGCATGGAATTTTTTCTTTTCTGCTATTTTTCCTTTCTGCACATTATTTATTCTATTTTTCTTTTTTGAAGGTAATAGAAGTGCATGTAATAAAAGGTATTTTTTTTTCTTTCTCAGTTTCCCTTTGCTCTTTAATTTGAATTGTCCTTGCTAAAGGTGAGAGAATTCTTAGTCGTAATTTAATTTAAGTATATTTTTGTTTTTTTATTACCTATTTTTTGACTAATATATTACTCTTTTCTTTGGGACATTTTCAGATTTCAAGCTTCAACTGTATAATGCAAACATGGAAGTCAACAATTTGGGGAGCTCAAGAGAAATAATGATTTTTTTCTTGGCATTAACTTTTATTAAGTAAAATAGAATGTTCATGTTAATTTTTCCTCTCATCTAATTTTTGTAATGCTCATATCAATTTATAGTATTATAATCTTGGGAGGATAACAATTTATCAATGTTGAAGTAACAATAATTTTTCAATGTTCAGGTTAGCATGATATGCTATATTTGTAATATTCTTTTCACTTTTTTCAAATTTGCGATCACTCCAAAATAAATTTTAGATTTTAAAAAATAAAATTAGTGTTAGCAGATCTGTTAAGCGTCTGTACTTTTTCTTCAAGCCCTGCGCTGCATTCATAAATTGACTCTTCTATTTCTGTATTCACATGTCTGATTTTAAATTTAAAACTAAAAATTTTAAAATCTCTGACTGTGCATGTCATAACTTTTTTCTACTCTGACATGATTTAGCCGTTAGATCAAAAATGATACTCACTAAAGTCAAAAAAATATAAAATAAACTTGATTGATAGATCACATCTACCAACTTTTAAAAGTTTAAAACTTAACTAACATTTACAACTTCTCATATGACATTAATTTGTTAAATAATTAGCTAACAAATATTTATCTAAGCGGCAACTAATTAGCAATTGGTAGAATTCTTTTGACACATTGCTGATAATGTCGGCACGATAAATGTCGTCCCAACGACATTTGACTCATCCACGACAAATGTTGCTCCCATGACATTTTTGGCCGCACGACAAATATCATCTTCGCGACAAATATGACCGTCGCCACAAATGTAACCTCCGCGACAAATGTCCCCCAACGACAATTGTCGCGCCCACGACAATTATCGCGCCCCCGACAAATGTCGCCCCCACGACAAATATCGCCCCCATGACAAATGTCGCCCCCACGACAAATGTCGCCCCCACGGGGTCCCCCGTGCACGACTGCTTGTATATATATATATATATATATATATATATATATATATATATGTACATATATATATGTATATATATACGTACATATATATATGTATATATATACGTACCATATATATATGTACATATATATATGTATGTACGTATATATACGTACCATATATATATGTATGTATATATATATATATATACATATATATATATACATATATATATACACGCGGCTTGTGCACACAAGCTATATACGCAGGGAAGTGTATTATGAAAAGTACACTTAGTAAAATGCATTTTTAGAAAAAGTGTTCATGAAAGTTGTAGATCTCGACGAGATCTTAAACTTTCATGTTGAACACTTTTTCTAAAAATGCACAAAATCGGGTGTATTTTCAAAAGACGCGCAGGCTGTGTATATAAGCCATATGCACAGCCTGCGTTTTTCCATTAAATCCACGTGTATATATATATATATATATATATATATATATATATATATATATATATATATATATATATATATATATATATATATATATACACACGTGCATCTTCGCACGAGCTACGCTCGTGCTCGATACTCTCAGGCGGCCTCCGGCCGCATCCAGGCGGGCTTCACCTGCCTCTGCATGGGCTTCGCTCATGCGCGATTCGTCTGCGGCTTGCGCCCGCAACATATACATATTAGTACGCAAAATGATCGTAATAAATATACATCAATATTACAATATTTATTTTGTAAACAAATATCTGAATATACCTAAAAAAATTCTTTCTCACTCCCTCTCTGCACGGGCTACGCCCGTGCTAATTAGTTGCACTTCTTCGCACGGGCCACGCACCACAGTACCCGGCTGGCGACGGCGGGCTTCGCTCGCCCCCCCCCCCCCCCCCGACGGGCTTCCACCTCCCCTCCGGCCCTATGGCCACGCGTCACAGTACCCAGCCCGTGGCCCGGCGGGCTTCGCCCCCCCACGACCATGCACGACTGTACCTTTCATTAACACACTTATAATACCCATCACTTATAAAAAAATGAAAAAAGTAACATTTCTTAACACTTATAACACATTAACACCCAACACGATTCAAGTACACTAACATCAATTAGGTGCTAACAATTAGGTGCATAATCCGAAAAATGGAAAAAAATTGTGGTTCAGATCACAGATTCAAATCATTTCAAACAAACAGCAAAAAGAAAAAAACATTCCAAATCATTCCAACCAAACAACAAAAAGTGTTTCAGATCACAGATTCAGATCACTAACAATTTCATTCAAATCATTCCAATCAAACACCAAAAGGGAAAAAATATTCCAAATCATTCCAACCAAATAGCACTACAGTGGTTCAGATCACAGATTCAGATCACTAACAATTTCATCATTGATTCACAGATTACAGACGACGAAAAATGGAAAAAAAATTGAAGCAGCTACTTCGAGAAGGAGCAGGTTCATATTTTAGGTGCTCTGCTCTGGATCCTGGAAGGCCGCCGCTGAAGTGGTTCAGATTTTAGGTGCTCTGCTTTGCTGTACCGAAGGAAAGAGTTCGTCGTGGAAGTGGAACGGAGGGCAGGAAAGCTCTGCACAACAAGCAAAACAGTGGATGAAGTTGCAGAGCGGTGTCAGGGGAAAGCTAGGAAAGCCGTGGGTGAAGTAGCTTACCGATGTCGGAGGTATCCATGGGAAGCTCTGCGCGACCTAGCCCTAGCAGAAGCTGAAGAGGCAGAGGATGCTCTGGAGAGTTTACCGGAGTTACGACCGGCGTTCGGATAAAGAAGATGAAGTGTCCCTGCGCCGAGCGCCTGAGATCTTGAAGTCCAGCACCAGAGAGGAAGAAATCCAGCGCCTGAAAAAATCGAGCGGCATGGAGGTGTCCCTACAGTGTTGCCGGCGGCTACTTCCTTCACCGCCAACTCCGCAGCGCCGGCTGTTTCCTTCTGGCGGGAGAGGAGTGCCCCTGCGAAGTCCAAGCGGGATTAAATGAGATGCGCCTGGAAGAGGGGAAAAGAGTGTAAATGTGATTGGACAACTCAGACCGAGCAGATGTTGCTTATCTGTGCAGACGCAGGCCGCAGACCGGGGCCAAAAAATGGTATAATTTTGTTTTGAAATCCTTGTTTTGGCAGTATTATGATTCAAATCGGATGGTGAACAATTGAAGGTTGGGTTGTATTGAACGGTTCTGATCTCTTTGGAAGTTTTCAAAATTTTAAAACTACTTCTCTTTAAAAGATAAAGATATATATATATATCTTTTATATATAAGGGAATATAGGTATTTGGAATCACATCATAAAATGAATATTAGCCATTGGATCATGAGAGAGAGCATGAGAGGGGGGAGATTTGGGAGAGAGAGTGGAGGGAGAGGGAGAGAGAGGGGGCGGGAGAGAGAAGGAGAGAGAGGGGGGGAGTGATAAAGAGAGAGAGATTAATTAATTTTTATAGATTAAAATTTGCAAGATTGTATAAAATAAAAATATGAATAGTACTTCATATTTTTTTGCGGTCATTTTAAATACTCATATGTATATGTTTTGAAAAAAAATTCGAGTGTGTGCGCAACCCGCTCATAGTCGGGCACAACCCGCAACGACGTATCGAGCACGGGCGAAGCTCGTGCGCAGGCGGGCGAAGCCCGCCTGAATGCGGCCGAAGGCCGCCCGAGAGCATCGAGCACGGGCGTAGCCCGTGCGAAGATACTCGTATGTATGTATATATATATATATATATATATATATATATATATATATATATATATATATATATATATATATATATATATATATGGCCATTTACCGGCACCTCCCCTCTAACTTTGCTAAATTACTGACAACACCCCTCTTATTTTCGAAATTAAAAAAACTTCCCCTAAAGTTTTCATTTCATTACAAAAACCTCTCCTGAAGTTTTAATTTCATAACATTCATGCACAAAAACACCCCCCTCGATGAACAGTGTCCGCGGGGGTATTTTTCTTCATGGATGCAATGAAATGAAAAGATCAGGGGAGGTTTTGGTAATAAAATGAAAACTTAAGGGGAGTTTTTTGTAATTTCGAAAATAAGAGGGGTGCTCTCACTAATTATGCTAGTTTATAGGGGAGGTTTGGGTAATTATTTCTATATATATATATATATATATATATATATATATATATATATATATATATATATATATATATATATATATATATATATATATATATATATATATATATATATATATCGTTTTACTCTTATACGGACAGCTTAAAAGGCGCTCATTACGCACCAAATCTCAGTCGTCGAAAGATTTAGGGCCTGTTTGGGAAATCTTTTCAAAAATCGCCACGGGCGCGCTCAGGGGACAAAATCTCGCATGTGCGAAAAAACGCGCCCAGACAAAAAAATATCACTCGCGGGCGAAAAAATCGCGTCCGGTCGAAAAATTCGCGACCGGGCGAAAAAAACCGCTCACGGGGAAATAATTCGTTCTCAGCCGAAAAACACGCTCGGGCGAAAAATTGCATCCGGGCGAAAAAAACCGCTCAACGGCAAAAAAAAACAAGCTCCGATGAAAAAATATCGCTTTTGGGAGAAAAATTTGAGCCCGGGCGAAAAATTCGCTCTCGGGCAAAAAATCGCGTCCGGGCTAAAAAATCTCACATCGGCAAAAAAAGGTCGCCCTGGCGAAAAAATCGCGTTAGTGCGAAAAAATCACGCCCGGAAGAAAAAATTGGCCCAGGCGAATAAAACGCATCCGGGCGAAAAAACTGCACTCGGGCGAAAAAAATGCACCAAGGCGAAAAACGCCGTGCCCGGACGAAAAAATCGGGCCCAGGCGAAAAATTCGCGTCCGGGCGAAATGAAAGTGAAGGGATAGATACTACTCTAGAGGGGGGGTGAATAGAGTAATCAAATTTTGCACAATACAAAACTTAACTGTCTACCCAACTCCCTTGGAGTGAAGTGCGGAATGAAGAGATTATAGATATTGGTTTAACCTTAAAGCCTAACACAAGTGTTGTGTACAAACACAAGCTAACTGTAATTACAGTTAAGCTTGGAAAAACCTAAACAGCAACTAGCAGCCTAGTTATATCTATTCACAGCCACAGTACAAGAAAAATAATAAACAAGCCAGACGACACAAGGAATTTTATAGTGGTTCCCCAAACAACTTGGGTACGTCCACTCTTCTACCCAAACGGTAGGAATCCACTACAGGTTTTTGATCAGGTGCCCTGCCACCAACAGGATCTTCTTTAGGTAGATCCAGAGACCCTTTAGACTTTTGATCAGGTGTCTAAAAACCAAGCACAGGTTTTTGATCAGGTGCCCTGCCACCAAGGGATACTTTTGAAGGGAGTAATAACCCTGTACAGGAGGGGGAAGAAGGTTAAGATGTCTTCTCTATTTTACAATAGATTAGAGAAGCACAAAAAGCTTGCACTGAGCTAGAATGCTCTAAAGAATCAAGGCTCCCCCTGGCTCAAAGATGTCCAGGTGAAGTCTTGCTTCAGTGCAGAAACTCTTCAGAAAATTCTGAAGGAAAGAGCTACAGGAAGAAAATAAATAACAAAAAGAAATCTCTTCAAGCAGCTATTCTTCTTCTTCTTCTTCTTCAAAGAAACTCTGAGTTGAACTTCCTGAAAGCAGGAGAACTCAGGTGAAGAAGAGATGAAGATCTTAACACTTCTCAATTAGATGGAGTTTGCTGAGAGCAGGAAGCTTGAGCTTGATGAAGGCTTGAGTGCTTTTGAATATGTGTGTAACAGCTAGCTTCAATCCTTCTGCAAAGGGTTCTTTTTATATCATCATCAAGCAACGGCTCTCTTCCATTTGAATTGTTTGTCTTCTTCTAAGCCTTGAGACCTGGGCTGTAAATATCAAGAAGACAGAAATATTTCTGCAGCAAAACATTCCATAAAAAGGAATAAACCTCTTTCTAAGAAGCTGCAGGCTTAAATCAAATAAACAGATAGACTAAATAAAGTCACATCAGAAACTATCTCTTTATAGCAAAAGAAGACTTTTCAGTCTAACGGCTATAAAGGGGCTGACAGCAGATAAAGTAATTAAAATGACAGCTAATAAGACAAACAACTTTATCTTAAAAGATTTGAACTCAGGCAGAAAGAATAGAGCAAATAATGCCTGGAAACTTTATCATACAGCTTAAAATATCGTGCCAGAAAATGTATTAAATAATTAAATATAATAAATAAATACAGAATATAAAGGCAGACAGAAAACGTCGAACGACCTTCGAAGATCGTCGAACGACGCCAGGAGATCGTCGAACTATCGGGCAGATGGTCGAACGATCCAGATAGTCGAGCTATCAAATAGATAGTCGAGCTACCGCAGCAGATAGTCGAACTATCAGGACAGATAGTCGAACTATCAGATAGTCGATCTATCTAGGACAGATAGTCGAACTATCAAGCGCAGAGAGATAGTCGAGCTATCGAGCAGATAGTCGACCTACCTCAGAAAACAGATAGTCGATCTATCAAAAGATAGTCGAACTATCAAAACAAACTAGATAGTCGAACTATCAACAGATAGTCGAACTACCAGCGCAGAACAGATAGTCGAACTATCAACAGATAGTCGAACTATCAGCGCAGAACAGGTAGTCGAACTATCAACAGATAGTCGAACTACCAGCGCAGAACAGATAGTCGAACTATCAACAGATAGTCGAACTATCAGCGCAGACCAAGGCGTCGACCAACTGATAGACGATCGTCGATCAGTCGATAGACGATAGTCGAACGGCGTTCGACTATAGTCGAACGAAAAACTACTTAACCAAATTCTCAATTTGGAAAAGCGAGGACCCTACAGCTAGACTCCTAACCATTGACCATAGATATTTCTTGGGTCAAAGGGGCACAAAGGAGAGGACTAAACTCAAATCAAACTAGGGTACCAACAATCTCCCCCTATTTGAGTTAAGTCTCTCAGAATCTAAAACAGCTAGCAATAGAATATTAAAAATAAATTCAGCAGATAGTTAACAATAAACTGACAGATTATCAATCAGATAAATAAATAATCAAATATATCACAGCAGTTTAATCAAACTATTAAGAATCTTTAGGGTCAGGTAATGGATCAGAAGAACTAGAGACAAAAGAAATTTTTCTAAGCGGGTCATCTGATTCCTTCTTTGACATCTTCAGATCCTGAGCCCCAATGATCTTTAGTTCTGCAGCTCTGGGGACAACAGCTTCAGGATGTTTTTCCATGTACTTTGCTGGATCAAATATCTCAGGGTTGACTTGGAATTTTTCAAATTCTTTCTTTCTATATGCTGACATCGTAGTAAAGCCAGTTGTATCTTTGCCTTCGGCTCTTGCTTTTCTTATTTGGGCTGCTCCTACAAGCTCTTGAAAGCGAGCCATCCTAAAATTAGGATCGAGCTCAGGATTTTCATATATGGGCTCTGGAGAAGCAGCATCAGCTATTTTATCTAGATAATACATAAGAATAAACTTAGCACAAGGGACTTGCTAGAAGGTTTTAAAACACTGTAAACTATTTACCTTTCGAAACACTTTTCTCAGATTGAACTGGAGAAGGAGGTGGGGAAAAGGTTGGTCTTTGGGCCACAACCTCCTTCACTGGTCTTTGAGAACCATAAGATGATCTGTCTTGAGAACTTTGATGACCTTGTCTAGGTTGGGGCTGAGCAGACGCAGACTTTCCATAGACGACAGATTGATTAGCAGGTAGATTCCCAGAGGCTCCTGCACCTGGAGGTGGAGGAGGACCTTTGGGAGTCCATCTGGAGACTGGACTGTCATACCTCTTTGTTCTCTTCCTTTCTTTTTGCTGATTTTTCGAAAACCTCATCCAATGCTGAAAATCTTTTGATTTGGGGTCAATGCCCTTCAGAATATAATATGGAATGTCATTATCCTTATTTGGAGGTGGAGGAGGAGCAGCTTTTCTTTTCTTAGCAGCAGATTTCTTTTTCTTTGATTTTTCAGAAACGTCTGAATCATCATCATCATCAGAATGGGATGATGGAGGGTTCTCATAGGGATCATAGGCTTCTGAGACAGCCTTTTCTTTAAGCTTTGAAACAGATTTCTCCCTTTCTTCTTCCAGGGCATCCATAGCCAGAAGGGAGTCTAAATCTAATCCAGGAGAATCATCCCAGATGGATGACTTCTCAAATTGCAACTCTTTCTCTTTTTCTTGTAAAGATTTTACTCTTAAGTCCCAAGCAGCCCTTGCTTGAATTTCTTCCAAATTTAAAACAGGAGAATCAACTTTGATTTCCTCTTGATGTTCATCCTCTTTATCATTTAAAAACACATCCAATTCTGGATCTAATTTAGTATCAGAATCACTTGGAGCAGCCTCAGAGACAACTGCTATTTTCTTGGCAGTTAAATCTTCTTTAATAATATCTGTAGAATCAAGAACACAGATCTGCTAAATAAGCTTGAATCATCCCTTCAAGGTATTCACCAGCAAGCAAATAAATTGACTCATCAATAAACCGGATTAGGGAATTACCTTCATATTTAACCATCTCCCAGCAGTCATTCAGATATTTAGTTATGATTCCTTCCAGGAATCTGGCAATCGTAGGAGAGGTTATATCTTCTAAGCATACTTTCACTGCAATTTCTGATAGCAGGATTCCATCTGATATTTCCTTCTCAGTCAAGACTGGAGCTAAAACTTTCTTAGCAGGAGCAATCTCTTCCTCAGCTGGAACAATTTCTTCCTCAGCTGGAGCAATTTCTTCCTCTGCTGGAGCAATTTCTTCCTCAGCTGAAGTTACCACTTTCTCAGCTGGAACAATTTCTTCCTCAGCTGGAGTTACCACTTTCTCAGCTAGAACAATCTCTTCCTCAGCAGGAGCTGTCTCTTCCTGATCAGTCATAACAACATCTGGTACTTCTTCTGGCTCAACTTGAGCAGATTCTGGCTGGACAGATACGACAATATCTGGAGCTATCTCTATTTCAGCTGGAGGGGAAGCAGGAAGGTCTGAGACATCTTCATTGAACATCTCCCCCTGCCTGATTTCAGTAACAACTGAAACCAGGCCCCTAGAGGTAGATGGCTCAGCAGATTTAGAAATGGATTGGATGGAGGCAGTTAGACGGTCAATGGAGGCAGCAAGGGGAGCGATTGCCTCGTCAATCATGGTTTTGATTGACGGGGTAATCAGCTCCACGATGCGGATGATAATCTCAGGAGAGATTTCAAAAGAAGATGGATGAGAGGTGGAAGGATCAGCAGCAGATATGGTAGATGTGCTGGGATGGAGGATGGTGTGAACAGGGGATCGAACTGGAGATACAGCAGGAGAGGGAGCAGGGGATGGGGAATGAACTGGGGAATTAACGGGAGATGCATGAGGAGTAAGAATTCTCTCTGAACCTAACAAATCGAAGCTAGGAGCAGATATCCTAGCCAGATATGCAGGTAGAGGAGAAGCTGGAGGAGATAGAGGAACAACCACGGTTGTTTCAGGTGCAGCAGAAGAGGAGGGTCGTACCTCAGCAGAAGTTGATGGTACTTCAACTGAGGTAGACGGCAAAACAGAGGAGGAGGAAGGGATAGCTGAGCCAGCTTCACTAGGTTGAGGAGCGACTGAAGCAGTCCTTGTGTCCTCAGATTGCGCTGGAGCAGATTTCACGAATGTCCTCTTCCATTTTGAAAACAGATGGGGATCCATCTTCTTGCTGGCATTGATGGTAGTTGCGGCAGAACTCAGCAGCTGGGGGAATTTCTCCTTAAGAAAAATTCCAATAACCCTTCCCAGGGTGACTTCCTTCTTTCCTGTCTTCTTCCTGATCAAATCAAACAGAACAGCAGCCCAATCGATCCTCTTTCGATTAACAATTGCACACATAAGTGCGAATTGCTGCCTTGTTATGTTATCATGGGCAGAGTGCTTCCCAAGGAGCACTTTTCCGACAACCTCAGCGAGGAACTTAATCTTGAAGGGGAAATTTACCTTGAGCAACTTGGAGGGAATGCCTTCAGCATGTCCCAGCTCGACGAGCATCCTTCCAAACTCCTGAGCATCTTGCTCATAATCTTCGTCACCGATAACCAAACCAAAAACATCAGAAAGAACGGCCGGAGTTAGGATAGCTTCTACTCCGCCGATGGTACCGATCATCGACTCGTCTGTGGAAGACGACGTGAACGCCCATTCTTTTATTTCTGGAATATTAATCTTGATCCTTTCAGACATCAGCTTCTCTAGGCCTTGATCTCTGCAGAGCTGGAGAACTTCCACTATGCCGGCATCGCAACTGCTGAAAGCTTCAAAATCTACACTGAATCCTGCATCGAACTTGACGACGGCTAGAACGGCTGGAGAAATCGCCATTGAATCGCTGGAGAAACGCGAGAAGGAGGAGGAAGACGAAGGGGACGGAGCGGCAGAAAATCGCAAGCGGGAAAGCAGAATGCGAAAGGGCACGTTCCGTCGACGATAAAGCAACAGATCTTTTAACCTAGGTCGACTATCGGCTTTATATTGAACCAGATATAGTCGGTCTATTAAAAAGATCTTGAACCGATAGTCGAACAGCCGTTCGACGATCGGCTCAGAATCAGAGTAGTCGGACAATCATTCGACTATTTCTGGCTTCTCAAACAAAAAGGCTGTCGTCGTCCGGAGATCGACGATAAGCTCAGCCTGTTCGACGATGGTCGAACGTCGATCGACGATCTTCAAACAGATAAACTATCATTAACCAGAGGTCGACGATAGGCTCAATCCGTTCGACGATCTTCGATCATCGTTCGACGATCTTCAAGCAGACCTCAACATAGGCAGATATCGTCACACTTAGTCTCGTCCATTGATCATGCCTAGTTGGACTAAAAAGAACAGATGCTTCTGTTCATCTAAAGGCTTGGTGAATATATCACCTCTCTGAAACTCAGTGGATATGAACTCAAGACAGATCTTGTTCTTTTCCACACAATCTCTCAGGAAATGGTGCCTAATCTCAATGTGCTTGGTTCTAGAGTGGTGCACTGGATTTTGTGCAATAGAAATAGCACTGGTACTATCACACATGATCTTGGTGTTCTTGTGTGAGTAACCATAATCCACAAGCTGGTTTTGAATCCACAGGATCTGTGAGCAACAACTGGCAGCTGCTATATATTCAGCCTCTGCAGTTGAAGTTGAGACAGAAGCCTGCTTCTTACAGAACCAAGAGACCAATCTCTCTCCCAGGAACTGGCAAGTTCCTGAGGTGCTCTTCCTGTCAACTCTGCAACCAGCATAGTCAGAATCAGAATATCCAATTAATTCAAACTCTGACTCAGCTGGGTACCAAAGTCCTAGATTTGGACATCCTTTCAGGTATCTCAGGATTCTCTTTAGAAGAATCAGATGAGATTCCTTGGGGTTGACCTGGAATCTAGCACAAAGGCATGTAGCAAACATTATATCTGGCCTACTTGCAGTTAGATATAATAGGGAACCAACAATGGCCCTATAATTCTTTTGATCAACTGGCTTGCCGTGATCATCAGAATCAATAACTACATTAGTAGCCATGGGTGTAGGCATTGCTGAAGCATCAGCCATCCCAAATTTCTTTACCAATTCCTTGGCATATTTGGATTGGGAGATGAAGATACCATCAGCATCTTGCTTAACTTGGAGACCAAGAAAGTAAGACAGCACACCCATGCTACTCATCTCAAACTTAGAGTGCATCAAGTTGGAAAACTTTTTGCAAAGTTTGGGATCAGTGGAGCCAAAGATAATATCATCTACATACACCTGAACTAACAGGATTGTGTCCTTGTGATGCTTGATGAAGAGGGTTCTATCAACTACTCCCCTAGTGAAGTTGTGCTCTAACAGGAAACTAGCTAGAGTCTCATACCAGGCTCTAGGAGCTTGCTTTAGTCCATAAAGAGCTTTCTGCAACTTAAAAACATGAGAAGGCTGAGTTGAAGAAACAAACCCTGGTGGTTGTTCAACAAACACCTCTTCCTTAAGCTCACCGTTCAGGAATGCACTTTTGACATCCATTTGGAACACCTTAAACTTCATGTAGGCTGCATAGGCCAAGAAGATCCTTATTGCTTCTAGCCTTGCAACAGGAGCAAAGGTTTGGTCATAGTCTATACCTTCCTCCTGTCTGTAGCCCTGAGCTACAAGCCTAGCTTTATTCCTTACTATTATTCCATTTGCATCTAACTTGTTTCTATACACCCACTTGGTGCCTATGATCAGTTGGCCTTTAGGTCTTGGAACCAAAGTCCAAACTTTACATCTCTCAAACTGATTGAGTTCCTCTTGCATTGCAATGATCCAGTGGGGATCTAGCTCTGCATCTTTAAAGGTGAGGGGCTCAACCTGTGAGAGGAAACAAGCAAGCATCACATCCTGTCTTAATTGATGTCTTGTTTGCACACCAGCTGATATGTCTCCAATCACTTGAGATGTGGGATGATCTCTAAGTGTGACAATATCAGCAGGTGGGATGTGATCTTCAGCAACAGTTGGGATTAATTCCTCAGGAGGAATTTGATCTACTGTTGGTGGAACAACAACAGCTTCAACAGCTTCAGCAATGTCTTCATCACTGTCTGATTCAGTGATCTGAAGAGTTGAAAGTTGAAGGATTTCTTGAGGGGCATCATGTACCTGCAAAGAACTGGAGGAAGGAGAATTTTCTTTCTCCTTGTAAAACATCTGAGACTCATCAAAAGTCACATGCACAGATTCCTCTATCTTACAGGTTGATTTGTTATAAACCCTATAAGCTTTGCTTACTTGGGAATATCCAAGCATGATTCCCATTGAAGCTTTTGCTTCAAATTTTCTAATATATTCTTTATTATTGTTATGAATATAAACAGTACAACCAAAAACTCTAAAGTAATTAATTTTTGGTTTCTTTCCTTTAAGCAACTCATAAGGAGTTTTACACTTAAGTTTGTGTATCAAACTTCTATTCAAGACATAGTTAGCTGTACTAACAGCTTCTGCCCAATAGGATAGAGGCATGTTAGCATCTGCCAACAATGTACTAGCAGCTTCAATTAGTGTTCTATTCTTCCTTTCAACTACCCCATTTTGTTGGGGAGTTCTAGGAGCTGAGAAGCTATGTTTGATACCTTCTCTCTCACAGAATTCTTGCATGAGAAGAGAGTCAAACTCAGTACCATGATCACTTCTGATCAAGGCCACATGAGTAGAGTACTCAGTCTGCACACAAAGTAGAAAGTCTGTAAGGGCTTTGAAGTTATCAGACTTAGTTCTCAAAAAGAAAACCCAACTGAACCTAGAGAAATCATCTACAATTACTAATGTGTAATACTTCCCTCCTAGACTCTGTACATTTATTGGGCCAAAAAGGTCCAAGTGTAATAAATACAGGATTCTAGGAGAATCACTTTTATTAACAGATTTAAATGAATTCTTGGTTTGCTTGCCTAGCTGACAAGCCTTGCATAGGCTCTCCTTCTTGTAAGGGCAAGAAGGTAAACCTCTAACAAGGTTGTGCTTAGATAACCTAGATATGTTCTTGAGGTTTACATGACTAAGCCTTTTATGCCATAAAGAATTATTATTAAGGGTTAATTCATTAAACAGGCAGATTTCAGAATGAGATGAATTAAAATCTACTAAATATATATTGCCTATTCTATTACCTATTAAAACAACATTATTATTTAAAGTAATATTGCAAGAGGAGTTAGAAAAAGAAACCTGGTAGCCAGCATCACATAGCTGGCTAACTGAAATCAGGTTGTGCTTCAGTCCACTGACATAAGCAACTCTCTTGAATGTAACAGCTCCAATTGTGATCTTGCCATATCCTTCTGTCTGACCACAGCTGGAGTCTCCAAAGATAACCTTTGGGCCGAGCTTTGCTTTGTACTTTGACAGTAGCTCTTTGTTTCCTGTCATATGCTTAGAGCATCCACTATCCAAATACCACTTATTTTGAGTGATTGGATAGGCCTTCACCTCATCTTCAGTAGGCATTTCTTCATCTGAGTCAGAACTCTCTGCAGCAGAGTGGTTGCTGCAGGCATCTATTGCCATGAGGCAGACTTCTTTTGCCTTCTTTTCTTCTTCATCCTCACTAGAGCTTGAGGATGAGGATTCTTCATCAGAATCACTCCAGGTTTCAGCAATGAAACCTCTCTCCTTCTTCTTGTTTTTGTAGGAGGATGGCCTGGAGTGCTTCCTGTGTTGTTCTTTATCTTTTCTCTTTTCTTTGTTTTTCTCCTCTGGGCACTCTGGCAAGATGTGTCCAGGCTTCCTGCACCCATAACAAATAATTTCTTTAGTTGGAGTACGATCATACCTTGGCTTTTCTTCATACTTTGAAGATTTTCTTCTGAACTCTTTTCTCCCCATTTTGAGAAATCTCTTGGCAAACAATGCCATGAGCTCCTCATTTGATTGGCTGCCTTCTGAGGCTTCAGCAGCTTTAAGAGCTAGAGATTGCTCTTTTCTTGTTGGAGTGGGGGTCTTGGCTTCTGCTTCAGCTTCCCTTGTCTTCAGCACTTGCTCAAAAGATTTGAGCTTGCCGAGAAGGGCTTCAGTTGATATCTCATTGGTGCTTCTGGCTTCCTTGATTGGCCAGATCCTCAAATCCCATGTGCTAGGAAAGCACATAAGGATCTTATCATTGACCTCTGTCAATGAGATATCCTTGTCAAGGGTCCTCAGCTCATTGATGATTGAGCTGAGCCTGGTGTACATCGCTTCAACTGATTCAGCATCAGTCTTCTTGAAATTCTCATACTGTGAGATAAGGTTGGACCTCCTGTCCTTCCTTTCATCAGCTGAACCAGCTACAATCTGGTTCAGTGTGTCCCACATGGCCTTAGCTGAGGAGCAGTCGGCCACTTTCTGGAACACCTCATCAGACATAGTCTGAGCCAGTATATTCATTGCTTTGGCATCAGCAATTTTGGCCTTCTTGTACTCATCATTATAATCTGGAGGAGGCACTGCACTCAAATCAGATGATGAAGCAGTGGCAGCAGCAGGTGCTCTTGGGGGACCTGACAAAATAGAAGCAAAAATACTCTCATCAATAGAGTTCATATAAAGTTTGATCCTTGCCTTCCAGATGCCAAACTTTGCTAAGTTGCATGCTGGAGGTCTGGTGCTAGAATAATCCTTAGACTGGGCCATGATAGTGAATTTCTATAAACTCTTGGTATCTATCAGGATCTTGTGACTTAGGTGTTAGCCTATTCAGTCAGTCAACCTGGCTCTGATACCAATTGAAAGTGAAGGGATAGATACTACTCTAGAGGGGGGGTGAATAGAGTAATCAAATTTTGCACAATACAAAACTTAACTGTCTACCCAACTCCCTTGGAGTGAAGTGCGGAATGAAGAGATTATAGATATTGGTTTAACCTTAAAGCCTAACACAAGTGTTGTGTACAAACACAAGCTAACTGTAATTACAGTTAAGCTTGGAAAAACCTAAACAGCAACTAGCAGCCTAGTTATATCTATTCACAGCCACAGTACAAGAAAAATAATAAACAAGCCAGACGACACAAGGAATTTTATAGTGGTTCCCCAAACAACTTGGGTACGTCCACTCTTCTACCCAAACGGTAGGAATCCACTACAGGTTTTTGATCAGGTGCCCTGCCACCAACAGGATCTTCTTCAGGTAGATCCAGAGACCCTTTAGACTTTTGATCAGGTGTCTAAAAACCAAGCACAGGTTTTTGATCAGGTGCCCTGCCACCAAGGGATACTTTTGAAGGGAGTAATAACCCTGTACAGGAGGGGGAAGAAGGTTAAGATGTCTTCTCTATTTTACAATAGATTAGAGAAGCACAAAAAGCTTGCACTGAGCTAGAATGCTCTAAAGAATCAAGGCTCCCCCTGGCTCAAAGATGTCCAGGTGAAGTCTTGCTTCAGTGCAGAAACTCTTCAGAAAATTCTGAAGGAAAGAGCTACAGGAAGAAAATAAATAACAAAAAGAAATCTCTTCAAGCAGCTATTCTTCTTCTTCTTCTTCTTCAAAGAAACTCTGAGTTGAACTTCCTGAAAGCAGGAGAACTCAGGTGAAGAAGAGATGAAGATCTTAACACTTCTCAATTAGATGGAGTTTGCTGAGAGCAGGAAGCTTGAGCTTGATGAAGGCTTGAGTGCTTTTGAATATGTGTGTAACAGCTAGCTTCAATCCTTCTGCAAAGGGTTCTTTTTATATCATCATCAAGCAACGGCTCTCTTCCATTTGAATTGTTTGTCTTCTTCTAAGCCTTGAGACCTGGGCTGTAAATATCAAGAAGACAGAAATATTTCTGCAGCAAAACATTCCATAAAAAGGAATAAACCTCTTTCTAAGAAGCTGCAGGCTTAAATCAAATAAACAGATAGACTAAATAAAGTCACATCAGAAACTATCTCTTTATAGCAAAAGAAGACTTTTCAGTCTAACGGCTATAAAGGGGCTGACAGCAGATAAAGTAATTAAAATGACAGCTAATAAGACAAACAACTTTATCTTAAAAGATTTGAACTCAGGCAGAAAGAATAGAGCAAATAATGTCTGGAAACTTTATCATACAGCTTAAAATATCGTGCCAGAAAATGTATTAAATAATTAAATATAATAAATAAATACAGAATATAAAGGCAGACAGAAAACGTCGAACGACCTTCGAAGATCGTCGAACGACGCCAGGAGATCGTCGAACTATCGGGCAGATGGTCGAACGATCCAGATAGTCGAGCTATCAAATAGATAGTCGAGCTACCGCAGCAGATAGTCGAACTATCAGGACAGATAGTCGAACTATCAGATAGTCGATCTATCTAGGACAGATAGTCGAACTATCAAGCGCAGAGAGATAGTCGAGCTATCGAGCAGATAGTCGACCTACCTCAGAAAACAGATAGTCGATCTATCAAAAGATAGTCGAACTATCAAAACAAACTAGATAGTCGAACTATCAACAGATAGTCGAACTACCAGCGCAGAACAGATAGTCGAACTATCAACAGATAGTCGAACTATCAGCGCAGAACAGGTAGTCGAACTATCAACAGATAGTCGAACTACCAGCGCAGAACAGATAGTCGAACTATCAACAGATAGTCGAACTATCAGCGCAGACCAAGGCGTCGACCAACTGATAGACGATCGTCGATCAGTCGATAGACGATAGTCGAACGGCGTTCGACTATAGTCGAACGAAAAACTACTTAACCAAATTCTCAATTTGGAAAAGCGAGGACCCTACAGCTAGACTCCTAACCATTGACCATAGATATTTCTTGGGTCAAAGGGGCACAAAGGAGAGGACTAAACTCAAATCAAACTAGGGTACCAACACGAAATATTCGCGCTCGGACGAAAAATTCGCGCCCGGACAAAAAAATCGGTCAGGGCGAAAAAAACCTGCTCGGGCGAAAAGGATCATGCACGGGTGAAAAAACCGCACTCGGGCGAAAAAAAACTCACCCGGGCGAAAGCTTGGGCAAAAAATGCCAGCCCGGGCGAAAATTTCATGCCCGGGCGAAAAATTCGCGCCCGGGCGTAAAATTTGTGTCCAGTTGAAAAATTTGCCCCCAGGCAAAAAAAATATGCCAGAGTAAAAAAAATTACGCACCCAAAAAAAATCGTGGTTGGACAATAAAATCAAGTTGGAGATTTTTTTAAGAGATAAACTTTTTTGTTATGAAGAAGTGCTTTTCGAAAAGGTAAAAGTAGTTGACAAGTTACTTTTCCAAAAGATGAGAAAATGAAGTTTTTCGCAGTAGCTTTTCCCAACGGTAGACAATTCAAACGGTTTCTTAAGTGTGATAGTGTTTTCCAGAAAATGAAAAGAAGCTAAAAAAGTCCTCCCAAATAGGCTCTTAATCATTATTACCCTTTCCTGTCGACATTCCCTGGTTCTCTACAAGACGATTTTCGGCCGGCTGTGGTAGGGGCGATCTCATTCCCGCAGTTTAGGGGTAGGGAAGAAGCATCTATCGCAATTTTTGGCGACTTCATCTCCTCCATGCGGCCGCCGTTAGGGCAGAAGCACTGATCGCGCCCCGATTTCATCTCCTCCACGCAACGATAGGGCAGAAGCACCGATCGCGCCTCCGACCTCGTCTCCTCCACGTGCTATCGGTTCTTGCATGCACATTACTACCATTTTGATTCCACTCAAGCACAACAGGTATAATTAAATTTTTGGTCCTGCAATTTGTTGGAAACGTGAATGAGTCCCCGCCTCGGACTACACCTCTAAAAGTACTTAGCACAAAAATCCACAAACCGCCGAGTTCGCCAACTCTAGCCACCTAACCGCGCGAGCTCCCACCTGCGAGACGGCCAACGCGAGACCGCCACTCCGCAAACTCTAACTCGCGGCTCGCACTCGCTCCAACTCGGCAAACTCCTTCTCGCGCGGTCGAACTATTCTACTCGCGCGAGTACACCACCTCGGCGAGTTCACCACTTCTGCGAGACCGCAGCTACGGCGGGTTCCAGCTCGCGCAGCGAGATCAACTCGCGAGACACAACTAGCGAGAGCACCAACTCGCGCAGCGAGATCACCAAGCTGCCCGAACTCGCGAGTACACTCCTTCTACTCGCCCGGATGCCTCCTTCCACTCGCACGGCGACGAACTCAAACCGCCCGGCCAAAATCACTGCCGGCAACTTTCTCTCACTAGACACCTTGGCGCTGCGGCGCTCTCTCCTCTCTCTAAAACTCAAATAAGACTTGGGGAATTTTCTTCACTATTTCATCAATCTTATAAATGAACAAACCAAGCCTTTATATAGGCAATTACAACTAATAGGAAAACGCCAAGTGGCAAAGTAATAAAAGCTAATAAAAGCTATTAACTCTTACCCCCTCATCTACCAACTATCCATCTCCCCAAATTAATTACATTCACTCTCCCTTAATGCAATTAAAAACAAAAACTCATAACTCCCATGCATGTGGGGCCCGGTCAACAAGTCAACTCCAGGAAATCCAACAAACTCCCCCTCAAACTTGGCATAGCATGCCGAGTTTGCCTTTGAGCTTCAGGAACGTGTCCACCTTCAACGCCTTGGTAAAGATGTCCGCCACTTGCTCTCCGGTCGGGCAATACTTGACCTCCACGGTCTTCAGCTCCACCTGCTCTCTCAGGAAGTGATACCTTGTATCGATGTGTTTGCTCCTCCCGTGTAGTACCGGGTTCTTCGCGAGTTGGATGGCCGACATGTTGTCCACCAACATGGTCGTTGGCCCATCCACTCCATGCTGCAAGCTCTCCAACAAATTCCTTAGCCAGATGGCTTGGCAGGTGCCAGCTGCTGCCGCTATGTACTCCGCCTCGCAGGACGATAGAGCTATCGTGGCCTGCTTCTTCGAACTCCAAGAGAACACTCCTGTTCCCATGTTGAAAGCATATCCGGAAGTGCTCTTCCGGTCATTCACATCCCCGCCGTAGTCACTGTCCGAGTAACCTACCAGCGTCAGCTCCTCTCCAGTACCATACTTCAGTCCATGACCTCTCGTCCCATTGATGTACCTCAGGATCCTCTTCGCTGCAGTGAAGTGGTCTTCCTTTGGCTCCTCCGAGTGCCTACTCACCACCCCGACCGCATACATAATATCTGGTCGGGTGAAGGTCAGGTAGCGCAGACTACCCACCAAGCTCTTGAATAAAGTGGAGTCCACCGCTCCTTCCTTCGACTCCTTGCTCAGCTTTATTCCCGGGTCGGCAGGAGTGGAGATAGGCTTGCTATCCTCCATCCTGAATTTCTTCAGAATCTCCTCCGCATACTTCTTCTGGGATATGAAAATCCCGTCTTCTCCCTGTTTCACTTCCACCCCCAGGAAATAACTTAGCTCTCTTAAGTCAGTCATCTCAAACTCCTTCTTCATCATCTCCCGGAACTCATCAAACATGGTAGCATTGTTCCCCGTGAAGATCATGTCATCCACGTAGAGACATATTATCATCATGCCTCCATCCTTATCCACCTTGGTATAAAGAGCGTACTCATGCGGGCTCTTTTGATAGCCATGCTTTTGCAGGAAAGCATCTATCCTCCCGTTCCATGCTCTTGCTCCCTGCTTCAACCCGTAGAGTGCCTTCACCAACTTGCAGACCTTCCTCTCCTGTCCCTTCACCACATACCCTGGAGGCTGCTCGATGTATACTTCCTCCTCCAGGTACCCGTTCAGGTAGGCAGAGACAACATCCATCTGCATGATCTTCCACCCATGATGTGCAGCTAGGGCGATGATCAAGCGGATGGTGTCAATCCGTGCTACAGGGGCGAACACCTCATCATAGTTGACCCCTTGAACTTGGCGGTAGCCCTTCACGACTAGCCTCGCCTTGTGCTTCTCCACGCCTCCATCTTTATTTTTCTTCACCTTGTACACCCACTTCATCCCGAGGGGTTTGTGGCCAGCAGGAGGGTCGACCAGCTTCCAGGTCTCATTTTTCTTGATGGAGGCGATCTCCACATCCATCGCCTTCCTCCAGCTTTTCTCCTTTGCGGCCTCATCATAGGAGCACGGCTCAACATCTGCCAAAAGACAATATAGAGAAAAATTGTTAAGGGTCGGAGCCGTCTCCTCATAAATTTCATCCAGCCTCCTCATCCTGGGCTGAGGACGGTTGTCCTTGCTCCCGCTGGTGCTTGCTCCACCAGAGCCGCCTTCACTTGTACTTGCACCACTAGAGTAAGGGGTGAGAGCTCCCCCTGAACCTCTGCTTGGTGGTGATGGTGGCTCTGCTCCACCCATCTCGGCTTCAGCCTCTTCTCAACCTTCTTCCTCATCATCCTCGTAGAACATCCCCTTGGTGTTCTTCACCTCCTCATTCCAACTCCAGCAGCTTCCTTCTTCAAACACCACATCTCTAGAGATGATGGCTTTCCCTGTCTCCGGGTTATACAACTTGTAAGCCTTGCTCGCAGGAGCGTAGCCTACAAAGATGCATCTCTCGCTCCGGTCATCTAACTTCCTCCTCCTCTGGTCAGGGATGTGAGCATAAGCAACACACCCGAAGACCCTCAAATGCTTCACGTTGGGCTTCCACCCACTCCAAGCTTCAAAGGGTGTCTTGAACTTCACACTCTTTGTTGGACAACGGTTCAGCACGTACACTGCCACCTGCACTGCTTCCGCCCAATACTTCTTTGGCAACCCCTTGCCCTTCACCATACTCCTCGCCATGTTCATGATGGTAAGGTTCTTTCTCTCCGCCACGCCATTCTGCTGAGGCGAGTATGCCGCCGTCAGCTGATGAGAGATCCCCCATTGCTTACAGTACTCATCAAACAGCCTAGAGGTGTACTCCCCACCCCTATCCGTTCTGAGCACCTTCAGCGGTTGACCGCTCTCCTTCTCAGCCATTGCCCGGAACTCCTTGAACTTCTCCAGTGCCTCAGCCTTCTCCCTTAGAAAGTACACCCAACACTTCCTGCTGAAGTCGTCGGTGAATGTGATGTAGTATCTGCTTCCACCTATTGAAGTGGTCTCAAACGGACCAGCGATGTCCGAGTGAACCAGCTCCAACGGCCTTGTTGCTCTCCGAGACTTGCCACCCTCAAATGTCTCCCTTCTTTGCTTCCCCTTCGTGCATGCCTCACAGACCCTTTGAGGAGGTGTGATCATAGGCAGCCCTTCCACCATCTTGGATCCAGACAGCAGCTTCAGGCTTGTGAACCCCAGATGCCCCATCCGGTGGTGCCACAGCCAAGCTTCTTCCTCCTCTTCAGTCCTCGCGAGACATGTCGTCTCCTTCACATTCATGCTCAAAGTAAAGAGACGATTCGTCATCATCTTCACCCTCACCACTTCTTTCCCTTGACCATCCTTCATGGCTAGCGTGCCATCCCGCAGTAGGACCCGGTAGCCCTTCTCCACCAGTTGCCCGAGACTTAGGATATTACTCCTCAAGCCAGGCACGTAGAAAACGTCGTTGATGAGCACCTCCTTCCCATTCAACACAACTGCCACTACTCCTCTTCCTTCAACTGAAATCTTAGAAGCGTCGCCGAAACTCACCTCACCACCATTTGGTTCAAGGCTCGTAAACAGCTCCTTCTCTCCGCACATGTGATTACTGGCTCCGGTGTCCAAGTACCATGTTCCATTCCTTCCGCCTCCAGCCCCTTGGACGGTAAGGAACATCATCGGGTCGCCTCCCGTGTTGCTCGTCTCCGCATAATGGTTGGCATCTCCTCCCTTCCTAGGAGCCCAACAATCGTAGCTCATGTGCCCGAACTTGCCACAGTTGTAGCATTGAGTCTGGGACATGTCTCCTCTTCCTCCTCTGCCTTGACCTCTGCCTTGGTCTCTTCCCTGACCTCTACCTTGGCCCCTTCCTTGGCCTCTTCCTCTGCCTCCTGCGTCGTGTCTCCAACCCTGAGGTTGCTCCACCTCACGCTGGTTGTACTGATTCCTTCCAAAGTCTCTTCCACCTCTTCCTGCTCTACCTCTGCCTTGGTAGCCTCGGCCATGCTGGCCTCCTCCTCTTCCAGAGCTCTCTCCAAAATTGAGCTGAGTCTGAAGTGCTTTCCCTAAGCCACTCGACTCCTCCTCATCTTGCACCATCCGATACTCATGTGCTTGTAGCGATCCTATCAGTTCATCCGCCGTCATCACTGTGAGGTCCTTCGATTCTTCGATGGCCACCACCACGTGTCGGAACTTCTTAGACATAGAGCGCAGGAGCTTCTCCATGAAGCTGACCTCGTCTATCGTCTCCCCGTTTCTCTTCATTTCATTTGTGAGCGTCCGCAGACGGGTCACATAGTCACCCACCTTCTCCGAGCCTTGCATCCTCATCACCTCATACTGGACTCGGAGGGTTTGCAACTTCACCTTCTTTGCCTTGTCCACTCTTTGCATGGAGTGCTGCAGTATCTCCCAAGCTTCCTTTGAAGTCTCGGCATCCGAGATCTTCTCAAATGTAGCTTCATCCACCCCTTGGTACAAGATGAACAATGCCTTCTTGTCCTTCTTCTTGGTTTCTCTCACCGCCATCCTTTGAGCGTTAGTCAACGCGGCTTCTGCTTCCGCAGTAAGCTCCTCAACGCCATCCTCTACTACCTCCCACAACTCCTTGGAGGCTAGTAGTACTCTCATCTGAATGCTCCAATTCCCGTAGTTCGTCTTGCTCAACTTGGGGACCTGCCCCGGCATTCCGCTTCCCATCTCCATCACTACTCTTCACAAACACAACTTCCAGGAGTCTCCGAACCTCCCTCTGATACCACTTGTTGGAAACGTGAATGAGTCCCCGCCTCGGACTACACCTCTAAAAGTACTTAGCACAAAAATCCACAAACCGCCGAGTTCGCCAACTCTAGCCACCTAACCGCGCGAGCTCCCACCTGCGAGACGGCCAATGCGAGACCGCCACTCCGCAAACTCTAACTCGCGGCTCGCACTCGCTCCAACTCGGCAAACTCCTTCTCGCGTGGTCGAACTATTCTACTCGCGCGAGTACACCACCTCTGCGAGTTCACCACTTCTGCGAGACCGCAGCTACGGCGGGTTCCAGCTCGCGCAGCGAGATCAACTCGCGAGACACAACTAGCGAGAGCACCAACTCGCGCAGCGAGATCACCAAGCCGCCCGAACTCGCGAGTACACTCCTTCTACTCACCCGGATGCCTCCTTCCACTCGCACGGCGACGAACTCAAACCGCCCGGCCAAAATCACTGCCGACAACTTTCTCTCACTAGACACCTTGGCGCTGCGGCGCTCTCTCCTCTCTCTAAAACTCAAATAAGACTTGGGGAATTTTCTTCACTATTTCATCAATCTTACAAATGAACAAACCAAGCCTTTATATAGGCAATTACAACTAATAGGAAAACGCCAAGTGGCAAAGTAATAAAAGCTAATAAAAGCTATTAACTCTTACCCCCTCATCTACCAACTATCCATCTCCCCAAATTAATTACATTCACTCTCCCTTAATGCAATTAAAAACAAAAACTCATAACTCCCATGCATGTGGGGCCCGGTCAACAAGTCAACTCCAGGAAATCCAACACAATTTTGGTCCTGCCTGCACATTACTGCCAATTATCTTCGTCTTCTATTTTATTCTCTACACGCAGAATTAAAATTTTATTCTCTGCACATCACCGTCAATTTTTTACTTAAAATGTCGCCTAATTATATTACTTTGAGCTCCCCATTTCCTTTGTATCATTGTGTTTATATAGAGCACTGTTCATAACTCCAATTACTTTGCTTACCCGTGTATTCATTCTTCATTACACACATCAAACCCCAAATTCAACTTGCAATGGGTTTTTTGTACAAGCTAAATTGCATTCTTCACTCTATAGTTTACTTCAAGTCTGTCTATCTTATGTTCCAAAAATCCAAATGAGAGCTAGATCACTGATGAGAAATTTTTTGCTTAATTTTGATTATAAAACCTTGTCTTGTTAATGCAGGAGTGACTCATTTAAAATGGAAGCTCACATAGGTTTAACTGAGAAGCACTTGGACATAGTACCAACATGCGATAAAGAGCTTAAGCCCTTCATAGGTCGTAACTTCAATCCAAGAATTTGAAGATTGCTATAAAACATATGAACGTACTGTTGATTTTAGTGTCCGTAGTTGGACTTGCAAAAAGGATAAACATTGTGATTTAATTTATAAATATTTTGTCTGTTCAAAGGAAGATGATAAATCTAAAAAACAATTGTTAGAAAAGTACTGAGAATGGAAAAAGAGTTAAGCGGAAAAAGAATAATTACAAGAGAGGGTTGTAAAGCTACTGTTGGTGTTAAGAGGATTGAAGAAAATAAATATAAAGTGTTTACTTCTCAAGAAAGCCATACTCATAAACTATATACATCCCGGAAAAAGCATTTTTTATGGTCAAACAGAAAGGTGGACAATGCTCAAAAAAATTACTAGAATTAATAATCATATATTATCTGTTACTTTCACTGCGGGCTTCTTAGCTGATGAAAAATTTGAATCATTTGAATAGTTGTTTGAGAAATTCAATGATTGTATGGGTGGTAATAAACCTTCACTAATTGTGACTAATCAAGACCTTGTAATTAGAAGTGCTATGGTAAAGTGTTTTCCAACTTTTAGACATCGATTTTTTATGTGCCATATAATGAAAAAATTATCTAAAAAAGTTGGTGGGACGTTAAACTCAGACATCTCATTCCAAAACCGTTTTAAAGCTTGTGTTTGGCATTCAGAAACTATTGAAGAGTTTGAGTCATCATGGAAATCTATTATAGAAGATTATGATTTAACCAAAAATGATTGGTTAGCGCACATGTTTGAACTCTGTTTAATATGGATTCCACTATATTTGAAAGGAACATTACTATCTGGCTTATTACGATCACATCCAGATCCGAGAGTGAAAATTCATTTTTAAATCATTTTGTAAACAACATATTGAGTTTGATTGAATTTAATTCCAAATTTGATAGTGTTATTGATGCACAAAGACAAATTTCTTGAAGCAAATCATGACACATTATAAGAAAAACCAAAGTAAAAAACCGGTCTATGGTTAGAAAGGAATGCAAGTGATATATACACACGTTCTAATTTTTATCTGTTCCAAGATGAATTATGGATTACTTGTGTTGGTTGTATGATTAAATCTTCAGAGAAAATTGATGAAGAGTGGACAGTTGAAAGTTTTTAAATTCAAGGGTAGTTAATCACCTAGAGGGGGTGAATAGGTTATAACAGTCTTTTTGATTTCCTTGAAATCTTTAACTGATTTAATCCCTACTGAATTTACTTATTTATGCTTTCAAGAAAGTAACACATAGCACACCGGATATTTATAGTGGTTTCCTAGTGTATGGGTACATCCATTGTCCCTCTCCGCATTTTTAACAGTATGTTAGACAAGGCACTTCTCCAAACTTTGGCTTCTCATAAATTATAACACGATCACACCGGATCACTCAGTCTCCACTGAGACTTATAACACAGGCACTCATCCCACCACACAGTAATCACCTAATCACCTAACACAGGCAAAAATGCTCTCAATATAGGCTAGGAGATCAGCCCCACACAGATCCAACACTGAATCCTCACACAGCCTTTATAATTTAGGCCTTACAACACAGATCCTACACAGCCTATGTAACCTAGGCCTATACACAGATCTTTGAATAGATCCACCAGAAATTGAGTTGGATGATGATTTGACTCAAGAGAAATTAATCTCTGAGTCAATTGCTTCCAGAGCTGAGAGAATCTCAGCCCTATCTTCTCCATAGCAATAAGAAAGAATATCTTCAATGATCTGCGGCTTGTGTTGGAAGTTCTTCAGAATCTTGATTCTGATCTTGCTGATGAAAGGGGGGAAAACAATCTTTAATCAGCTAACATGTAAGGCAGATAGTAATTCCTCAGCCTTCCCTTCTGTTCAGAGAGAATTCGGAACATATATCTTCTTCTTCTTTGATTCAGAGAATGATCTTCAGATTTGGCTCAGATTGAATCGAGAAGCAACTTTCAGTTAGGGCTTGCCTGACTGATTCCTCTTCCTCCGAGTAATCCTTTATACTTACTGAAGTGGATGTCGATTGCTTTAGCTATCTCAGAAACCTTCAGATTCTTCGAATTGAAGCTTTTGTTTCTGCAACAATGGCGGGTGAAGACAACGAACTCCCACTCCTCTTTTTCGAAATGAATTGATCTGTCAAAAAGTTTTTTCGATCTAGATCTCAGCTTCCATTTATAATCCTGTCATCTGGCGAGTTGATTGACACGTGTCATTGCTTTAACGGCTGATTATATCCTTAGCTTTACAGATTGAGATAAACTGCAGACTGACGACAACGTTAGAGATGATCTACATCACTTTCATAATGAAGTTGAAATTCATTGACTTGTTGATTTTTCTGGCGTTACCCCTTTGTGGACTTAGCCAAATTCTCAGAATCCACTCTGGTGTTGAGTGATGTTGAGTGAATGAGCAATACTCAATGAATCTTGACTTAGAAAATTTTCAGCTCTGCTAGGCGTTGAGTGAATGACCTTCACTCAACGCTTTTAGACTTAGCTTACTCTCTTGCTTCTTCAGCAACCTTGACGTTGAGAGCATTGAGTAAACTGGCTTCACTCAACGATTCTAGACTTAGAATAGTTTTGTTCTGCCTGATGGGATTGAGTGTATTGACTTCACTCAACAATTCTGACCTGGTGGCGTTGAGTGTGTTGACTTCACTCAACGATTTTGGACTTAGAATAATTCTTCTCTGCCTGATGGTGTTGACATCTTTGAGTCTTCACTTCAATTCTTCATTGTGTTGAGACAGTTGTATTGTCTCGACACTAATGTCCTGAGCTTTAAGGTGTCGAGATATTTGACTTGTCTCGACACTGCTGACTTAATCTTCAAGGCGTCGAGATAATTGAATTGTCTCGATACAACAGACTTGATCCTTCAAGGTGTCGAGATAACTGACTTGTCTCGACACTGCTGTCTTGAATCTTCAAGGTGTCGAGATAACTGAATTGTCTCAACACAGCTGACTTGATCCTTTAAGGTGTCGAGATAAATGACTTATCTTAGCACTGCTGTCTTGAATCTTCAAGGTTTCGAGATAACTGAATTGTCTCGACACCGCTGACTTGATCTGTCGACACATCTCCTACAAAGGTGTCGACATAGTTGTGAAGTATGTCGACACTTTTGTACTTAGTCATTTTTTTCTTTGACTGTCCTGATTTCACTCGACATTATTAGTTGTATGGTGTTGAGTGTATAAGCCTCACTCAATGCCCGTGGACTTAGTCATTTTTCATGCTTCTCCAGCAACAACCTTGATGTTTGGCATTGAGTGAGCTTGCCACAATAATGCCTGTGGACTTAGGCAAATTCGTACCTATCCAGTTAGCTTCTTTGAGTCCACCTATCAATGTCACTTGAACCACTTGTCCAATAAATATGACAGACCAACCTGCATACATGAAATTAAACATACATTAAATTCAAATATGTGTATACCATCGACTTGTTTGACTTCTTACAAATCTAAGACATTGAGACCAATGTACCCAACAATCTCTCCCTATTTGAAGAAGTCAAAACACCACTTAAAAAACCTTTGTCAATGATATACACTAACATATGCAACAATAATATCAATAATGTATTAAACTAAGAGCAACAAGAGTTACCACATTTTCCATTGTGCTCCCCGTGCTTTGCTGCATCCTTTTCCCTATGTATAGGAATACCAATTGCAAACCATTTGGTTGCACCCACTACAATAGCTTCTTCCTACTATAGCTGCTTCACCTGCCCCCCCCCCCCCTGTACTGCTACTTTGCTACTTCTTCCCCTTTTTGACTTCTGTGAAATAGTTAGGGAGCAACAGACTATCTTTTATTATCTAATCCTTTTTTATGAGTATAGATAAACAACTAGTGCTGGAATAGCTCCCACTGAGTAAGAGCACTGACTATTAACTCGTTTGGCAGTCACTTTAGTCCAATCTAACCTGCAAGATGAAATATTTCCTGCTACAAAAAAATATGAAGAGCAACTGAAGCTATACCAAGTTCAACATACCCAATTCAAACTTGAAAGTGTTGAACTTTGCTTCATCTAGTGACTTGGTGAAGATATCAACCACTTGCTTGTATGTTGGGACAAATTCAAGACTAATATCCTCACATTCCACATGTTCTCTTATAAAGTGATATCTAATCTATATGTGCTTAGTCCTGCTATGTGATACAGGATTCCTAGCTATAAAGATATCACTAGTAGAATCATAAAACAAGGAGCTTTTACTTATCTGGAGGTTATAGTTCTGGAGTTGATGCTAAATCCACAGCAATTGTGCACAACAGCTTACTACAGCTATGTATTCTGATTTTGTAGTAGAAATAGATGCACTTGTCTGCTTCTTGCTGCTCTAGGACACTAGCCTTCTACCGAGAAATTAACAGGAACCTGAAGTACTTTTCTTGTCCTCTCTACAGCCTACAAAGTCTACATCTGAATAACATATTAGCTCAAAATCCCTATTCCTAGGGTACCATAGGCCAAGATCTGGTGTGCCCTTTAAATATCTCAAAATCCTCTTAACAACAAAGTAATGAGTCTCTTTAGGGCATGCCTGATATCTAGCACATACACATATAGCATACATGATGTCTGACTTACTAGCAGTGAGGTATAAAAGAGATCCAATTATTCCTCTATATAAAGTCTGATCAACAGGTTTACCTGCCTCATCTTTGTCTAAAGACATATTTGATCCCATGGGAGTTTTCATGGTGGAAGCATTCTTCATCCCAAATTTTTTAATCAACTCCCTAGTAAACTTAGACTGGGATATGGATAATCCATTATCAGTCTGTCTTACTTGGATACCCAAGAAGAACTTAATTTCAGCCATGTTGCTCATCTCAAACTTCTCTTGCATAAGTTTGGCAAACTTTATGCAAATGTTGTCATCAGTAGATCCAAAGATAATATCATCAACATATATCTAAACTAGGATGATCTTGCCCTTAGATTCTCTTAGGAATAGGGTCTTGTCTATCTTCCCCCTTGAGAATTTATTTTCAATGAAGAAGCTAGACAATGTCTCATACCATTCTTTAGGGGCTTGCTTTAGCCTATATAGAGCTTTTCTTAGTCTATAAGCATAATTAGAAAGGCTTGGAACAACAAAACCTGGAGGCTATTCAACATATACTTCTTCCTTCAAGTCTTTATTCAGGAAGGCTGACTTCACATCCATCTGGTAGACGTTGAAACCTTGGTATGCAGCATATGCAAGGAATAATCTGATAGCTTCTAGTCTTGTTACAGGGGAAAAGGTTTGATCAAAGTCAATACCTTCTTCTTGTTTGTACCCCTGAGCTACCAGCCTAGCTTTGTTCTTAACTATAATGTCATTTTCATCAAGTTTATTTCTGAAGATCCACTTGATTCTAATGAAATTATGTCCTTGAGATCTAAGAACTAACTTTCAGACCTTACACCTTTTAAATTGGTTCAATTCCTCTTGCATTGCTACAATCAAGAACTAGTCTTTGTTAGCCTCATCAAATTTCTTTGGCTCCATTTGTGACAGGAAACTGGAGTACATTGCTGTGTTGAGACATTTGCTCCTTGTCACTACTCCTTGCCTTGCATCACCAATAATCTGATGTCATGGATGATCCTTCAAATGTCTTACTGCTGGAGGAAGTATTGCTTCATCATCATGCTCTTCATAATTCAGATTTTCATCCACTTCCTGTATTCCTTGTGCTTCATATTGAATGCACACACCCTCAACTTTATTTTGAATTGTTGGAGCAGCTTCCTTGAGAGTGAGCTTATCCAAGACTAGTTCAGTACCTACAGAACTAGAAGAAGAGCTTGACATCTCATTGTTAATCATATTTGACTCCTCAAATACTACATTAACTGACTCCTCTACAACTTTACTTGTCAAGTTATAGATCCTATAAGTCTTACTATGATTGTTATACCCAACAAAGATCCCATCATAGGACTTGGCAGCAAACTTAGTTATATAGGATTTCTCATTGTTGAGCACAAAGCAATTGCTCCCAAAGATTTTGAGATATGCAAGGTTTGGTTTTCTGCCCTTCAAGATCTCATAGAGAGTCTTTTTGTGGATCTTGGTGATAAAAGCCTTGTTGAGGACATGACAAGCTGTGTACACAGCCTCAGCCCAGAAGTATTCTGGGAGAGAGATGTCATTCAGTAATGTTCTACCAGCCTCTATGAGAGTCTTATTCTTCCTTTCAGTAATACCATTTTGCTGGGGTGTTCTTGGAGAGGAAAACTCTTGTTGAATCCCAAGTTCTTCACAAAACTTTGTCATGCATTCAGATTGAAACTCAATCTCATGGTCACTTCTGATTTTGACAACAGTACTGTCCAGCTCATTCTGTATTTGCTTGACAAATGTCTTGAAGACATCATGGATTTCGGACTTTTCCTTAAAAAGAAAACCCAAGTAAATCTGGAAAAGTCATCAATATTCACAATGGTATAGACTTTCTTACCTAAACTTTGAACTGGCATTGGACCAAACAAGTCCATATGCAAGAGATATAAATACCTCACAGAATCTTTAGTCTCAATGCTTTTGAATAAAGCTTTGGTCTGCTTGCCCTTTTGATATGCAGAGCAAATGCTCTCCTTAGTACATTTCATGTTAGAGTCATTCCTAACTAACTCTTTACTATAGAGCTTACCTATAGTCTTATAATTCAAATGAGCTAACCTCTTGTGTCATTTGACACAGTGTGTGACTTTCTCATTTTCAACTAGGCAAATAGGAGAGTTTAAAGTTAGATAAAGAAAATTTAGACAATAAACATTCTCACTCCTAGTGCTAGTTAAAATGACCTCTTGGTCACTTGATCTCCTAATATGACACTTATCCTTGTGGAAAGATATGACATAACCAAGATCACATATTTGACTTATTCTTATAAGGTTGTGTTGCAACCCTTCCACATAAGCCACTTTTGTGAATGTGATTAAGACATTTGTAACCTTGGGTCCATCCTTTACTGGAATGAATTCCTTCAGATTACTCTTTGTTCTAGTCATGTGCCTGGAACAACCACTGTCTAAGTACAATATAGGGGTATGGAAACATGAACTAACTTGCAAAACATATTTATTTTACCTTAGGATACCAATATCTATTGGATCTTTGGTGCATGTTAGTCTCAAAATGGACATGTCTACCAGTAGATTTTCTAACTGGTAGACTAACTTTAGCTCTGGACACACTCTGGTTGTACCGACAATCAATGGCAGAGTGGCATATCTTGCCATAGCACCAGCACTCATGAAGGTTATTTCTTCTTTTCTGAGCTGGAATGCTGGCAATGTTGACAGCAACTATCAGTTTAGAAGGTACAACATCGGTCCTGTTCTCTTGTTTCCGAGCCCCTATCTGACTAGAGGTGGGTCTGGCAATAGACGTGTTTGGAATATCTTGAGCTAGACCAGCAGTTGCCTTCTTTTCAGAAAGCATACTCTTGATGGTCTCTGAGATGCCCAAGTCTCGTCTACTAACAGACTTTCCCTTGGTCTTAGAATGGGTTGGAATATTTTGAGAACATGCTACAGCTTTACCTTTAAGTGAGGAGGCTGATGCACCAAAAACAAATGGTCCAGAAGGGGCCATTTGACATTCCTCATGGGGAGCCTTGAAGAAACTTTACCCACTGATATATCTTCCACCATAGTGGAAACCACCTTTGTTCTCACTAGTGGGCCTACCATTCATCCAGTGACCATGGATGCTCTCATGGTCATACCTATTAGAGGGTAGTACCACTTGAAAGATAATCCTATGGGTAGATAATCACTTAGAGGGGTGGATGAATATGTGACTTTTTAAAATACTTTAGCAATACTTTATCACTTAACTATTTCAGCAGTTACAAAACTCAGATCACAGCACAAGCAAAAGCAATCTATAGCACACTGTACACAAAGAATTTATAATAGTTCCCCTATCTAGGGTACATCCACTTTCCCCTTCTTCCTCACTAGTAATGTGCTAGATAAGGTTATATCTCCTCCTCTTTAACTCAGATCCAAAGATCCTACAGTCTCAGTTTCTGTTAAGAAACCTAAACTCAGACCAACAGGTCCTACCTCAGAGATTCTCCCAATCTCCTACCTCAGGTCCCTCAAGAACCCTACCTCAGCCTTTATAAATTAGGCTTACAACTCAGTGATTCATTCAAACCACCTATCTCAGGTCCCTCAAGAACCCTACCTCAGCCTTTATAAATTAGGCTTAAAACTCAGAGATTAGATCTCCTACCCACTCAGATCTCAAGGAGATCTTACAAAATTAAGAGGTAAAAATATAAATAATAATCTTCAAAAAATAGGAATTCTGTAATCTGACTTATTTATTAGCACAGATTCTTCAAATCAGCAGCAATGAATTTCTTCTTGATAAATTGACTTGCTGAAAAGTTGCTTCTCTAGATCTGCAATCTTCTTGAAGTTGATCGGCTCGATTTCCTTGAAGAAATTATAGAACAGATCCACCTTAATCTTCAGATCAACTTGGTGAAAGGATCTGGAGATTTTCTTGAAGACCTTTGTCTTTTTCCTCCTCCTTGGGATTGTAATAAGAATGAGAATTTCTATTTGCTTGATCAATTATTTCTCTTCTGTTAGTATAGACAACCCCTCTATTTATATCCTTCATGGATGGCTGGTTACTGAATGATGACATCAACATCTGAAATCATACTTCAAATCCTCCCTCAGACTGTTTCTATTGAAATATCTTATTCCTGTAGCTGATGTGACAATTCAGACTTATCTTGACACTTTTGTGTTGACTCTGCACATTTTCTGAAACATAAGTGTCGAGATGTCCAAAGTGTGTGTCGAGACTTCTTAGCAATCTCGACACAATTCTACTTGGAAGAATTTTCATCTAAAACTTGAAAGTGTCGAGACAGTTGACTTGTCTCGACACAAGCGTTGTCTGTGTCGACATCTTTTAATTCTGTCTTATGTCGAGATAGTTGGATTGTCTCAACACAACTGTCTGCCTGATGTCGGAATGTCTATGTTTTAATTCTCCATTGTGTCGAGACAGTTGATTTGTCTCGACGCAATTTTACTTAGTAAAATTTTCTGTCTTCTTTGTGTCGAGACAATTGTATTGTCTCGACACAACTGCTTTAAGCTTTATAGTGTCAAGTAAGCAGAATTAGTCTTCAAGGTATCGAGACAACTGACTTGTCTTGACACAGCTATCTTGAATCTTCTATGTGTTGAGTTAACTGACTTGTCTCGACGCAACTTCTGCAAAAGTGTTGACATAGTTGAAGTGTGTCAACACTTTTGTACTTAGCCATTTTTCTGCACTGGAAGTTACTGAATGTAGACTGTGCTGACTTCACTCAGCACTTTGCTGACTCCACTCGACACTTTTGTTACTTAGACAATTTTTCTTCAAAGTCTAGTCAGCTTCTTGTGTCCACCTATCCAATCAATATGAAATAGACAACCTGCATACATAAACTAAAATATACATCAAATATAAATACGTGTATATCATTGAGTTGAAATGGCTTCTTCAAATCAAGTACATTGAGTCCAATGTACCCAACAATATCCACCTATTTGGAGAAGTCATAACCCCAATTCTATGATATACACTTCAATACCAAAATATGATAATTAAAATATATGGGAAAAGAATGCTGAGCAAAATATAAAAGGTACACAACAATAATAACACAGATAACACTAAGTGCAACCAAATCTTTCATTTAAATTTGTTCAAGGATTACATTTGTTTGATTTGTTACACTGATCTAAAAGTAAAGTTACATAATGCCTAGAAAACATATTCTAAGAACCCTCTGGTTCTTTGATGAGTATATCTTTTCCATATTGTATCTTTACTTTTACTTCAGGCACCTTGTCATCTGCTAACTTTTTGCCTTTGTCAATCTTGGATTTGGAGATCTATTCTGCCTTGAGCCTCTGTCTTTCAAAATAGTGATAAGGCTTGGGGAAATATTTACTGGGCTCAACTGAATTAGCTAGAATCTTCCATGTCTTCAGATCATGTCTGAATCTTTGGATGACTTCCTGCTGCTTTAAATGCTTAGCCCATTCTTACTCTGTAAACCATTCCCCTGTTAGTGACATTAGTATTAATTGCTTTCCAAGCAGTGAGGATAATTGATCTAGAAGTTGGGCTCCAGTATTCAAAGTCTGGCCTAGCTTCAGCTTGTTCCGTGAACCTTTTCTTTGATAGCTGAGCTTCTTTTTCTTTCAGCAAAGCAGAATCAGACATTTGCACTTCTTGACATACTATATTTTGAACTTGTGGAGGAGGACTGTACATTGTTTGGACAGCAGATTGAATATTTTCAAAAGGAACTTGTGCAAGAGGATTGTACATGTTTGATTGCACACCAGTATGAGTAGCATGCTCAAAAGCTATTGACTGGCAACCAGACTCAGCAGTTTGGTATTCATCATACCATAGGGGAAGATGGCCTAGAGTGTCTCTAATGTTATTTGATATCCAAGTAGCATTCTCAGAGCTAGCCTTTATTATAACCCTCTCCCCCTTTATGACTTTTCTTTCCATATGATCTCTCAGATCATTCTTATGAAACCTTACTTGACCATCTAGATAATGTATTTCTGATGTTATAGAATTCTTTACTTTCAATAAATGGTCACCTAATTCCATGTCAGAAGCTTTGATGTCTCTAATCAATGAGGCTGAATGAGCTGTAAGTTTGGTCTCAATATCCTGGGAGGTTGAAGCAAGCTTTGTCTCTAAAGCAGTAGTTTGTTTCTTAATTTCTTCCAAAGTTGTATTATGCATAATTATCATATTTTCATTCATCCTGTTTTGATTCTCCATGGCATAGCATTGTTTTATAGCTATTTCATCTTCAGTTTCCTTTGCTTCTTGCTGCTGTTTTGCAATATATACCACAATATTTGCTCCCCTCTAGAAGAAATCTGTCATGTCTGTCTTTAGAAGATTCACTTCAAATCTAATAGACTTTATGCCCTGAGCCGGTTTAAACTGCAGCTCCTTGTTACTTTCATCTACATATTTCTCAAGATGTGTCCTTTGCTGATCGAGCATAATCTGAAGTTGAACTATAATTGAACTTAAATCTACAGATGGAGTAGGAGTTAGTTCAGGCTGAATAATCCTTTTATAACTCATGCTTCTCTTTTTTAGTTCTATTAATTTTCTTTTTTTTTTCAATAGAGTGGATTCTTCATCTTCTGATTCAGAAGAACTTACCATTTCAACAGATTTTTGATGTTCACCACCTTGAGTACTTGGGACTAGATCAGGTAACTCCCCCTTAACCCTTACATCTTATTTATCAATATTGATATCTTCTAAGTTAGCTCCATCTTGCTTAACTTCAACATCAGGGACAAGGTCCTCTGGAGTTGCAGGTTTTCCCCCTGGATATCTATATTTGTATTTAGTAAATCTTCCTCCTCAGTCTCCTTGGAGACTGTATCCAAAATTTCTCTATCAGCCATTTCTTGGTCAGGAACATCTTCTTGTCTTTGAGTTGTATCCAACTCTTGTACTATTTCCATTATGGTTGTATTTACTGTATCCAGATCAACATCTGGCAGTTCATTGAGGTTCTACCCCTCAATTGGATCCCTATCTAGGATTGTCTCCCCCTTCACCTGATCACTTTTTCCAGGTAAGGTCCTTGGAGATTTCTCAGCCATTGTAACATCAGGTCTTTCAGAGGTAGAACTTTCTTGTTCTTTAGATTCATCGGAAGAATCTTCTTCCACAACTACAGCCATCTTCTTTTTCTCATTCTGCTTTACCACTACATGTGTCTCTTTGGATAGAACTCTATCCCACCTAGACAATATTCTCATATCCATTCTCCTCATGTGATTGATCTTGGAGCCAAGCTTGAGGTTGATGTTTTTCGGAATGGCATGAACTAGGTATAAAATCAGTATTCTGCCAATGTTTAGTTTCTGGATACTCTCTGCTATCTTATCAAAGACCACTCTACTCCAGTCAGTCTTGATTTTGAATATTACTCTTGTCATAAGCTAAAACATCTGATCTGATATCCATGTTTTACACAACAAAACCTTCCCAATAATTTTAGATAGGAATTTTCTTTGGGAATTCATACCCTTCCTGTTCAGGGTGCCTCCAACCTCAGTGACTGAAGCCAATCCACACCAATCCTTCAGCAGTGTTGGTGGTGTCTAATTTATCTTCCTGCTTGACTCTTGGTATCTGTAGAACCTTTGCCAATCTCCTGCTTGTGATTTTAACTTTGGCTCCATTCACTGTAGACTTAATCTTTATTGAACTTGAATCCAGTGTTGCATTAGAGAAGAATTCTGATACTTCTCTTTTCTAGATGTTTGTTGGTTCAGAAAGCAGATAATCTAGTCCTGCTTCTTTGATTTGGTCAATGATGTTCCTGATTTCTTCTTGCGTAGAGATGAATCATTGGCGCACGAGTTCATAGCCTTCAAAGATGTTGTCTTCGTTCTTGGGAGCCATTATAGTTGAGAGAAAGGAATGACGAGAGTCGACAAATCAGAATTCTAGGTCTCGACACTCAGGGATCAAAAGTTTAAGAAATCATGAAAGTTTTATTGTCAAATCTTCTTTGAAGTCGAAAAGGCGCTCTGTATTTAGTCTATTCTGAATTTTCTGGTAAATACCTAGTGTCGACACAAGAATACGTTATCTGTCAAGATGTGTCGACACATGTTGACATAAGGATTATGTCTCTCGATACATATACCTTAGGGTCTCGACACCCATATGTCTCGATACCTACTTTAGTGTCTCGACACTTAAAGTTATTCTGTGTCGACACACTTTCATGTGTCTCGACGCATTACTATCTATAGTGTCGACACACTTTCTGGTTTCTCGACACATTACTATCTATAATGTCGACACACTTTCTGGTGTCTCGACACTGACTAGTCAAAATTTTGATTTTCTTAAGTGTAGATTCTTGACACTTATGAAGTTTACCCTTGAAATCTAAATGAGTAGACTTAATTACTAACTAATTAGTTTTATACTTATCTTATAATGGTTTTACTCAAGATTCAATATTCCAAATTCAAATTTGAAGAAATTAAATTTCTCTTCTTCTAGAGCCTTAGTAAAAATATCAGGAATTTATTTGCTTGTTGGAATAAATTCTAAGCTAATATCATCATTTTCTACATGTTCTCTAATAAAATGATATCTAATTTCAATAGGCTTTGTTCTACTATGTGACACAGGATTGTTTGCAATAGAAATAGCATTAGTTGAATCACAAAATAAAGGAATTTTACTTAGCTGTAAGTTGTAATCTTGTAATTGATGTTTAATCCAAAGCAATTGTGCACAATAACTACCAACTGAAATGTACTCAGATTCAGTTGTGGATATAGCTACACATGTTTGCTTTTTGCTGCTCCATGACACCATCCTCCTTCCAAGAAATTGGCATGAGCCTGATGTGATTTTCCTGTCTTCTTTACACCCTGCATAATCTGCATCTAAAAAGCCTGTCAGTTCAAAATCACTATTCCTGGGATATCATAGGCCAAGATTAGGTGTGGCATTTAGATATCTCAATATTCTTTTAACTGTTGTATAGTGAGATTCCTTAGGGCATGCTTGATACCTTTCATATACACAAGTGACATACATTATATCTGGTCTACTAGCTGTTAGATAGAGCAGTGATCTAACTATACCCCTATATAAGGTGATATCAACTGGCTTCCCAGCACCATCCTTGTCTAAAGACATACTGGACCCCATGGGAGTTCTCATTGAAGTGGGTGTTTCTATGCCATACTTCTTGATTAATTCCATGGTGAAATTAGACTGACTAATGAAAAGTTTATCTGAAGTTTGCTTAACTTGGAGACTTAAGAAAAACTTGAGTTCACCCATGTTACTCATCTCAAACTTTCCTTGCATTAATTTGGCAAACTTAGTGTAAAGTGACTCATCAGTAGAACCAAATATAATGTCATCAACATATATTTATACTAAGATGGTCTTGCCTTTTACTTCCCATAGAAATAGTGTTTTGTCTATTTTCCCTCTTGAGAATTTATTCTCTAGAAGGAACTTAGACAGAGTCTCATACCAAGCTTTTGGGTCTTGTTTTAAACCATAGAGAGCTCTTAAAAGCAAATAAATCAACAAAACCTGAGGTTTGCTCAACATAAACTCTTTCTTTAAGGTTACTATTTAGGAAAGCTGACTTTACATCCATTTGGTAAACTTTGAAACTTTTGTAGGCTGCATATGCTAGGAAAAGTCTTATAGCCTCCAATCTAGCCACCGGTGCAAAGGTTTGATCAAAATTTATCACCTCTTCTTATTTATATCCCTTTGCAACCAGACTAGCTTTGCTTCACTATTAGAAAACAGACTTGTAGCCACGACAGATTATCGTGTCTAAAAGTCCAAAACTGTGGCTAATAACTTTTAGCCACGGCCTACCCACGACAAATGGGCGTGGGAAATGCGAGCGTGGCTAATAGTATTAGCCACGCTCAATCCGTGGCAAATAAGTTATTATCCACGGTTCAATTGTCGTGGCTAAAAGCTCCTTATTTTCCACGGTTCAATTGCCGTGGCTAAAGGGCCTATAACAAACGATAATGCCTAATATAAAAAAGATTCGGTCGTACGCCGCCGCCCGGCCACCGACGCCACCGCCCGGCCGCATACGCTGCCGCCGCCGCCGCTTGCGAGCCGATTTTATTTCAAACATTAATTTAGAATAGGAAATATAAACCCCAAATTGATCTTTTAGTTGGCGGTGTGGGACTAAAAAAACCCAACTTTTTGCCAGGAATTAGGCTTCCGTGGCTAATACTAGATTATTAGCCACGAAACAGGCAAACCGTGGCAAAAAGTTAGGTTATTTGCCACGGTTTAGTCATCCGTGGCTAATACTAGCTTATTAGCCATGTAATAGAAACTATGGCTAATACTTCATTATTAGCCACTGTTTTCCCCCGTGGCAAAACAACGGTGGCTAAAAGTCATTTTTCTATATATCTGTTTGGTTCATATGATGTTACAGTCATCTGGTCTGGAAACCAGCTTCCAGACATTGTATCTCTTGAACTGCTTCAATTCTTCCTGCATTGCACCAATCCAAAATGGATCCACATTAGCTTCTTCAAATTTCTTTGGTTCTATTTAGGACAAAAAACTTGAGTACATCACAGTGTTGTGATGTTTTCTTCTTGTGGTCAAACCTTCTACAGCATCTCCTATGATCAATTCCCTTGGATGGTCCCTTAGATGTCTGATGACAACAGGTAATATGATTTCTTCTCCTACACCACCTGCATTATGCTGAGTTTCTTCTCCTTGTTGTTCCTGTGCATGCACCTCCTTAACTATGTTGATTTCATCTTGCATATTCTGGCTTGTTGGAATATTATCTTCTATAGTCAGCTCCTTTAGTTTCAAGTCTTCACCTATTGTGCTTGATGAACCATAACCTTTGGTTATTCCTTTGTCAGCTCCACCAAAGATCACATTTGGTCCATTCTTCATGTGGATAAATTCCCTCAAATTACTTCTTGTTTCATTCATGTGTCTGGAACACCCACTATCCAAGTACCAGATTGGTCTATCTCTAGTGCTTGGACATTCCTACAAAATAAGAATTTATTTTTCCTTAGGAACCAAAGTTGTTTTGGGTCCTAAGTTCTTGTTAGTTGTGGCTCTATTGAAACCACCAGTGAGCTTCTTAACTGGATATATTTTCTGAATATGAGACTGATGGCCCGCGAACAAACTCTTATTTAGGTGGTTGGTTCGATTAGTCGAACGTCGCAGACTTGCTAAAAATCGAGTTTTTAACGAAAGGAGGCAAGTGCACCTATCTCAAGTAGTACTCGATATTCGGGGGAATACTGAGGTTGTATAATTCTCGGGGTCTGTTGACTATTTCTACTCCTTCCGGAGGGACTATTATTTTACCGAAAACAACTTGTCGGGTTTTAGTTAATTAAAGAGGTTAAAAGAGAAAGTTGTAAAAAAACTTCGAAAATATTCGATGAAGGGTTAATGCTCGGCATCGAATCAGATCGAAACTAAAACAACTCTTAATAATTATAGAACTTAGTTTTCAAATTAATTAAAGGAAACTGGCTGTGGACTCACACACACTAAGGTAACTTAGTTTTCAAAGCTAAATTAAGGCGAGAACTCACACACTCAACGAAACCATAAGTAAAATGATAAGTCCTACTCAAACGAGTAGGCGGGAAATGACAAGTCCTACTCGAATGAGTAGGCGGGAAATAAATGCAAGTACAAGTCCTACTCAAACGAGTAGGTTGGAAATGACAAGTCCTACTCAAACGAGTAGGCAGGAAATGACGAGTCCTACTCAAACAAGTAGGAGGGAAATAAAGCAAGTCCTACTCAAATAAGTAGGCGGGAAATAAATTCATACACACGCACACACTCTTCATAATTGAAAGAAAGCTGTAAAGATTATCTCGTACACGCATGCACTCTACATAATTGAAGAAAGCCACAAAGAAAGCGATAAAAACTACCTCATACACTCACACACACTTCATCAAATTTGAAAAAGACAAAATGAAAAGATAACTCATACACTCACACACACTATTAAAGAGAAAAACAAAGTTACTTAAAAATTAAATTTACAACATTTTTATTCCTAAAGTTTACCAAAGACACATAAAAAGAAGAAATAAAAACAAAAAGAGCAAAAAGGGTTTTTCAAAACAAAGCAAAAACTAAAGTCTTTCAAAAATTAAAATTACAACTTTTTCATTCTTAGAAGTTCATAAAAGTGATTAAAATGTGAAAACAAAGTGAAAAGAACAAAAAAGTTTTACAATCCTAAAACAAAGCTAAGTAAAAAAAAGACAAAATCACTTTTAAAAGCTTTTTTACAAATCCTAAGAATGAAAACATATAACCTAAAACATAAAAAAGATAGGAAAATAAAAATAGAACTATCCTAACAATATTTTTTGCAAGGAAAAATACTATAACATCCTATCATATTAGCAAAAAAACAAGATGAATTAAAACATTCACTCTCAAACTCACACACATTTCATAAAGAGAAAAATAAGGAAATACAAAGGATAAAAGAGGAATAAAATAGGGATGCCCACATGTATTTCATGACAATATAAGGAGAGAAAAACTAGAATATTTTATTAATGAAAAAAAAACTATTACAAAGTTAAAAAGAACACTAAGAGAGGGGGGAGAAAGTCTCCTTACATAGTATGGAAATACACCAAGGAAGCCCACTAACACACAAAATTGGCCCAAAAATTTGAACCCTTGGACCTTACAGAAACTTGTTATTTATAGGCAAAAAAGAGTGGGTGACACGGGCGTGTCAACTATTGGGACACAGGCGTGTCGGTTCTGGTGTGTTGGAGAAGTCAAAATTCGTTGACTGGGTGATTTCTGGAAGCAGCTGGAATGGGACACGTGTCGGACACGGGCGTGTCGAGAGGCATTAGACAGGCGTGTCGGGACACCTTGCAACTTGATTTCGGCAGTTGCTAAGCTTGAACTGGTGACACGGGCGTGTCGGTCAGGTTCTTTTTCTGAAAAATTTAAGAAAACAAAATTAAAGTTAGGTTAGAATAATATTTACAAAAAGGAACATTTTATTAATGAAAAATAACAAAAAATGACAAAAATAAACTAAAATGACTTAAGTAAAGTACTATAAAATACATATATTTACAACTTATTAGAGACATAATGTAATTGAACCAACAGTCCAAGGCAAAGTGTTCCACCTTTCCACAACACCAGCATTCATACCTATTGTACCTCCTCTTTGGAGGGACAGAAGGAACTTTGTGATGACATTCCTTAGGACAGGAATCAGCACACTTGACAGTTGTATTTTTACTGAGAGCAAATAAGTTGTTTTGTCTCTCAGTGACAACTATCCTCCTAGGAGCAGGCGCATTAGGAATAGCTTTCATATTCACATATGAACTTGGTCCAGCTAGTCCAGACTACTGGATTTCTTTTCCCTTAGTCTGAAATACAGGCTGTGGAATCACTGGACCCTTTTGTCCTAACAGTTTTTTGCCTCTTTTCCTCTTGGGTTTAACATACCCAAGACTACTTTCAAGTATTCCTGAGAAGGTATCTATAATGGGCAATACATTTTTAATTTTAGAAATTTTTTGCACTAATCTTTTCTCATTCAGGAGTTTGAGTTCCAGCTCCTGAATAGTTGCATCCTTCTGCATCAGCAATAAGATTTGATCATCAATGATCTTAGTCAACATTGATAACTTAGAACTTTGAAGACCAATTTTCTGAGTATCCATCTAATGATGATACTCAAAACCTTTTAGTGATGCTATCTATACAGCTTGTTCTTTGACAAGCTTCTTGCTATTTACTAGGGCTTCCAACAGCTTTCCAAATTTGACCGTGATCTACTATAGTTCTGATAGTTTTACTTTCAAGACTACCTAAACACCTAGAGGGGGGGGTGAATAGGTACTTTTCCTTGATTTTACTTAAGACAGAAAATAAATACAGATCTTTGAGTTAATCAGATATTTCTACAGCTAACACAACATTACAATCAAAATCATACACACATCACAGATTGCACACAGATTTATAGTGGTTCCCCAAGGTCTGGGTACATCCACTTTCCCCCTTCACCTATCTAGCAGTATGCTAGATTCGGCCTAACTTCTTCCTTTAGCTCAGAATCCAGAAGGATTCCTACAACTCAGAATGTCTCCACATTCCTACAACTCAGGCTAACAAGCCCTACCTCAGCCTTGCCACAAGGCCTACAACTCAGAGAATACCTTCTCCTACAACTCAGGCATAAACATCCCTACTTGAGCCTTACCACAAGGCCTACAACTCAGAGAATACCTTCTCCTACAACTCAGGCATAAACAACTGTTGGGTACATTGGAAAATGTGTACCTGATTTGAAGAAGCCTAACTTAGCATAATGATATACATCAAGGTGTATTTGATGTTGTTTAAGTTGAATATGTGCAGGTTAAAAGTATGAAAAATTTCTAAGTCCATGTGTCGACACCAGAGGAAGATGTGTCGACACTTCAGGAAGATTGTGTCGACACTTGAAGAAGGCTGTGTAGACACAGAGAAAATGAGTCGACATCAACTGTGTCGACTCCGGGAGGCAGTGTTAACACACACAAGATTATAGTCGACATCAACTGTGTCGACACCAGGAGGCTGTGTCGACACACAGAGGCAGAAGTCAATAACAGCTAAGTTGACACTTAGAGACTTGTGTCGACACATAGCAGAATCATCAATAAGTCTGTGGCTGAAGTAATTGTGTCGACATACAACTATCTGTGTCGACGCATTCTCAAAAAGTTGTGTCAAAAAGCTGTGTCGACATCAAGACAAATGTGTCGACATCACAAAGGATTGTGTCGACACTTAATCAAATTGTGTCGACACATTTTAACAATTGTCTTGACACATATTGAGAGTTTGTCTCGACACTTTCTGTCAGAAACAAAGACTCCTTGGCAGTTTGAAGAATTGTCAGCTGTGGGTCTCTACAGGTTAACTGACGTGATTGACACAGACAGAAGTTTGTTAGGAACCGGACCAGCCGGTTATCAGGAATGAGGGCTATAAATAGACGGATAGTGTCTGTAAGAAAAACACTGAAAACTGAACACTGAATAACAAGTAACAATAAGGAGAAGATCTTTGCAGATCTAAGAAGATATTCTGATTGAATTATCAGAATCTGTCTAAGTAGAATTCAGTCAAGAATTCTGAAGTATCTTCAAGGGACTTGGATAGAGAGAGATCCAGTCAAAAGAAGGCAAGAAGAAAGCTGTCTCAGATTTCAAAAGAAATCAGATTCTGAACTTATCTGTCAAGAAGATTCAGATTCAAATTCTGAAATCTAAGGAGAAAGCTGCTGATCAGTTTATTTCAAAGAAGATCAACTCAACAAAGTTCAGATTCAAGAAGCTTTGAAGAAAGCTAAGTTCCAGTTGATTTTATCCATCTGGTTTATCAAGAAGCTGATCAAGAACACTGTCTTGTTCCACCTCTCTCACCAGGAGCAAGATAAAAATATATTTTACTCAAATCTTGTAGGATCTTTTAATAGATCTGAGTTGTAAGCCTAATTTATAAAGGCTGAGTGTAGGAGAGATAATCTCTGAGTTGTAGGTCTTGAATAAAGACTGAGGTAGGGCTGAATTACCTGAGTGTAGGAGAGATAATCTCTGAGTTGTAGGTCTTGAATAAAGACTGAGGTAGGGCTGAATTGCCTGAGCTGTAGGAGTGTGGTATCACTCTGAGTTGTAGGAACCTTTCCAGGTTCTGAGCTGTAGGATCTGAGGATCTGAGTTATAGAAGGGAGTTTGGCTGAATCTAACACACTACTAGATAGGCGAAGGGGGAAAGTGGATGTACCCAGATCTTGGGGAACCACTATAAATACTTGTTGCAATCTGTGATGTGTAGTTCTAGATTGTGTGATTGTGATTGCTAAAGTAGCTGCAGAACTCATAGAAAATAGTCTTTAATTACTTAATCATTCTGCCTTAAGTTTGAAAAGAAAATAAGAACCTATTCACCCCCCCTCTAGGTGTCTAGGTAATCTTGAAAGTAAAACTATCAAGTGGTATCAGAGGGAGGTTGCTCAAAGAAAGACTTAACAGTCTGAGTTTGATCTAAAGGCAGAATCAAGAATCAAGAAAATGGGTTCAGGTGAGAATCACAAGGAGTTGGGATCTATGAAGCTACCTATCTGCAGAAAAGAAATCTTTGGAATCTGGAAGGAAAGGGTTAGGCTGTTTATGGAGGCCTCAGACCCAAGAATTTATATCACAATGAAAGAAGGTCCATACATTCCAATGAAGATTTCTGTATTAGATGCAAATCAGAAAACTCCTAAGGATTTTTCAGAAATGACAAAGGAGGAAATCATCTTAGCCACTATGGACAAGAGAGCTCAAAACATCATAGTTAGTGCAATAGATGATTCCACCTTCCAAAATCTGATACATTGCAAACCTCCAAAGAGATGTGGGACACCTTTATTGTCTATATGGAAGGATCTGAAGAAGTAAGACAAGACAGAAAATCAATGCTCAACCAAGAATATGAGAGCTTCAGACAAGGAAAGTCTGATAGCATAACTGAGTGTTATAAGAAATTCTATAGGATTGTAAATGAACTGATGTCCTATGGAAGAGTCTTCAGTACATATGAGCTGAATGACAAGTTTCTCAGATCTTTAACAAAGGATTGAGATACCAAAATATGTGCCATTAGAGAAGTGGCCAAGTTAGCTGATATTTCTCCTCCAACCTTGTTTGGAAAATTGCTTTCATATGAAATGCAATTGATGGCTAGGAAGGAGGAAGAAAGAAGTACAAAAGGTGAGCATAGATCTGTGGCTTTCAAAGTTGAAGCCACTAGAAAGAAAGGGAGGATGTCTTCATCTCCTCTCAAAGAAGCTACAGAAGAAATAACAGAAAATTCAGATAGTCAGAAATCAGGGAGCAGTGACTCAGATACTGACTTTGCTGCCTTTACAAGACAGTTTCAAAAGTTCTTGAAAAAGAAGTAGTGGAAGTCCAGGCCCTCCACATCACAGCCAGTAGATGAGTACTATCAGAAGAGAAAATCCTCAAGAAATGAGAGAAACAGAACTAAGGGTCTGTTTGGGACAGCTCTGGCGGTTGGAGAAGCACTTTTCCAGCCGCCAGAGCTGTTAATGCGCTGTTTGGGAGAGCAGACCGTAAAAAGTGCGTTTCGAAGAGCTGCTCTTAGAGCACTTTTAGGGCAGCTATTCCCCCCCTGCGTTTCGCTCTCCAGAAATCCGCGTTTCATTTCTCCCCGCAACCCGCGACAGTTCCCTCCCGTCTCCCGATTTTTCCCGATCCCGCCTCCCTCGTTTCTTCTATGCAGCGGTGACATCCCGACTCCGGGCCAGCGACGACATTGACTCCGGCGACCTCGAGCAACTCCGGCGACTTCGTCTTCCAGGCCAGCGGCGACATCGAGCAACTCGGCCATCCCCGATCCCGCAGCCCCGAACCCGCAGACCTCGAGCAACTCCGGCAACTTCTTCCCCGAACCCGCAGACCTCCGGCGACTTCGTCTTCCAGGCCAGCGGCGGCATCGAAGACCCTGAGTTCAGCCCTAGCGTCCATCTTCTCCAACCCTTGCTTCCATTGGCTTCTCCAAAGTCCAGCCCTAGCATCCCCGCGGTATACCCCTTTTCCTTTCTGATTTTGCAAACTTCTGGATATGTGTGTGAGTGTACATGAATGGATGTGTGTGTGTGTTTTTGATTTTGTGGATGTGTGTGTGTATGTGTGAATTTGTGTGTGTGTGTGTGTGTGTGTTATTGAGGATGAATGTTGTGTGTGTGTTGAATGTGTGTGTGTTGAATGTGTGTGTGTGTGTTGAATGTGCGTGTGTGTGTTGAATGTTTTTTTAATGAATGTGTGTGTGTGTGTGTGTTGTTTATTTTTTTTTGTGTGTGTATGCTTTATGTGTGTGTGTGTATGTGTGAATGAGGGTATGTTTGTGTTGGGCTATTGTGTGTGTGTGTGTGTTTGTATTGAATGTGTGTGTGTGTGAATGTGTGTGTATTGAATGTGTGTGTGTTTGTATTGAATGTGTGTTTGTATGTGATGGTGTATGTGTGTGTGTTTATTTATTTATGTGTTTGTTTATTTATCTAATGATTTGTACTTGTAATTATAATTGCGGTCATAGGGTCTAACATAATGGTAAAGGATGGAGGAATAGTAGCGAGTTGGGAGACAGCTGAAGTGATGATGTTTTGTGATCTCTGCATTAAAGAGATTGGTTTAGAGAATCGGCCCACCACCCACTTTAGCAAAGAAGGGTGGAAAAATTTGATTGTCGCATTTAAAGAACGAACTGGGAAAAGCTACGATAGATCCCAAATGAAAAATAAATGGGATCATTTGAAGAAGGATTGGAAGTTATGGAAGGAGCTCAAACATGGCGAGACTGGTTTAGGTTGGGACCCGGAGAAGAGAACTATTGCTGCTTCAGAAGAATGGTGGGTAGAGAAGATTAAGGTTAGAACAAATTGTTGTTTGATATCATGTAATTTGTGATTATTTTGACAACATCTACTATATTGAGCTATTGATTGTAACAGGTTGTTCCTGGGGCGAAAAAATTTCGATCCGGAGGTATTGCGCCAGACTTGGAGGAGAAACTAGACTCCATGTTCAGTCAGGTTGTTGCAACTGGAGAAGACTCCTGGGCTCCTTCAATTGGGAGTTTACCACCGGATATGACGGGGATCCAGTTGGATGATATCGATGTAGCAGATAACATGGAAGGTGGTCCTGAAGATATAGGTGGTGCTTTAACACCTTCTGCGAATGCGTCTTCTTCGGCAAGTAAAAGGCGAAAGATCGGGAAAAACAAAGGAATAGCAATGTCTTTGATGTCAGATTTGCATCAATCCACTCTAGCCTTGAAGCCTCCACCAGTTGTCACAGTGAAGGAGGTGGTGGAGTTGATTTCCAGTAGTCCAGAGCTATGGGCAAACCTGGACGTGTATTACTTTGCTCTGGAGCACATAAGGGACAAGACCACTAGGGAAATTTTCATGAGTATTCCAGAAGATATGCGCGTTTGGTGGATTATGAAGGCATATGAGAAGAGGGCTCAGTGATTTTCGTGATGAACAATATGATATTTTGTGATGAACACTATCTTGTTTAGATTTTGTGTTTTTACTTGATGAACACTGTGATATTTATGTTTGTTTTACATGCGAATGTTTTTGTATTACCTGTCTTTAGAAATATAGTAGTTGTTCTATTATTATCTTGATATAGATTACGATAAATACTCTGTGATGCTGTAAATGCAGGTACGATAATGGATACGCATTACTCAGATTCTGAAGGTTCCGGGGATTCGTCAAGTATTTCGCCGGAACGAACACAATATATCGAGTACTGTCGTGCAGTTATGTCATCGATTGAGAGACTGGATTACTATGTTCGTGACACAAGACCATGCATGACATCAACCCAAACAGGTGCGAAATGGATTAAAGAATTACTAGACGGACATCCAGATAGGATTCATGATTCATTACGGATGTCAAAACGCATATTCATTGATTTACTTCATAAACTAGAGGTGGATCATGAACTCCAAGGATCACAACGAACGACGACAAGAGAGGTCCTAGGGATTACATTGTACATCTTAGCACAAGGAGGTTCCATTAGGCTGGCAAAAGAGCGATTTCAGCACTCGACCGAGACCATTAGTAGATACTTTTCAAAAGGCCTTAAATCCCTTCTGTTGCTTTCTGTTGAGGTTATAAAGCCTACAGACCCTCAATTCAGGGAGATTCCGATTCAGATTAGGAATGATGCTCGTTACATGCCATTCTTCAAGGATTGCGTTGGTGCAATTGACGGGACACATGTAGATGCGAGGATTCCCGTTGAAGATCAAGTCAGGTACATAGGCCGTCACGGCACAACGACGCAAAATGTGATGGCAGTCTGTGATTTTAATATGTGTTTTACGTTTGCACTGGCTGGATGGGAGGGTACTGCTCATGACAGCCGCATCTTCGCACGCGCATTGGGAGATAATAGATTAAATTTTCCGCATCCCACGCAAGGTACGAAAATCAGTTTTTGTTAAATTAATTTAAAATTTTAATACCACATAATGTTCACGTGTTTAACATAACATATAAATTCAGGTAAATTTTACTTGGTGGATGCTGGATACCCGTTGAAGATGGGTTATTTGAAGCCTTATCTAGATACACGATATCACTTAGCAGACTATGCCCGTGGGAGTCGGCCTGTTCGTGGAAGACAAGAACATTTCAATAAGGCACATTCATCTCTTCGGAGTGTTATCGAGCGTACATTTGGAGTGTGGAAGAAGAAATGGCGCATTCTAAGCATAATGCCACAATATACATTTAAGAAACAGCGGTCGATAGTGCTAGCCACAATGGCCTTACATAACTACATTCGTAGACATCCTTCTCGATGGGACCCAGAGTTTAATGCTTGTGATGCGGATGAGGCCTCTTATGTCCCTTTAGTGGATGAAAACCCTGCGGCAGAAGATGACATTGAAAGTGATGTGGGTGATGTTGCCGGAGCTGAATATATGTCGGCGGTACGAGATAGCATCGCCGAAGAAATATACATGACGCGTAGGTAAAAATTCGATCCTTATCTGCTAAAATATTTTAACGGTCTAAATAATCATACCACTAATGTATATGCATTTTCTTCAAACAGGTGATCGGAGAGGATTGGAGAGAGCGGTCAACATACGGGTATCCAGCCGCTTGTTATCGGACATCTGGTGTTATGTAGACATGTTATTACGAATGATGTGATAAACTGTAGTTATCATTGGTTTTTGATTATTCACTTCTTTAAAAATCAGAATGTATTTTAAAGTTTGAAAAAACATGTTTCAAAAAGCTGTTCATCCAAACAACAAAATTAGAAAATCACTCTTCAAAGCGCACTTCTGCACAGGACACCCAAACACTCTGCAGCTTTTCAAAACTGCTCCCCAGAGAGCTATTTCAAAACAGCTCTATCCGGACAGCAGCTTTTCAATCCGCCAGAGCTGTCCCAAACAGACCCTAAGCCCAGCAAAGCCATAACTTCTAATATTGTTTGTTATTGCTGCAATAAGACTGGACATATGGTAGCTGAATGTCCAGAAAAGAGAAAGGAGTCAGTAGACAGAAAAAGGACTCAACACAAGGGCAAGAAGGAGAAATCTTTTGTTGCAAAGAAGGATAAGAGTCTTTCAGATCAGTCATCATCAGAGTCAGAATCTGAAGCAGAAGCATACATAGGATTGTATGCAGCCAATGAAGAAGAGGAATTTCTGCAACTGATGGATTCCATTCATGATCAAGAAGACAAGGAATGCATGGGTCTGATGGCTGAGTTAGAAGATAACCAATGCCAGGATCAGCCTGGTCCTAGTAAGGTACAAAAGGTTTCTAGTTCTTCTAATTTTAGTACTGGTTCAGAGTAAGATTCATCTACATCAAGTGATGTGAATGGATCTGAATCTGAAGGTGATATTCATCAGTTGATGGATGAATATAGGGACTTGTTGCAGGCTCTTAAGAAAAGCAAGAACCTAGTCAAAACTCAGGCTCAGGAAATTGCTGATCTTAAGGTGGCTGCAACTGAGTTTGAAAAAGTAATGGATCAAAAGTTAAATGAGATTGCCAAACTGAAAAATATAACCTTTATTCAGATGGGCACAATCAAATATAACAATGATCAAATTAAGAGTCTGGAGGCCAGACTAAGAATAGAGAAAGATTTAGTGGCTAGTTACTCTAAGTCAAAATCTGTCTTACCTTTAATAGATGTGTTTGTGGCTCAAAAGGGTAAGGCAGGATTAGGCTTCAAAGGTAACCCCAGGGCTGCCCAATTCAAGAGAAAAGGCAAAGCTCATGTCCAACCACTAAACCTTTCAGTCTCTGTTATGTTTAAAAAGGTGCACTTGCCTTCTAACAAATATGATCATGAACACATTCATGGTCATAAGAAGATTGAGGTTCTGAGTGACAAAGCTGTTAAAGCCAATAAGTCAGTCCATGACAATAAATCCCATCTTCTAAGGAAACCAATGGGTATGGCTGCAGCAACACCAGCACAAGTCAGGAATTTTCCAAACTACAAAACTGCTAAGTTTGTACCTAGATCTAGGTACAACAAATATGTATTCTGGTGCTGTGGCAAAGTAGGGCATTTTGCCTTGGACTGTTGGCATAACACAAGTGTCAGGAAGAACACCATTCTACCTGTTAGAGGAATTGCTAAAAGATTTGATATGAATGGAGCTAACTGAACCAAGGATCCAAGACTTACTTGGGTTCTAAGGGAAAGTAATTCTGTATTGCAGGAAAGTCCAAGTTGCCATGCCCTTATATGGTACCTGGACAGTGGATGTTCCAGGCACATGACTGGAACAAAGGGGCTGCTGAAGGAGTACACATCTATCAAAGATGGACCTAAAGTAATCTTTGGTGGATCTGAAAGAGGAATCATCAAAGGGTTTGGTAACATTTCTTCAAACCAAATTACCATCACCCAAGTGGCTTATGTAAAAGGTTTGAAACATAATCTGATTAGCATAAGTCAGCTGAGTGATCTTGGATATGACATTTCATTTGTTAAGAATGGACATATCAAAAGGTCAAGTGATCAAAAGATCATATTGACTGGGTATAGAAAGAGAAATGTTTATTGTCTTAATTTTGTATGTGAGAACAAGGCTTCTCTCATCTGTCTTGTAGCTGATGATAATGCATCTCATTGTGTCAAGTGGTACAAGAGGTTGACTCATCTTAACTACAAGACAATTGGTCAACTCTTCAGCAAAGAGTTAGTGAGGAATGGTCCTCAAGTTAAGTGTATAAAGGAAGGGATATGTTCAGCTTGTCAAAAGGGCAAGCAGACAAAATCCTCCTTTCATAGTCTTAAAAACAAGGATTCTGTGAGGTGCTTATACCTCTTACATATGGATCTTTTTGGTCCTATGCCAGTTCATAGTCTAGGTAGGAAGGTCTACATTTTTGTGGTTGTAGATGACTATTCTAGATATACATGAGTGTTCTTTCTGAGACAAAAATTAGAAACCCCAAGTGTCTTACTTAGTTTTGTGAAACAAATTCAGAATGAACTAAACAATACAGTGGTCAAAATCAGAAGTGACCATGGCACTGAATTTCAATCTGAAAGTATGACAAAATTATGTGAAGACTTTGGGATTTTCCAAGAATTCTCCTCACCTAGAACACCTCAGCAAAATGGTATTGCTGAAAGAAAGAATATGACATTGATTGAAGCTGGTAGAACTCTATTGAGTGACACCTCTCTTCCAGAATATTTTTGGGCTGAGGCAGTAAACACTGCATGTCATGTGATCAATAAGGCTTCTATCACCAAGTGCCACAAAAAGACTCCCTATGAAATTATGAAAGGTAGAAAACCAAATCTATCATACTTTAGGATCTTTGGTTGCAAGTGCTATATTCTTAATAATGGCAAGTCATATCTAACTAAGTTTGCTGCCAAATCCCAAGATGGGATATTTGTTGGGTACAGCATAAATAGTAAGGCCTATAGAGTCTTCAACTTGACTACTCAAGTTGTAGAAGAATCTGTACATGTTGTGTTTGATGAATCAAGATTAATCAACTGTGAGTTGCCTTGTAGTTCATACAGTCCAACAAGTATAAGCAAAAGGATGGACAAGCTTTCCATTGCAGAAGGTTCATCAGCAAATGAACAAATGGAAAATGTTGGCTACAGTCCAGGGGGAGTACATGATTCTATAGAAGCTGATGACTCCCAGGAAGTGCAACATAATGAAGGGAATGGAAATAATCAACTAGAAGGAAATCTACCTCCTGCTATCAGACATCTTAAAGACCATCCAGCAAATCAAATAATAGGTGATCCAAGTCAAGGAGTGCAGACTAAAAGCAGAAATCTGAGCACAGTCCTGCACTCAAGTTTCCTATCTCAAATGGAGCCTAAGAAATTTGAAGAAGCCATCCAAGACCAACATTGGATTAATGTTATGCAAGAGGAGCTTAATCAATTCAGAAAGTGCAAAGTCTGGGAGCTTGTTCCTAAACCAAAAGACCACAACATCATTGGAACAAAGTGGATATTTAGGAACAATTTGGATGAGAGTGGAGTAATAGTAAAGAACAAAGCAAGACTGGTTGCTAAAGGATATAGGCAGGAAGAGGGAATAGATTTTGATCAGACATTTGCCCCAGTAGCAAGACTGGAGCCAATCAGGATGTTTCTTGCCTATGCTGTATACCAAGGATTCAAGGTATACCAAATGGATGTGAAATCAGCATTTCTGAATGGAGATCTAAAAGAAGAAGTCTATGTGGAACAACCATCAGGTTTTGTAGACTCTCTTAAACCTGATTATGTTTTTAGACTTAGGAAAGCTTTATATGGGTTAAAGCAAGCCCCAAGGGCTTGGTATGACACCCTGTCTACTTTCTTTATTGAGAACAAATTCTCAAGAGGCAAAATAGACAAGACTCTATTCCTTAGGGAGTCTAAAGGCAAGATAATCTTAGTTCAAATCTATGTGGATGACATAATTTTTGGGTCTACAGAGAACAACCTTTGCAAGAAGTTTGTCAAACTTATGCAAGGGAAGTTTGAATTGAGTAGTTTGGGGGAACTTAAGTTCTTCTTGGGACTCCAAGTAAGACAGACTGATGATGGCTTGTCCATATCCCAGTCTAAGTTCACCAAAGAGTTGATAAGGAAATATGGTATGGAATCTTCCTCTACCATGAAAACTCCTATGGGAACAAATATTTCTATATGTAAAGATGATACAGGTAAGCCTGTAGATGTGTCTTTGTATAGATGAATAGTTGGTTCTCTATTATACCTCACAGCTAGTAGACCAGATATTATGTATGCTACATGTGTCTGTGCTAGGTACCAGGCATGCCTTAAAGAATCTCATTACACTGCTGTTAAAAGAATTTTTAGATATTTAAAGGGCACACCAAATCTAGGCCTTTGGTACCCTAGGAATGGAGATTTTCAACTAATAGGTTATTCAGATGCAGATTTTGCAGGCTGCAGAGAAGATAGAAAAAGTACTATAGGTACATGTCAATTTTTGGAAGGAAGGTTGATATCATGGAGTAGTAAGAAGCAGACTAGTGTGGCAATATCCACAGCTGAGTCTGAGTATGTTGCAGCTGGAAGTTGATGTGCACAACTATTATGGATTCAGCATCAACTAAAAGATTATGGTATCCAGGTAAGTAGAACACCTTTATTATGTGATTCTAAAAGTGCTATTTCTATTGCAAATAATCCTGTTTCACATAGTAGGACTAAGCATATAGAAATAAAATACCATTTTCTTAGAGAACATGTAGAAAAAGAAGACATCTCACTAGAATTTGTTAAGATAGATTATCAAATTGTAGATGTATTTACTAAGCCTCTGGATGAAACAAAATTCAATAGATTTAAAATTGAATTAGGCATGCTAACTATAGATTAGTTTAGCAAAATTTGGCTAAGTAAAACTGTATTGACTCATTCAGGATTTAAGTGTCGACACAGAGGATTTGTGTCGACAAACTCAGAAAAATGGTGTCGACACAGAGTTGATGTGTCGACACATCAGGGATTTTTATGTCGACATAGTCTAGAGCGTCATGTCGACACAACTAGAGTATTGTTGTCGACTTATTCAGAATTTGTGTCGACACATATTGTCTGTGTCGACACAATTTGACTATTTTTGCCCGCCTTTTGATCTTCTTGGCATAGAAGGGTATAAATAGGTCACAGCCGTATTTTGTCGACACGCTCACCAGGGTTTCGAGACAAAAACCTTGTGTGTCGACAATCCTTCTTCTCTCTTTTCTCAAGCTTTCTCAACGATTCAATGGCGCCAAAGATCGAAGATTCCATCAAAGAGGGATATGAACTGGTTAGGCATGTGTTCAACGATGCAGCTCCAGAGTTAAGATGGTGGTGTCTCTTCTCATAGACAGTGGACTTGAATTCCTTGTCTCAGAACCCACCAAGGTCTGGAAGAAGGAAGTTCTTACATTCTACACCACCGCATCTGTGGATTCTACTGGTATGAAAATCAAATCAACTATTCAGGACACAAGAGTCAAGGTGACTCAGAAGCGATTAACCAGAATCCTTCATCTTCCAAGGATAAACGATGAAGAGGAGGTTTCAGCCTCACAAACAAGGCAAACACTTCAGTGGTGTGGACTGGATCCCACCATGAAGATTGGTGCTGCCTTCAATCAAAAAGGCATGAATAATCAGGGTAAATTCCTTTCTGAAGTTATTGGGAAAGTGGTGCTGTGCAAGACTGGTGGACATGATAGGATCTCTACCTTCATGTTCAACCTAATGATTAGGATTGTATTTCACATTCCCACCAACTGGTCAGCAGTTGTGTTTGACAAAATCAAGGAGGCAATCAAGAAGCCAAACATGGCTAGAATACTGAGTCTTTACTTAGCTGGAATCATTCCAGAAGTAATGCAACAACTATCAGGCTCCAAGATCAATCATATGAGGAGAATGGATATAAGGTTGTTCTCCAGGTGGGATAGAGTTCTATCCAAGGATATGCCTGAAGAAGACAGGCATGAGACAGCTGAGAAGTCTCCAGCTCATCATCACACTGAGCTTAGTACTGAAACAATTCAAGTACAGAAAGAACAGATACCTGCACAGGTTCAGGGGGAGCCTAGTACTGCACATTCAGAAGAAGCAGAAAGGATTGAATTATCAGAGGAGATAGATACTGCTAGACTAGATGATCTTATAGAGAGAATCAATGTTCCATCACCTCCTCAAACACCAAAGGAATATACAATGGATGATCTCTTCAAAGAGGCTGTAGAAACAACAGATAAAGATGACACCCAAAGGGTTAAGGGGGAGCAAGCTAGTGAGGAGAGGGTACCAGGTGAAGGTGAACAGGAGCCACATGTTACTGAAACTGAAATCCCTACCTCACAAAAAGAAAGAGTTCAGATTGAGAGTTCCTCTGATTCTGGGAATGAAGAAATTCAAGAGGCAAAGAAAAGGAAGCTTATGGTCTTCAAGAGAAGAAGCCATAGCTATAAGAAAGCACTTCAAACAACACCACCCACCTCTTCAGATTTTGATTATGCAAAGTTCTCGGTAACTTTTCAAATGAAAATGGATGAACAAAGACAGGCTCTAGAGAAATATGTTGATGAAAGCCATAAAAATCTTCAGTTTGATCTGGCTCAAGATATAAAGTCTATAAGATTTGAAGTCAATCAACATAAAAGAGAAATGACTGATTGTTTTACAAAAGGGGCACATGTTGTTGTATATCTGGCCCAACAACAAGAAGTAATGAAGAAAGAAATAGATGCTCAATCTATTAATCAAGGATACATTCTTGAAAATCAGAAAAGGCTAAATGACAATCTAACAACTGCCAACACAGATATTCTTGCTCAATTTCAAACAACCATGACTAAATTGACTGAAGCTAGGGCAGCTGAAATGCTAGCATATGACACTAAGTTCAAAACTTCTTTAGACTCAGTACAGACAACCATAACCACTTCCCAGAAGGAAATTACTGCAAAACTTAACAAGTTGAAACCCTTCTTCAAAGATGGCATTAATTATCTAGATGGTCAGATCAGGTTTCAGAAGGAAGATCTCAGAGATCATGTAGCAAGAGAAGTCCTAAAGGGGGAGATGGTACTTATTTATGCTGGCTCGGAACATGCCAAGTGGGTCACTAACAGTGTCAGAGCCACATTGGGATATCCACCCCTTTGTGATGATGATAATATGGCAGAGTCAGGAGTACAGCCACAAGGTCTACTTGAAGGCAACCAACCAGTGGTTGCTCAAGTCATATACCCCATGCAGATTTTGACATGATTCATCAGCAGGTGCAAACTATGTATAGTCCTCTAGAGGAGGTTTCAAATATAATACTTGGAAAAGTAGACATGCCTGAAGCTGCAATCAAGGCTCAACAAGAGGCTCAACTGTCAAAGAAGAGATTTAGGGAGCAAGCTGAACTAAAACCTGATTTTGAACAGTGGAGCCCTACCTCTAGAAACATCATACTAACTGCCTGGAAAGCTGTAAAAGATCAAGTCCATGAAAGGGGCAAGTGGTACAATGAACAAGAATGGCAGAAGCATGAAGCCAGACAGGAGGCTATTGTTCAGCATAAAAGGAAAGCTAAGATGGGAAAGCTACCTCCTAATGCTGTGGAGCCTAGCAAATACTTTCCCAAGCCGTATCACTATTTTGAGAGACAAAGACTGAAGACTGAGGCTCAGGAGAAGGCTGATCTTAAAGGCAAAAAGCCTATGGAAGAAACTGAACCTTCTGTGCAGGCACAAGTACAACCAGGAAGAGGGATTGTTATAAAGGAGCCTGATCAGTCTTAGTCTAAGATGTCTTAGTTTTAGTTTAAAAATGTGTAATGTGAAACATTCAGTGTTAAACATTTTGTAAACAATTATTTTGACATAATACACAAAATCTTGCTCTTTAATTAATTTTTGTGTATATCTTTTTATCTCTGTGATGAATCTGTGCAAATGTTTTGATTGTTAATATTTTCTGTAATATTAAGCTTATATACATCATCATTTTTTATTATTATTATTATCATAAGTGGTGTATATCATTATCTAATATGGGTTATGACTTCTCCAAATAGGGGGAGATTGTTGGGTACATTAGAAAATATGTACCTGATTTGAAGAAGCCTAACTTAGCATAATGATATACATCAAGGTGTATTTGATGTTGTTTAAGTTGAATATGTGCAGGTTAAAAGTATGAAAAATTTCTAAGTCCATGTGTCGACACCATAAGAAGATGTGTCGACACTTCAGGAAGATTGTGTCGACACTTGAAGAAGGCTGTGTCGACACAGAGAAAATGAGTCGACATCAACTGTGTCGACACCGGGAGGCAGTGTCAACACACACAAGATTATAGTCGACATCAACTGTGTCGACACCAGGAGGCTGTGTCGACACACAGAGGCAGAAGTCAACAACAGCTAAGTCGACACTTAGAGACTTGTGTCGACACATAACAGAATCATCAATAAGTCTGTGGCTGAAGTAATTGTGTCGACATACAACTATCTGTGTCGACACATTCTCAAAAAGTTGTGTCAAGAAGCTGTGTCGACATCAAGACAAATGTGTCGACATCACAAAGGATTGTGTCGACACTTAATCAAATTGTGTCGACACATTTTAACAATTGTCTCGACACATATTGACAGTTTGTCTCGACACTTTCTGTCAGAAACAAAGACTCCTTGGCAGTTTGAAGAATTGACAGTTGTGGGTCTCTACAGGTTAACTGACGTGATTGACACAGACAGAAGTTTGTTAGGAACCGGACCAGCCGGTTATCAGGAATGAAGGCTATAAATAGACGGATAGTGTCTGTAAGAAAAACACTGAAAACTGAACACTGAATAACAAGTAACAATAAGGAGAAGATCTTTGCAGATCTAAGAAGATATTCTGATTGAATTATCAGAATCTGTCTAAATAGAATTCAGTCAAGAATTCTGAAGTATCTTCAAGGGACTTGGATAGAGAGAGAGAGATCCAGTCAAAAGAAGGCAAAAAGAAAGCTGTCTCAGATTTCAAAAGAAACAGATTCTGAACTTATCTGTCAAGAAGATTCAGATTCAAATTCTGAAATCTAAGGAGAAAGCTGCTGATCAGTTTATTTCAAAGAAGATCAACTCAACAAAGTTCAGATTCAAGAAGCTTTGAAGAAAGCTAAGTTCCAGTTGATTTTATCCATCTGGTTTATCAAGGAGCTGATCAAGAACACTGTCTTGTTCCACCTCTCTCACCAGGAGCAAGATAAAAATATATTTTACTCAAATCTTGTAGGATCTTTTAATAGATCTGAGTTGTAAGCCTAATTTATAAAGGCTGAGTGTAGGAGAGATAATCTCTGAGTTGTAGGTCTTGAATAAAGACTGAGGTAGGGCTGAATTGCCTGAGTGTAGGAGAGATAATCTCTGAGTTGTAGGTCTTGAATAAAGACTGAGGTAGGGCTGAATTGCCTGAGCTGTAGGAGTGTGGTATCACTCTGAGTTATAGGAACCTTTCCAGGTTCTGAGCTGTAGGATTTGAGGATCTGAGTTATAGAAGGGAGTTTGGCTGAATCTAGCACACTGCTAGATAGGCGAAGTGGGAAAGTGGATGTACCCAGATCTTGGGGAACCACTATAAATACTTGTTGCAATCTGTGATGTGTAGTTCTAGATTGTGTGATTGTGATTGCTAAAGTAGCTGCAGAACTCATAGAAAATAGTCTTTAATTACTTAATCATTTTGCCTTAAGTTTGAAAAGAAAATAAGAACCTATTCACCCCCCTCTAGGTGTCTAGGTAATCTTGAAAGTAAAACTATCAACAACCCTACCACTCAGAGAATAAATCTCCTACACTCAGCCTTTATAAAATAGGCTTACAACTCAGATCTATGAATAGATCCTACAGAATTTGATAAGGAATTTTATAATCTCTTACCCCTATTGAGAGAGAAGGGATAAGAACTTTCTTGATCAGCTTCTTGAAGAGGCTGATGGCTGAAATCAACTTGATCTTAGCTTTCTTCAAAGCTTCTTGAATCTGAACTTAGTTGGGTTGATTTCCTTTGAATATAACTGACTGACATCTTCCTTCTTAGACTTCAGAAATAGATCTGAATCTTCTTGACAGATTAGTTCAGTATTTTCTTCTTGAGAGACCTGTGAATGTCTCCTTCTTGACTTCAAATAGCTGGATCTCTCTCTATCCAAACCTCTTGAAGATACTTCTGAATTCTTGATTGAATTCAACTTAAACAGAATCTGAATAGAAAACTACTTCAGAACGTCTTCTTAGATCTTCTCATAAAGATCTTCTTCTTTGTGACTTGTACTTTCTTGATCAGAGATCAATCTCACAATAGGTGTGTTAGTTGTGTGTATTGTCTTCTTTCTTCTACTGAATCCATCTATTTATAGACTTCATCCATGGTAACTGGCTGATCCGGTTTCTAACTAACTTCTGACAAGTCTGACAGCTTCAGTAAACCTGTTGTAACTCACAGCTGTCAAGTCTTCAAACAGTTCTTGAGCCTTTGTCTCTGTCAGCAAAGCGTCGAGACTGACTATCATAAAGTGTCGAGACCATCTATCAATATGTGTCGACACAAGTGACTTAAGTGTCGACACAGCCTTTGGTGATGTCGACAAAGCTGCCTTGATGTCGACATAGCTTCTTGACACTACATCTTGAGAATGTGTCGACACTGATTATTTGTGTCGACACAAACACTTCACCATTCATCAGCAATCAACTTGTTTTAGACTCAGCTGTGTGTCGACACAAGTCCTGTGTGTCGACACAGTTGATGTAGACTCAGAACATAGCGTGTGTCGACACTGCCTCCAGGTGTCGACACAGTTGTTGTCGACTCTGCCTCTGTGTGTCGACACAGCCTCCCGGTGTCGACACATTTGATGTCGACTATAATCTTTTGTGTGTCGACACTGCCTCCCGGTGTTGACACAAACTCACTGAAGTGTTGACACAGCCATTTCCAAGTGTCGACACAATCTTACTGAAGTGTCGACACAGCTTCCGCAGGTGTCGACATATGGACTTAGAATCTTTTTCCTGCATTCTAGCACATTCTTAACCTGCACATATAAACTCAAAATAACATCAAATACACCTTGATGTATATCATTGAGCTAAATGAGGCTTCTCCAAATCAGGTACACATTTTCTAATGTACCCAACAATCTCCCCCTATTTGGAGAAGTCATAACCCTTTAGCCGATGATATACACCACTTAGAAAATAAACATGATGATGTATATAAGCGTTATATTACAGGGTACTTTATAACAAAACACATATCATTATTATATCACAGAATAAAGATGTAAAAGAGAATAATCACAGAACAATATTTTGTATATTAACTCAAAAATATTTGTTACATGTTGTTTACATTGATTTCTTTAACAAACTAACAATTACATAGTTCTTGAACAAAAACTAGTAAAACTTAGACTAAGACTGGACTTGCTCCTTGATGACAATCTCTTTGCCAGATTTAATCTGAGCCTGCACAATAGGTTATGTATCTTCAATAGGCTTCTTGCCTTTCAACTCAACTTTCTTTTGTGTTTCAGCCTTGATCCTTTGCCTTTCAAAATAATGAATGGGCTTGGGGAAATACTTGCTAGGTTCCTGAGTATCAGAAGGTAGCTTCCCCATCTTAGCTTTTCTCCTGTGTTGAACTATGGCCTCCTGCCTGGCTTCATACTTTTGTCATTCTTGCTCATTGTACCATTTTCTCCTTTCATGTACTTGATCTTTTACAGCTTTCCAGGCAGTTAAAATGATATTCCTTGAAGTGGGGCTCCACTGCTCAAAGTCTGGCTTTAATTCTGCTTGCTCTCTAAATCTTTTCTTTGATAACAGAGCATCTTACTGAGCTTTCAGACCAGCTTCTGACATATCTAACTTTTCATTAATAACATTTGTAACGTGTAGAGGAGGGCTGTACATAGACTCAACTTGTTGATGTACCATTTCAATATCTGTAGGAGGGTAAATTACTTGGGCAACCTCAGGTTGATCACCTTCAAGTAGAATTGGTTGCACCCCTGACTCAGCCATATTATCATCATCAAACAAGGGTGGATATCCCAGAGTGGCTCTTATGTTGTTGGTTACCCATTTGGCATGATCAGAGCCAGCATAGACTAACACCCTCTCCCTCTTTATGACTTCTCTGGTCATATGATCTCTTAAGTACTCTTTTTGAAATATTATTTGCCCATCCAGGTAATTGACTCCATCTTTAAAGAATGGCTTTAACTTTTGAAGCTTGTCATTAATTAACTTTTGAGATGAAGTGATGTCAGTTTTAACTGAATTTAGGGCAGCTTGTAGCTTCTTATCATAGTCTTCCATTTCTTTAGCCCTTGCATCAGTCATTCCAGTAACAGCATTTTTTAACTCAGTGACTATCTCATTGTGAGATTCAGTCAGATTGTCATTCATTCTTATTTGATTTTCAAGGACATAGCCTTGTTTGACTGCAATCTTATCCACTTGCTTCTTTTTTTTTTCTTGTTGTTTGGCAAGAAATAGCACAGCATTGCCTCCCTTGTGGAAGCAATCTGTCATCTCTTTTTTATTCTGATTAACCTCAAATTTGATAGACTTTATCTCTTGGGCTAGATCAAATTGAAGAGCCTTTTGGCTTTCATCCACATATTTTTCTAGAAGCAATCTATGCTCATCATATTTTACTTGTAAGTAAACCAAGTACTTGATGTAATCAATCTCAGGAGTAGAATGTGAAGTAGTTGTTTGGAGAGCCTTCTTATAGCTTTGACTTCTTCTCTTAAATACCATAAGTTTTCTTTTCTTGGCCTCCCTGACTTCTTCATGCTCTGACTCTGAAGAACTTTCAATATTAACTCTCTCTTGAGGAGTGGAAGGAATTTCTTTCTTAGCTCCATGTTGCTCCTCCTCAATATTAACCTGCTCCCCCTCAAACCTTACTTGCTCCCCCTAAAATATTAGGGTCTCCATTTTATCTGCTGCTCCTCCAAGATCAGGAAATAACTCTTCAAGAGTGAATTCTTGTTGTGTGAGAGCAGGAGATAGTATTTTTTCAGCAGTAGCAGCAACTCAAGAATTATCAAGACCAGTTTGAGAAACAAAGTCTTCTGATAAATTGATTCTTTCTTTCTCCTGCACCTGTTCAGAATGTGGCTCCCCCTGCAACTGTGCAGTAATTGGCTCCCCCTGCACTTGTGCAGATATAGTCTCTTCCTGAACTTGTTCTCTAATTTGTGCTTCTTGTTCTTGTTCATCTTCATGACCATGCTCAGAAATGTCATGCACTAGGGATTTTGCTGCAGGCACTTGCCTGTCCACATCAGGCATCTCCTTTGAAAGAACTCTATCCCATCTTGAGAATAACCTTATGTCCATTCTCCTCATGTGATTTATCTTTGATCCAGGAATCTGTTGCATCACCTCTGGAATTATTCCAGCCAGGTACAAACTCCTTATCCTAGCCAAGTTTGACTTCTTGATTCCTTCTTTTATCTTATCAAACAGTATTGCAGACCAATTGGTGTGAATCTTAAATATTACCCTTGTCATCAGGCTGAACATATAGGCTGATATCCCATCATGGCCACCTGGTTTACATAAGATCACTTTGCCTACTATTTCAGATAGAAATTTCCCTCGATGATTCATGCCTTTCCTATTGATGGTTACTCCTATCTTTAAGGTTGGATCCAATCCACACCATTGAAGCGCCTCCCTGGTCCTTGAGGCTGGGACCTCTTCCTCATCATAGATTCTAGGTAGATGGAGAATCTTGCTCAATCTCTTCTGAGACAGCTTGACTTTTTCTCCATGTATAGTGGATTTGATCTTCAATCCTGTTGAGTCTATTGAAGCAGCAGTATAGAACTCGAATACTTCTTTCTTCCATATCTTTGTAGGTTCAGAGACAAGATATTCCAATCCGTTGTCTGCAAGAAGAGAAATGACCTGTTTGATCTCCGTTGCGGCATCGTCGAATGCATGTCTAACCAACTCATATCCTTCATTGATGTTGTCTTCAACCTTGGGCGCCATTGGAATGAAGAGAAAACTTGTTTGGAGAGGAAAGAGTTTGTCGACACAAGGTTTTTGTCTCGAAACCCTGGTGAGCGTGTCGACAGAATAAGTTCTTGACCTATTTATACCCTTCTAATCAAAGAAGGTCAAAAGGCAAGCAAAAACTGTCTAAAAATGTCGACACAAACTTCTATTGTCTCGACCACGGCGCTGACTACTATGTGTCGACACCAATTGATGATATGTCGACACAGGAAATACTTAGTAGTTCATCAGAAATTCTGTGTCGACTCTTATTACAAGTGTCGACACAAAATCTGGAAGTGTCGACACCATTACTCTGGTTGTGTCGACACTACATTTCTGGATGTGTCGACTCTTTGTCCCTTAGGTGTCGACACATTTTCTCTGTGTCGACACAATTTTCCTGAATTGTCGACATAACTCCTCTGTATCGACACTTTATCACTGAATGTGTCGACACCATTTTACTTAGCCAATTTTTGGTAAACTAACCTATGGTCAGCATTCCTAATTCAATTTTAAATCTATTGAATTTAGTTTCATCCAGAGGCTTAGTAAATACATCTGCAATTTGAAAATCAGTTTTAACAAATTCTAATGAGATGTCTTCTTTTTCTACATGTTCTCTTAGAAAATAGTATCTTATCTCTATATGCTTAGTCCTACTATGTGAAACAGGATTGTTTGCAATAGAAATAGCACTTTTAGAATCACACAATAAAGGTGTTCTACTTACTTGAATACCATAGTCCCTTAGCTGATGCTGAATCCACAACAGTTGTGCACAGCAACTTCCTGCTGCCACATATTCAGACTCAGCTGTGGATATTACAACACTAGTCTGCTTCTTACTGTTCCAGGATATCAACCTTCCTCCCAAGAATTGGCATGTACCTGTAGTACTTTTTCTATCTTCTCTACAGCCTGCAAAATCTGTATCTGAATAACCTGTTAGTAGAAAATCTCCATTCCTAGGGTACCAAAGGCCTAGATTAGGAGTGCCCTTTATATATCTCAGAATTCTCTTGACTGCAGTATAATGTGATTCTTTAGGGCATGCTTGGTACCTAGTACAGACACATGTAGCATACATAATGTCTGGTCTACTAGCAGAGAGATATAATAGAGAGCCAATTATTCCTCTATATAAAGACTCATTTATAGGTTTACCTGCATCATCTTTGCATATAGGCATACTTGTTCCCATAGGAGTTCTCATGGTGGAGGATGATTCCATACCATACTTCTTAATTAACTCCTTTGTGAACTTAGACTGGGATATGGACAAGCCATCTTCAGTCTGTCTTACTTGGAGTCCCAAGAAGAACTAAAGTTCCCCCATACTGCTCATTTCAAACTTCCCTTGCATAAGTTTGGCAAACTTATTGCAAAGGTTGTTCTCTGTAGACCCAAAAATTATGTCATCTACATAGATCTGAACTAAGATTATCTTACCTTTAGATTCCCTTAGGAATAGAGTTTTGTCTATTTTACCTCTTGAGAATTTGTTCTCTATAAGGAAAGTAGACAGGGTTTCATACCAAGCCCTAGGGGCTTGCTTTAACCCATACAATGCTTTCCTAAGTCTATAGACATAACTAGGTTTAAGAGAATCTACAAAACCTGATGGCTGCTCTACATAAAATTCTTCTTTTAGATCACCATTCAGGAATGCTGATTTCACATCCATTTGGTATACCTTGAAGCCTTGATATGCTGCATAGGCAAGGAACATCCTGATTGCTTCCAGTATTGCTACTAGAGCAAATGTTTGATCAAAGTCTATTCCTTCTTCCTGTCTGTATCCTTTTGCAACCAATCTTGCTTTGTTCTTCACAATAACTCCATTCTCATCCAACTTGTTCCTAAATATCCACTTTGTACCAATGATGTTGTGGTCTTTTGGTTAAGGAACAAACTCGCAGACCTTGCATCTTCTAAACTTATTAAACTCCTCTTGCATAGCATTAATCCAGTGTTGGTCTTGGATAACTTCTTCAAATTTATTTGGCTCCAGTTGAGATAGAAAACTTGAGTGCAGGACTGTATTCAGATTTCTGCTTCTGGTTTGCACTCCTTGTATTGGATCACCAATTATCTGATTTGCTGGATGATCCTTTAGATGTCTTACAACTGGAGGTAAACTTCCTTCTGGCTGAACACCTCTAGTTTCATCATTATGCTGCACCTCTTGGTTGTCATCAGCTTCTAGAGAGTCTTGTACTCCCCCTGGACAGTAACCATCATTTTCCAGTACTTCATCTGCAGTTGAGCCTTTTGCAATGGAAAGCTTGTCCAGTCTATTGCTTATACCTGTTGGACTGCAAGAACTATAAGGCAACTCACTGTTGATTAATCTAGTTTCATCAAATACAACATGTACAGATTCTTCTACAACCTGTGTAATCAAGTTGTAGACTCTATAAGCCTTACTATTGTTGCTATACCCAACAAATATCCCATCTCGGGATTTGGCAGTAAACTTAGTTAGATAAGACTTGCCATTGTTAAGGATATAACACTTGCAACCAAAGATTCTAAAATAGGATAAATTTGATTTTCTACCTTTCATGATCTCAAAAGGTATCTTTTTGTGGCTATTGGTAATAGAGGCCCTATTGATCACATGACATGCAGTACTAACTGCTTCAGCCCAGAAATATTCTGGGAGAGAAGTGTCACTCAATAGAGTTCTACCAGCCTCAATCAATGTCATATTCTTTCTTTCAGCAATACCATTTTGCTGTGGTGTTCTAGGTGAGGAGAATTCTTGGAAAATCCCAAATTCTTCACATAATCTTGTCATACTTTCAGATTGAAATTCAGTGCCATGGTCACTTCTGATTTTGACCACTGTACTATTCAGTTCATTCTGAATTTGTTTGACAAAACTATGTAAAACACTTGGGGTTTCAGATTTCTGTCTCAGAAAGAACACCCATGAATATCTAGAGTAGTCATCTACAACCACAAAAGTGTAGACCTTCCTACCTATACTATGAACTAGAATAAGACCAAATAAATCCATATGCAGTAGGTATAGACACCTGACTGAATCCTTGTTTTCAAGGCTGTGAAAGGAGGATTTTGTCTGCTTGCCCTTTTGACAAGCTGAACATATCTCATCCTTTATACACTTAACCTGAGGACCATTCCTCACAAACTCTTTGCTAAAGTGTTGGCCAATTGTTTTGTAGTTAAGATGAGCCAGCCTCTTGTGCCATTTGAAGGATCAAGCGCATACCCAACTGCACCAAAAGCCCGGACTGTTGGAGAGGGCGCTACTTAATTTTTTATATAAGTAGCAGAGCGCCACGGGTCAAGTGAAGGAACGCCGGACCCAACAATCCCCCCCCGGCGTCCAGCACAACCCGTCGGCTCAGAGGTGGGGTTACCACATGGCCCACACGGCTCAGAGGTGGGGTTACCACATGTCCACGGTTGCCTGACCCACCGGACCTACACAGGTAGAAGGGAAAAATCAGGATTTAATAGCGCCCCCCCGGTCTTGAACCCGTAACCTCCCTCTGATACCAATTGAAGGATCAAGCGCATACCCAACTGCACCAAAAGCCCGGACTGTTGGAGAGGGCGCTACTTAATTTTTTATATAAGTAGCAGAGCGCCACGGGTCAAGTGAAGGAACGCCGGACCCAACACCATTTGACACAATGAGAAGCTCTCTCATCAGCTACAAGATAAATAGGAGAAACCTTATTCTCACACACAAAGTCAAGACAATAAACATTTCTTTTTTTTATACCTAGTCAATATGACCTTTTGATCACTTGAACTTTTGATATGACATCCATTTTTAACAAATGAAATGTCATATCCTAGATCACTCAGCTGACTTATGCTTATCAGGTTATGTTTCAAACCTTTTACATAAGCCACTTGTGTGATGGTAATTTGGTTTGAAGAAATGTTACCAAATCCTTTGATGATTCCTCTTTCAGATCCACCAAAGATTACTTTAGGCCCATCCTTGATAGGTGTGTACTCCTCCAGCAACCCCTTTATTCCAGTCATGTGCGTGGAACATCCACTGTCCAAGTACCATATAGGGGCATGACAACTTGGACTTTCCTGCAATACAGAATTACTTTCCCTTAGAACCCAAGTAAGTCTTGGGTCCTTGGTTCAAGTTAGCACCATTCATATCAAAACTACCAGCAGCTCTTCTAACTGGTAGACTGTTGTTCTTCCTGACACTTATGTTATGCCAGCAGTCTAAGGCAAAATGGTCTGTCTTGCCACAGCACCAGCATTCATACTTATTGTATCTAGGTTTAGATATATTTTTGGCAGAAAAATTTCTGTTCTGTGTTGGTGCTGCTGCAGCTACACCCACTGATTTATTATAACCATGGGGTTTATGAACATGGGCTGACTTATTGGCATTAACACCATTGTTATTCAGAACATCAATCTTATTATGACCATGAATGTTTTCAAGATCATATCTTTTAGAAGGCACTTGTACCTTTCTAAACATTACAGGCACTTTAAAATTTACTGGCTGGACTGGTACTTTGCCTTTTCTCTTGAATTGGACAGTCCTGGTGTTACCTTTAAAGCCTAATCCTGTCTTACCCTTTTGAGCCACAAACTCATCTATTAAGGGTAAGACTGATTTTGGCTTAGAGTAACAAGACACTAGATCTTTCTCCTTTTGAAGCTTGACTTCCAAACTTTTAATTAGATCATTTTTATATGTGATTGTACCCATCTGAATAACAGATATAGTTTTCAGCTTGGCAATCTCATTCAATTTTTGATCCAATTCTTTCTCTAAACCAGATGCAGTCATCTTAAGATCTGCAATTTCCTTAGCTTGAGTTTTGGCCAGGTTTTTGCTTTTCTTAAGTGCCTGCAATAAGTCCTCATATTCATCTATCAACTGATGAATATCTCCTTCAGATTCTGATCCATCCTCATCACTTGATGAAGATGAATCTGATTTTGAACCAGTACTATAATCAGAAATTATAGAATTACTTTGTACCTTACTGGGACCAGGCTGATCCTGGCGCTTGTTGTCTTCTGATTCAGCCATCAGTCCCATGCACTGATGGTCTTCTTGTTCATTGATGGATTCCAGTAATTGCATAAACTCCTCTTCTTCACTAACTGCATACAGTCCAATGTATGCATCAGCTTCAGATTCTGACTCTGAGGAGGATTGATCTGTAAGACTCTTCTCCTTCTTAGCAACAAAGGATTTCTCCTTCTTGCCCTTTTGTTGAGTCTTCTTTTTATCTGCTGACTCCTTCCTCTTTTCTGGACACTCAGCCACCACATGTCCAGGCCTATTGCAGCAATAACAAACAATTTTTGATGTTGTAGCTTTGCTGGGCTTAGACCTGCTCCTTTCCTTTCTTGATGATTTTCTCTTTTGATAGTTGTCATCAACTGGCTGTGATGTGGAGGGCCTTGAATTCCACTGCTTCTTCTTTAAGAACCTCTGAAACTTCCTTGTAAAGGCAGAAAAATCTGCATCTGAATTACTGCTATTTGAGTTCTGATTGTCTGAATTCTCTGAGATAACTTCAGCAACTTCCTTAGGAGGTGATGGATACATCCTCCTGCTCTTTCTAGTGGCTTCAACCTTGAAGGCCACTGACTTTTCTCTATGCTCTCCTTTTGTATTTCTTTCTTCCTCCTTCCTAGCCATTAGTTGCATTTCATATGATAGCAACTTTCCAAATAAGGTTGGAGGAGAAATGTCAGCTAGTTTGGCCACTTCTCTAATGGCACAAATCTTGGTATCCCAATCCTTTGTCAAGGATCTTAGGAATTTGTCATTCAGCTCATAAGTACTGAAGACCCTTCCATAGGACATCAGTTCATTCACTATCCTGTAGAATTTCTTGTAGCATTCAGATATGCTATCAGACTTCCCTTGTCTGAAACTCTCATATTCTTGATTGAGCATAGACTTTTTGTCTTGTCTAACTTCTTCAGAACCCTCCATATAGACAATCAAAGTGTCCCACATTTCCTTGGAGGTTTTGCAGTGAATCAGATTTTGGAAAGTAGAATCATCTATGGCACTAGCTATGATATTCTGAGCTCTTTTATCCATAGTTGTCAGTACAATCTCATCCTTGGTCATTTCAGAAAAATCTTTAGGAGTTCTTTGATTTGCATCTAGAACAGAGACATTCATTGGGATATATGGACCTTCTTTTACTGTGATATATATCCTTGGATCAGAGGCCTCCATAAACAATCTAACCCTTTCTTTCCAGATTCCAAAAATCTCTTTCCTACAGATGGGTAATTTCATTGATCCTAGTTCCTTGTGATTCTCTCCAGAACCCATTTTCTTGATTCTTGATTCTGCCTTAGGGATCTAAATCAGACTGTTATGTCCTTCTTTGAGCAACCTCCCTCTAATACCACTTGATAGTTTTACTTTCAAGACTACCTAAACACCTAGAGGGGGGGGGGGTGAATAGGTATTTTTCCTTGATTTAACTTAAGGCAGAAAATAACTACAAATCTTTGAGTTAATCAGATATTTCTACAGCTAACACAGCACAACAATCAAAATCATACACACATAACAAATTGCACACAGATTTATAGTGGTTCCCCAAGGTCTGGGTACATCCACTTTTCCCCTTCACCTATCTAGCAGTATGCTAGATTCAGCCTAACTTCTTCCTTTAGCTCAGAATCCAAAAGGATTCCTACAACTCAGAATGTCTCCACATTCCTACAACTCAGGCTAACAAGCCTTACCTCAGCCTTGCCACAAGGCCTACAACTCAGAGAATACCTTCTCCTACAACTCAGGCATAAACAACCCTACCTCAGCCTTGCCACAAGTCCTACAACTCAGAGAATACTTTCTCCTACAACTCAGGCATAAACAACCCTACCACTCAAAGAATAAATCTCCTACACTCAGCCTTTATAAAATAGGCTTACAATTCAAATCTATGAATAGATCCTACAGAATTTGATAAGGAATTTTATAATCTCTTACCCCTGTTGAGAGAGAAGGGATAAGAACTTTCTTGATCAGCTTCTTGAAGAGGCTGATGGCTGAAATCAACTTGATCTTAGCTTTCTTCAAAGCTTCTTGAATCTGAACTTAGTTGGGTTGATTTCCTTTGAATATAACTGACTGGCAGCTTCCTTCTTAGACTTCAGAAATAGATCTGAATCTTCTTGACAGATTAGTTCAGTATCTGCTTCTTGAGAGACCCGTGAATGTCTCCTTCTTGACTTCAAATAGCTGGATCTCTCTCTATCCAAACCTATTGAAGATACTTCTGAATTCTTGATTGAATTCAACTTAGACAGAATCTGAATAGAAAACTACTTCAGAACGTCTTGTTAGATCTTCTCACGAAGATCTTCTTCTTTGTGACTTGTACTTTCTTGATCAGAGATCAATCTCACAATAGGTGTGTTAGTTGTGTGTATTGTCTTCTTTCTTCTACTGAATCCATCTATTTATAGACATCATCAATGATAACCGGCTGATCCGGTTTCTAACTAACTTCTGACAAGTCTGACAGCTTCAGTAAACCTGTTGTAACTCACAGCTGTCAAGTCTTCAAACAGTTCTTGAGCCTTTGTCTTTGTCAGCAAAGCGTCAAGACTGACTGTCATAAAGTGTCGAGACCATCTGTCAATATGTGTCGACACAAGTGACTTAAGTGTCGACACAGCCTTTGGTGATGTCGACAAAGCTGCCTTGATGTCGACACAGCTTCTTGACACTGCATCTTGAGAATGTGTCGACACTGATTATTTGTGTCGACACAAACACTTCACCATTCATCAGCAATCAACTTGGTCTAGACTCAGCTGTGTGTCGACACAAGTCCTGTGTGTCGACACAGTTGATGTAGACTCAGAACATAGCGTGTGTCGACACTGCCTCCAGGTGTCGACACAGTTGTTGTCGACTCTGCCTCTGTGTGTCGACACGGCCTCCCGGTGTCGACACATTTGATGTCGACTATAATCTTCTTTGTGTCGACACTGCCTCCCGGTGTCGACACAAACTCACTAAAGTGTTGACACAACCATTTCCAAGTGTCGACACAATCTTACTGAAGTGTCGACACAGCTTCCTCAGGTGTCGACATATGGACTTAGAATCTTTTTCCTGCATTCTAGCACATTCTTAACCTGCACATATAAACTCAAAATAACATCAAATACACCTTGATGTATATCATTGAGCTAAGTGAGGCTTCTCCAAATCAGGTACACATTTTCCAATGTACCCAACAAGTTTAGTCACAGTGTTAGTCTTATGTGAATCAAACTTTGAGTCACATGAGTCTAGCTCATCCCCAGTCTCATATACAGAAGTTTTAGATCATGTTGAATTGTCAAAGATTACATGAGTATCCTGACAGTCAGAGCTTCTATTTCTGGATCATCAGATAGTGCCATTAAATTGATCTTCATATCTTCTTCAGAATCACCATACTGTGATGAAGTTATGGAGCTTTTCTCTTTGTATATAGCCTTTCTGATAAATTCTTCTTCATAGGAGAATAGCCCAGCAAGTTCTTCTTCTGATTAAGTTGAATCAGTATCACTATCAGATAAGATCTTTGATTTCTTTGCCATCAGACCCTTCTCTGATTTCTTGTTTTTATAGAACTTCTTTTCTTTTGACTTTTTGTTCTCCTTCCTTTTTACTGGATAGTCAGCTATGACATGCCCATTCCTGTTACAGCAAAAGAAAATAATATCAGTCTTAAATTGTTTATTCTGATGAGAATCATACCTGACCATAGATTTGTCTCTATGATTATCTTTGCTTTTACTGGAGATTGATCCAGAAGGTTTCTTTTTATTCCATTGCTTCCTTCTTCTCAGTATTTTCTTGAATTGCCTGGTAAACAGTGCCAATTCATCATCTGATAATTCTTCTGATGAAGAACATACTCTAGTGCTATCTGTATCTTCATCCCTTCTGGGTGATGATGAGATTTCTCTTCTAGCTTTCTTAGATGTATCTGCTTTGAAGGCCACAGATTTTGTCTGAGTTGAACTTCTGGCAGATTCTGCTTTAGCTTTTCTAGAGTTTAGTTGAAGCTCATGTGACATTAGCTTTCCATACAAGTCTTGGGGTAACATATTTCTTAGATTCCCCATTTCTCTTACAACATAAATCTTGATGTCCCATTCTTTATTTAGGGATCTCAAAAATTTGTCATTCAGCTTATAATTTGAGAATTTTCTGTCATAGTTTCTTAAGTCATTTACTATTCTAAAGAACTTTCCATAGCATTGTTCTATAGAATCAGGCTTTCCTTGTCTAAAAGCCTCATACTGCTGGTTGAGGAGAAATTTTCTATCATCTCTTACTTCTTCTGTACCTTCCATGTATACTATGAGAATATCTCACATCTCCTTGGATGTATTACATTGCACAAGATTCTGAAAGGTTGAATTGTCTATTGCACTGACTATTATATTTTGTGCTTTTTTGTCCATGGTGGCAAGTACCACCTCATCCTTTGTCATTTATGATAGTTTCTTGGGGGTTTGAACATTTGCATCTAAGACAGATGTCTTCATTAGTACATATGGTCCTTCTTGTACAATGATAAAGATTATTGGATTTAAGGCTTCCATGAACAATCTCACTCTCTGTTTTCATATAACAAAGTTATCCTTAGTAAATATATGCAGTTTTATATAACTGAGTTCTCTGTGAGATTCAGAAGCCATAGATCTGAAAATTTTCTAATATCCTTTAGATATTTTTCAAACTATTAGGTCTTTCTTGAACAGGCTCCCTATGATACCACTTAAAAGATAATCCTATGGGTAAACAATCACCTAGAGGGGGATGAATATGTGACTTTTTAAAAAACTTTAGCAATACTTTATCATTTAAGTATTTCAGCAGTTACAAAACTCAGATCACAGCACAAGCAAAAGCAATCGACAACACACTACACACAAAGAATTTATAGTGGTTCTCCTATCTAGGGTACATCCACTTTCCCCCTTCTTCCTCACTAGCAATATGCTAGATAATGTTATAGCTCCTTCTCTTTAACTCAGATCCAAAGATCCTACAGTCTCAGTTTCTGTTAAGAAACCTACACTAATACCAACAGGTCTTACCTCAAAGGTTCTCCCAATCTCCTACCTCAGGTCCCTCAAGAACCCTACCTCAGCCTTTATAAATTAAGCTTACAACTCAGTGATTCACTCAAACCACCTACCTCAGGTCCCTCAAGAACCCTACCTCAGCCTTTATAAATTAGGCTTAAAACTCAGAGATTTGATCTCCTACCCACTCAGATCTCAAGGAGATCTTACAAAATTAAGAGGTAAAAATATAAACAATAATCTTCAAAAAACAGGAATTCTGTAATCTTACTTATCTGTTAGCATAGATTCTTCAAATCAGCAGCAATGGTTTTCTTCTTGATAAATTGACTTGCTGAAAAGTTACTTCTCTGGATCTACAATCTTCTTGAAGTTGATCGGCTTGATTTCCTTGAAGAAATTGTAGAATAGATCCACCTTAATCTTCATATCAACTTGGTGAACGGATCTGGAGATTTTCTTGAAGACCTTCGTCTTCTTATTCCTCCTCAGGATTGTAATAAGAATGAGAATTACTGTTTGTTTGATCGATTTTGTCTCTTCTATTAGTGTAGACAACCCCTCTATTTATAGGCTTCATGGATGGCTGGTTACTGAATGATGATATTAGTATCTGATATCATATTTCAAGTCCTCCCTCAGACTATTTTTTTTGAAATATCTTATTCCTGTGGATGATGTGACAATTTTGACTTGTCTTGACACTTCTGTGTTGACTCTGCATATTTTCTGAAATATAAGTGTCGAGATGTCCAAAGTGTCTCGACATTTATGTCAATATATCTTAGCAGTCTCGACACAATTCTACTTGAAAGATTTTTCATCTGAAACTTGAAAGTGTCGAGACAGTTGACTTGTCTCGACAGAAACGTTGTCTATGTCGACATCTTTTAATTCTGCCATGTGTCGAGACAGTTGGATTGTCTTGACACAACTGTCTGCCTGATGTCGGAATGTCTATGCTTTAATTCTTCATTATGTCGAGACAGTTGATTTGTCTCGACACAATTTTACTTAGTTAAATTTCTTGTCTTCTTTGTGTCGAGACAATTGTATTGTCTCGACACAACTTCTTTAAGTTTTATAGTGTCAAGTAAACTGACTTAGTCTTCAAGGTGTCGTGACAACTGACTTGTCTCGACACAGCTATCTTGAATCTTCTATATGTCGAGTTAACTGACTTGTCTCGACACAACTTCTGCAAAGGTGTCGACGCAGTTGAATTGTGTCGACACTTTTGTACTTAGCCATTTTTTGCACTGAAAGTTGTTGAATGTAGACTGTGCTGACTTCACTCAACACTTTACTAACTCCACTCGACGCTTTTATTACTTAGACAAATTTTCTTCAAAATCTAGTCAGCTTCTTGTGACCACCTGTCCAATCAATATGAAATAGACAACCTGCATACATAAACTGAAATATACATCAAATATAAATATGTGTATATCATTGAGGTTAAAGGGCTTTTTCAAATCAAGTACATTGTGTCCAATGTACCCAACACCACTCTCTTAAAAGGAATAGGAGGCTTGGAGGCTAGTGTTGCACTAGTGCTTTGCCCTTTCCTTTGAGATTGGCAAATCTTATGCTTCCTTTGAAACCCAACCTCTTCTTACCCTTTTGGGAGGAGAAGGAGTCTATCAAAGGCAGCATTAAAATTGTCTTGGAGTAGCTAGCAACTATCCTCCTCTCCCTTCCAAGCAATTCTTCCAAGTCCCTTATTTGGTTCTCCTGACACTCAATGGTCCCTATCTGAATGAAGGAAATGGTTTTTAGTTCACTGATTTCTTTCTATTTCAGATCCAGCATTTCTGCATGCTGGGAAGCAGCAAGCTGAAGGGAGGATATTTCCTTAGCCTGCTTCTTGTCTAGCATCCTGCTTTTCTTTAAAGAATTCAGTAAGACACCATACTTTTCAATAACTAAACTGACATCTTCCTCTGACTCAGACCCATCTTTATCACATAATTGAGATGCTTCTGTACTAGGACTAGTCTTATAATTAGACTTAGATGAAGAGGTGGATGGAGAGTTTACCTTAGATGGTACGTTTGATCCTAGCAAGATTCCTCATCTAATCTAGCCATCAGCCCAATGTAGGCTTCATCTTCATCATCTGACTCTGAGGAGGATGAGTCAGTCCAGCTTTTCTCCTTCCTAGCAATGAAGGTCTTCTCCTTCTTGCCCTTCTTATGGTTGTGATTTTTCTCATCAGTCTCCTTCACAGGACATTCAGCCACAACATGCTCTGGCTTGCTGCAGCAAAAACACATAACCTTTTTAGAAACATGTTTACCGGGTTTTGGGTCATACCTGCCCTCCTTGGAGGGTTTCTTCTTGGTTCTGTAATAGTCCTCCTTGTGTTGAAAGGAAGAGGTAGGTTTGCTCCTCCACCCCTTCTTCTTCATCATCTTCATAAACTGCCTTGAGAAAGCAACAAATTCTTCATCAGACATATTACAACCTGATGTCTCTTGATCTGAACTTTCTGTCTCAGCTGGCCTTCTTGGTGGAGAAGGATTCTTCTCCTTGCTCCTCTTTGAGCTATCATCCTTAAAGTCCATAATAGATTCTTTGTCCTGCGCTTTGCTAGTCTTCTCTTCCTCCTTCCTTGCTGTCAGTTGCATCTCATATGACAATAGCTTACCAAATAGTGTAGATGGTGGACTATCTTCCAGCTTAGCCACTTCTCTAATGACATATATCTTTGTATCCCATCTCTAGTAAGATACCTAAGAAACTTATCATTCAACTCATAGTTGCTAAAGACCCAACCATAGGTCCTTAGTTCATTAACTATTCTGAGAAACCTCTCATAGCAGCTAGCTATGGTCTCCTCCCTAATCTATCTGAAAGCTTCATACTCTTGATTGAGCATTGAATTTTTATCATCTCTAACTTCCTCAGTACCTTCAATGTACACTACCAAGGTGCCCCACATTTCCTTTGAGGTCTTGTAGTGCACTAGGTTTTGAAAGGTAGAGTCATCTATGACACTTACTATAATATTTTGTGCCCTCTTATCCAATGTAGCAAGAATGACTTCATCCTTAGTCATTTCTGTATACTTCTTTGGATTCTGAATGTTGGCATCAAGGACAGATATCTTCATAGGGATAAAGGGTCCTTCCTGAACTGTAATGTAAATCCTAGGATCAGATGCCTCCATGAATAATCTGACCCTTTCCTTCCATATGCCAAAAGTCTCCTTCCAGTAGAGAGTAAGTTTCATGGATCCTAGCTTTTTTGATTCTCTCTTGAACCCATCTAAGCTAATTGTCAGCTACCCTGGGATTCTACTCAGTCTGTTAAGCCATTCTTGAGTAACCTCCCTCTAATACCACTTGAAAGTCTTTAAATTCAAGGATAGCTAATCACCTAGAGGTGGTGAATAGGTTATAACAGTTTTTTTGATTTCTTTGAAATCTTTAACTGATTTAAGATCTACTGAATTTGCTTAGTTATGCTTTCAAGAAAGTAACACATAACACACCAGATATTTATTGTGGTTCTCTAGTGTATGGGTATATCCACTGTCCCTCTCTGCCTCTCTAACAGTATGTTAGACAAGGCCCTTCTCCAATAACTTTGGCTCCTCAGAGATTACAACACGATCCCACTAGATCACTCAATCTACACTGAGACTTACAACATGGGCACTCATCCCACCACGCATTAATCACCTGATCACCTAACACAAGCACAAATTCCCTCAACACAGGCTGGGAGATCAGCCCCACACAGATCCTGTAACGCCCCTGATTTTTCGATGTTTAGTTAATTCTTTTATTTGGCATATTTATGACGTAAGGGTGTTACGTTAATGTATGATTGGCATGTGTCATTGTTAGAGCGTGGGTTTTTGCTCTTGCATTTTCTTTGTGTGGCTTGGTTTAGCCTGTTTGCAAGATTTTCGTGCGAGTCGGGTCTGTTTTGGTGACTCGGTGGACCCTCTTTCAGAATGCTTGTGTTTTGGATTAAGGAGGTGTTTACCCGAGATTGGTTAGTCGGATTTCGATTTCAAGTTCGTCGTTTGATTCGTAGCGTCGGTTTTTAGCTACGGTGAGATTTTCGTAGAATTCCGGGTAAGTTTGGTTTTCGGGTCGTTTTGACGTTTTATTTAATTAATTATGATAAACCCTATTCATTGCCTCCCTCATGAAACTGTCGGCCTGTTGCGAAAGAATGAGAGCGACGGACATTCCTAAGCTTTCGGCCGCCGATTTCTGGAGATTTGTTGCTCGATTTCATCTTTGGAGAGTGGATCCGGGTAGATCTCGCCTAGATCTATGTTTCTTCGATAAGCTTTTCCAGTTTCTTGGATTTTTAGATATCTAGGTATGCGGTTTTGACCCTCTTTCGTCCTCAAACATTTTAGATTTTGTTTAAGCATTCTTGCAGCCAGATCTGTGAGGTGGTGCGTTGCTTGGCCGTATTTCGGGTGATTTGAGGCAAGTGGTGATTTTCCCCTTGCTTGTTCTTCTTTTCTCTTTTGTTTTCTTGTATTCCTCTCGGTACAATAGGATCAGATTAGGGTAGGATTCCCTCCATGTCAAAAAATGATTTTCTATAGATCTTGAGGCAAGTGGTCTTTTCACCCTTGCCAAGCTTTTTTCCCCTTTGGTTTCCTGTTCTAGTAGGCTAGATGACTCTTACCATGGCTGTAAAATCATCTTTTGTCTAGGTTAGATATAACTAGAAGTTGTAAGTATAAGACCGTTGGGATGATAACCCTCTGGCAGGTTTCTGTCTAAAAGCTTTGAGTGGAGTTGAGTGTATATAGCCTAAAGCTTTGAGTGTAATCTTAGTGTAGAAGTTTAGTTTTTAGACTAAGTATAAAAGCGTTGAGTGTGTTGAATGCACTCAATGCCTTGTTGAGAGGTCTGAGAAGCTAAGTTAAAAAGCGTTGAGTGAGTGGTATACACTCAACGCGGCGTTGAGTGAACTTAGCACACTCAACGCCATTCTGTAAAATTTTAGAAGCTAAGTGTAAAAGCATTGACAGCGTTGAGTGAGCTGAACTCACTCAATGTTGTCGCTTTAACTCTGCGATCTAGGTGTTAAAGTGTTGAACTCACTCAACGCCATCGTCTGTTCTTGCTGCTGTATTTAAGCATTGAGTGTGCTAAGTTATGACGTCGAGTGCGTTGACTGCACTCGACACGGCGTCGAGTGTACTCGATGCTTTTCCCTTAGACTTGTGTCCTTTCACCGATTTACGTGTATCTCTAAAGGCTTAGTTTTGCCAAGTTAGAATCGTTGAGTTCTACTGAATTTGTCGAGTTTGGATTTTATGGGTATTTGGGATATGGGGTTTGGTTTTGTTTGTTTAGTTTCGTGAATCATTACACCCGGGCATGTTTGGGTCTTGTTTTTGGGCTGTTAGATTGTGTTGGACCAGATGGCCACCACCGCAGTCCCGTTTTTGAGACTTTTGGGTCTGTTAGTTTGGGTTTGATCGGTTGGTCCCGACTCAGATCCAGTTGTGTTATGGTGTTAATGATTCACGTGTTTATTGAGCCTTTTGTCTCATTTTTTCCTATGGATTAAACTTATGCTATTTCTGCCTATTCTCGTAGATGTTTTCGGAGTATGACTCCGTTCGCACTTGGTGCAAATTTCATTACCTTTTAACTTTATAAGTTAACTCTTTCGTTATTAATCTCTAGTTAGTTTGCTGTGTTTTTGACACCTATTCAGGTTTGGATTAATAATCTTACTACTCCCTTATTTACTGACAGTTTTGTTTGCCACTTGTATTTTTCTTGTTGAGGTGTTCTTTTTTTGAACGCCTCAGGTTCAGGACGGTAGCCGGTTGAGCGGCTAGGTTTGGTATTTGCTAGTGGACTACAGTGTTGCTGAGATTTCCTCTACCTTGAGAGGTAGTTCTTTGTTGTTTTCTTGTTAGTACAGACACAAATACTAACCAGTGGGTTCGTGTCAGTTTGTTGACGCTCACTGGTGGTTTTCTTTTGAATTGTTGAATACTTTGCTAAGCTGCTACTTTTATCTTTTGTGGTTGTTTTTACTTGCTCTATGAGAATGTTTTATGCTAGGTTGCATGTTAGATATTTTCACTTATAAAAGCAATACTACTAGTACTTCATACATCTCATATTTCTATAACAAAAATACTATTTTCTTGCTAACGTAAAGACTATTTCCATACTTATAATAAATCTAGAGTCTTGCATGCCATGAGTTGTCCTTTGGGGATGTTTATAATCATGTAGGGTGTTAATCAACATAACCAAAGTATTTTCCGCAGCGTATAACTATACTTTTACTCGTGGACTAGTTGATCCATTATGCCGAGTGATACGACCATCCAATTTAAACTGGTTTTTACTCAATAACTTATGGTTTTCATATAAACTGTAGAGTTTGGAGTTTTGCCTGAGAGCCTGCAGTTATCCTCTGCACGGCGTGACATCACAGCACGTATTTTCTCTTACTCTGATATAACTTAAATGTTGAGAAAAATACGGGTTGTGACAGTTGGTATCAGTGGGATGGGTTGTTTGACAATTGGTCGGGCAACCATATCTAGTTAGTGTTAGTTGTTTAGTGTCATTTCATACACACACTGATGTGTCATCAATACGTCTTGGCTGAAGCATGAACACTACTCTCATAAACATGATAAGAAGTATACGGGACAAATTATGTAGTATGGGATGCATAATATGTGTTTGTATATGGATCCACCATAGGTGACAACATGTGACGGTTATGTAGTATGAGATACATAACCATCATCACATGGATGCCCATTAGCACGTTTTACTTTTTCGTTACATGTGATATTATGTAGTATGTGATGCATGATGTTTTTAGTTGTCTACCTAAATCACCTAGAGGGGGGTGAATAGGTGATGTCTGCGTCTTTTTTCGGAATAAAAACTTGAAAGAACGGAGCGCAGAAAATAAACAAACAAGTCACATAGAACACAAGATTTATAGTGGTTCCCCAACTTTGGGTACGTACACTCTCCACCTCACCGATCTAGCAACACGCTAGACTCAGCTACTTCACTATTATCTCGAATTGAGAACCAATCCTACAACTCAGAGAATGCACCTACAACTCAATCCTCAAATGGATCTACAATCGGAAGAAAAAGAACTTCCTACAAAACTCGGAGACAAAATCTCCTACAAGAGTTGAAATAGATTTTACAACAATAATAAAATAAACTTCACTTCAGATCTGAAAACTTCAGATTTCTTCCTTCTTGAAAGTTGAAACTCTGTCAGAAATAGATCGAGGAAGACTATGCTGAAATCTCTGGATCTGAAAAGCTTGAGATCAACAAGATCAAGAAAGAGATCTGTAGAAGTTGAATGCCTTAATCTGTTGATCACTTCTTGTTATGAATCACTTGAATCGGAGAACAGCGACGGCGAGAATGACGATAAAGAGCGACGGCTTTCCCGATTTAGAATGAATAGTGCAATTCAGGAAACTTATTTTCTTGTGTTAGGGTTAGTCGATTTTTATAAGACCTTTTATAGGGCAAACCTAACAGTCATAATCATTAAGGACTACACACGTGGACCAATAAGAGTCGAGGTTAATTTTGAAATTGTTTCCGTCTGTACATAGAGAAAATTTCGGAAAAACATTTGTATTTCTCGAGTGATAACATACTACTCGAGTACAGTATTTGTTTCTCGATAAGAGAAAGTTTTGTTCTCGAGAACAAGTCCTTAAGGAAAATACGGGAAACGATATCTGGATTCTCGAAAAGTAACTTCTATTACTCGAGAACTAGATAAAGATTTCTCGAGAATTATCATGACTTCTCGAGAACAAATAAACTTATCGAAACGTAATTTCTTTTTACTCGAGTACTAGTCTTCTGCGTCTTGAGAAAAAGTCTTGGCCTTCTCGTGTAATGGCTTCTGTTACTCGAGTACTAGACTTAGAAAAATTCTGAAATGATTTTTCAATAAACTCGAGAAAGAGATAAGTCTTACTCGAGTACTCCATGGCTTTCTCGAGTACTAAACGAAGACTTCTCGAGAATAGCTTCTACTACTCGAAAACTATACTGAGCAGACTCGAGAATTTTCTCCAACACTACTCAAGTACAAGATGTCCTACTTGAGTAATGGACTTGGAAAATTTTTGACTTTCTGAAAATTTTCTTTCTTCAAAAATTTCAGCAACTATCCGCTCATTCCGAGCTACCCCCCCCCCCCCCCCAATTTGCACTTAGGCACGTTCGTTGGTATTTTTTTTAGTTATATAAAAACAAAAAATGTTTTACGTGTTTACTTAGTTTGAGTTTTCCGCTGGTCCGTTATGGCGCACATTGGGAGTTTCGTACACTCATCTTCATTCATTGAGCGTAACGTTATGTTAGCACAATATTTGACACCACCACCGCGCACCTATAGGCCTGTTAGAGTTCTTGCTCTGACCTATGATAGGTTAGGTGATCCGCGAGTGTTTTTTATGTTGGGTGAAGGATATGGAACGTTATTTTGAGCGATATCATATTGTGGACCCCCACAGGATTCTCATTGCGAAACTACAATTATTTGGTCGAGCCCAGACCTTCTGGCTCAATGAGGAGAGAAGTTTTTGGATGTCCCTCAACGACTCACGTGTAGGTTGGCAGATTATGAAGAATTATTTAACGGATGAGTATTACCCTCCATACTGCCGTTCTCAGTTTTCTGATTATTTGAGTGATTCGCCGCCTAAGATTTTGCCTATATCGAACCAGTATGTCCCCTCGTACTCCCATACTCGGACGTCTCATGATTTTATTTCTCCCCGCCAGGGCACTAGACCTATTTTTGATCATAGGAGTGACTATAAGCCTCACGCTAGATCCTTGCTCCGCCAAGATCTGACTATTTCGAGCACATGTACACCTACCTTTAGGGAGAAGGAGAAGGTTGGGTCCTCTGTCCCGCCACCTGTCATTGTCACTACTAGGGATGTTATAAATCCGCGGGTTAAGCATAGGCAGAAAGTTAAGATTTGCAAGGAGAACGCTCATATTACGCTTGTGGAGTGATTGGCCACTATGTAGTGGAGTGCCCCACAAAGCCTAGGGCTTTGGCTCTTTTAGCTTCGACGTCTGAGCCCGCCACTGAGGGCGATGCCGATTTTTCTGATGACTTTATTGACGATGAGGAGATTTAATATCCTAGTCACCTGGATAATGATGTCTCCTCTGAGGTATCACCCCTATGATTAACCCTCTACCCCTCGGCCATATTTCAGGTCCGTCTCCTATGATAGTTGAGGAATCGTCCGATGGACCTGAGCTTGCAGATGTACCTACAGAGTCGGAAGATTTACCTTGCAAGGGTGTTGTACTTTTGGATATTTTTAGTAATACAAACTCGGAGGATTTCTCTTTGTTGTTAACACCGATGCGTGACGTTCACCATGAGTTAGATTTTCTCCCGAGTTCAATTTCACGGACCCTCCCTCTTATTCCTTTGGCTCGATTAGCGGACTTGCTAGGACACGAATTGGTTTTTCCTAGTCCGATCCACTTAGTTAAACCGTCGCTATTAGCACCTCCGTTTGACATGACTTGTGGGCTATGTATTAGTGAGTATCCGCCGGTGGGCATGTTTTCGTTTGCGACTGTGTATGATTTCATGGCGACTGTGCCTTTTGATTTGGTGTCCTCACGACATTGTTATCCATCAAATCAAATTGCACATATTTTTCGTCCATCCTGGTATGATCTGCACGTACACTTGTCGTTGCCTTATGCCAGTGTCTATGGGTTGCGTCATTTTCACATTTGTTCACCTCCGAGAGCTTCTGATTGCAGAGCTGTTGATTCGAATTTAGTCTGGTTAGCCCCCGAGTGGCTACCTTCGGGTTTCGTAATAAAATTATTACATTGGAGCGCCGATACTTTCATGATTTTCAAGAATTTTTGATTTAATGCAATTTTTTGGATTTTTACGATGCAATCGGTTTTTCACAGTGTTTTAATTTTTCGAATTTAATTTTGCATATCTGGTTTCCACCTGAGTGGTTTTCTTCGACATTTCTCTCTTCCACTTCAGATTCTCTTGGGTTGAGAGGTGAGATTCTTTCCGTGTCGCTCTTCCATTTGGGTTTCCTGATTCTCGCATTGGATGGTAAGATCTGCACTGCTTTTCTTTATGCTGACACATCTACGAGGTTTACTGCTGTTCTTGCTCATGACAGGTTCTGTTCTATTGCGGTTGCCCGCACTGCTTGTTCTGCCCCATGGATGTCCGCTCTTGCTATGCTACCTATGAATGTTGCTCTCCTGCTATTCTCTTCCTGGCCACTCATCGGGGATGAGTGATTTTAAGCGGGGGAGGATTGATGGCGAGGGTGCCCCGCCATTTGCTCGTGCCGACATGGATCTCTCTTTTGATCGTCGCCGCCACATGTTCGTGGACATTGATGATCATTGCTGCAACTGTCGTCGTCGCCGCCACCGCCGACATTACGTCACTTCATTGTGACTCTAATGTTATTTCATTTTTGGAATAATATTATAATCCTAATACTTTATTATCAATTTATAAGTCATTAGATTTATAAATTTATAGGTTATAATTTATAAATCTTTTTAATATGTTGTTTTTATTTTTGTTAAGCTTTAGTGGAGTGGCTAGGATTAGTTTTGAAGTTGATGAAGGGTGGATGGAGTGGTGTATGAATATATATATATATATATATATATATATATATATATATATATATATATATATATATATATGTGTGTGTGTGTGTATGAGGAGTGGAGAGAAAGGAAGAAAGATAAAAAAAGGAAAACCTAAAACCTTGTTCATGGTTTTTGCTCCCAGCCCCTCCTATTCGGCCTGGCCGAAACCCGACCTCCAGGAATCCGCCGAACAAGCTGCTGTCGCCGCCCTCCTGGTGGTGTTTTCCTGCTACTCCGGCGACCTCCTACCTCCTCCGGTGTGACTCTGAAGAAGGCGGCTCGGTTCTCCCCATTCGGTGTGACTCCGGCGACCCGTGGAAGTGTGACTCTCCCATAATTATCTTTCTCCTCCTCCTCCTCCTCTTTAATTTCAAATTTTGGGTAACGATTTCCTCTCCCTAAAACTTGTGTAATCTTCCTATTGGATTTGTGAGATTGGTGGAAACTTTGATTTCATATTTTATCCTAAAATTTTATTCAAGTTGCACTTTAAAATTCTAATTTTCTACATTGCTTTTCATCCGATTTTTGCAAAGATTTTGAAAGGGTAGGTCCCCTTGGACGTTTGCAAACTGAGGTTTATTTAGCCTTTGGTTTCGAATGGATCAAGAGGATTTGGTATATCCTCGTTTGATTTTGTTTTGAGGACTGCATTTGAACTATTTTTTTGAATCGAATCCTTAGTCCGGATCACTCTCCATGTGGATGGAAATGTGGTGATGTGAAAATTAGATGTATGGCTAGGTTATGGAAAATGTATTTGTGAGTGTTCGTGCAGGTTTGGATGGGAATTTCCTACTTGTGAGATCGCGACTTTATAAACGAAACTCTGTCGAAATTTTGAGTTTTGCATGCACACGTGTTCGCTTAAATTCCCCATAGGAATCCCTTTGCCATTTCGTGCCTTAATTCCATTTTCGGGAGTGGCCTGCATCACTATTCTTTCTCATATAACTTTAGTACCTGAGAATGAAGTGTGCTCCAAATAGATAGGCTACACATGAGTCAACACCATGGATCACACAATGAGGGATTACATTGTATGGTCCTGTGTTTGGTGACTCATTATAGACTGGCATTGATACACACTTGGCAATTATAACCTGCAAGCACTCAACTTGAAAAGTGCATCAAATACAAACTTAATTCATCTTAGTTCAATGGTGACTTCATACAAATCTAGGTTATTGTCGTTACAATACCCAACAATCTTCCCCTATTTGTAGAAGTCAAAACCCTCTACACTAAGGTGAATTACATCAAGATAAACAAAACAAATTGACTAGTAAACAAAGTAATAATGAAAAAATGTTAAGCAATGAAAAATCAGATCATCAAAATTAAAAGATTTATATTTATAGATCGAAAAGTCCAAATCCCCAAAATCTCATATATAAACTCTCTGATCTTCTTCTATTACTGCTTGCTTTGCTAATGTTGTTGTTTCTTCTTCTTCTCTTATTGTCTCTTCTGGTAGCAGTAAGGTTTAGGATAGTACTTTGGAGGCTTGGGAGGAGCCTTAGAATTGTTCTTTCCATACTCTTTGTCATAAATTCTCCTCTTGGTGATAGATTTCTCATACAAGTCCCATTAATGGGAGCTGTAATGATCATGTCTATTCTCATTAAAATCAATCACAAGTTTGAGAGTATCAAGAATTAAAGATTTGGAAGTTGGGCTCCATATTTTAGCAAGTTCTTGAGCTCTTCTTCTTTCTACTTCAGGATTACGAGTGGTACATCAGGAGGTGCTTGAGAAGGTACATCAGGAGGTGCTTGAGAAGGTACATCAGTCTATTCAGATTCCCATACTTGAGCATAGCTTTCTGGAGGAGGAGCATCAGAACCTTCAGGTCTTGGACAGAATGATGGTTGTCGGATAGGAGGATGTTGTGCAATTGGATTAAGATGATGTGGAATAACATTTGGATTAACTTGAAAATCAGGAAATATTTGGTTGTGCATCCAAACAGCTGTATCATAAGTGTGAAATTTCACACCATCAATCTAATTCTTAACATCAACATGTATCTCATTCAGCTTTACTTCCCTTTCTATCTGCTTTCTTGCATCAGATTTTTCTAAGTATTCCTTTACTAAGCTATCCCCCTTTCTGACTTCTATGGATAGGGTGGCTATAACATCCTCTTTGAATTTGCCAATTTCTTCACATGTTTTGAAATTATGTTCTTGAGCCTTCTTTCCAATTTAATTTGATTGTTTGCTGGAGTTACTGATTGATCCATCACTTAACCAATGCTGGTAATGGTGTGATCTAAAGCTTTCCTACCTATTTTGAACAGGTGTTTCAGTTCATCAGTATTGTGTTGAATCTCAGCAAATCTTCTGCTCAATTCTTGCTCGAGAGTAGTGACTTTCTCAGTTATAATTTTAAGAGAATTATCAAAATAAGTTCTCTGCTGGGCTAACATTAACTCAATTTTACCCAGGAGGGTATCTGTAGTATGTGCTTCAGCTTGAGGAGGTAGAGGAGGAGTTACTAAGGGAACTGACCAGGGAACTATTTCTTCAATAACCACTGAGCTCTGGCCTCTGGTGGTATGAACCAAGACATATCCTTCCTCACCAAGGATAGTAGGAAGGGAGAAGTTCAGGCTCTTAAGGGGAGCTTCAACTAGTTCAGGAGTAGCTTCTTTTTCATCAGAAATCAAAACTGTTTCTTCTTCATGTACATCTGCAGCAAGAGACTGAGGGTGAGGGGATCCTGGTTCAGAATGATGGTCTGATGGAGATGGTTCTGGAGGAGGAGATTTCTCTACATATAAAGGGAAAAGAGGTTCTTTGGAAGTGTGTTCATCAATCATTCTATTGATATCATCTTCTATAGTTAGAACTTGTTCTTGCACTTATGCATCAGAAAGAATGTCTTCAGCAGACATATCAATATCAAGAATACCTAAGTCATTTGGTTGGGTAGGAGTGTTCTTAACAACAGCATCTGAAGGAACATCTAGAGGAAGATCAGAATGTCTTTCCTCTAGGATTGTAGGAGCAGGCTCCCCCTCAGCAACTTCACCTGAAGTGCCAGCCACTTGATGTAAAGGGGAAGATGGGGTCCTGTCCTCATCCTCATGGAAATCATGGGCTTTTGCAGCTTGAGCAGGGTTTTGAAGCTTGAGCTCCGATCTTTGAATGGAGGAGATGGAGACTTTCTTCATGTGATGTAGAGTAGTACCTTTAGAAAGATCAAAAACTGCTGGGTTGAGTTCATGTAGGATAAGAGAGATTATTCTGCCATAATTTTGTGCCTTTTTGCTTTCCTTGATTTTATCAAAAATCATCATGCCCCATTGAAACTTCTTCCTGCATATTACTGTTGTCATCATTTCAAAGAAATCATTTGTAATAAAGCTAATAGAACTTGTTCTGCACAGAAGAACTTTTCCAAGTATATCCACAAGTAATTTTGAAAGTGAGGGGATAGATCTGTCTTAACTCTAGAGGGGGGGTGAATAGAGTGTTTTAAAAACTTTGATTAGTTTTTATAGCGGAATTAAAATAAGGGATATTAAAGTATATAAAGAGAAGAAAAAAAAAATTATCACAGCATAGCAAAATAAGAAATAGAACAGCCAGACGACACAAAGAAATTATAGTGGTTCCCCAAAATTGAGTACATCCACTCTTCTACCACCCTGGTAGGATCCACTAACATGTTTTTGTTCAGGTGCCCTACCACCACATGTTTTTGCTCAGGTGCCATGTCACCACAAGATCTATTTCAAGAGAGATCTCACAACCCTTTGAGCTTTTGATCAGGTGCCCAAAAACAAACCCAAGTCTTTTGATAAGGAGACTTGACGACCAAAAGTAACTTTTGAAGGGAGTTATAAAACCCTTTATACAGTGAGGTAAAGAAAAAGTTATGTTGTCTTTTATTTCTCAATAGCATTGAGAAGACTAGTGGATTGTTGTGATGTCAAAGCTCGCCCCTGAGATGAAGATTTGTTCAGGTTACACAGGGTGTAGGCCTTCAACTTGGATTGTTGATCTTCAGGATCTTTTAGACAGATATTGATTGTTGTCTCTTGAAAGGTCCTGAAGCAGAAACTGAAGAAGAATGAAGATGGGTGTGAGATGTTCTTCTTCAATTTCCTATAAGCACAATAGCAAAAAGAATTTCTTCTCTGTATTGTGTATCAATAGTTTAATTTCTCTTTGACTGAAGAAAAACATCTTTTATATACTGAGTAGATTTCAGCCTTTGAATTTTGAATAATATCCTTGATTTACTACTTAAATCTTGGGAGTAGAACGACTGGAATTTGTCTTTAATATCTTTCCTCAACTATCCCAGTAAATAAGCCAAGTAATTAACTCTCTGAAGGTCATAATTAATGCTACCATGAAACAGCTATATTCTTGAGAATATGAGCATTAATTATCAGAGAAATACTGCCTTAGAATAAAATAGTTTGAAGTCATGCTGATAGAAATATGACAAAATGATTTTGAAAGGAATTAGTCAAACTCAGGACAGATTTTGTCGACCTAAACTCCAAGTTCGTTGAGCATAGAAATCTTCTTCGTCGAGCTGAGCTCAGAGATTATTGTTCTAGAAAATAACTGTCAATACTGAGTTCCAAGATCGTCGAGCTGAGATAGACTATCGTCGACCAGAGAATCTGAGTAAATGAAAAAAATCATCGACCTGAGCTCAGATATCGTCGAGCTTAACTCAGAGTTGAAACTCTGAGTTCGTCATTCTGCGATCGACTATCGTCGAGCTGAGTTCGAAGAACTTCGAACTGATTTTCTAAACTCTTTAAAACTGTATTTCTTCTAAGTCTGAGTCTCTGAAATATTCTGATGGCTGGATCAAAGTAGTCTAACCTAATCAGACTAACTTTAACCTTAGAACTAACAGATGACCCTAGGCTTTATATGTTGGGTCAACAAACCTAATAGTGAACCTAGCCCAAATCCAAACTGGGGTTCCAACAATCTCCCTCTATTTGGGTGAGGTCACTATGAAAAACAACAAGAAAAATCACAAAGCATAAAAATAATATTTGGCAGAATCATAAAATTTCTGAAGATATAAATAACAGTGCCTTGTGATAAATATTACATCAAAAAAAATAAAAGAAGAGTTCAAAACAAAAAATGAGAAATCTATTAAACTCTTTTAGATGATCCTTGAGAAGATCCTGTAGAAGGCTTGGTGAAGATGATTTCTCTGTTAGGATTAACAACTTGCTTCTTGGACATCTTCAAATCTTCAGCTCCAAGAATTGTGACAGAGGCAGCTCTTGGAACAACTACTTCAGGATGCAGAGTCATATAAGTATCAACATTAAAAATGTTTTACTGTACCTGATATTTTTCAAGTTATTTCTTTCTGAAGGAGGACATAGTTGTAAATTGAGAAGAGTCTTGTCCTTATTCTTGAGCTTTCCTAATCTGAGAAAGTCCAATCAGTTCTTTGAACCTGGTCATCCTAGAATTGGGGTCCATTTCCTGATGACATGCTGGGGACAGAGGCCTTTCAGGACTAGCTATCTGAACATTTTGAGCTTGCTGATGTTTGCTGCTGTGTTGAGAATCTGATTTGGAGGGTCAGTCCTTGCTGCTGTAGGAAGATCTAGGAAGATCTTGATTGATATGATTGAGATGTATATCTTTGACTTTGAGAAATATTCCCAGAGGATCCAGCTACTGGAGGAGGAGGAGGAGGAGGACCTCTCCTGAATGGAGGTGGAGGAGAGTATCTCCTACTCTTCTTCCTGGCTTTCATTTGATTTTTAGAATATCTCATCCAATTTGGAGAATTTGGAGTGAGAGTTACATTATGAAGAATGTAATAAGGGATGTCAGCATTTGGATTGGGCTTAGGAGCAGCCTTAAGAGGGGCCCTTTTCTTGTCTTTTCTCTTTTTAGAGCTTGTAACTTGAGAATCATCAAAATCTTCACTATCATCATCATCAGAAGAAGAAGAGTTTGTTGGATGATTATAAAGATCATGAATCCTTTGTAGCATGTCATCAGATAGAAAGGGATGAGCATAAGATTGTACAACTTCAGCCCGAGGCTGTTCTTGAATTGCTGGCTATGCAGAAATTTCTGTAACAACCTGGTTACTTTCTTCTTCCATGTCTTCAAACATAAGATCATCAAGATTTGGCATGGGGGACTCAACCCACTTAAAAGTTGGAGGGGAGAGAGCCTTTAGCTCTGAGTCAACTGCAGGCTCTATAACATTATTATAAGTTGATAAGCTTATCCTGGTTTGGTCCAAAATTTCAGGATTTATTGGGGAGGAGTAACAAACTATGGCTTTAGATATTTCTGGAACTGGAAGCCTGCTACTATATAAAGAATCAAAAGAATGCAGTAAAGAATCCAAATCAACTGTGGGATTTATAATGAAATCACCAACAGTGCTTATTTTATCATCTATATCACAAAGCATATCAGAATTTGAATCATCAATAATATAATTTATCTCTGCTGCTGGAATATCTGCCTATGGAGAAAATGTTGTTGCTACTGCTAGAGGAGGAGCTGTAACTTCTTCATTGAACATCTTGCTCTACCTGGTTTCAGAAGGCCCTAAAACCAGGCCCCCAGAAGAAGGGACAAAAGTGAGAGCAGTAACTTGAGTAGAGAGAGAGGAGATGGAAGCAGAAAGAGGAGCAATAGCCTAAGCTATTAACTACTCTAGAGTTGGAGATATGAATTGTAGAAGGTCTTTTGCAATATTAGAGAAGTTTAAGTACAAAGGTTCATGAGTAAAAGGGGTATAAGTGGTGTGATGACCACAATTAGAACATACAGAAAAAGGATGTGGGATTCTATATGGAAGTATTCTGGGAATGTGGAAGGAGGGTTGGATGGAATGGTGGATTGAATTGTAGTAGTGGTGGTAGGAATTTTGGTATTTTCCTGAATTGGGGGATTGAACTGGGGAATGGTGTGGAGATGGTGGAGGAGGAGACATCAAGTTGAAGTTTGGCTGTGAGGAGGTGGATGGAATATTATTTAGATGAGTTTGAAGTGGAGATTGAGGTGGTGGAGATGGAATATCCTTATGGATGATGATTGGTAAATGTGGAGGTGATGGTGGTGGAAGAGGTGAAGTAGGAGGGATAATTGAGGATGGTTGTTATTGTGGAGGAGGTGAAGGAATTCTGATGGAAGGGATATCTTCTTCTGGTGGTGGGGGAGTGGCTATTACTGCCCTGGTGTCCTCTGAAGTCCTGGAAGAGGAGGCCCTGGAGGGCTTAGGGATGGTCCTCTCCCATCTACAAAATAAGGCAGAAGTTATCCTCTTGGAGGCATTGATGAATATGGTCTTGGAGACCAATAGTTCAGGAGTCTTGGCATGTAGGAAGATTCCCAAAATCCTCCCAAAACAAACTTCCTTCTTGGAATTCTTCTTCTTGATCAACTCAAATAACAACTTACCCCAATTTACTGCTTTCTTATTAACTAAGGCACACATCACCAAGAATTGGTTCCTAGTAATATAATCATGGGCAGTGCGCTTTTCTAGCAAAACCTTCCCAACAACATCAGCCAAAAATTTATATTTTATAGATAAATTTTTCTTCAGCAGCTTGTTAGGGTTTCCTTCAGAGTGACTCATTTTAATCAACATATCATCATACAGAAAACTATCTAGTTCTATGTCGTCTTCTCCAGTAGCCAATTCAAAATTTTCAGTAGTTATAACAGGTGTTAGAGAAACCTGTTGACCTGCGGTTGTGCAAATCATGGTTGTTTCATCTAGAGAGGTTGAGGTATACACCAATTCTCATATCTCTGTTGCTGGCAGTTTGATCCTTTTAGTCATCAGTTTCTTGAGTTGTTAATCTTCAAAAATTTTCAGAATATCCATGAAGTCCTGATCAGAATGGCTGAAGAAATCAAAGTCAATGTTGAATCCTATGTCATATTTCATGCTGGAGAGAGCAGTCACCGAAATCGCCATTGTTTTCCTGCAAAAACAAGAGAGAGATCAAGTGCAAGAGAACTAGAAAGCGCGGGATTGAGTTCGATGAAAACCTAGATATAAAGGTTTCAGAATATGAAGCGGCAAACTCCATCCTGCGAAAAGAAATGCTTCGAGCTCAGTTCGACGAAATTACCCATAGCGAGATAAGCTTCGTCGACCTAAGTTAGAAGGGCAGGAAAATAGATCGTCGATCTCCGTTCGACGAAATATCTTCATAAATAAATTAGTCGATCTTCGTTCGACGAACAAATTTCACAAGAGATTTCGTCGATCTCCGTTCGACAAAAGTCTCTAGAAGAGTTCACAGATCGTCGATCTCCGATCGACGAAATGTGACCAATTCTTGAAAACTCAGACAGGAATCAAATTAAGCCTTCCTCATTAATCATACCTAACTGATTTAAGAAGAACAGATGTTTCTTCTCATCCAAAGGTTTGGTGAAGATGTCTGCTCTTTGTAAATCAGTTGAGATAAAGACAAGGTTAATTTTCTTTTTGTCTATACAATCTCTAATGAAATGATGCCTAATTTCTATATATTTGGTCTTACTATGATGTACTGGATTTTGTGCAATGGAAATTGCACTGGTACTATCACAAAATATAGTTGAATTATTTAGATTATAACCATAATCCAGAAGTTGGTTTTGAATCCACAATATTTGTGAACAATAACTACCAGCTGTAATGTATTCATCTTCTGTAGTTGAAGTGGACATAGATGTTTGTTTCTTATAAAACCAAGACACAAGCCTATCACCAAGGAACTGACATGTTCCTGATGTGCTTTTCCTGTCAACTCTACGTCCAGCAAAGTCAGCAACTGAGAATCCAGTCAATTCAAATTCTGACTCAATTGGATAAAAGAGTCCTAGATTTGGGCAACCCTTTATATATCTCAAAATTCTTTTAAGTAAAATATAGAGAGATTCTTTACGGGTTCACCTAGAACCTAGCACAAAGACATGTAACAAACATTATGTCTGACCTACTAGTTGTGAGATACAACAAGGACCCAACAAAAGCCCTATATGTTTTCTTATCAACTGGCTTGCCATGTTCATCAGAATCAATCACAATATTAGAAGCCATGGGTGTTTTCTTGGTTGAGGCATCAGTCATCCCAAATCTTTTAATTAGCTCCTTAACATATTTGGATTTGGAGATGAAAATGCCATCAGGGGATTACTTCACTTGGAGACCAAGGAAGTAAGAAAGCTCACCCATGTTACTCATTTCAAACTTGGAATGCATCAGGTCAGAAAAACTTTTGAATAGTTTGGAATCAGTAAAGCCAAAAATGATGTCATCTACATATATTTGTACTAACAATATATTATTATTATGATGCCTAGTAAACAAAGTTCTATCTACAATGCCCCTAGTGAACTTATGATTTAAAAGAAAGCTAGCTAGAGTCTCATACCAAGCTCTTGGAGATTTATTTAAACCATAGAGAGCTTTATGCAATTTGAAAACAAAGGAGGGATGAGTTGGAGAAATAAAACCTGGTGGTTGTTCAACATATACTTCCTCTTTGAGCTCACCATTCAAGAAATCACTCTTGACATCCATTTGGTAGACTTTGAACTTTTTGTAGGCTACATAGGCAATAAAAATTCTGATAGCTTCAAGTGTTGCAACAGGTGCAAAGGTTTGATCATAGTCAATTCCTTCTTCCTGTCTGTATCCTTGTGCTACCAACCTTACTTTATTCCTTGTGATAGCTCCTTATGTATCCAATTTATTTTTGAATACCCATTTAGTTCCAATGACTGGGTAGTTTTTGGGTCTAGGAACTAAATCCCAAACTCTGTATCTCTCAAACTAATTGATCTCCTCTTGCATTGCAATAATCTAGTGGGGATCTTGCTCTGCATCTTTTATGGATTGGGCTAAAGTTGAGATATGAAGCAAGCATGCATCAAATTTTGGTTGAGTTGATTCCTTGTTTGCACACCAACTGATATGTCTCTAATCACTTGAGATATATGGTGATCTCTAAGTGTGACAAGATCAATTGGAGGAGTTGGTTCAGCAAAAGCATTGGGAATTAATTCCTCTTGTGGAATTATGTTTGTTGTTGGTGGTTCAGCAATCATTTCACTGAATTCTTCTTCACTATCTACATTAACATGTGGAGAGGGATGTGATATAGCCTCATTGGTGAGGTTTAAATCATCCAATTTCTCACACAGTTGGGGTACCTGCAATAAATCTTTGGTAGAAGAATCCTTCTTCTTGAAATACATGTTAGCTTCATCAAATGTTATATGTACATATTCTTCCATTTTTAAAGTAGATTTATTAAAAACCCTATAGGTCTTGCTGACTTGGGAATATCAAAGAAAAATTCTCACTACAGCTTTGACTTCAAATTTTTTAAGATGTTTCTTGTTATTATTATGAATGTAACACCTACAACCAAAAATTCTAAAGTAATCTATTTTAGGTTGCTTCCCTTTAAGTAATTCATAGGGAGTCTTACCCTTAAGTTTATGTATTAAACTCCTGTTCAGGACATAATTTACTGTGCTTACAGCCTCTGCCCAAAAGGATAGAGGCAAGTAAACATCTGCAAGTAATGTTTCTACAGCTTCAATGAGGGTTCTGTTTTTCCTTTCTGCTACCCTATTTTGTTGAGGAGTTCTAGGAGCAGAGAAGCAATGTCAAATACCTTCCATCTCACAAAATTCTTGCATAAGAAGAGACTCAAACTCAATACCATGATCACTTCTGATCAATGGAACTGGAGTAGAGTACTCAATCTTAATGATCTTAAGAAAGTCTATAAGAACTTTAAAGTTATCTGACTTGTTTCTCAAGAAGAACACCCAAGTGAATCTAGAGAAGTCATCTACAATAACTAAGGTATAAAATTTCACTCCCAAGCACTGTACAGCAATGAGTCCAAATAGATCCATATGTAGCAAGTATAGAATCCTGGGTGGGTTGAATCACTCTTATTAATAGATTTAAAACTATTTTGTGTTTGCATGCCAAATTGACAAGCCCTGCAGAGGCTTTCCTTCTTGTAGGGGGCCAGAAGGCAATCCTCTAACAAGGTTATCCCTAGAGAGTTTAGCAATATTTTTAAGATTAACATGTTCTAATCTTTTGTGTCATAATTCATTATTATTACTAATTTGATTGAACATGCAAATTTCTTAACTAGCTGACTTAAAATTAACTATATAAATGTTCCCTTGTCTAAGTCCAGTTAAAATATTTTTGTTATCTATAGAAGTAATAAAACAAGTAGATTGGTTCAAAGATACCTGATAACCTTCATCACATAACTAGATTATGGATATCAGGTTATGTTTTAGACCACTCATTTATGCTACCTTCCTGAAGGTGACAGCTCCAATATTGACATTCTCATAGCCTTCTGTTTGTCCATAGTTGGAGTCTCCAAAAATCACCTTTGGTCCAAGCTTAGACTTGTAGTTGGTTAAGTTGTCCTTGTTGCCTGTCATGTGCTTTGAACAACCACTATCTAGGTACCACTATTCCTCTGTGGTAGGATAGTTCTTCACCTGCAAAAGGAAAAATTAGGTGTTCTTGACCCAGGTAACCTTGGGTCCTTGATTTTTTTCAAATTTAAAACTAGAAATATAGGAACATTCAGGTTGACTCTTATATCCTAGATGGTGAAATTTCCTAGGTGGAATTATCCACTAAGTAAATGAGTTAACAAAATTTCTTGGTTGATTACTGGTTCTGGAATAATTCAAGTTTCTGTTAAAATGAACTAGGATTGACGAATTTTGATAAGTTCGTCGATCTGCGTTCGAAGAATAGGGAAGAGTTCGTCAAACTCCGCTCATAGAATGAAGGTATTCATTTTTTGTGCCCCAATATCGTCGATCGCAGCTCGAAGAAACATATTGGTTTCGTCGATCATAATTCGAAGAATAATTACAAGAAAAATTTGCGTTCAGCATTCGTCGATCTGAGTTCGACGAACTGTATGCATTTCGTCGATCTGAGTTCGACGAAAACTGTTGAGCATAGTTTTTATTATAGTTTTTATTTTTCTTTCTCTTTATTTTGGGTTTCATAATTATTTCAACTTATTCATTTTTATCATCTAGTTTTTCTTTTCCCTTTTCTGATATAAATTTTATGGGGGTTGAGAGAATTTTTTTCTGAATAAGATGAGGTTGGCTTGATGAAGCACCTAAGCCCAGTTTGCTATTTAGCCTGACATTAACAGTGCTTGTGATGTTCATCAATTTGATGCTTCTCCCATTCAGGAATTCTTCAAATTGCTTAGCCTCACTTAATTTAGTTTTTAATGATAAGTTTTGTTCTGAGGCTATAACTAGTTCATCTTTTAGTTTTATATTTTAAGAAAACAGGTTATCATGTTCAGTTATTTATCTCTGAGAAGTTTAATTTCCTTCTCAGATTTAATTAGGTCATTACATAATAACTTAAACTCAGTTTTAAAATGGTCTGAATTAAAATCAAATGAGGATATTACCTGATCCTCTTCGATTCAGAATCTTCATCTTGTGAATCTTCAGCTTCTGAAGGATAACCTGATGCATTGATAGCCATCAAGCAAATTTTTTTTGCATTATCCTCCTCATCTTCACTGGAGCTGGAAGATGAAGTTTCCTCTTCTGTTTCACTCCAAGTTTTTGCAACAAAGTCTTTTTCCTTCCTCTTATGCTTACTAGAGGAGGGCTTGTTGTAATGCTTCCTATATTCCTTCTCTTTTCTTTTATCCTTCTTTTGGGCCTCTGGACACTCAGGTAGAATGTGTCCAGACTTCCTGATACCATAGCAAACAACTTCCTTAGTAGGAGTCTTGTCATACCTTGGTCTGTCTTCTTGTCTGGATGATTTCCTCCTGAAATCTTTTCTGGCCATCTTATAAAATCTTTTGGCCACTAAGCTTAGTAGTTCATCAATTGCTGATGGAGCTTTTGATTCTTCAGATGCCTTGAAGGCAATGTTTTGCTCCTTCCTTCCTGAGGTAGAAGACTTTTGTTCAGCTGCTTCCCTGGTCTTGAAAAGCTGTTCATAGGACTTGAGCTTGCCTAGCAAAGACTCAGTAGAGATTTCATTTAGGATTCTGGCCTCCTTGATTGGACAGATCCTAGAATCCCATGTACTGGGTAAGCACATAAGGATCTTGTCATTGATCACAATTAGGGATATGTCCTTGTCCAATGTTTTCAGCTCATTGATTATTAAGCTGAGTCTATTATACATATCAGCCACTGACTCCGACTCTTCTTTCTTGAAGTTCTCATATTAGGAAATGAGATTTGATCTTCTATCTTTTCTCTCATCATCTGATCTTGCTACCATTTCATTTAGGGAATCCCAAATGGCTTTTGCTGATGTGCATTCAGTAACCTTCTGGAAGATGTCATCTGATATTGTTTGTGCCCGGAATGTTTATAGCCTTAGCATCATCAACTTTTTGCTTTTTTCTGTCCATCAGTCCACTCAGTGGTGGAACTACACTTGAACTTAAAGTAGTATCCACTGGAAGTTGAGGACCTGTCAAAATAGAATTATAGATATCTTCATCAATTGAGTTCATATACAATCTAATCCTTGCCTTCCAGATTGCAAATTTATTAAGGTTGCATACTGGAGGTCTGGTGCTTGAATATTCTTTATTCTGCGCCATGATATAAAAGATACACTAGAGGTATTAAGATCTATCAAAGGATCTTTTGATTCAGGTATTAGCCTGTGAAACCAAAAGAACTATAGTATATAAAGTGTTTTAAAAACTTTGATTAGTTTTTATAGCGAAATTAAAATAAGTGATATTAAAGTATATAAAGAGAAGAAAAAACAAAATTATCACAGCACAGCAAAACAAGAAATAGAACAACCAGGCGACACAAAGAAACTATAGTGGTTTTCCAAAAATGGGTACATCCACTCTTCTACCACCCTGGTAGGAATTCACTAACAGGTTTTTGTTCAGGTGCCCTGCCACCACAGGTTTTTGCTCAGGTACTCTGTCACCATAAGATCTATTTCAAGGGAGATCTCAAAACCCTTTGAGCTTTTGATCAGGTGCCCAAAAACCAACTCAAGTCTTTTGATAAGGAGACTTGACAACCAAAGGTAACTTTTGAAGGGAGTTATAAAACCCTTTATACAGTGAGATAAAGAAAAGTTATGTTGTCTTATCTTTCTCAATAACTGTGATGTCAAAGCTCCCCCTGAGATGAAGATTTATTCAGGAAGCTGGAAGCATTGCACAGGGTGTAGGCCATCAACTTGGATTGTTGATCATTAGGATCTTTTAGACAGATATTGATTGTTGTCTCTTGAAAGGTCCTGAAGCAGAAACTGAAGAAGAATGAAGATGGTTGTGAGCTGTTCTTCTTCAATTTCCTGTAAGCACAATAGCAAAAAGAATTTCTTCTCTGTGTTGTGTATCAGTAGTTTAATTTCTCTTTGACTGAAGAAAAAAATCTTTTATATACTGAGTAGATTTTAGCCTTTGAATTTTGAATAATATCCTTGATTTACTGCTGAAATCCTGGGAGTAGAACGACTGGAATTTGTCTTTAATATGTTTCCACAACTGTCCCAGTAAATAAGCCAAGTAATTAACTCTGTGAAGGCCATAATTAATGCTACCATGAAATGGATATATTCTTGAGAATATGAGCATTAATTATCAGAGAATTACTGTCTTAGAATAAAATAGTTTGAAGTCATGCTGAAAGAAAATATGACAAACTGATTTTGAAAGGAATTAGTCAAACTCAGGACAGATTTTGTCGACCTGAACTCCAAGTTCGTCGAGCTGATAAATCTTCTTTGTCAAGCTGAGCTCAAAGATTATTATTCTGGAAAATAATTGTCAATACTGAGTTCCAAGATCGTCAAGCTGAGATTGACTATCGTCGACCAGAGAATCTGAGTAGAAGAAAAAAATCATCGACCTGAACTCGGATATCGTTAAGCTTAACTCTGAGTTCGTCATTCTACGATCGACGATCATGTTGGGTCAACAAACCTAATAGTGAACCTAGCCCAAATCCAAACCGGGGTTCCAACAAATTTTCTCTCTAGGTTGAGATCAGGGCAGCAAATGGTGCTCACATCAATAGAGACACAACAAAATCCGCAGGCCCAATCACGATCTTCCTCAGTTAGGTCATCTTCTTCATCAATGACTGGCAGTCGAAGAAGCTTAGAGATAATAGGAGTTGTTAGCTTAACCTTGATTCCTCGAACTTTGGATTTCAGAATCCTTACATTTCTCTTAACTCTGGCATTCTGGAAAAATTCTTCAATATCTGGAAGTAAAACTTTGCACGGGTGTTCCAAAATTAATGAGAGTGCGACGGCTTCCAATAATAGTAGAAGGTTGTGGAAATCATCTAATAGGTCGGCGATTCCAATATAAACGAGTTCACTGTTGATTCCAATCTTCGACGGAGGGGCCATTGATCAAGAGAGATGAACTGAAATCTTTCCTTCTGAGAGAACCACTGAAGCGACGGCAAGAGAGCGCCGGCGATAGAGAAGATGAAGAGTTTTTGATTTTCTCGAGAAAGGGTTTGAGATTCGGGTAATTGGATTTTCCAGACGGTATCTATTTATATAATTCTTTATTTATTATGATTAAGAATATAATACTAATAACATACCTGAAAATGTGGCGGTAGTAGAGTCCGGGTGCGAATATAAAAAATTTGAACTTCGGGATGAAGATCGGCATCTGACTTCTCGAAAGGTAGGTCATTTCTCGAGAGAAGATAAAAAAGTTCTCGAGTAGAAAGGTTCTTTCTCAAGAAGCAGTTCCGGAGTTCTCGAGAAGCAGACTTGAGTTTCTCGAGAATCAATCCAGTACTCGAGAAGGTAATCTATAGTACTCGAGAAGTATTGCCTAGTACTCGAGAAGTAATTCTCGGGAGTCAACCTTGTTTCTCGAGTAGTAATTTGTAGTACTCAAGTAATGACTATCCTCTCGATTCTTTAACTCTGCTGTGAGACCTTTTTCTTCAATCTTCTTTGTTGAGCATGTCAAGTTCTGTTTTGAAGAACGAGAGCTTGGTCTCGTACAACGGCTTTATGAAAATGTTTGCAACCTGCTTGTCAGTTAGACCATACTGGAGATTGATATCTTCATACTCCACATGCTCCCTGATAAAGTGGTACCTCAACTCTATATGCTTTGTCCTACTATGAGAGACTGGGTTGTTGGCTATTGCAATTGCAGTGGAGGAGTCGCAAAACATTGGAATGTTCTTGAACTTCATATTGTAGTCTTTAAACTGGTTCTTTATCCATAGCAGTTGTGCAAAACAACTGCTTGCAGAGATATACTCTAACTCGACTGTTGAAATTGCGACAAAATTCTGCTTCTTACTACTCCAGGAGATAAGCCTTCTTCCTAGGAATTGACAAATCCCGGAAATGATTTTCCTGTCATCTTTGCTTCTTGCAAAATCTGCATCTGAAAAACCTATTAGTTCGCTATCATTATTTCTTGGGTACCATAAGCCAAGATTTGGTGTACCTTTAAGGTATCTCAAAATCCGCTTTGCAGCAACGTAGTGAGATTCCTTAGAGTTCACTTGAAATCTAACACACACATATATTGAAAACATTATGTCTGGTCTACTAGCAGTAAGATAGAGCAAGGATCCAATTATGCTTCTGTACTTGGTTTCATCAAAAGGTTTCCCTTTCTCATCCTTGTCCAGAGAAATACCTGAACCCATTGGAGTCCTCATAGAGGTTACATTCTCCATTATAAATTTCTTAATTAACTCCTTGGTGAATTTCGTCTAAGATATGAAAATTCCATATTCAGATTGTTTCACCTGAAGTCCTAAGAAATACTTCAGCTCTTCCATGCTGCTCATTTCAAACATCTCTTGCATAAGTTTGGAAAACTTTTTGTAAAGGTTGTCGTCAGTAGAGCCAAATATGATGTCATCGACATAGATTTGCACTAGCAAAATCTTGTCTTTTATTTTCCTAAGAAATAATGTCTTATCTATCTTTCCTCTTGTGAACTTGTTCTTAAGAAGAAAGCTAGGCAGCGTCTCATACCAAGCTCGAGGAGCTTGTTTCAAACCATATAAGGCTTTAAATAAAAGATAAACATGCACAGGATGGTTAGAATCAACAAAACCTGGAGTTTGTTCCACGTACACCTCTTCCTTTTTGTCACCATTAAGGAAGGTCGACTTCACATCCATCTGATAGACAGTGAATCCTTTGAGTGCTTCATATGTTAGGAACAACCTGATTGCCTCCAGGCTTGCCACTGGAGCATACGTCTGATCGAAGTCGATTCCTTCTTCTTGTTTGTATCCCTTGGAGATGATTCTGGACTTGTTCTTTATAATTGTTCCATCTTCATCCATCCTGTTCCTGAAGACCCACTTTATTCAGATAACGTTCTTACGTTTGGGTCTTGGAACATGCTTCCAGACTTGGCAGCGCTTGAATTGATTTAGTTCTTCTTCCATTGCCATTATCCAAGATGCGTCTGAGTTTGCTTCGTCAAACTTCTTTGGTTCAACCTGCGAGATGAAACTTAAATAAAGATTTTTATTAGTTGTACCTATATGAGTTCTGAAATCATCCCGGGGATCTCCTATGATTTGATCAATTGGGTGATCCTTCAAGTGTTTGAGTTCTAGGGTTCTTGCATCCGAAGCTTCCTCTATCACTGGAGTGACTTCATCAACTTGGATGAAATCTTCATCATGGTGATCATCCTCTCCAATTAGGGTTGGAGTGGTGATTTTGATGAACTTTTGAGCTTTTTCTTCAGCCGGCTCATCCAAGTTTAATTCCTTCAGTCTTGAACCCGCATCTTCAATAAACACACTAGAAGAACTGGCTTGCAGCAAGCTCATCTTATCAAATACAACATTGATAGATTCTTCTACAACCAGGGTTTTTTTATTAAAAATCATATGTCTTACTATGCCTACTATAACCTACGAAAATACCTTCAAAACTCTTTTCACTAAATTTAGTCGTGTGATACTTCTCATTGTCAAGTACAAAGCATTTACTACCAAAGATTTTAAAATATGAAATAGTCGGTTTTTTGCCCTTTAGTAGTTTGTAAGGTTTCTTATTATGGTTCTTGTTTATGAGTGTTCGATTTTTCACGTGGCATGTAATATTGACGGCTTCAGCCCAGAAATATTCTGGTTGTGAGGCATCATTCAGCATGGTTCTGCAAGCCACTATGAGTGTTCTATTTCTTCTCTCAGCAACTCCGTTTGTTGAGGAGTATGAGGAGAGAAAAACTCATGAAAGATACCAAAACTTTCACAGAATACTGTCATGGCCCCAGACTTGAACTCTGTTCTATTGTCACTTTTGATTTTGACAATGGAGCAGCTATATTCATTCTGAACTTGCCCATATCAAAAGTATCTGACTTTTGTTTTAGAAAGAACACCTACGTAAAGCGAGAGTAATCATCAACAATAACTAATGTATAATCTTTACCTCCCAAACTTCTAATTTGCAGTAAATCGAACAAGTTCATATGAAGTAGGTGTAAACACCCATTAAAATCTTTACCAATAATGCTTTTTAAAAGTAGCCCTTATTTGTTTGCCTTTTACATATGCGTAACAAGGTCTATCTTTAATGGACTTAACGTTGGGTGCATCACGTACTAAATTAAGATAAAATAATTTATTAATAGTTTTGTAATTTATTTGTGCTAACCTCTTGTGTCATTGGTCACCAAGAGACGCACTATCTTTTGCCAAAAAGCACACTGGGGTAGAAGAGTCTATGCAAATAAAATTTAAACAAAATATATTTCTATTATGAGTGCCTGATAGAATCGTCTCTAAGTTATCGACCGATTTTATCAAACACTTGTCTGCATGAAATTCTACTATGTATCCTTTATCACAGAGCTGGTTTATGCTTATAAGATTGTGTTCCAATTCTTCAACATACGCCACATACAAGAAGGATACACTACCATTAGTAATCATACCGTAGCATTTTGTAATCCCTCTATCAGAACCTCCAAAGATGACCTTTGGCCCGTTCATGACTGGAGAATAATTCTGGAGTAGGCTTCTAGTCCCGGTCATGTGCCGAGAGCATCCACTGTCCAAATACCAAATGGGATTTTTGGTGGCCTTTGGACATTCCTGCAAAAGTAGAATCAAGTTGCCTTAGGAACCCAAACTTGTTTGGGTCCTTAGTCTCTAGTTAGCATACTCCCCCTACGTGTGTTAACATTGTGAGTGGTCTTTCTCACATTATTAACTTGAAGAGTTTCATAATATTTTGGGTTAATCCAGCAATCTATGGCAAAGTGACCAATTTTGCCACAACACCAACAGTCAAACCTGTTGTATCTTTGCCTAAAGCTCTCGTGCTTGACCTTTTGAGAGTGTGGTCTAGCAGGGGCAACAGACTTGGAGGTAGAAGCTTCATGCTGATTCCACTCACATGACTTCTCCTTGAGAGGCTTTTCCACAACAGGTTAAAATTTTAGAGCTTTCTTGATGTTATGACCATGCCTATAAGGGTCGTAGCTCTGAAGAGTGATCTCCTCATAAGGTGCCTTGAAGACACTTTCGCCAAAGATCCGGGGACGAGTCCATCCTTAGTACCGAGACTTGGGCTCTGCATAAGTAGGCCTATCAAAGTGACTGAAGGATGAGTCAAGATCAAACTCGTTTGTTGGAAGGATAACCTTTTTAAACGGAGTTTGGTCTTGAGGAGCTTTCCCCTTCTCCTTGGCTAGAGCTTTCTTGACAGCCTTATTTCTCCTCTGGGCTTTATTTCTCCTAGAATATTTGCTAGGAGCAGACATATAGCCTAAGCCAGCTCCTTTAGCCTGAGCAGAGAACTCATCAACAAGTGGAAGGACTGTCTTAGGCTTGGAGAAACTTTCAACAAGTTTCTTTTCAGCGGCAAATTGTTTTTCCAACTCCTTGATGATTTGCTCTTTCAGGTTTAGGTGCTCGAGAGCCTGTTTGTATACTTCGATTACTATATGGGCTTCCTCTCTAAGTGAGTCCATCTTTGCGACTTCCTCCCTCAGAGTACTCTCCTCAACCTTAAGAGATTTAATCTCCTTGGCTTGAGTTCTTGTGACTCTTCGACATTGGTCGTAAGCCTTAATCAACTCTTTATATTGAGTCATGAGTTTAGATTCATCATCAAACAAACAGTCCTCTTGATCATGGTCAGAAGCATCTGATTCCGAGAGAGGGGTATGGGAGTTTACCTTTCCAGTGAACTGGGGTTCTTCTTCTTCATTTGTATGTGTCATGAGCCCAAAGTAGGCTTCCTCATCATCACTAGACTCAGATGAGTCTGTGTCACTGAGGGTCTTGGCCTTCTTGGCTACCAGGCTTCTTTCAGTCTTCTTCTTATTGTAAGAAGACTTCTTTTCCTCTCTTCTTCCACCCTCTTTTTTCTTATGAGGGCAATCAACTATGACGTGTCATGGCTTATTGCAACAATAACAAACAATGTTAGAAGAAATATGTTTGTTTGGTTTAGAGTGATACCTGTCTTGGCTACTTGAGCCTTTCTTGTGACGATCACCATCATGACGTAATCTTCTGAACAAGGCATCTTTGCATTTCCATTGTTTATTCTTGTCCAAGAACTTCTTGAACTGTCTTTAGAGAAGAGAAAACTCTCCTTCAGATAGCTCTGAGCCCGAGGTACTTTACTCTGATGCTTCTTCTTCACTCTCTTCCTGTGCAGGAGCAGGAGATGCAGCTTTTGACTTCCTTGAGATCTCTGCCTTTAGAGCGACATATTTATCCTTGGATGAAGACCGACTTTTCTCTTCTTCAGCTTTTCTTGAGTTTATTTGTAGTTTATACGACATACGATTTCCAAAGAGATTCTGAGGGTCAGTCTCTGCCAGCTTAACAAACTCCCAGATTGCATAGACTTTGTTGTCTCATTCCTTAGTCAGGGATCTCAAAAATATGTCATTATGTTCTCCATTAGTGAAGACCCGGCCATAGACTCTTAGGCCGTTGACAATTTTTAAGAAACTTTCAAATGTATCAGCAATAGAGTCCTTGGGACCTTATATGAATGCTTCATACTTCTGATTCAGAAGGGATCTTCTGTCATCCCTTACCTCTTTGGTACCTTCCATCAGGACGATAAGATACTGCTACATTTCCTTGGCGGATTAGCAGTGAATAAGATTCTGCAACATAGAATCATCGACTGCACTTGCGATGATATTCTTGGCTTTCTTGTCTAAAGAGACAAGTGCAATCTCATCTTTGTCAAGATCCATAAGCTTCTTTGGAACTTGCTTTGTTGGGTTAATGGTGGAGTCTATCATTGGAACATAGGGTCATTCTTCCACTATCATAAAAATCCTTGGATCTACAGCTTCCATAAAGAATTTTATCCTTTCTTCCCACATAGCAAAATTATTCTTTGTGCATAAGGGAAGCTTAGCAAAATCCTTGGCTCTGTCCATGCTTGTATCCTCTAAAGACAACTAGGAGCAGATCTGTTCAAGGTGTTAACCTTTTTAATGAATAACCTGCCTCTGAGACCAATTGATGTTTTTAGTTATCTACCTAAATCACCTAGAGGGGGGATGAATAGGTGAGGTCTACGTCTTTTTGCGGAATAAAAACTTGAAAGAATGGAGCGCAGAAAATAAACAAATAATCCACAGAGAACACAAGATTTATAGTGGTTCCCCAACTTTGGGTACGTCCACTCTCCACCTCACCTATCTAGAAACACGCTAGACTCGGCTACTTCACTATTACCTCGGATTGAGAACCAATCCTACAACTCGGAGCAACGCCCCTGCAACTCAATCCTCAAAACGAGATCTACAATCGGAAGAAAAAGAACTTCCTACAAAACTCAGAGATCAAATCTCCTACAAGAGTTGAAATAGATTTTACAACAATAATAAAATAAACTTCACTTCCGATCTGAGAATTTAAGATTTCATCCTTCGTAAAAGTTGAAACTCTGTCAGAAATAGATCGAGGAAGACTATGTTGAAATCTCTGTATCTGAAAAACTTGAGATCAATACGATCAAGAAAGAGATCTGTAGAAGTTGAACGCCTTGATCTGTTGATCACTTCTTGTCCTGAATCACTTGAATCGGAGAAGAGCGGCGACGAGAATGATGATGAAGAGCGGCGGCTTTCCCGATTTAGAATGAATAGTGTGATTCAGAAAACTTATTTTCTTGTGTTAGGGTTAGTCGATTTTGATAAGACCTTTTATAGGGCAAGCCTAACGGTCATAATCATAAAGGACTACACATGTGGACCAATAAGAGTCGAGGTTAATTTTGAAATCATTTCCGTCTGGACTTAGAGAAAATTTCGGAAAAACTTCTGCATTTCTCGAGTGAATAACATACTACTAGAGTACAGTATTTGTTTCTCGAGAAGAGGAAGTATGGTTCTCGAAAACAAGTACTTAAGGAAAATACGGGAAACGATATCTGGCTTCTCGAGAAGTGACTTCTATTACTCGAGAACTAGATAAATATTTCTCGAGAACTATCATGACTTCTCGAGAACAAATAAACTTCTCGAAACGTAATTTCTTCTTACTCGAGTACTAGTCTTCTGCTTCTCAAGACAAAGTCTTCGCCTTCTCGAGTAATGGCTTCTGTTACTCGAGTACTAGACTTAGAAAAATTCTGAAATTATTTTTCGATAAACTCGAGAAAGAGATAAGTCTTACTCGAGTACTCCATGGCTTTCTCGAGTACTAAACAAAGACTTCTTGAGAATAGCTTATACTACTCGAAAACTATATTAAGCAGACTCGAAAATTTTCTCCAACACTACTCGAGTACAAGATGTCCTACTCGAGTAATGGACTTAGAAAATTTTTTATTTTTTGAAAATTTTCTTTCTTCAAGGAATTTCAACAACTATTCTTTCTCCTATAACTTTAGTAACTGAGAATAAAGTGTGTCCCAATAGAGAGGCTACACTTGAGTCAACACCATGGATCACATAATGAGGGATTACATTGTATGGTCCTATGTTTGGCGACTCATTGTAGACTGACATTGGTACACACTTGGCAATTATAATCTGCAAGCACTCAACCTGAAAAGAGCATGTATGGTCCTGTGTTTGGTGACTCATTGTAGACTGACATTGGTACACACTTGGCAATTATAACCTGCAAGCACTCAACCTGAAAAGGGCATAAAGTACAAATTTAATTCATCTTAGTTCAAGGGTGACTTCATACAAATCTAGGTTATTGTGGATACAATACCCAGCAATGCATAATATTTCATGTGTACGTCGTTCATAACATGCATTAAGGCTTTTTTTTAGAATGCATAGCACAACATGCATAACATAACATAGCATTTGCACACGTGCCAAGCTAAAGATTTATATGATGACATATGTACACACATTATTTTGAGCCAAAAGAATACAAATTCATGCATTCATGGACTATGCACAAGAGTTAATAGGATGATGGTATATCATTCTAGGTTTAAGCATTTAATCATTTATAAAATTCTCAGAGCAAGTTAGCAGCAAGAGCAAGTATTTATATATGTTTTGTATGTACTAGATTGTTTGATTCTAGCAGTTATGCTAGGTTTTGACCAGTTGCTTGTTGTAATTATTAGAATGTCGAGACATCCTACGATGAGGTCGACTCCCCAGTCAGAGGGCGAGTCGTCTAGTGCTCAGAATGAGGTCGTGATAGAAGGATTGCGGCAGAGCAATGAAGCTTTGTCTAGACAAATGTTGGAGATGCAGTCACAGATCCAAGCCTTGTTGACTGTTATTGCAAGACAGCCTCTTAGAGTTCAGGACCCGGCCATGGGTCAAGGTGTTCCAGTTCCTCCTGCTCCTCTGGTGCCCCCAGGTGTGCTGCCACCAGAGATGAACTTCATCTCGCATTTCCAGTGATTGGGACCCCCTACTTATGATGGTAGGGCAGACTTCATAGCTTTGGATGACTAGATCGTAGCCATCAAGGAGATGTTCTCTTACTCCAGAGTTTTTGCGGACCAAAGAGTAATGGTTGCTGCCTACCAGCTCAAAGGTTTGACAAAGAGTTGGTGGCTAAGGGAGAAGGAAAATTTGAAGGATGGTTGTTCCTGGGTAGCCTTCAAGGAGCTTTTACGGAAGAAGTTTATGTCGTCGGTTGAGCGAGACCGTTTGTTAAATGATTTCCTGCACTTAAAGTAGAGGAAACTCACAGTGAGTGAGTATGAGGTGGAGTTTAGCAAACTGAGTCGGTTCGCCCCAGATTTAGTAGTTTCTGAATCCAGCAGAGTCAAGCGTTTTCTGGGTGGTCTGAAGAGTGACATCCAGCAGTTGGCAAGTTCTTATAGATCGGAGAGTTATGTTGAAGCAGCTCTTAAGGTTGAGACAATCGATAATGCCAAGAACCGAGGAAAACAAATGAGAAAGGATAAGAGGAAGATTGGTGAGATTAAGAGTTCCCATGAATCCGGTGTTGCTTCGAGGAAGAGGAGCAAAGAAATATGCAGTTTCTGTGCCCGGCCAGGCCACCCATTTGAGAAATGTTTCAAGAGGATAGGTGCTCAGAGACAGGAGCATGTCCATGCGATCTAGGGTGCTCCTAAGGGAGATTTGGTTTGTACTTTGTGTAAACGGAAGGGGAATGATGCTGCCCACAGTTGGGATAAGGTTAGAGTCTACTTTTAGTGCGGACATAAAGGTCACGTCAAGTCAAAGTGCCTGCAATCTCAGCCTACGTTGCAGCCAATTCCGCTTCGGTCCTTGCCACCGTCGCAACCTGTAGACAAAGGGAAGGGAAAGCTGAACGTGCTGTCTCTGGAGGAAGCACAGACTTCTACCCAAGTGATTTCAGGTTAGTTCCTAACCTAGTTTTATTTCTTTTTAGCCCATAGCTTTAGTTTCAATGTTGTTTGATTAGTTATGTAAGCTTTTTATATGGAAATTTAAGGTAAAGAACCGCTGGGCGCGTGTCCTTTTCAATTCCGGTGCTGCCCACTTGTTTGTGGCTAGGGCTTTCATAAATCGTCATCGTTTGGCTCTCAATCGGGTTGGTGATACGTTTTGTGTCAAGTTTTCTTCTGGTGATTCTGTTATATCGGACCAAGGTATTCAAAGTTGTACGATTTTGTTAGGCGATTTTCTAGCAGTTGCTGATTTGAAGGTGATAGACTTGGAAGATTTTGATGTGATCTTGGGCATGAACTGGTTGTCCAAATATGATGTTGTTATCTAGTGCAAGGTTAATCTCTTGGACTTCAATATGGACAATGGTCAACCTAGGAGTGTTTATGAATATCTGCGCCAAGTTTCTCCAATTATTTCTGTGGTATGTGCTTTGAAGCTTTTAGATTCCGGCTGTTTTGCTTGTTTGGTTTCAGTTTTGGAAATCGTTGTTAGCTTGCCACGTGTAGAGGAGATTTCGTTGGTGCGTGAGTTTCCGGATGTTTTTCTAACTAATCTTTCTAGTCTTCCGCCTGAGAGGGACGTGGAGTTTGGCATAGACCTGTAGTCGGGTACCCGTCCTATTGCTAAGGCGCCGTACTGTATGGCCCTGCGTGAGTTGGAGGAGTTTGCGTACTCAGTTGGATGAGTTGCTCCTGAATGGTTTTATTAGGCCGAGTTCTTCGCCTTGGGGTGCTCTCGTCTTATTTGTAAAGAAAAAGGATGGATCAATGAGGCTTTGTATTGATTATAGAGAGCTGAATAAAGTCACCATTAAGAACAGATATCCTTTACCCCATGAAGAAGATAGTTGAGCTATATTTAGATGAAGTCATCAGATTATATGGAGTGCCAGTCATTATTGTATCAGATCGAGACTCCAGGTTTATGTCTCGCTTTTGGAAGAGTTTACAAGAAGGTTTGGGTACCGATTTGAGGTATTCCACAGCCTATCATCCGCAGACAAACGGTCAAACGGAAAGAGTGAATAAGATTGTGGAGGATATGATCAGATGTTATATTTTGAACCATGGAGGAGCGTGGGATGAGCGACTCAGATTGATGGAGTTTACATACAATAATAGTTATCAAGAAAGTTTGTAGATGGCCCCGTTTGAGGACTTATATGGGAGGCGATGTAGAACTCCCTTATTTTAGGCCGAGATCGGTGAGACACCGTTGCTGGGTCCTGAAGCGTTAGAAGAAATGGATATTTCTGTGAAGCTTATTCGAGAAAAGCTTCGGATAGCACATGAACGATATGAGAAGAACATCAATCGGCGTATGTCTGATTAAGAGTTTGTTGTAGGGGACTTGGTGTTTCTCAAAGTTTCCCCGATGTCTGGAGTTAAAAGGTTTGGTAAAAATCATAAGTTGGACCCGAGGTATGTGGGAATTTGTAAGGTTGTTGAGCATATTGGTGTATCAGCTTATAGGCAGGATTTGCCGACAAATTTTCCTGGTGTACACTACGTGTTTCACGTGAGCCAGTTGCAGAAATGTGTGCTCAGCGACCGACAGATTTTGATGTTGTTCCCCAGTTGGAGCCTAATCTTTCCTATGTTGAGATGTCTGTCCACATTCTGGATACTCAAGATCGAGTGTTGCAAGGAAAACCATGCCAATGGTTAAAGTTTTGTGGCGAAACAAAGACGTGGAAAACGCCACTTGTGAGTTGGAGTCAGCTATGATGGAGGCTAGTCCTCATCTGTTCTCCTAGTTTCTTACGATATGTATTTCTCCTTCTATAATCTTTGATTATACTCTTTTTTGTGGAATCTTTTGGTGCGTAAAGTTTTGGGACGAAATTTTGTTTTAGGGGGAGTGGCTGTAACGCCCCTAATTTTTCGATGTTTAGTTAATTCTTTTATTTGACGTATTTATGATGTCAGGGCATTATGTTAATGCATGATTTGCATGTGTCGTTGTTAGAGCGCGGGTTTTAGCTCTTGGGTTTTCTTTGTGTGGTTGAGTTTAGCCTATTTGCAAGATTTCCTAGTGAGCCGGGTCTGTTTTGGTGACTCGGTGGAGGCTCTTTAAGAATGCTTGTGTTTTGGCTTCGGGACATGTTTACCCGAGATTGTTTAGTCGGATTTTGATTTCGAGTTCGTCGTTGGATTCGTAGCGTCGGTTTTTAGCTACGATGCGATTTTCGTAGAATTCCGTGTAAGTTTGGTTTTCGGGTCGTTTTGACGTTTTATTTAATTAATTATGATATCATATGTTAAAATAATCGGATAAAGAAGTATAAATAGAAAACCATCACGTCAAAACCTCATTCATTGTCTCCCTCGTAAAACCTTCGGCCAGTTGCGAAAGAACGAGGGCAGCGGACATTCCTAAGCTTTCGACCGCCGATTTCTGGAGCTTTGGTACTCGATTTCATCTTTGGAGAGTGGATCCGGGTAGATATCGCCTATATCTACGTTTCTTCAGTAAGCTTTTCCAGATTCTTGGATTTTTAGAGGTCTAGGTATGCGGTTTTGACCCTCTTTCATCCTCAAAAGTTTCAGGTATTGTTGCTTAAGCGTTCTTGCGGCCAGATCTGTAAGGTGAGGCGTTGCTTGGTCGGATTTCGGGTGATTTGAGGCAAGTGGTGATTTTCCACTTGCGTGTTCTTCTTTTCTCTTTTGTTTTCTTGTATTCCTCCCGGTACAGTAGGATCGGATTAGGGTAGGATTCCCGCCATGTCAAAAATATTTTTCTGTAGATCTTGAGGCAAGTGGTGTTTACACCCTTGCCAAGCATTTTGCCCCTTCAGTTTCCTGTTCTGGTAGGCCAGATGACTCTTAGCATGGCTGTAAAATCATCTTTTGTCTAGTTTAGATATAATTAGAAGTTGTTAGTATAAGACCGTTGGGATGATAACCCCCCGGCAGGTTTCTGTCTAAAAGCTTTGAGTGGAGCTGAGTGTATATAGCCTTAAGCTTTGAGTGTAATCTTAGTGTAGAAGTTCTATTTTTAGCCTAGAGATAAAAGCGTTGAGTGTGTTGAATGCACTCAACGTCTTGCTGTGAGGTCTGAGAAGCTAAGTTAAAACGCGTTGAGTGAGTGGTATACACTCAATGCGGCATTGAGTGAGCTTAGCACACTCAATGTCATTCTGTAAATTTATGAAGCTAAGTCTAAAAGCGTTGACAATGTTGAGTTAGCTGAACTCACTCAACGTCGTCGCTTTAACAATGCAATCTAAGTGTTAAACTGTTGACAGTCATCTAATTTTGGAAGCTAAGTGGTAAAGCATTGAGTGAGCTGAACTCACTCAATGCCATCGTCTGTTCTTGCTACTGTGTTTAAGCATTGAGTGTGCTGAGTTATGGCGTCGAGTGCGTTGAATGCACTCGAAGCGGCGTCGAGTGTACTCGACGCTTTTCCCTTAGACTTGTGTCCTTTCACCGATTTGACGTGTATATCTAAAGGCTTAGTTTTGCCAAGTTAGAATCGTCGGGTTTCTGCTGAATTGTCGAGTTTGGATTTTATGGGTATTTGGGATATGGGGTTTTGTTTGGTTGGCTTAGTTTCGTGAATCATTACACCCAGGCATATTTGGGTCTATTTTTTGGGTTGTTGGCTTGTGTTGGACCAGATGGCCACCATTGTAGTCCTGTTTTTAAGACATTTGGGTCTGTTAGTTCGGGTTTGACCAGTTGGTCCCGACTCAGATCCGGTTGCGTTACGGTGTTAATGATTCACGTATTTATTGAGCCTTTGTCTCATTTTTGTTTCCTATGGATTAAACTTATGTTATTTTTGCCTATTCTCGCAGATGTTCTCGGAGTATGACTCTGTTTGCACTTGGTGCAAATTTCATTACCTTTTAACTTTATAAGTTAACTCTTTCGTTCTTAATCTCTAGTTAGTTTGTCGTATTTTTGACAGCTATTTAGGTTTGGATTAGTAATCTAACTACTCCCTTGTTTACTGACAGTTTTGTTTATCACTTGTATTTTTCTTACTGAGGTGTTCTTTCTTTGAATGCCTCAGGTTCAGGACAGTAGCCGGTTGAGCGGCTAGGTTTGGTATTTGCTAGTGGACTGCAGTGTTGTAGAGGTTTCCTCTACCTTGAGAGGTAGTTCTTTGTTGTTTTCTTGTTAGTACAGACACACATACTGTCCAGTGGGTTCGTGTCAGTTTGTCAACGCCCACTGGTGGTTTTCTTTTGAATTGCTGAATACTTTGCTAAGCTGCTAGTTTTACCTTTTGTGGTTGTTTTTACTTGCTCTCTGGGAATATTTTATGCTAGGTTGCATGTTAGGTATTTTCACTTATAAAAGCATTACTACTAGTACTTTATACATCTCATATTTCTAACACTAAATACTATTTTCTAGCTAACGTAAAGACTATTTCCATACTTATAATAAATCTAGAGTCTTGCATGTCATGAGTTATCCTTTGGGGATGTTTATACTCATGTAGGGTGTTAATCAACATAACCAAAGTATTTTCCGCAGCGTATAACTATACTTTTACTCGTGGACTAGTTGATTTACTATGCCGAGGGATACGACCATCCAATTAAAACTTGTTTTTACATAATAACTTATGGATTTCATATAAACTGTAGAGTTTGGTGTTTTGTCTGAGCGCCTGCAGTTATCCCATGTACGGCATGACATCACAGAGCGTATGTTCTCTTACTCTGATATAACTTGAAAAGTTGAGAAAAATGCGGGTTGTTACAGATCCAACATTGAATCCTCACACAGCCTTTATAATTTAGGCCTTACAACACAGATCCTACACAGCCTATTTAACCTAGGCCTATACACAAATCTTTGAATAGATACACCAGAAATTGAGTTGGATGATGATTTGACTCTAGAGAAATTTATCTCTGAGTCAATTGCTTCTAGAGCTGAGAGAATCTCAACCCTATCTTCTTCAGAGCAACAAGAAAGAATATCTTAAATGATATTGTCTTGTGCTGGAAGTTCTTCAGAATCTTGACTCTGATCTTGCTGATAAAAGAGGGGAAAACAATCTTTAATCAGCTAACATGTAAGGTAGATAGTAATTCCTCTGCCTACCCTTATGTTCAGAGAGAATTCATAACAGTTATCTTCTTCTTCTTTGATTCAGAGAATGATTTACAGATTTGACTCAGATTGAATCGAGAAGCAACTTTCAGTTAGGGCTTGCCTGACTGATTCCTCTTCCTCAGAGTAATCCTCTATACTTACTGAAGCGGATGTCGATTGCTTTAACTATCTCAGAAATCTTCAGATTCTTCGAATTGAAGCTTTTGTTTCTACAACAATGGCAGGCGAAGACGACGAACTCCCGCTCCTCTTTTTCGAAATGAATTGATCTATCAAAAAGTTATTTCGATCCAGATCTCAGCTTCTATTTATAATCCCGTCATCTGACGAGTTGATTGACACGTATCACTGCTTTAACGGCTGATTATATCCTTAGCTTTACATATTGGGATAAATAGCAGACTGATGACGACGTTAGAGATGATTTACAGCACTTTCATAATGAAGTTGAAATTCGTTGACTTGCTGAATTTGCTAACGTCGCCCCTTTGTGGACTTAGCCAAATTCTCAGAATCCACTCAAGCGTTTAGTGGCTTTGAGTGAATGAGCAATACTTAAAGAATCTGTACTTAGAAAATTTTCAGCTCTGCTAGGCGTTGAGTGGCGTTGAGTGAATGAGCTTCACTCAACGTTTTTAGACTTAGCTTAGTCTCCTGCTTCTTCAGCAACCTTGGCGTTGAGAGTGTTGAGTGAACTGACTTCCCTCAATGATTCTGGACTTAGAATAATTCTGTTCTACCTGATGACGTTGAGTGTGTTGACTTCACTCAACGATTCTGGCCTAATGGCGTTGAGTGTGTTGACTTCACTCAATGATTTTGGAATTAGAATAATTCTGCTCTGCCTGATGGTGTTGACATCTTTGAGTCTTCACTTCAATTCTTCATTGTGTCGAGACAGTTGTATTGTCACGAAACTACTGTCCTGAGTTTTAAGGTGTCGAGATATTTGACTTGTCTCGACACTGCTGACTTAATCTTCAGGGCGTCGAGATAACTGAATTGTCTCGACACAGCTGACTTGATCCTTCAAGGTGTCGAGATAATTGACTTGTCTCCACATTGCTGTCTTGAATCTTCAAGGTGTTAAGATAATTGAATTGTCTCGACACAGCTGACTTGATCCTTCAAGGTGTCGATATAACTGACTTGTCTCGACTCTGCTGTCTTGAATCTTCAAGGTGTCGAGATAACTGAATTGTCTCGACACAGTTGACTTGATCTGTCAACACTTCTCCTACAAATGTGTCGACATAGTTGTGAAGTGTGTGTCGACACTTTTGTACTTAGTCATTTTTTGTTTTGACTGTCCTGACTTCACTCAGCACTATTAGCTATATGGCGTTGACTGTATAAGCCTCACTCAACGCCTGTGGGCTTATTCAATTTTCCTGCTTCTCCAGCAACATCCTTCTTGTTTGGCGTTGAGTGAGCTTGTCTCACTCAACGCTTGTGAACTTAGGCAAATTCATGTGTAACCAGTTAGCTTCTTTGAGTCCACCTGTCAATGTTACTTGAACCACCTGTCCAATAAATATGGCATAGACCAACCTGCATGTATGAACTTAAACGTACATCAAATACAACTATGTGTATACCATTGACTTGTTTGACTTCTTACAAATCTAGGACATTTGGGCCAATAGACCCAACAACAGTTTTCACCATAACTGACTCTCGCAATCCCAATCACAAAGAAAGAAAAGTTCTTTTCAGTTTAAGTTATACCTTTTTGTGATTACAAAATATATGAAACTCAAGGCATTCTTCATCACCATATTATTATTATTTGTAAAGGTCAGGGGGTCAATATGCTACCTTCATATTGTATTTGTAAGAGGTGGACCAAAACACCTAGACATCAATCAATAATTGAAGGGGTGACAGAAATTTCCGATGAAGAGTTAAGGAGACTTTTAATTTCCAATGTATGATCACAACTATATCGATGAATGGAAATTACAAAAGAAGATGATGAAGCTTTAAATGATTTGTTAAAAATTGGAGCAAGTTGGGGAAAAAAGGATTGAGTCAGCGAATAACAATGAATGTCCTTCATATTGCAAATCTAGTATTCCCATTAGCATTGATATTTTATCACCTAATTGTTCGAAAACAAAAGGTAGCGGCAAGAGAATTAAAGGAGGAAAGGAAAAGAGCAATTGAGAAAAGAACTAAAACTCTCAGGCATTGCAAAACATGTGGAGAGCAAACAATTCATGACAGTTGCAATTGTCCAAAAAAATGATTTGATTTTTCTTTATTTAAACAAAATATTTTACATGTTATACAAATCCATTAATTTTACCTTTGAAAGTTTTTTTTCGTAGTGCTTTGAAAATTCAAGAATTTGAACAAACTTTCATGCATTTGGTGGAAAATTCAAGCAGTTGATTAGTTCATAGTTGCGGTGCTCTCAGGGATTTTGTTAAAGGGCTTTTGTTTGTTCAAAAAAAGGTTTGTTTCTTGATAATGGTTTACTTCTTAAATTGATGTCGTGTTCATTTTTCTATCAGCTTATGCTAATTCCTTTTTCATTCTTTGACAGGTCATGGGATGAGTGAAGTTCCTTTTTCATTCTATGACAAGTCACGAGATCATCATGATATCCTATCATTCAAATATTTTTGCTTGTATTAGGTGCTACATGTGTTTGTTATTTTGCATAATTCTATAGCTCCCATTGTGCTTGTGTTTGCCGCCAATAGCTGTGCTAGTATCTGTTATATTGCAGTTTCTGTTAAAATTCTGTTACATTTCTGATTTGAACGTGCAGTTTACGGACAACATTGCTAGTTTCTAATCTTTTTTTTTTTACATAATTCTATAGCTCCTGTTCTAATTTGAATGCAGTTTCTATTGGAAATATTAGTTAAAATAATGTGAATACTACAAGTTTGCAAGCTAGTTTTATTCATTCAACTGGAACCAAGAGCTCTGGTAGGGCTTTCGTGATTTTGCTGGTCGGAAGCTCGCAGTCAGAGCAATGGGAAGAAACAGAGCCCTAATCGAGCAGAGAGGGAGAGAGCGAAGGACGAAGAAGTAGAGGAAGATGAAGTCGCCGGAAATGGCGATCTATGGTTCCGCCATAGATGCTCATGGAAGGAGATGAAGTCGCAAGAAATCGCGTGGTTCGCTCTCACCCTACCCCCGAACTACATGAAAATCTGTCGCACCTAGCAGAGTTGACCGAAAATTGGCCGGAACTCGCCGGAAAACGCAGATTTCTGCGATTGCCCCCTTCCAGAAAGCCTCGGGAATGAGGAAAGAGATGAAAATTGCAAATGAATCTGGACGGCTATGATTTAGTGCGCACTGTACTTATTTTAGGTTGTCCGTATGAGAGACTTATTTTAGGTTGTCCGTATGAGAGTAAAACCACACACACATATATATATATATATATATATATATATATATATATATATATATATATATATATATATATATATATATATATATATATATATATATATATATATATATATATAGACACACACAAATACACTAGCATCATCGCGCAGTCTTCAGCCACATTCAGGCGGGTTTTGCCCGCCTACGCACGGGCGAAATGCTCCGGGAGACCTTCGGTCGCTTAGAAGCTGGTTTTGCCCGCTTCGACGCAATCCACCAGCTCAGTGTCACACCCGTAGCTCGCGGCTCCCTGGCACTTTGCGGGGCGCGAGTGACGAGTGTGATGCCGAGCTGGTGGATTGCGTCGAAGTAGGTGAAACCCACTTCTATGCGGCCGAAGGCAGCCCAGCATCAAGCACGGGTGAAGTCTATGCGCAGGAGGGCGAAACCTGTCTGGATGCGGACGAAGGTCGCTCGAGAGCATCAAGCGCAGGCGTAACCCGTGCGAAGATGTTCGTACTAATATATACATATATGTACATATATACAAATATGTACATATATACAAATATGTACATATATACATATATATGTACATATATACAGATATATATATATATATACAGATATATATATATATATATATATATATATACAGATATATATATATATATATATATATATATATATATATATATATATATATATATATATATATATATATGTATATATATATATATATATATATATATATATTGTTTTTTTATTAATTGACAAAAAAAATATTGACCCGCTCACAGCGGGCCAATATATTTTAAATTATTATATATATATATAAATATATTAAATTATTCTGTTTTTATTTTTTAAAAAAATTTAAATTATTTTTTATCTATAAATTTTTTATGTTTTTTTAATTTTTTAAGCATTATTTTTTAAATATTTAATTTTAAAATTATTGTTTAAAATTAATTTTAAACTTTAGACTTTAGGCATATTAAGGTTTTGTTTGGGAAGACTTATTTTCACCGGTCAAGCGGTTACGACCGCATGAACCGGACCCATGCGGTCGTAACCGCTTGACCGGTGAAAATAAGTCCTCCCAAACGGAGCCTAAGTTTACTGCTACTCCGCTTGCATCCCTTCGCCTGCATCCCGCCGCATCTCACGGGCAGGGCCACTGCCAGCGGTGGTCCTGCCCGCTGGCCGTCGGAAGACTCCCGACGGGTTCGTCGGGGTCCTGCGAACCCGCCGGTAGGTGCCGGATAGGCCGGCGGTGAAGAGATTCCGGTGGCTGTGAGTTTTTTTTAAAAATTTTGACGGACATGGCGGTATCCCTGCCGGACCACCTCCGGCCTACCCCCCGACGGGGTCGCCGAAGCCAAGCGACCCTGTCGGTGGGGTCCCATCTAGCCATCCTCGACTCTGTCGATTGGAGTGGCCTCCACTGTGAGATGGAGGTTTTTTGTGAGATGGAGGTTTTTTTTAAACGGTGATTTTTTGACGGACAGAAGCAGTTTAGAAGTGGTAAATAACTTTATATATATTTGTATATATATATATATATATATATATATATATATATATATATATATATATATATATTGTATATATATATATATAAAAGTAATATTTACCGGACGGAATTCCCTTCGCGCCTTTTGAAAATAGACCTCATAAACAGCATTTTTAGAAAAAGTGGTCAACATGAAAGTTGTAGATCTCGTCGAGATCTACAACTTTCATGACTTTTTCTAAAAATACTGTTAAGGGGGTGTTTTTTTTATTTTTCCGAGGAGCGCGTTTTTTTGTTCAAAAAGCGCTGCGCCGAAATTCATTAATCTTATATATATATATATATATATATATATATATATATATATATATATATATATATATATATATATATATATATATATATATATATAACTATTTAAAAACAAAAAGTGTGGCAATAAAATACCCTAAATTAAATGAGACTTACTTTCAATCATGATCGTCTGTTCAATAAGATCACGGTCCACTTCCAAAACGCATTGCCTGCAGGTTCATGTTAAATTCGCCAGACTTCTGCTCGACACCTATTTCACACTCTTCTTCTTGACCTAAAATTCCCTCCTGTAGCCACGCCTCTGCTGAAGCCCCCCGCTGCCACGCCTCTGTCGAAGCCTGCGTTGGGTCCATTGGCCCCAATGTCTTAGATTTATAAGAAGTCAAACAAGTCAATGATATACACATAGTTGTATTTGATGTATGTTTAAGTTCATGCATGCAGGTTGGTCTATGACATAGTGATTGGACAGGTGATTCAAGTGACATTGACAGATGAGCTCAAAGACTGTTGAGCGAGGCAAGCTCACTCAATGCCAAACATCAAGACTATTGCTGGAGAAGCAGGAAAATGACTAAATTCACAGGCATTGAGTGAAACTTATACACTCAACGTCATACAGCTAATAATGCTATGTACAGACTTGAAGCAAGTATAGAAGTGTCAAGACAGCTGTGTCGAGACAATTCATTTATCTAGACACACTTCACAACTATGTCGACACCTTTGTAGGAGAAGTGTCGAGATCAGAAAGATAAAAGATAGCAGTGTCGACACACTTCACTCGACAGTTCAGACAGCTGCGTCGAGATAATTCAGTTATCTCGACACCTTGAAGATCAAGTCAGCAGTGTCGAGATAAGTTTTAAAAGTGCAGGACAGTCAAATCTTGGCAGCTTGGAAAATAGAAAAATGGTCATGCCCACAGGCGCTGAGTGTAGTCAACTCACTCAACGTCATATAGCCAAAATCGTTGACTCAAGGTTATTCTGTCAAATCCTAAGCAGTGGAAGCCACAAAAACAACTAAGTCCGCATGCATTAAGTGGGCTCAACTCACTCAACGCCATGCAGCAAAATTCGTCAAGTATTGATGCCTAAGTCAAAGCCACGGAGTTTCTGTCAAAGAAAAATATGCTAAGTTCAGAAGCGTTGAGTGAATGTTCATCACTCAACGTCATGCAAATTCTGAAAGTCAAAGGATAAGAAGACAGAAAAATACGTTAAGTCCAGAAGCGTTGAGTGAAGCCAGTTCACTCAACACACTCAACTCCATCAGGCAAAAAGTAAGGTTAAGGCAAATAGCGTTGAGTGAAGCTTATTCACTCAACGCCACTCAACGCCTAGCAAAGCTTGAAAAGTTTATAAGTCCAGATTCGTTGAGTGTTGCTTATTCACTCAACATCACTCAACGCCAAAGTTGTTGAAGAAGCAGAAGACTAAGCTAAGTATAAAAGTGTTGAGTGAAGAACATTCACTCAACGCCTAACAAAGCTGAAAAGTTTCTAAGTTCAGAATCGTTGAGTATTGCTCATTCACTCAACGCACTCAACGCTTCTGGACTTGTCTGAAATTGGCTAAGTCCAGATGCTGATGTCAGTAAAGTCAACAAGTCAACGAATTTCAACTTCGTTATGAAACTGCTGTAAATTGTCATTAATGTCGCCGTCAGTTTGCTGTTAAACTAAATTTGATAATCTAAGGATTTAAACAGCCGGTAAAGCAATACGTGACATTCAACTCGCCAGATGACAGGATTATAAATAGAAGCTGAGATTTGGATCAAAACAAGTTTTCAAAAAGATAAAATTAATTCGAAAAAGAGGAGCGGGAGTTCATCGTATTCGCCCGCCATTGTTGCAGAAATAAAAGCTTCAATCCACCAAATCTGAAGGTTTTTGAGATAGCTGAAGCAATCGACATCAGATTCAGCAAGAACAGAAAATTTCTCTGAGAAGAGGAATCTGTCAGGCAAGTCCTAACTGAAAGTTGCTTCTCGATTCAATTTGAGCTGAATCTGAAGATCATTCTCTGAATCGAAGAAGAAGAAGATATCTATACCGAATTTTCATCGGACATAAAGGAAGGCAGAGGAATTGTAATCTGCCTTATAGGTTAGTTGATCCAAGATCGTTTTCCCCCTTTCATCAGCAAGATCATGTTAAAATTCTATATAGCAGAAGACGGGAAATCAGGCGTAAGAACACTCAACCAATCTGATCCTAAATAAATCAGAAGCAAATCAGAAGAGCAAGAATCTTGTACTAAACAATCTTTATAAGACGAGACATACATGACGAGACATGATTCGTCAAAGTACCCAAAGGAAAAGAAGAAACAATTACAAGGCAAAACCTAACCGCGCGGACTCAAAGAGTTAACCTCCTGCTCTACTGCTGCACTACGGAGTCCGCACAAACCGCCAGGTCGCCAGACCGCAAACCAAGCCGCGCGGACTGCCCGTTATTCCAATGCAAGAAGGAACTCTACTCGCCAATATGCAAGACGCCTAACCGCAAGGTCGCCTAGCTTCCTGACCGCACGATCTGCTGCTGCCGAACTAAAAAGGCCGCCAGAAGTGGACAACTTATTGAACCGGGAAACTAGTTGCAGAAGAGAGACCGCTTAGCCGCAACCTGCGACCTGTTGTTAACCGCTGGTTGCTATCCGTAGAGACTGCACTATCCCTGACCGTAGTCAGAACCAAGTCCTGGCCTTCCAGCGCTATCCTCACAACCTGCACAGCACAACCCAGTCAATCTTCAAACCGCGCGGATACAAAATCCAGTCCGCAACAACTGTCCACAAGTTCACTTACTGTTCATTTAGGTTTTTTAATTGATGTGACAGGGGGTCCTATTTATAGGCACGGTGAGGAGTGTGGTCACCGCCCTAGCTGATAGGATAACCGCCTTATCTCGCGGGAAGAACCAAGGGCTTGTTTGGGAAATCTTTTCAGAAAGGAGGAGTTGTGGTAAAAGGATGGTAGAAAAAGGAGTTTTTGGAAAATGTCTATTAAAAAAGGAAAACTGTTTGGGTAAACTAAATTTATAGAGCTTTTCAGACAGAGAAGAACTTTATAAACCGTTTAGCAAATCTCCGTGGCGGTAACTTTTTTTATTAAAAAAGTGTGTCCGGGGGAAAATGAGCGCGCAGGCGGAAAATGTGCGTCCAGGCGTAAATTGCACACCCGACCAAAAGTATGCGTTCGGGGGGAAAAGACACCATTTTTTCGCCCTGACACGTTTTTTTTACTCGAGCGGAAGCTGTTTTTTCACCCGGATACGGTTTTTTCGAACGAGCGCGATTTTTTCGCCTAGACGCGATTTTTTGGCCCGGACACAGTTTTTCGCCAGGACGCGGTTTTTTCACCCGGATGCGGTTTTTTGTCCGACCGTGAATTTTTCGCCCAGGTGCGATATTTTCTGCTCGGGCACAATTTTTTCGGGCGGTCGCTATATTTTCGCCCGAGCGCCAATTTTTCAGCCAGACGTGAGTTTTTTGCCCGGACGCGAATATTTCGCCGGACATGATTTTTTTGCACGGGCATGAATTTTTAGCCCGGACACGATATTTTCTCACAGACTTGATATTTTCGCCCGAAGCGAAAAAATGCATTCGAGCGAAAAAAAGTATCAGGGCGAAAAAAATACGCGACCTGGGAAAAAAATCACGAACGAGCGAAAAAATCACGCATAGGCAAACAAATTCGTGTCCTAGCAATAAATTTTCCACAGGCATGCTCAGGCGACAAAATCTCGCCCGGTCAAAAAAAACGCGCCCAGACAAAAAAATATCGCTCATGGGCGAAAAAAATAGCTCCCGGGCAAAAATTCGTTCTCAAGCGAAAAAATGCGCTCCGGCGAAAAATTGTGTCTGGGAGAAAAAGCTGCTCACCTGCGAAAAAAACAAGCTCCGATGAAAAAATATTGCTCTTGGGTGAAAAATTCGAGCCCGGGCGAAAAATTTGATCTCAGGCAAAAAATCGCGCCCGGGCGAAAAAAATCTCGCCCGGGGGAAAAAATCACGCCCGGGAAAATAAATGTTGCCCTGGCGAAAAATTCGCGTCGGTGCGAAAAAATCACGCACGGAAGAAAAAATCGGTCCGGACGAATAAAACGCATCCGGGCAAAAAAAAATCGTGCATGGGCGAAAAAACTGCACTCGGGCGAAAAAAATGCACCCAGGCGAAAAACCATGTGCCCGGGCGAAAAAATTGGGCCCAGGCGAAAAATTCACGTTCGGGCGAAAAATTCGCACTCGGACGAAAAATTCGCGCCTAGACAAAAAAACGGTCTGGGCAAATAAAACCCGCCCGGTTTAAAAAAATCATGCACGGTCAAAAAAACCGCATATGAGCAAAAAAATCGCACCCGGGCGAAAAAACCGCACACAGGCGAAAAACCCCGCACTTGGGCAAAAAATGCCAGCCCGGGCGAAAATTTCGGGCCCAGGCAAAAAATTCGCGCCCGGGCGTAAAATTTGTGTCCAGTTGAATAATTCGTTCCCAGGCAAAAAATATGCCCGGTTAAAAAAATTACGCCTGCGAAAAAAATTGCAGTTGGACAAAAACATCAAGATGGAGATTTTTTAAGAGATAAACTTTTTGTGATGAAGAAATACTTTTCGAAAAGGTAAAGTAAGTGACAAGTGACTTTTCCAAAAGATGAGAAAATGGAGCTTTCCGCGGTAGCTTTTCCCACCGGTAGACAATTCAAACGATTTCTTAAGTTTGTTAGCGTTTTCCAGAAAATGAAAAGGAGCTAAAAAGACCTCTCAAACAGGCCCCCAAGTGTATCGGCAAGACATGGATACACAGCCAGTCCGCCGCGACCTGTGCCGGATAGCCAGCCCGCCAAGAGCATCACCAAGGCCTGATAGCAACCTCTATCCGCCTTATTGCCAAAGGCCATGCCAGGATGCCGCCACCAGCAGAACTCTACACCAACACCTTCTCTGCCAATCAGCGGACACCGCCCAGACCGCGCGCCCTGCGGACACAGCACCAGTCCGCACACCCACGTTAGCAACCAAGGCACAACAGCCAAGCTGCCCAACTTGGCAGATACTGCATCAGTCCGCATGCCTTGTGGACTCAACTCCAGTCTGCATTCCCCAAGCTCGCAACCAAGGCACACGAAAACTGCTGCCGAGCTTGACGGACTGAGAAGCAGTCCGCGTTTAACCGCGCGATCACCCCGGACTGAGTAAACATGGACTTGGTTCAGAACCAACTAAGTCCATACCACTGACCACAAGGGCCAGTCCGCGCTTACTGGCAAACACTGGTAATAGTCTGCCAATCTCGGCGAACTCCAGCACCTGTCTGCTCTAACCGGCGAACCCTGCGGCTTCCAACAGCCGCACCACCAGAATTGACCAAGGCATCTATCATGTCGGTCTGCCAAGCTCCAGCCAAGTCCACATATTTCCGGACTCCGCGGATAGAGAAGTTATACGCCCGGTTATCTTCTGGGATCCAACTGCCAGCTGAGCATAAGCCGGCATGGCTGGCCGCAGCCTCTGTCCGTACAGTCCGCGTGAATAGACAGCCAAGGCCGCCAAAGAACAAGTCGTCTGCAATAGCTATGCCGATCTGGCTAACCGTCAGTCCTGTCTGCATAGACCGTGCGGACAGGTTACTTATGTCGCCCAGGTCGCCCAATCACCCACTTCCACTTCACCATTTTCAACACTCCCCCTTGAAGTGAGATGTGGTGAACAACCCCAGTAGTTCCCGTAATCTTGCACTTGGTCCCTCTGATAGCGCCTTCAAGAAGATGTATGAGATATAGTCCCAACCTCGCATATCCTAGACCATGAGGTATCCCTCCAACATCTCCCAAAAGGAGTCATGCTTCCCTCTGCCTTCTTCTATAGCTTCGACCTCCACTTGCATGCTATAGGAGTAACACCAACGACCTTGGGTATAGAATCTCAAGCCCCATCTCCTCTGAGGGTGGTCACCTACTCAACCTTGGCGTCATCACAGCTAGAAGACACTTGCTCGATCTGAGTGTCTGTAAGGAAACATGAGACCAAGCTCACCGCATTTCCTCCGGAATATCGAGTTGGTGGGTTGATGATCCTCTTCGATATCCGAAGAACCTGATCACGGATAACCACCTCCGCTGCTCCTTCTGAACCAGCTCCGTTCCCGGGTAAACCCGGAACAATGCTCCCCTTGCTTCTTGAACAAGAAGCCACCGCACTGGAATCAAAAGCACTTGGAGAAATGATCCCCCTATTACCTAAACCAGAAGCCTCCGCTCTTAAACAAGAATTGCCTGGAATATCGCTCCCCTTGCTACCTAAACAAGAAGCATCTGGAGCAATGCTCCACCTGCTTCCTGAACCATAAGCAACCATCTTTGAGCCAGAAGCACCTGGAGCATCGCTCCCCCTGCTTCCTGACCTATAAGCCTTCACCCCATATCTAGAACAACCTGGAGCTCCTGGTGACATGGATAGCTCCATCTGTACCTTTGCAGCAGCTTCCTCCTGCCCACCATCTGACCTCCCCACCTCTAGCTCCACAACTTGTCTCTTGGAGCAGCAAGAATCAAGCAAGTGGTGCAATCTCAACTGTCGAGTCAGAGTATATTTCAGCTGGGAGCTGCTGTGCTCAGTTGCTGTGCATCCAACATCAACTTCAGGACTACAATATTCATATAAGTAGAACTTCACTCTTTTGTGATTCTACTAGTGCAATTTCTATAGCTAGGAATCCTGTCTCACATAGCAGGACTAAGCATATAGAAATTAGGTATCATTTTATTAGAGAACATGTGGAAAGGGAAGACATCAGCCTTGAGTTTGTCTCCACGGACTAGCAAGTGGCTGATATCTTCACTAAGCTACTAGATGAAGCAAAGTTCAACACTTTCAAATTTTAATTGGGTATGTTGAATCTTGTGTAGCTTCAATTCTCTCCTCTATCATATGCAGTACTGTCTATTTGCAGGTAGTACAAGTCCTTCCTCGAAACAATGAAGCTAGTGTGCAATTATTGAGAGGGAGCAAGCCCAACAGCTGAAATGGGATTGAGTAAAAGTGGGGGATCAACCCCAGACAGATAGGGGGAGATAAACTCCACAAAATCTACTTATTGCAGAATTCGTCGATCTCATCTCACCTTTCGTCGAGCTAAAGTTAAAGTTTGAAGATTCTGAGTTCGTCGAGCTCAGTTAAGAATTCATCAATCTCAGCTCACCATTCGTCGAGCGCAGTCAAAGTATTTCATGTTGTTGCGGGAAAGCTACAGTAGCACCAAAAGCTACTATTTTTCCTCTTTTGAGGGAGGTGGTGCTCACCATCCTTGGCGGGGCTCACACTCAAATTATGTCGTTGATTCAAATCAACTGATATAAAAAGAAGAGAGAAAAGGGGATTAGGGCAACAAAATAGAAAATGAAAAATAGAGGCAGCTGGACTTCATCTTCTCCGACGAGCTTGAAAGCCATGTCTAGCAGTGCATGTCAGCAGGCAGAGAAAGATAGCTGAAGCTTTTCCAATTCAACAAGATTGTACTTTGGAGAACAAGGTGGTTGATTCATCTAATCAGCAAGAAGAGATAGTTTTGTGAAGGGACACCGGCCTTCAACAGCAGATAGCTGTTCTTCAGTGCATCAAAGAAATATTTAGTTGTAGAAGAAGACTAATTCCTTCTACAGCAAAAAGGCTGGACTGATATCTGCTCAGTCCAACAAGGTAGACTCAAAGATTTATCTCTGAGTCAGTATTTTTACTTCTTGATTATACTCATGTAGGATTTAGATTGTCTGAATCTGAGTTGTAGGGCCTTTTGTGCCTGAGTTGTTGGTGACTAATTAGTCACTGAGGTAGGTGCCCTGCTGGGGTACTGAGGTAGGATCCAAGTGTGGATTTGAGAGTAGGGTTGTCCTCCTAACCTGAGTAGTAGGCCTTAGAGATAAGGCTTAGGTAGGTGACTGTTGAGTCACTGAGCTGTAGGTGACAAGTGTGTCACTGAGTATAGGTCTTGGAGGAGACTGAGTGTAGGGACTTTTGGCCTGAGGTAGGTGACAAGTATGTCACTGAGCTGTAAGTGCCTGGAAGGGAGCTGAGGTAGGTATCTTGAAAGGTACTGAGCTATAGAAGTGTTGTAGTACTCTGAGAGTAGGGCCTTATGCCTGAAGTTGTAGGGCTGAGAAGCCTGAGCTGTAGGCCTTAGAGATAAGGCTAAGGTAGGTGGTTTGAGGACCACTGAGCTGTAGGAGCACTGCAGGGCTCTGAGGTAGGAACCTTTGTGGTTCTGAGGTAGGGTTATAAAGAGAACCTAAGTGTAAGGCTGAGGGCCTAAGGTGTAAGCTCTTAGGAGCATTTTGGAGGAGTTTGTTCCTTGTCTAACATAAGTTAGAAATGTCGAAGGGAAAGTGGATGTACCCAGTTGGGGAACCACTATAAACAACTGTGTGCTTTATTGTGTGCTTGTTCTTCTTTTATATTGCAGGCACTAAGGACAAGCTCTAGATCACTTAGTAAGAAAACATCAAAAGAATTAAAAAATTTCAAAGACCTATTCACCCCCCCCTCTAAGTGACTAGCTAACCTTGAAGTAATAACTTTCAGCCTTAACTTGGAAAAGATTAAGAAAGCTATATGTGTTGAGTGGTCTCAACGCCACTCAATGCGGCATTGAGTGGTCTCAACGCCACTCAACGATTTGACTTAGAAATTTCTGGACTCGACGAGGCGTGGAGTGGTCTCAACGCCACTCGACTCGGCGTTGAGTGGTCTCAATGCCACTCAACACTTTGACTTAAAAAGTTCTGGACTCAAAGCGGCGTTGAGTGGACTCAACGCCACTCGACGTGGCGTTGAGTGGTCTCAACGCCACTCAACATGGCGTTGAGTGGTCTCAATGCCACTCGACGCGGCATTGAGTGGTATCAACGCCACTCAATTCTTTGACTCAGAAAGTTCTGGACTCAAAGCGGCGTTGAGTGGACTCAACGTGGCATTGAGTGGTCTCAACGCCACTCAACGCTTTTGACTTAGGAATTTCTGGAAGGCTGACGGCGCTGAGTGGTGTCAACACCACTCAACGCGGAGTTGAGTGGTGTCAACACGACTCAATGCTTTTGGACTTAGAGTATTTTTTAGTCTGAAAAATTGTGTTGGCGGGTTCACAAGTATAAGGGCTGAACCGGGTTCGGGAAAAGTGCCAATTGACCTATTGGACCCGGTCCTTTCGATCAAGACTTAATTAAAGTAATAACTGGATGGTCCAATACTTTGGTGACACATGGCAGTAAGGAGGAACCATGCTCAAGGACGGCCAGCCATGCCTTGCCACTTCCATCCACCCCTCTTAGTCAAAGTCTTTAAACCAGCCAACCTCACCTCCATTCCACCCCACCATCACCTTCAGTAAGCCAAGACAAGTGGAGATTGATAGCTGGAGCAAGAGATAGCTGGAGAAACCAGGAAATAAGTGAGTTCACCAGAGACATTGTCGGATATGGCTCGCCGCCGCCAAACCTGTCGCCAAGCGCGGCTACAGGTCCGTTTCTCCTCCCCTCCCTCGGTCCTAGCAGTCTAGCTCTTTTAGGAGAGATATCAGGCTCAATTGAGCCTGATACCATGTGAGGAAGAGGAGATTTTTACTGAGCTTGCTCGGGATCGCCAGGGAGGTGGTTTCCGGCCATCATTTCACCGCTAATCGCTGGCCACCACCTCAACGGAGGTGGTGGTGGTGGTAGCCGGCCGGGGAGGCTGAGAGGTGGCCAGAAAATACGGGTTGAAGTTGCTATAGGTGGGATCAATCGTGGTCGTCGGCTATCGGGGAAGATGACCAGATCCCGTCCGTTTTATTCATATAAAACTATAGGGTTGTTATATTTCATTTATTTTTTTGTAACATAAAAACAAACATTTTGCTTGCTTAAATTAGGCCTTCTAGGGGAATTTTCAGAAATAATTTCCAACATGAAAAAGGTATATCTAAGTCTTACCTTTAATTCGGCACCCTAAAGTTTAAACTTGGAGCATTGTAGCTCCATGTAGGACAGATCTCCTAAGACTGCTCCTAGGATAAGACAGAAATTCAAATGGATGCCTAGGTCAAACCCTAAGTCCACATGCAGTGAAGTTTACGTCATGCATGTGTTTATGTTAGACTTAGCCCCTGCCCAAAAATCAGAATTTTTTGGTGGTATTTTTATATATTTTTATAGAAATTTTATTTATTAAATAAAAGGAATATAGGGGGATTCCCTTTTCCAAACTCCCCCAAATTTTAGTGGCATGGCCATTGGGGCATTATATGACCTTGGTAAAAGTTTCAGACCATTTGAACCTCTGCATGTTGGGGGAATCCAATATGCATGGTGGGGGTAGATTTGTAAATGGTGTGCCAACAGTAAAAATGAGAAATTAGCCATTTGGCTCAATGCATATCCATGGTATGTTGGACAGAGGCTCATAGGGATGAAATATACCTCCCATGGAAAGATTAGGATTTTTGGGATAAAAAATCCTATTATTTTGAATTATTGGAAAATATGCTTTTTTAGAAATAAAAATGAGATATAGGTCTACTGACTTTTTAAAATTCTAAACTTTTGATACAAGTCTTAATAGGATGTTTTACATCTCTGGAAAAAGTCATGAGCTTGTTTGAGTATTATATCTTGTGTATGTGATAAATTTACAATTTTGCCCTTAAGAGTTTTAAATTAAAAGTAGGAATAATATTTGGAAAATTATGGAAAAATACATAGTCTCTTATTTATGTGATATAAACCCTTGTATATTTATTTCAGAATTTTTGGATGATTAGTTATGCTAAAAACCTTAGTAGTGGCATTTTGGTAATAAGGTTCACATGTCATTATTTTAGGTCAAATCACTGGTTGGGATTATGAGTTTCTGTCTTGAGTATTATTAAGGCAGTGTTGATCACCAGTAATTTTCTATGAATATTTAGTTGAATATTTTAGGTACTTCATTTGAAAAATGGAATAATTGTGATTACAATCTTAAATAGAAAATAAATTGCCAATCAAGTTGAAAAATTAGGATTTTTGATGAACAGCCATAATAAATTTACATGAACTCCAGACAATTTATTTGGGCCTAATGGACCACTGGACATAGTAGCTCATGTACAAAGTGACCTAGGTCACTTAATTAAATTATTTAATTTATATTCTAAAACAATTAGAATATTGATGGAATTCTTAATGGTTAATATTATGCATATGACAAACCCATGATAAATAGTTAGGGGCATTTGGCCCAAGGAATTGGTAGTCGTCTTATACGAAACACATTAGGTCATGGGTTGCGCTTAGCAAAAGTAACACATCACACTAGGACCCACATGGGATATGATATGTGGTTGGATTGAGAAGCGTATTGGGAAATTGGAACCCTGGTTGGTGTTAAGTGGGACACTACATAGTAACGAGTGTTAAAGTGCAAAGTCCAAGGAAAGTAATTAGAACGGAGACCGACGGAAGACCGTCGCTCTCCCAATAATACCTTAAGTCAGTAGGTTCACTCAAGAGCAACATCGAGAGTTAGGTGTTAATAATGGGTAAACTCTAATAAAAGTAAGTGTTCTAGAGAAAGGGAGGTTTGGGGTTCATGCCCATCGTAGTGCCTAGTTCCCCTGAGAGCCCTTCACTGTGTATGCCCTGGGCAGTCCTAGGACTAACCCTAAATTGTTATGTGTAACAAGAATTAGACAAGAGTAGTCTAATAAGTTAAGGGAATAATATGGCAAACTCACTCGCATAGGGTTGGAGGGATACATGACGGGTTTTTGTCCTGCGAGCTGGTGGCTCAGACGTTTGGTTATAGGACGTGTTTTGGTCCTACGAGCTGGAGGCTCCGATTGAAAATAACTTGCATGTGCATAAACATATTAGTGGCGGGTAATGCGGTACTGGACCAATCATCACACCGATGGCAGTACAGTGACTTTGGTGATGTGTGAAGGTTTGAGGGGCATGTAGGTTGTTTATACTGCGGTCTGGAGGACAATCCCCAAAAATGCACACCTGACCAAAAGTTTGGCGGGTTTGTCAGCATTAGTATGTAGTGACTCTGGTGTTTCCTTCAGAGGCGTACGAAAGTTCTAGGCCTGATAGTGTGTAGACCCGCCTAGAAATGGAGACGCACGCTCCACTATTGTCGTAGCCACAACGATGGTACCTGAGAGTTAAGCTAACTCCAAAAAGTAGTAACTAAAGGTTTGTGATCACAGAGTCGTGTGAGTGAGTTGTACATGTACGAATCATAACCCGCATACCATAACATACATACTTAGGACATACACACCATAAATTCTTATCATATAAATTAGTATGAGCTCTTTTATATGATAAGTTACATTTGTGAAATCTTAACTTATAAGTTTTTATAGGCATCCATATAAGTTAAGGTACTTCTGTGATGATAGCTTAGTAGTAGTTAATTTACTTTTTCCACCGTACTTCTTTTTAGTACAGTTTTTGCATACTCTACTTGTACCTTATAGAACTGCTTGTGTAGAGATATAATTGTTAATCTATAACCATGATAGAATAAATCCACTATCACATGCTTTCCTTTTTATACCCCTTATTGTTCTCGGTTTCGTACTCCCGCTCGGTACCTAGGAGTTACGGGGGTGATGGGAGGATAAAATGGCTTAGTATTTTTGACTATCGGTCGGTTGTGACTGTAGGAGCTCGAGGAGTTGGAGCACCAGCAGGACGAGGTGGCAGGATATGAGGAGCTGATACCACCTACTACTACTGTAGCTCGCCCTCAGGTGAGGATGAGTGTACTTGTGATAGAGTTTGCTTCCGCTTAGTGTTGTTGTGAGAGAGAGATTTACTTCTATTTGGCATGTACTGGGCATAAGCCCTTCTCTCAGTTGCATAGTCATTGTGAACTATTGTACTTTTCAATATATATATGATGATATTGTGTTGTGACTCTGTAGACTTGCTAGTTTTACTTACTACTTGCAAGCTTCTATTCTCAATTGGCCGACGGGTTGAATGATCGTACTAGACGGCAGGATCGGCGTTTTGCGGTGTTGACTAGCACGTGTGTTAGTGTCACCGTAAGGAGGCGATTCTGGGCATAAGACCGGGTTACCGTCTTTGTTGAAGCCAAAATTGACCCCAACGAATGTTCACAAACCAAAGTGCAGCCGACGCCTACTTCTCTCAAATCTCGACCCTTGACTGGCTGCTAAGGTCAAAAGACTGACCCAAAGCCTCAGCTGGGAGGTCCCACCTCACACCCGGAAGATCTCTGAGAGCTTCCCCTCCAAAGCCAAATGCTGGGCTGGGAGCTCTTCAGAAAGCACTAGAGTTAGAGAATAATGAAAAGCCTGCCTTCCAAAGAGCCCCTATGGGTCTTTTTATAGTCTTCCCCTGACCTGAAAATACTGAAATACCCCTGGAGGGTCTGCCAATAGCCAGATCCCGCTGTCATCCTGGGGGCATACAGGTAATTTTACCCGGGGACAATAATATTAGAATAATCCTTTCCTGGGGGCTGGGCCCCACCACTTGGACCTGCTTGGCGAGAACCCCGGGAGAGAAGGCTCTCGCTGAGCCCCAGCTTGGCTTATCTTGGCGAGATCTCCCGCCGAGAGGGTTCTCGCTCCCGGTATTCGTGATGCCACTGTCGCTGGACGTGGCGCTGAGTGAGTGAAGCTCACTCAACGCCCTTACTGCTAACCACGGCGTTGAGTGGAGCTCACTCAACGCCCTCTTCTGCTAACCACAGCGTTGAGTGAGTGGAGCTCACTCAACGCCCTCTTCTGCTAACCGCAGCGTTGAGTGAGTGGAGCTCACTCAACGCCCTCTTCTGCTAACCGCGACATTGAGTGAGTGGAGCTCACTCAACGCCCTCTTCTGCCGAACTCGACGTTGAGTGAGCTCCGAATGTGGCGTTGAGTGAGTGGAGCTCTCTCAACGCCCTCTCGCTCGCCCCCAGGGAGAGTTCCTTCCAGGCGGGAGCTCTACTGTCCCGTAGCCTACGGCCGACCTGAAGACCCGAGTCCTGGCGCGAACGATCTCGCCTACTGGTTGGCGGGAGCTCCCTAAAGGCGAGAACTCTGCCAGTCTGCCCTTGGGCTAACCCGGGACTAGCCCAACCCCGACCCCTGAAGTCTTAGTCTTTTGGGTCCTACCCAGCGAATATGGGGTTGTACACAATCCCCGCTCTTTTCGAGCTAGCTCTGCGCTCGACAAGACAAGTCCAACCCCAAAATATTCGCTGGACACGTGCCTGATAGCCAAGAGAATCTTTTGGCGGGCCCTACTGCGGCTATAAATACACGCCGTCGGGCGACCATAAGTCTTGCCTCCGATCTACTGCTTCTTTACTGAGCTCTCGCCTGGGGCTTTCTGTGCGATACCAAGATGTATGCTAAGCGCGCCGGCAAGCCACTTCCACAGGACCTTCAGGATCGGTTGGCCGCGGCTCAAGCGCGAGCCTTGGCTAACTGCGCTGCAGTGGCGCCCTGGCTATCAAGGAAATCTCCAAACGCCGGTCCTTCGGAGCCGAAAAAGAAAAAGGGAAAACGAAAAGCGAAGGTGGTCCGGCGAGACCTTGCTTGAGAGAACAGGAACCCACCTTCTCCTACTCCCAATCCCGCGGAGGCCCCCTCCCCGCAGAAGGTATGCCTTCCGGCCAAGCTTACCAAGATGCTTATGCTACAGGCCCGACAGCTAACGTGGCCTTTCGCAGGAATCCCTTCCTAATGACGACGTCGGGTCTTCCCCGATTCCCCCCGATTTGTCAGCTCCCCCTCCCGAGGATCGAACGAGGGTCTCGGAGGAAATTCCTCTGGCCGGGACCCAGGTGATAGGTACGCTTTCCGCTACTTCTCGCTAGTTCAATCATGCCTTTCTCTTTCTGAACTGCCTTCTCGCAGAGCCAGCTTCCGCCCTCCCGGGTTTCTCCACCCGGGAAGATGAAGCGAGAACCGGTGCGGCGATTTCTTCTGCGGCAAATCCCGCCCTGCCGGCGGGAGGGGTGGCCCTCGAGCCCTCCACTACCCCTAAGGATGCCGATCATCCCTCGGGAGAGGACAACCCTCTCCATGCTTCCGGCCCGGCCGGGACCCATATGCGTAAACCCTTTCGCCCAGGGCGGGGTAAGCCTCTCCACCTTCTTTATGGCACCGACGGAGGGGTCGGGCCTTCTCATCTGTTGCTAGTCAATGGCTCTCGCCAGACTACAGGTATGCGAGACATTTTTGTCGGCTGATCATTAAGCCTTAATCATGACCTTGAGCGCACTTTTCGCAGGGGACCCCAGCTCTCGGCCGGGAGCTAACGAGGAGGGAGAAGAAGAAAGAGAAGAAGAAGAAGAAGAAGAAGAGGAGGAAGACGATTCCCTTCCTCCTTCGTCTGGCGAGATAGAGGAAACCTTGAACGGCGCCGGGAATGCGAAGGAGCGGAGGAAGAAGATCTCGGCCATTTTGGCCAAGCTCATCCGGCGAGATCGCGCCCATGCTGCCGCGGCAAGAGCGTTTCGCGAGTCCGTGGAACAAAGGCTGGAGGCCCTGGAACGGGATTTCTTCTTGGGCGAGGCTGATCGGCCGGGAGGGCCTTCCGCCCAGTCTTCGCCAGGGAGATGCATCGCGCAGATCCGGGATCACGCTAGGCGGATCAACCTGGGGTGCACCACGCTGTCCTCTTACTTCAACCCGCTGGCCCCTCCGCGAACCAGGCGGCGAGAACGAGGGTGATGGCGCTGGGAGCCGTATTAGTTCTTCTAGGTCTCGCCCCTTCTTCCTCTTTAGCCTTCCCTTCCTCCATGTACCCTGAATGTAATAACTGCTATTGTTAACTTGATCCAGCTCTCGGCCGCGAGGGCACGCTATTACTTATCTCTCCCTTCATTGCGCTGTGAATTTTAAGAACATGCTAGAATTAGGTCGCTTGCGCCAAAGCTAAGAAGCTTGCGCCAAAACCAAGAGGCTCGCGCCTATGAGAGGCGATCGTCGACTGCTGTCATTCTGAGGGGGAAAACCGAGGCGTCGCCGGTTCAGATCGTGACAGCTGCGCTCCGCCGTCATTTTCTCTCTCTATCGGACGGAGCCGCCAAGATCATGGTTCCCTATAAATAGGGATGCCTACCACCGCATTTATTTCTCCGATCCGGAATCTCAACCCCCTTTTATTGCTCTCGCGTTCTTGCTTCTGCTTTCACCTTTCTTCAGCTCTCGCTCTCACTCGCAAACCCACTATGCCTGGCGAGAACGAGGGTCGCGCCCACTGCGCGGAAGCCTTCCGAAAACACCTCTTCCCTTCCTGCACGCTCACCTTAGATGAATATAACCTGATCGTCAGCCGCTACATTCCCGCCGGCTTCTCGGCGCGGAACCCGGGTAATCACGATAAGGTGAATACTCCGGAGGCGGGAGAGCTCGCCATCCCCCTCGAGCATTTTGAGGTGGGCTTCCGCCTTCCTCTTTGGCCGGAGGTTCGGCTTGCTCTCCGCTACTATGGGGTGGTTCCCGCCCAACTGAACCCGAACTCAGTCGCTATCCTTGTAGCATTCATATGCTACATGCGATCCGAGAGGATCGAGTTCAGTTTGGCAATCTTTCGGAAGCTGTTCAACTTCCGCGCCAAGGGAGGGGTGGTCTTCTTCTCCGGGCAGCTGCTCAAGACCACCGATCTCGCCAACAAGCATCATCACTGGGGCGAGAAGTTCGTCTATGTCAGCGGGGACTTCGGCAACGTCCCGCTTCAGCCTGTACAATATGAGAACGCCGCCTACAAACCGCCTACCCTGGGATCGTGCGAGAGCGCAATCCTAGAATTCTTTGGGACCAAGGAGTTTGACGTTCTCTTCCTCAGGCGAGACGTCGACTCCCTTCCACCCGTCCACTCGGGCGAAGGTACGGTCTCGCCCCAGATTCAATCCCTTGTCAAGGATCTTCCTGTGCTGAAGTATTTTAACTTTGCAGGAGAGCGGGAGGTCCCCCTGCGCCAACCCTTTGCTGAAGCCCGAGGTGCCGAGGGTCTGGCCGCGAGAGGTTCTCTCGCTCTCGCGGAGGCTAGCGCTACCGCCTGCCGAGATGAGCCTGCTCCAACCTTGTCGACCGGAGCACAGAAGCGGAAAGGCCCCGCTCCCGCCCCGCGACCGCTGAAGAGGCCGAAGCCATCCGCTGCAGATAAGGGTAAGGGCTTGGCCGTCTCGCCTGCCCGGCCTCCCTCCTCGGGCGAGTCCTTTGAAGGACTGCTCCGGATCGCCAGCGAGATGGGCGCTGCCGCCAGGAGGCGTACCGAGGCCGCTGCCAAGAACCCACCGGCCGCTGACGCGGCGGAAGGAGAGGGAGCGGTCGTCGAGACCTCCGCCAGGACCCCACCCAAGGAAGTGCCGAAAGGGCACAGAAATTACGGCTTCGGCGTGAAGCACCTTGACGCCGAGGGGAAGCCCCTGCTCCAATGGGATCCCGAAGCCAACCTGGTCAAGGTTTCAACGCTCCTTCCCAGTTAGGTGGAGCGGGAGGAGGTTACTGGCGAAGCCTTCGCGCTTGGCTATGGCCTCTACAGCCGAGAGGACGCCAGTATCTTCGACCAGATGCCCACCCGGCTCCTGGCTTTCGATTCTATCCGGGCCCTACTACGCGGGTTCGAGCTTGCGCATATGTGCGCGCGTCGAAGCATCAGCATCGACAAGAACTTCGCCGACATGTACAAGGCGAGAGAAGAGGCGGTGGCCCGAGCACGCGCTTCGGAGGCAGAGCTTGCGAGTGCTCACCAGGAGTTGGCGAAAGCCCTAGAGGCGTTGTCTCTGCGTCCCGCCGTCGAGGTAAGCGAGATCTCCTCGGCCCCCGCTCTCACTTCTCGAAGTCTCGTTTGCGCGATATTTACTGAGCCGATTTCTTCTTCACAGGATTCCGCCCAAGCCGCGACGCTTCGCGCAGAGTTGGCTGATGCTCGATACGCGAACGTCCTGCTGAGGGACCAACTCCAGCGTGCAGAAGCGGCGAGAGGCCCACCTTCGACGCTTGACGAAAGACTGGAGAGCCGCCAGTTCTCGGTGTACGACATCGACAAGCTGCTGCAGGCGAATGCTCAGGCCACCGTCAAGCTGACCATCGAGACGTTGCGAGACGCGAAGCTGCTTCGGGAGGATGGCGCAACCATCAACGCTCACCAACTCCTCCCCTGGCTGTTCGACCCAGTGCCGAAGCCCCCGGGCGCGCCAGACTCTCCTCCCTCACATGTCCTGAAGTCTTCCACCGAGGCCGGCGAGACGTCTGAAGCGAGCTCTGGCGAGGACTCTGGCGAGAGCACTAACGGGGATTACAGCGCATCCCCGTGAAGCGCCTTTTTGTTTTTGATATTCTTTTGTAACGAGCGAGAAGCTCTAAACCCCTGTAATCGTTGAGTATAATGCAAAGTTTTATTTTTATTGCCTGTGTTTGTTCGAACGAGTAGATTAGTCAACCGAGTGGCTTCCGCGCGGGCTTCCGCCGAGACCTTTAGTCTCTTTAAGTTAACCTTCCTTGGGGATCGACCGGGCGGGAGCCTTGCGCTATTGATTGGGTTATCTTGCTTAGGTCTGCCAGGGAGCCTTCTTTTGCGAGAACCCCCTAGCCGAGACCTTCGAGTCGAGGCTTCTTTCAGCCGAGACCCTTTTGGGCCGAGACCCCTTTAGGGCCGAGACCTTTGGGGGCCTTGCCTCCGGTCCAGGCCAGAGTCTTGCCCGTATATCTTTCAACCAACTAGATGAAGCTAACCAGACCTCTCCCCCATAGGCGAGCCTTCGGACCTTCCAGCTAGATGAGAGCCTGCACAGCGGGTCTACCTAGGGCCGAGCCGAGCTCGGGGTATTGATGAAGATTTCCAAACCTCTCCCCCACAGGCGAGCTTTCGGACCTGCCAGCTAGATGAGAGCCTGCACAGCGGGTCTACCTGGGGCCGAGCCGAGCTCGGGGTATTGATGAAGATTTCCAAACCTCTCCCCCACAGGCGAGCCTTCGGACCTGCCAGCTAGATGAGAGCCTACGCAGCGGGTCTACCTGGGGCCGAGCCGAGCTCGGGGTATTGATGAAGATTTCCAAACCTCTCCCCCACAGGCAAGCCTTCGGACCTGCCAGCTAGATGAGAGCCTGCGTAGTGGGTCTACCTGGGGCCGAGCCGAGCTCGGGGTATTGATGAAGATTTCCAAACCTCTCCCCTACAGGCGAGCCTTCGGACCTGCCAGCTAGATGAGAGCCTGCACAGCGGGTCTACCTGGGGCCGAGCCGAGCTTGGGGTATTGATGAAGATTTCCAAACCTCTCCCCCACAGGCGAGCCTTCGGACCTGCCAGCTAGATGAGAGCCTGCGCAGCGGGTCTACCTGGGGCCGAGCCGAGCTCGAGGTATTGATGAAGATTTCCAAACCTCTCCCCCACAAGCGAGCCTTCGGACCTGCCAACTAGATGAGAGCCTGCGCAGCGGGTCTACCTGGGGCCGAGCCGAGCTCGGGGTGTTGATGAAGATTTCCAAACCTCTCCCCCACAGGCGAGCCTTCGGACCTGCCAGCTAGATTGTTGGTACCCTAGTTTGATTTGAGTTTAGTCTTGTCTTCTTAGTCTCTTGACCCATGAATTATCTATGGTCAAGGTTAGTTGTCTAGCTGTAGAGTTTCCAGCTTATCCAGATAAGTATTTGGTTAAGTAGTTTGTTCGTTCGACTATGGTCGAACGCCGCTCGACTATCGTCGACTAACTGTTTGACGATCGTCTATCAGTTGCTCGACGTTCTGTCTGCGAGGATAGTTCGACTATCTGTTGATAGTTCGACTATCTGTGTGCTGTGATAGTTCGACTATCTGTTGATAGTTCGACTATCTGTTTGTTTGATAGTTCGACTATCTGCTTGGATAGCTCAACTATCTGATAGCTCGACTATCTGTTTGATAGGTCGACTATCTGCGTTGTTTGATAGCTCGACTATCTGTTGATAGGTCGACTATCTGCTTTCTTCTGATAGTTCGACTATCTGTTGATAGGTCGACTATCTGTTTTCCCTTGGTAGTTCGACTATCTGCTTTGATAGTTCAACTATCTGATAGCTCGACTATCTGTCCTGATAGTTCGACTATCCGTTATCCTGTGATAGTTCGACTATCTGTTGATAGATCGACTATCTGTTTCTCTTCTGATAGTTCGACTATCTGTTGATAGGTCGACTATCGGTTTTGCTTTGATAGTTCGACTATCTATTGATAGGTCGACTATCTGATAGCTCGACTATCTTCTGATAGTTCGACTATCTGTTGTGATAGTTCGACTATCTCCTTTGATAGTTCGACTATCTGGATCGTTCGACTATCTGTCCGATAGTTCGACGATCTCCGTTCTTCGGTCGACGATCTCCGAGGGTCGTTCGACGTTTTCTGTTTGCCTTTTTATTTTGTATTTATTTATTCTATTTAATTAATTAATATATTATCTGGCATTTTATTTCAGTTGTTTTATGATAATATTTCCAGGCAATATCTGCTCCATCCCTTTTGCCTGAGTCAAATCTTTTCAGATAAAGTTGTTTGTCTTATTAGTTGACAGTGTATTTTACTTTATCTGCTGTCAGTCCTTTATAGCCGTTAGACTGAAAAGTCTTCCTTCTGCTATAAAGAGTTTGTCTCTGATGTGATTTTATTTAGTACCTTTATTATCAGATTGCTTCCTGCAGCTTCTTTGAAAAAGGTTTATCCCTTTTATAGAATATTTTGCTGCAGAGTTTGTTTGTCTTTGTGATATTTGCAGCCCCGGTTTCAAATTTCAGAAGAAGACAAACAGTTCAAATTGAAAAGAGCCGTTGCTTGTTGCTGATATAAAAGGAATCCTTTGGAGAAGGATTTCAGCTAGCTAACCAATTATTCTAAGAGTTATTCAATTAGCATTCAAGCTTTCATCAAGACTAAGTTCACTGTTCTCAGTAATCTTCATTCAACTGAGAAGTGTTAAGCTCTTCTGTTCTCTTCAACCCGAGTTCTCCTGCTTCCAGGAAGTTCAGACTCAGAGTTCTTTTGAAGAAGAAGAAGAAGAAGATAGCTGCTAGAAGATTTCTATTTTATATTTTATATCTTCTTGTAGTTTTTCCTTCAGAACTTTCTGAAGTATTTTCTACACTGAAGCAAGACTTCACCTGGACATTCTTTGAGCCAGGGGGAGCCTTGATTCTTTTGAGCTATCTAGCTCAGTGCAAGTCTTTGTGCTTCTCTAATCTATTGTAAAATAGAGAAGACTTTTTAACCTTCTTTCCCCCTCCTGTACAGGGTTATTACTCCCTTCAAAAGTTTCCCTTGGTGGCAGGGCACCTGATCAAAAACCTGTTGTTGGTTTTTAGACACCTGATCAAAAGTCTAAAGGGTTTCTAGATCTACCTGAAGCAGATCTTGTGGTGGCAGGGCACCTGATCAAAAACCTGTAGTGGATCCCTACCTTGTTGGTAGAAGAGTGGACGTACCCAAGTTGTTTGGGGAACCACTATAAATTTCACTAGAGTCGTCTGGCTTGCTCAATTTAATTAATTGCATTGTGGCTGTGATTAGATATAATTAGATTTACTAGTTGCTGATTAGGTTATCCAAGCCTTAACTGTAATTACAGTTAGCTTGAGTCTGCGCACATCACTTGTGTTAGGCTTTAGGGTTATATCCATATCTATAATCTTTTCATTCCGCAATTCACTCCAAGGGAGTTGGGTAGACTATTAAGTTTTGTCTAGTGCAAAATTTGATAACTCTATTCACCCCCCCTCTAGAGTAGTATCTATCCCTTCACTTTCAATTGGTATCAGAGGGAGGTTGACTGACTGTATAGGCTAACACCTAAGTTACAAGATCCTGATAGATACCAAAGTTTATAGATATTCACTATCACTATCATGGCCCAGTCCAAGGATTAATCTAGCACCAGACCTCCAGCATGCAACTTAGCTAAGTTTGGCATCTGGAAGGCAAGGATCAAATTATATATGAATTCTATTGATGAAAGTATTTTTGCTTCTATTTTGTTAGGACCCCCAAGAGCACCTGCTGCTGCTTCTGCCTCATCATCTGATATGAGTGCAGTGCCTCCTCCAGACTACAATGATGAGTACAGGAAGGCAAAGATAGCAGATGCCAAAGCGATGAACATTCTGGCTCAGACAATGTCTGATGAGGTATTCCAGAAGGTTGCTGACTGTTTCTCAGCAAAAGCAATGTGGGATACACTGAATCAGATTGTAGCTGGTTCAGCTGATGAAAGGAAGGACAGAAGGTCCAACCTTATCTTACAATATGAAAACTTCAAGAAAACTGATGCTGAATCAGTTGAAGCCATGTATACAAGGCTCAGCTCAATCATCAATGAGCTGAGGACCCTTGACAAGGACATATCATTGACAGAGGTCAATGATAAGATTCTTATGTGCTTCCCTAGCACATGGGATCTAAGGATCTGGCCTATCAAGGAAGCCAGAAGTATAACAAAGATCTCAATAGAAGCTCTTCTCGGCAAGCTCAAATCCTTTGAGCAAATGCTGAAGACAAGGGAAGCAGAAGCTGAAGCAAAGACCCCTACTCCAACAAGAAAAGAGCAATCTCTAGCTCTTAAGGCTGCTGATGCTTCTGAAGGAAGCCAATCCAATGAGGAACTAATGGCATTATTTGCCAAGAGGTTTCTCAAGATGGGGAGAAAGGAATTCAGAAAGAAGTCTTCACGCTATGAAGATAAACCAAGGTATGACCGTTCACCTGCTAAAGAAATTATCTGTTATGGTTGCAGGAAACCTGGACATATCTTACCAGATTGTCCAGAGGAGAAGAACAAAGATAAGAGGAAAGAAAAGGAACAGCACAGGAAGCACTCCAAGCCATCCTCCTACAAGAATAAGAAGAAGGAGAGAGGTTTCATTGCTGAAACCTGGAGTGATTCAGATGAGGAATCTTCCTCCTCTAGCTCCAGTGAGGATGAGGAAGAGAAGAAGGCAAAGGAAGTTTGCCTGATGGCAATAGATGCCTGCAGCAATCACTCAGCTGCAGAGAGTTCAGATTCAGAGGAAGAAATGCCAACAGAAGATGAGGTACTATCTTCTTATGACTTTACTTCTGCAGAATTCAAATTAGATTTTAAATCTTTATGCTTAGATTTAATTAGTTCTGAAAAAGAGATTAAAGAACTTAGACATAGGCTAGCTGAATCAGAAATCATATCTACTGAAAATATTAAGTTAAAGGAAGATCTCACTAATTATAGTGAAGAAATTAAGTTTCTTAAAATTGAGTTAGCTAAATCTAAGAGGTTAGAAGAATCTCTAAATGGTAGAAGCCTTAAGTTATTAGAAATAACCAGCATGACTAACACTAGGTCAGGCAATAACAAACTAGGCTTAGGAGCTTCTCCCAGTGAACCCCCAGTTATTCTTAAAAATAATCTTTCAACTCCAGTGAACTTTATCTCAGCTGATGGGATAAAGAACACTGAGCAAGTAAACCAAGTTAATAAAACTTTAAATAAAGCTAAGAGAGAGAAAAGAAAACAATTTTTTAAGGAAATACAAAGAGCGTCGAACGCTGCTCGACGATCGGAAGCTCAATGGTCGAACGAAGCTCGACGATCTGAGCGCCCATCGTCGAACGTCGATCGACGTTTTCAATATGATTTTCAAAATCATCATCAAACCCGTAGAAACCTAAATGAAAATAGAAACCCTAGGTTTGTTGACCCATCATCTGCATGGAGAATCCCACCTAGGAGATCTCACCCATTAGGTTATCACCCTCAGCCTGCATTTTCATTTATTTCTAGCTTTTCTTATGTGAAAAACAAGGGACCCAAGGTTACCTGGGTCCACAATGTCTAAATGAATTTCTTGCAGGTGAAGGCCTATCCTATCACTCAAAATAAGTGGTATTTGGATAGTGGATGCTCCAAGCATATGACAGGAAATAAAAATCATCTGTCAAAGTTCAAAGCTAAGCTCGGCCCAAAGGTTATCTTTGGAGATTCAAGCTGTGGTCAGACAGAAGGCTATGGCAGGATCACAATTGGAGCTGTTACTTTCAAGAGAGTTGCATATGTGACTGGACTGAAGCACAATTTGATTTCAGTCAGCCAGCTATGTGATGCTGGCTACCAGGTTTCATTTTCTAACTCTTCTTGTAATATTACTTTAAATAATAATGTTGTTTTAGTAGGCATTAGATTAGGTAATATTTATTTAGTAGATTTCAATTCAACTCATTCTGAAATCTATTTATTTAATGAAGTAATAATTAATAATAATTCTTTGTGACATAAGAGGCTTAGTCATGTTAACCTTAAAAATATATCTAGGTTATCTAAACACAACCTTGTTAGAGGTTTACCTCCTTGCCCCTACAAGAAGGAGAGCCTATATGCAAGGCTTGTCAGCTAGGCAAGCAAACCAAAAACTCTTTTAAATCTGTAAATAAAAGTGATTCTCCTAGAATCCTGTATTTATTACATTTGGACCTATTTGGCCCAATAAATGTACAGAGTTTAGGAGGGAAGTATTACACCTTAGTCATTGTAGATGACTTCTCTAGGTTCAGTTGGGTTTTCTTTTTGAGAACTAAGGCTGATAACTTCAAAGCCCTTACAGACTTTCTATTATGTGTGTAGACTGAGTACTCTACTCATGTGGCCTTGATCAGAAGTGATCATGGTACTGAGTTTGACTCTCTTCTCATGCAAGAATTCTGTGAGAGAGAAGGTATCAAACATAGCTTCTCAGCTCCTAGAACTCCCCAACAAAATGGGGTAGTTGAAAGGAAAAATCGAACACTCATTGAAGCTGCTAGCACATTGTTGGAAGATGCTAATATGCCTCTTTCCTATTGGGCAGAAGCTGTTAGTACAGCCAATTATGTCTTGAATAGAAGTCTGATACACAAGCTTAAGTGTAAAACTCCTTATGAGTTGCTTAAAGGAAAGAAACCTAAAATTAATTATTTTAGAGTATTTAATTGTGTAGTGTACATTCATAATAACAATAAAGAATACCTTAGAAAGTTTGAAGCAAAAGCTTCAATGGGAATTATGCTTGGATATTCCCAAGTAAGCAAAGCTTATAGGGTTTTTAACAAATCAACCTGTAAAATTGAAGAATCTGTGCATGTATCTTTTGATGAGTCTCAGATGTTTTACAAGGAGAAGGAAAATTCTCCTTCCTCCAGTTCATTGCAGGTACCTGATGCTACTCAAGAGATTCTTCAACTATCAACTCTTCAGATCACTGAATCAGACAGTGATGAAGACTTTGCAGAAGCTGTTGTTGTTCCACCAACAGTAGATCAAATTCCTCCTGAGGAATTAATCCCAACTGTTGCTGAAGATCACATCCCACCTGCTGACATTGTCACACTTAGAGATCACCCCATATCTCAAGTGATAGGAGACATATCAGCTGGTGTTCAAACAAGACATCAATTAAGACAGGATGTGATGCACGCTTGTTTCCTCTCACAGGTTGAGCCCCTCACCTTTAAAGATGCTGAGCTAGATCCCCACTGGATCATTGCTATGCAAGAGGAACTCAATCAGTTTGAGAGATGTAAAGTTTGGACTTTGGTTCCAAGACCTAAAGGCCAACTGATCATAGGCACCAAGTGGGTGTATAGAAACAAGTTGGATGCAAATGGAATTATTGTAAGGAATAAAGTTAGGCTTGTAGCTCAGGGCTACAGACAGGAGGAAGGTATAGATTATGACCAAACCTTTGCTCCTGTTGCAAGGCTAGAAGCAATAAGGATCTTCTTGGCCTATGCAGCCTACATGAAGTTTAAGGTCTTTCAGATGGATGTCAAAAGTGCATTCCTAAATGGTGAGCTTAAGGAAGAGGTGTTTGTTGAACAACCACCAGGGTTTGTTTCTTCAACTCAACCCTCACATGTGTTCAAGTTGCAGAAAGCTCTTTATGGACTAAAGCAAGCACCCAGAGCCTGGTATGAGACTCTAGCTAGTTTCCTTTTAGAGCACAACTTTACTAGGGGAGTAGTTGATAGAACCCTTTTCGTCAAGCACCACAAGGACACAATCCTGTTAGTTCAAGTGTATGTGGATGATATTATATTTGGTTCCACTAATCCCAAACTTTGCAAAAAGTTTTCTGACTTGATGCACTCTAAGTTTGAGATGAGTAGTATGGGTGTGCTGTCTTACTTTCTTGGTCTCCAAGTTAAGCAAGATGCTGATGGTATCTTCATCTCCCAATCCAAATATGCCAAGGAATTGGTAAAGAAATTTGGGATGGCTGATGCTTCAGCAATGCCTACACCTATGGCTACTAGTGTAGTTATTGATTCTGATGATCACGGCAAGCCAGTTGATCAAAAGAATTATAGGGCCATTGTTGGTTCCCTATTATATTTAACTGCAAGTAGGCCAGATATAATGTTTGCTACATGCCTCTGTGCTAGATTCCAGGTCAACCCCAAGGAATCTCATCTGATTCTTCTTAAGAGAATCCTGAGATAACTGAAGGGATGTCCAAATCTAGGACTTTGGTACCCAGCTGAATCAGAATTTGAGTTAATTGGATACTCTGACTCTGACTATGCTGGTTGCAGAGTTGACAGGAAGAGCACCTCAGGAACTTGTCAGTTCCTGGGAGAGAGATTGGTCTCTTGGTTCTGTAAGAAGAAGGTTTCGTCTCAACTTCAACTGCAGAGGCTGAATATATAGCAGCTGCCAGTTGTTGTTCACAGATCCTGTGGATTCAAAACCAGCTTGTGGATTATGGTTACTCACACAAGAACACCAAAATCATGTGTGTTAGTACCAGTGCTATCTCAATTGCACAAAATCCAGTGCACCATTCTAGAACGAAGCACATTGAGATTCGGCACCATTTCCTGAGAGATTGTGTGGAAAAGAACAAGATTTGTCTTGAGTTCATATCCACTGAGTTTCAGAGAGGTGATATATTCACCAAGCCCTTAGATGAACAGAAGCATCTGTTCTTTTTGGTTCAACTAGGCATGATCAATGGAAGAGACTAAGTGTGACTATATCTGCCAATGTTGAAACCTGCTTGAAGATCGTCGAACGATGCTCGAAGATCGTCGAACGGATCAAGCCTATCGTCGACCTCTGGTTGATGCTAGCTTATCTGTTTGAAGATCGTCGACCGGTGTTCGAAGATCGTCGAACAGGTCGAGCTTATCGTCGATCTCTGGATGACGACAGCTTGTTGTTTGAGAAGCCAGAAATAGTCGAACGATTGCTCGACTACTTTGCTTCTGGACCAATCGTCGAATGACCGTTCGACCATCGTGTCCAGTATCTTTTAAATAGATCGACTATCTCCGGTCTAATATAAAGCCGATAGTCGACCTAGGTTAAAAGATCTTTGCTTTTATCGTCGACGGAGAGCGTCTTTTCGTATTCCGTCGTCGTGCTTGCTCTGTCTCTTTTCTCTGCCGATTCGTCTTCTCCGTTCCTCTCGCGCCTTCTCCAGCAAATCGATGGCGATTTCTCCAGCGCTCCTCGTAGTAGTCAAGTTTGACGCAGGTTTCAGCGTAGATTTTGATGCATTCAGCTGCTGTGAACCAGATATCGTGGAAATTCTCCAGCTCTGCAAAGATCAAGGTCTGGAAAGGCTAATGTCTACAAGGATCAAGTTAAATATCCCAGAGATAAAGGAATGGGCATTTACTTCATCTTCTACTGAAGATTCAATGACAGGATCTATTGGCGGAGTAGAGGTAATTTTGACTCCCGCCGTCTTGACTGATTTATTTGGATTGACTAATGGCGAAGAAGAACATGATCAAGATGCTCCAGAATTTGGAAGGATGTTGATTGAGCTGGGACATGCAGAAGGCATTCCCTCAAAGCTGCTCAAGGTAAATTTTCCTTTTAAGATTAAATTTCTTGCTGAGATTGTCGGAAAAGTGCTGCTAGGCAAACACTCTGCCCACGATAACATTACTAGACAACAATTTACACTAATGTGTGCAATTGTCAACAAGAAAAGGATCAATTGGGCAGGTGTTCTGTTTGACTTGATAAGGAAGAAGAATAGCAAGAAGGAAGTTACCCTAGGCAGGGTTATTGGGATTTTTCTGAAGGAGAAGTATTCTCATCTGCTAGTTTCAGCTGCTACCACCATTAATGCCAGCAAGAAGATGGATCCCAACTTGTTCTCAAAGTGGAAGAGGACATTCCTGAAGCCAGCTCCTGCAGGGGCTGCTCCAGCTGCATCTGAGAGCACAAGGACTGACTCTATCGCTCCCCACCCTCAAGAAGTTGGCTCAGCTCCTTCATCTATTCCTTCATCTTCTTCTGCTTTGCCGTCTACTGCAGTTGAAGTTCCTTCAACTTCAACTGTAGTACGACATTCTGCCTCTCCTCCTGCATCTTCTTTCCCAACTGATCTTGCTGGGACTTCTCAACCCAGCTTTGATCTATTGGCGTCTGATATTTCTTCTCCAGTTCATTCTCCCATTCCATCTCCTCCTCACTCTCCACATCATTCTCCAGTTAACTCTCCAGTTAACTCTCCAGTTCGATCTCCAGTCCTCACCACAATTCATCCTGCCACATCAACCATTTTTGCTGCTCCTCCATCCACTGCAGTTCCACCACCTTTTGAAATTACTCCAGAATTTATTTCCAGCATTGTGGAGTTAATTACCCCCTCAATCAAAATTATGATTGAAGAGGCAATTGCTCCACTTGCTTCCTCCATTGCTTCTCTGACTGATGCCATCAAAATTCTCTCTAACTCTGCTGAGCCCTCTTCATCCAGGAGCCTGGTTTCAGTTCCCACTGAAATCAGGCAGGGGGAGATGTTCAATGAAGATGTCTCTGAGCAGCTCCCAGCCTCCCCTCCAGCAGCTCAACTTGCAGTAACAGAAAATGTAGCAGAAGTTTCAGCTCCTCTACCATCTGAAAAAGAAATATCTGATGCAATAATGTTGACTGAATTTGTTGTAAAAGTTTACCTGGAAGAAGCCTCAACTCCCTTAGTTGCCCTGTTCTTAGAAGGAATAATCACTTCCTTTCTAGATGATTTATGGGAGTTAGGTCACCCTGAAGAAAATCCTGAAGGTATTTCTCTTTCCCAATTTGTAGATTACTTAATTGATAAGTTAGTATGGGAATATCTGGAAGGGATGACTAGATTTCATTTAGCAAGATTTTACTCCTAATCCTACAGATTTAATGGAAGAAGTAGTTGTTGTCAAAGAGCCTGAATCTGTATCAGCTCCTGATGTCCAAGTGGCTGTAGAGCAAGCAGTGCTATCTGAGGCTGTAGAGCCTGTTCTAGTTTCTGAGGCTGCTGAACCTGCTCAGCAAGCAGTGCTATCTGAACTGGTCCCCTCGACAGTTCCTGAGTTTCAACAAATGAATCCTGAAAGCCAAGTTGAAAATAAAGATGAAACCCCAAAATTGAGTTCGGAAGAAGAGAAAGCAAAAGCTGCTTGGCAACAAAGAGTAAAGGCTGATTTGAAAGAAAAAGAAAAAGCTTGGCAAGCTGAAAAATCTACAGTATGGGATGATTCCCCTGGTTTAGATTTAGATACTCTTCTGGCACAGGATGCCATGGAAGAAGAGAAAGAGAAAGCTGCCCTGAAAGAAAAGGAAAAGGCTGTATTAGAAGCCTATGATCCGTATGATCATCCTCCCTCATCTCATTCTGAGGATGAAGATGATTCAGATCTGTCTGAGGATTCTATGAAAAAGAAAGCTGCAAAGAGGAAAAGAAAAGGTGTAGCTCCTCCTCCTCCCAATCCCGATCATGACACTCCTTACTACATTCTTAAAGGGATTGATCCTAAATCCAAAGAGTTCCAGCACTGGATGTGGTTCTCTAAGAACCAGCAAAAGGAGAGGAAGAAATCATAGAGGTATGATAGTCCTGCTCCCAGATGGACTCCCAGAGGTCCTCCTCCTCCACCTCCCGGTGCAGGAGCCTCTGGCAATATTTCAGCAAATCCATCTGCCCCTTCTGACAAGTCTGCACCTTCTCAGCCTCCTTCAAGGAGAAGTTCTCAAAGCCATCAAGGTAAATCATATTCTGGATATCAAAGACATGATGCTGAGGCAAAAGAGCAAGTAAAGAAGGTGGTATATCAAAAGCCAACTTTTTCACCTCCTCCCTCTCCCAAGAGAAAAGTCTCACCTGCTGCTAAAAACACTTCAAAGAGTAAAAGAACTGTTTTCTCAGAAAAGTCCTGTAAGAAATTTGCTGAATTTCCTCCTCCTTCATCTCTTGTTATTCAAGAAGTTAAAGATCCAGCTGAAAGTTTATTAGATCTGTCTACCAAGTTTAAAGCTGTGAAGCCAATAGATACTACATCTGAAAATAAGTATGAAAGTCAAGAGTTAGATCCTGATTTCAGGATGGCTCGTTTTCTAGAGCTTGTTGGCTCAGCCCAGATAAAGAAAGCTAAGGCTGAAGGAAAAGATTCTGCAGGATTTACTACGATGTCAAAATTCAGAATGAAGGAACTTGATAAAATCCAGGTTAGCCCTGAGGTATTTGACCCTTCTAAATACATGGAAAAGCATCCAGAAGTAGTCGTCCCAAGGGCATCAGAACTAAAGATTATTGGTGTACAAGATCTGAAAATGTCTAAGAAAGAAGCCATAGATCCCTTGAGGAAAGTATCTTTTGTTCCTAGTTCTTCTGATCCCAAACCTGATTCTGTAGATCCTTAATTTTAATTGACTGTTATATATATGACTGATTGTTAATTGCCAGTTAGTTGTTTAACTATTTCCTGTATTGATTTTATTATTCTATAGCTAGCTCTGTGTTTTAGTTTTTGAGGGACTTAACTCAAATAGGGGGAGATTGTTGGTACCCTAGTTTGATTTGAGTTTAGTCTTGTCTTCTTAGTCTCTTGACCCATGAATTATCTATGGTCAAGGTTAGTTGTCTAGCTATAGAGTTTCCAGCTTATCCAGATAAGTATTTGGTTAAGTAGTTTGTTCGTTCGACTATGGTCGAATGCCGCTCGACTATCGTCGACTAACTGTTCGACGATCGTCTATCAGTTGCTCGACGTTCTGTCTGTGAGGATAGTTCGACTATCTGTTGATAGTTCGACTATCTGTGTGCTGTGATAGTTCGACTATCTGTTGATAGTTCGACTATCTGTTTGTTTGATAGTTCGACTATCTGCTTGGATAGCTCAACTATCTGATAGCTCGACTATCTGTTTGATAGGTCGACTATCTGCGTTGTTTGATAGCTCGACTATCTGTTGATAGGTCGACTATCTGCTTTCTTCTGATAGTTCGACTATCTGTTGATAGGTCGACTATCTATTTTCCCTTGGTAGTTCGACTATCTGCTTTGATAGTTCAACTATCTGATAGCTCGACTATCTGTCCTGATAGTTCGACTATCCGTTGTCCTGTGATAGTTCGACTATCTGTTGATAGATCGACTATCTGTTTCTCTTCTGATAGTTCGACTATCTGTTGATAGGTCGACTATCGGTTTTGCTTTGATAGTTCGACTATCTGTTGATAGGTCGACTATCTGATAGCTCGACTATCTTCTGATAGTTTGACTATCTGTTGTGATAGTTCGACTATCTCCTTTGATAGTTCGACTATCTGGATCGTTTGACTATCTGTCCGATAGTTCGACGATCTCCGTTCTTCGGTCGACGATCTCCGAGGGTCGTTCGACGTTTTCTGTTTGCCTTTTTATTTTGTATTTATTTATTCTATTTAATTAATTAATATATTATCTGGCATTTTATTTCACTTGTTTTATAATAATATTTCCAGGCAATATCTTCTCCATCCCTTTTGCCTGAGTCAAATCTTTTCAGATAAAGTTGTTTGTCTTATTAGTTGACAGTGTATTTTACTTTATCTGCTGTCAGTCCTTTATAGCCGTTAGACTGAAAAGTCTTCCTTCTGCTATAAAGAGTTTGTCTCTGATGTGATTTTATTTAGTACCTTTATTATCAGATTGCTTCCTACAGCTTCTTTGAAAAAGGTTTATCCCTTTTATAGAATATTTTGCTGTAGAGTTTGTTTGTCTTTGTGATATTTGCAGCCCCGGTTTCAAATTTCAGAAGAAGACAAATAGTTCAAATTGAAAAGAGCCGTTGCTTGTTGCTGATATAAAAGGAATCCTTTGGAGAAGGATTTCAGCTAGCTAACCAATTATTCTAAGAGTTATTCAATTAGCATTCAAGCTTTCATCAAGACTAAGTTCACTGTTCTCAGCAATCTTCATTCAACTGAGAAGTGTTAAGCTCTTCTGTTCTTCTTCAACCTGAGTTCTCCTGCTTCCAGGAAGTTCAGACTCAGAGTTCTTTTGAAGAAGAAGAAGAAGAAGATAGCTGCTAGAAGATTTCTATTTTATATTTTATATCTTCTTGTAGTTTTTCCTTCAGAACTTTCTGAAGTGTTTTCTGCACTGAAGCAAGACTTCACCTGGACATTCTTTGAGCCAGGGGGAGCCTTGATTCTTTTGAGCTATCTAGCTCAGTGTAAGTCTTTGTGCTTCTCTAATCTATTGTAAAATAGAGAAGACTTTTTAACCTTCTTTCCCCCTCCTGTACAGGGTTATTACTCCCTTCAAAAGTATCCCTTGGTGGCAGGGCACCTGATCAAAAACCTGTTGTTGGTTTTTAGACACCTGATCAAAAGTCTAAAGGGTTTCTAGATCTACCTGAAGCAGATCTTGTGGTGGCAGGGCACCTGATCAAAAACCTGTAGTGGATCCCTACCTTATTGGTAGAAGAGTGGACGTACCCAAGTTGTTTGGGGAACCACTATAAATTTCACTAGAGTCGTCTGGCTTGCTCAATTTAATTAATTGCATTGTGGCTGTGATTAGATATAACTAGGTTTTCTAGTTGCTGATTAGGTTATCCAAGCCTTAACTGTAATTACAGTTAGCTTGAGTCTGCGCACATCACTTGTGTTAGGCTTTAGGGTTATCTCCATATCTATAATCTTTTCATTCCGCATTTCACTCCAAGGGAGTTGGGTAGACTATTAAGTTTTGTCTAGTGCAAAATTTGATAACTCTATTCACCCCCCTCTAGAGTAGTATCTATCCCTTCACTTTCATAGATGAGAGCCTGCACAGCGGGTCTACCTGGGGCCGAGCCGAGCTCGGGGTGTTGATGAAGATTTCCAAACCTCTCCCCCACATGCGAGCATTCAGACCTGCCAGCTAGATGAGAGCCTGCGCAGCGGGTCTACCTGGGGCCGAGCCGAGCTCGGGGTGTTGATGAAGATTTCCAAACCTCTCCCCCACAGGCGAGCCTTCGGACCTGCCAGCTAGATTGTTGGTACCCTAGTTTGATTTGAGTTTAGTCTTGTCTTCTTAGTCTCTTGACCCATGAATTATCTATGGTCAAGGTTAGTTGTCTAGCTGTAGAGTTTCCAGCTTATCCAGATAAGTATTTGGTTAAGTAGTTTGTTCGTTCGACTATGGTCGAACGCCGCTCGACTATCGTCGACTAACTGTTTGACGATCGTCTATCAGTTGCTCGACGTTCTGTCTGCGAGGATAGTTCGACTATCTGTTGATAATTCGACTATCTGTGTGCTGTGATAGTTCGACTATCTATTGATAGTTCGACTATCTGTTTGTTTGATAGTTCGACTATCTGCTTGGATAGCTCAACTATCTGATAGCTCGACTATCTGTTTGATAGGTTGATTATCTGCGTTGTTTGATAGCTCGACTATCTGTTGATAGGTCGACTATCTGCTTTCTTCTGATAGTTCGACTATCTGTTGATAGGTCGACTATTTGTTTTCCCTTGGTAGTTCGACTATCTGCTTTGATAGTTCAACTATCTGATAGCTCGACTATCTGTCCTGATAGTTCGACTATCCGTTGTCCTGTGATAGTTCGACTATCTGTTGATAGATCGACTATCTGTTTCTCTTCTGATAGTTCGACTATCTGTTGATAGGTCGACTATCGGTTTTGCTTTGATAGTTCGACTATCTGTTGATAGGTTGACTATCTGATAGCTCGACTATCTTCTGATAGTTCGACTATCTGTTGTGATAGTTCGACTATCTCCTTTGATAGTTCGACTATCTGGATCGTTCGACTATCTGTCCGATAGTTCGACGATCTCCGTTCTTCGGTCGACGATCTCCGAGGGTCGTTCGACGTTTTCTGTTTGCCTTTTTATTTTGTATTTATTTATTCTATTTAATTAATTAATATATTATCTGGCATTTTATTTCAGTTGTTTTATGATAATATTTCCAGGCAATATCTGCTCCATCCCTTTTGCCTGAGTCAAATCTTTTCAGATAAAGTTGTTTGTCTTATTAGTTGACAGTGTATTTTACTTTATCTGCTGTCAGTCCTTTATAGCCGTTAGACTGAAAAGTCTTCCTTCTGCTATAAAGAGTTTGTCTCTGATGTGATTTTATTTAGTACCTTTATTATCAGATTGCTTCCTGCAGCTTCTTTGAAAAAGGTTTATCCCTTTTATAGAATATTTTGCTGCAGAGTTTGTTTGTCTTTGTGATATTTGCAGCCCTGGTTTCAAATTTCAGAAGAAGACAAACAGTTCAAATTGAAAAGAGCCGTTGCTTGTTGCTGATATAAAAGGAATCCTTTGGAGAAGGATTTCAGCTAGCTAACCAATTATTCTAAGAGTTATTCAATTAGCATTCAAGCTTTCATCAAGACTAAGTTCACTGTTCTCAGCAATCTTCATTCAACTGAGAAGTGTTAAGCTCTTCTGTTCTTCTTCAACCTGAGTTCTCCTGCTTCCAGGAAGTTCAGACTCAGAGTTCTTTTGAAGAAGAAGAAGAAGAAGATAGCTGCTAGAAGATTTCTATTTTATATTTTATATCTTCTTGTAGTTTTTCCTTCAGAACTTTCTGAAGTGTTTTCTGCACTGAAGCAAGACTTCACCTAGACATTCTTTGAGCCAGGGGGAGCCTTGATTCTTTTGAGCTATCTAGCTCAGTGCAAGTCTTTGTGCTTCTCTAATCTATTGTAAAATAGAGAAGACTTTTTAACCTTCTTTCCCCCTCCTGTACAGGGTTATTACTCCCTTCCAAAGTATCCCTTGGTGGCAGGGCACCTGATCAAAAACCTGTTGTTGGTTTTTAGACACCTGATCAAAAGTCTAAAGGGTTTCTAGATCTACCTGAAGCAGATCTTGTGGTGGCAGGGCACCTGATCAAAAACCTGTAGTGGATCCCTACCTTGTTGGTAGAAGAGTGGACGTACCCAAGTTGTTTGGGGAACCACTATAAATTTCACTAGAGTCGTCTGGCTTGCTTAATTTAATTAATTGCATTGTGGTTGTGATTAGATATAACTAGGTTTTCTAGTTGTTGATTAGGTTATCCAAGCCTTAATTGTAATTACAGTTAGCTTGAGTCTGCGCACATCACTTGTGTTAGGCTTTAGGGTTATCTCCATATCTATAATCTTTTCATTCCGCATTTCACTCCAAGGGAGTTGGGTAGACTATTAAGTTTTGTCTAGTGCAAAATTTGATAACTCTATTCACCCCCCTCTAGAGTAGTATCTATCCCTTCACTTTCATAGATGAGAGCCTGCGCAGCGGGTCTACCTGGGGCCGAGCCGAGCTCGGGGTGTTGATGAAGATTTCCAAACCTCTCCCCCACATGCGAGCATTCGGACCTGCCAGCTAGATGAGAGCCTGCGCAGCGGGTCTACCTGGGGCCGAGCCGAGCTCGGGGTATTGATGAAGATTCTTTCCACCGGGCCTATTTTATCATTAAGATGAGAAGACATAGCCGGTTAAAACGAAAAGCATTGTGGTTATATTCTTAGAGATAGTCAATATTTCGAAATGAACTCATTGAAACGGCAATAATTATTTACAACATTACAATCCTTCTTTCCCCTCACGGGTAGAAGCGCTTTAGATCATCACCGCTCCAAGTATGGTTCAAGGTCCTTCCCTCCACATCCTGGAGGTAGTAACCTCCGTTAACCAGAGCCTTCTCTATTATGTACGGCCCTTCCCAGCTAGGGTTGAGCTTGCCAACAGGGCCGATCTCCCTGCTGCGTCGACCTACTTCAGCACAAGGTCCCCTTCGACGAATTGCTTGACCCGAATATGCTTATCGAAGTACTTGGCCATCCACCGCTTTATCTCTTCTTGCCTGATGGCAGCGACGTCCCGTAGCTCTTCCGCCATGTCCAGCGAGAGGCGCAACCCTTCCTCGTTCTCCTGCCTCCAAGCTTCGCTTCTTTCACCTGCGGTCGCGACCCGCGGAGACCGAACCTCGAACTCCACCGGGAGGACTGCCTCGCACCCATGAGAGAGCTTGAAGGGGGTCTCCCCTGTGGCCGTGTTCGGAGTTGTTCGCAGGGCCCACAGGACGGAAGGGAGTTGCTCCACCCAGTTGCCCTTCAGGTTCTCCACCTTCTTTTTGAGCAAGTTGACAATAATCTTGTTTGCCGCTTCTACCTGGCCATTGCTCCGAGGATGATGGACAGAGGCAAACCTGAGGTCAATCCCCGATTGGGTGCAGAAACTGATGAATTCTTCGCTGGCAAACTGAGGACCGTTGTCCGTCACTATTGCTTGGGGTAACCCATGCCTGCAGATGATTTCCCCCCAAATGAAGTTCCTGATGACCTGAGAGGTAACCTTGGCTAGAGCTTTGACCTCCAGCCACTTCGAGAAGTAATCGATCATGACGAGGAGGAACCTCCTTTGCCCGCTGGCTGGAGGAAAGGGCCCGACTAGGTCCATCCCCCAAATAGCGAAGGGCCACGGCGCTATGACGCTTCGGAGCCTTTGGGCGGACAGGAGCTGGAGGGGAGCATGTACTTGACATTTTTGGCATCTCTTTGCAAACTCAACCGTATCTTTTCTCAAGGTCTGCCAGAAATACCCTTGTCTTATCACCCTTGCCTCCAATGTTCTGCCCCCTGAGTGGCTGTCGCATTCTCCCGAATGCACCTCTTCTAGGATCCTTGGGACCTCCTCCTCGGTCACACATCTCGCGAGGAGCCCTGACAACATCTTTCGGTGTAGGCCCCCATCCATCATCATGTAGTGTGCTGCCTTTCGCCTAAAGCTCTTTGCGTCCCTAATCCCCTCAGGTAGCTCGCCTGAGGTGAGGAATGACGCCAATGGGTCCACCCATGAGGATCGTCGACCCACCTCCATTAGCTCCCCTTCCTCAATCGCTGGTCGGAAAAGTTCTGTTAGGGTTCCTCCTCCCCGAGGCCCGAGTTTCGCCAACTGGTCAGCTGCCATGCTTTCCTCCCTGGGAACATGTTGAATAGAAAAAGAACGGAAACCTCTGATGGTAGTCCTTACCTTGGATAGATATCTCGCGAGGGTGGGCTTCCGAGCCTCAAACTCCCCACAGATTTGTGATGCAACTACCATCGAGTCGGTGAAGGCCTCCACATCCCAAATTTCCAGCTCCTTGGCCAACCGAAGGCCGGCTATCACGACCTCATATTCCGCTTGATTATTGGTCACAGGGAAGTGGAAGGCCACCGCCTGTTCTATGATAACCCCTTGAGGGCTTATCAACACCACACCTCCTCCCAGGGAGTGCCTTCCTAAAGCTCCGTCGACGATCATTCTCCATGCTTCCTGCGACCTCGGCTCTTCTTCCTCGGCCTCGGTGACATAATCCGCCAGAAATTCTGCCACGGCCTGGGCTTTGATGGAGAGCCTTGGAACAAAAGAAATGTCGAACTCGCTAAGCTCGATGGACCACTTTGCCAACCTTCCCGAGTGCTCCGCCCCCTCGAAGACCTTGCGAAGAGGATGATCGGTCACAACCTTAATCGAATGTGCTTGGAAATATGGACGGAGCTTCCTTGCCGAAACGACCAAGGCATAAGCCAGCTTCTCCAGGATGGGGTAGCGGAGCTCCGCCTTTTTAAAGATTCGGCTTACATAATAAACTGGCAGCTGCTTCTTCCCTTCTTCTCTAACCAAGACGGAACTCACAGCTTCTACCCCCACACCGAGATACAAGGTCAGGTCTTCTCCCTCCTTGGGGCTTTGGAGTAGCGGAGCCCGGGAGAGTTGCCTCTTCAGTCCTTGGAAAGCCTCTTCGCATTCGATCGTCCATTCAAACACTTGATTACCACGGAGCACCTTAAAAAAGGAGGAACACCTATCTCCGGACCGAGAGAGGAACCGGCTTAGCCCGACCAGCTTTTTGGTTAAGTGCTGGACCTCCTTGGCATTGCGAGGTGATTCCAAGTCCAAGACGGCCTTTATCTTGTCTGGGTTAGGTTCTACCCCTGCCGGGGTCAGGAGGTGTCCAAGGAATTTCCCGCGACTGGCCCCGAAGACACACTTCAAGGGATTCAACCTCATCTTGAATCTCCGTAGGGTGGCAAACGTCTCTTCCAAGTCCCGTAGGTGGGACTCCAGGCATTTGCTTTTTACCATCAGATCGTCGACGTAGACCTCTAGATTCTTCCCTCTTTGATCCCGAAAGACTCGATCCATCATGCGTTGGTACGTTGCTCCTGCGTTCTTCAACCCGAAGGGCATCATCTTGTTGCTGAAGCATCTCTCTCTTGTGATGAAGGATACATCCTTGACATCGGGAGGGTGCATCCGAATCTGATGGTAACCTGAAAAAGCATCTAAAAAACTCATAAGAGAAAAACCGACGGCTGAGTCAACCAGCGCGTCGATCCGAGGCAGGGGGTCTAGCGTGAAATGGGATGTTTCATGTGTCTTCAAGGCAAAGTTTACACAAGAAAATGAGTTTTGTGACCTACCGCTATGTGCTAGCAAGCTAGCGCCCCCCAGTAGCATCCAGAACTTGTCTATCTGGGTAAAATTAATTTTAATTTTCAATTAAATCGAAATACCTTATTCACCCCCTCTCTATGGTTTCCACACGATCTAACAAATGGTATTATAATAGGTTACTTCAAAAGGGTTAAAATCCTGAAGTAAGATGGACAACATTAATCATGCTTTCCTTGAGGGTCAAGGTGTTAGTATACCCCTACAGTTCATGGGGAGTGATTACAGCCACTGAAGAACCTGCATGAAGATATTTTTAATAACACAACACATGGACGTATGGGCCATGGTAGAAACAAAATTCACCGCACCCACAATCACTGTAGGCGATACAGTTCTAATCAAATAGAAAGAAAAATAGAATGAATCTGATAAACTAAAATGTACTAATAATGCGAAAGCTATGAACTCTCTTTTTTGTGCGTTAGACAAAACTTAATTTAATCAAATTTGCAATTGTGAAACTGTGTTTGATATATGACGATTACTAGAGCTAACACATGAAGGTACCTCTCAGGTAAATGAGTCAAAGCTATTTAGATTGGAGTTTTAATATGAACAATTCTGGATGGAGATCGACGAAGAGGTGGATAACATATACACACGCTTCATGAAGATCGTCAAAGCCTCTAGATCTCTCAGGAAGACATTCCCAAATGGACACTTGGTGTGGAAAATCTTGCGATCTCTTAATCCATGGTTCAATACAAAAGTGACCTCCATTGCTGATTCATATAATATCAACATCTTGGAAATTGAAAGCCTCATTGGGAATCAGAAGACTCATGAACTAGAGCTAAAGATACAAAGTGTGAAATACTCAAAGTACCCAAAGAAGAAATCTCTAGCACTGAAAACGGAAGAGTCTGATGATGAAGGTGAAGAAAGCTTTTATGTTCGAGAATATAGAAGATTCCTGAAGGATCCCAAGAGACAAGAGAAGTACAAAAGTTTTCTAAAGAAATGTGTAGTAGAGAAGAGGAGGTGGACCAGATCGACAAAGGGGTCAGAAAGCGATGAAGAAAAGTATATCCCTAAGTTCTTCCACTATCACAAGTCTGGAAACATAAAGAGAGATTGCCTAAAGCTCCAAAAGGAAGAAAAGAAGAGGCAAGGCAGAGACAAAGGAAATCGGAAAGTGCTCAAAGCCTCGACATGCGACGATGTTATTTCTGACAAGTCAGCACCTCTAGCTCAAGCGGTGAAGATGAGGTGAATATCTATTTAATGGGGGAACATCACAACGACTCAGATGGTGAATCCAGTGTCCATAGAGACACTGAGGTAACTCCTCCCACTTACACAGAACTCCTTGAATGATAAAAAACACTTTGTGATAAATTAGATTGTGTGGGTAAAAATAATAGTGTTTTGAAATCTGAAAATAAACAACTGAGAAAGGAGTTGAAAAGTGTAAATAAAGAATTAGTGAAATGTGGAAAGAGAAGATTGGGTGCTCTCACTCCTGGTGCACAATAAAAGAATTAGAAGAGAACCTCTCCGAGACTTCCTCCAAAATTAAAACTTTCACTAAAGAGAGGAAGGACTTGGAAGGGAAGCTTCAAACTTCTCATAGCCACATTGAGAATGAAAAGAAAAATTCGCAAATCGGTGTGTGATGCTAGTCACAGAAAACACCGCGTTAAAGGCGAAGATCCATGACCTGAATCTTGCCATCCAAAAGTTTGGAATAGGATAAAAATATAACGCCCTAAATTTTCGATAATTATTTTAATCCCTTTAGTGGCGTAAAAATGACGTAAGAGCGTTACGTTGACGCATAGTTAATGGTGCGCCAACGTTAGTGCAAGATTTTGTTTGTTGGGGCGAGTCGACCGGTTTTTAGACTTGTCAGAATTAGAGTTTTGACTTGGAAAACTTAAGTAATAAATTTTGATCGTGTTTGTGAAGTTTCGTTGTAAACCCGACATTTTTGGAGACTCGGCGAATTTTATAAGGAATGTTGTTGTTTTAACTTCGGGGAATTTTAATCTGAGTTTGGTTTGTCAGATCTTGATTTTGACTTCATCGTTGGATTCGTAGCACCGTCATTTAGTTCTGGTCTTAATTTCATCAAAAACCAAAGTGATTTGGTCATTCTCGTCGTTTGAGTTTTTTTTAGTTATTATAATAATAAGAATATATTATATATTTATATACATATATACTTAAGAAACCCTATTCATCATCTTACCTAAACTAACAGCCTGAATAGCAGAGTGTAGAGAGCGACAGACATCGTAAAGTCTTCCGGCCACCGCATACCGGAGATCTGGTGCACGAAACCCTCGACGGAGCATAGATCCGAAAAGCTCTCGCCGAGATCTTCATGTGCACGGTAAGATTTTCCCATTTCGTGGATTTTTTATATTAGGGTATTTGATCTTAACCCTTGTTTTACCCCGAAAAATTTCAGAGATCATAGGCGACGAGTTCTTGCGACCGATCCTTGAAACGGAGCGCTTGGGAGGCTATTTTTTGGGAGATTTTGAGGCAAGTGGTGGTTCCTCCCCTCTTGCATGTTCTTGTGTCCCTGTTATCTTTTATTTTCTTCCCTGCATAGAACCTAGGATCAAGATTTGGGTTAGGGTTTGTTGAATCGGTGCAGGGTAGGAATCGATCCAAGCAGAATTCGTCGAGTGAAGCAGAATTCATCGGGTGAAGCCTTGGCGTCGAGTAATTCCAGTTAGGCATCGAGTGTTCATGAGAGGTAAAGTATTTTCGCCAAGTATTCTCGACGAAATCATCGTGTATCCTTGGGTTTTCATTAAATTAACCAAGTCCAATTCGTCGAGTATATCCGTGGAACCAAGTCCAATTCGTCGAGTATATCTGTGGAACCATGTCCAATTCATCGAGTATATCCGTGGAACCAAGTCCAATTCATCGAGTATATCCGTGGAACCAAGTCCAAGTGGTTGAGTATCCAGTGAATTCGTCGAGTGGTTATGATAGGCTGAGTCTTATTTGTCGAGTATTCTCGATGAATTCGTGTAGTATCATTGGGTATTAGTTGAATTAACCAAGTCTTTTTTGTCATGTGGACCGTGAATTCGTCGAGTGCCTTTTGATGAATTTCCGTGAACTTAGAATTTTTCCGTCGAGTACTTACACTGAATTCATCGAGTCTGACCTTCTTCGTCGAGTCAATTCTTCTAATATTATCAACGAATCCGTGTGGACTTAAAAGTTTTTCGACGAGTAACTCTCATATTCATCGAGTATACCTTAGTAGTTTTTTGGGTTTTTCTTTCGTTATCAGTACTTTTTGAAGTTTAATTATGGCCTTTGGTTGGTAGTGGATAAAGTACCACCACCTTAGTGTCGGTTTGTGAATCATTACGGCTGGTGGGTGTTTCTTCCTTTCTCTTCTTATGGACTGTTGGATTGTGTCGGACAATGTGACCACCACCACAGTGCCATTTTGATATTGTTTGGTCTGATGGTTTGTGTTGGACAAGTGGCCACCGCCTCAGTACCAGGTTTCTTTTACCTTTGTTAATGATTCACATGTTTAATTGATCAGTCTTTTCTTATATATATACATATGTTGATAATAATACTCTTGTAGATGTTAACAAAGCATAACTCTTTATCGCACTTGGTGTACCTTTACACGATTAACCACTTAAATTCTTCATTTGCTTACTGTAATTTTATATTTAGGTGCTGTGATTTGACAACTAAACTGTCTAGGGTAACCCTCTTAACGGGTCTAATTATTTGATTTTGATCTTTGATGCCACTTGTATTTATTTTGTTTTACTGAAGCATTCTTTTCTTTTGAATACATCAGGCATGGATCAGCAGCGGTCTGAGCAGCTAGAGTTAGTGGTCCCATGCATTCTGTCATAGTAGTAGTGGCTCTTTCCTCACCTCTGTGAGGTAGTTTTGTTGTTCTTTTTTTTAGTTCAAACATACTCTTTGATGTGTGGGTTTGTGTCAGGTTGTTGATACCCATACTAAATTATTGTTGATATTAGACTATTTGCTAGCTGATATGCTACCTTCTATTTAGTTTATCTTACTTACTTGCTCTCTGTGAAGGATTTATGTTAGGTTGCATATTAGTTATTTTCAAAGTAAAAAAGATCAATATTCCTTGCTCATACTCATAACATCTTTTTAAATCAAATGTCACTCTACTTTAACGAACGTAAAAGCTCTTTTAGTACCTATATTAAATCTAGAGGTGTGCATATCATGGATTGTACTACTAGATCTTCATACTCATATAAGATAATAAATGAAATAAACCAAGTATTTTCCGCTGTGTAAATGTATATTTTCACCCGAGGACTACTTGATCCTCTTTGTCGAGGGACATAACCATTAAAACTTAAACTCAAACTACATCTTCATCATAACAAACTTGAGAATTTCATGAAAAGTGTTATGAGCAAGTTCTTGGCTGAGCATCTGCAGTTGTCCCTTGCATGGCGTGGCATCACGACACATATTTTCTCTTACTCTGATATATTATTAAATGCTGAGAAAATGCGAGTTGTGACAGTTGGTATCAGAGGTAGGTTTGTTTGCCAAATTGGTCGAATGGCTATCTCGGGTAAGTTTTAGTTATCTTGTCTCATTGTATACTCACACTGATGCGTCATCAACACGTCTTGGCTGAAGCATGAACACTACACTCATAAGCATGAGAAGAAGTATATGGGGCATATTATGTAGTATGAGATGCATAATATGTATTTGTATATGGATCCTTATAGGAAGCAACATTTGATTGTTATGTAGTATGGGATGCATAACAATCATCACATGGATGCCCATTAGATTTTGTTTTTCGTTACATGCGATATTATGTAGTGTGGGATGCATAATATTTCATGTGTATGCCTCTCATAACATGCATTAAGGCCTTTATTAGAATGCATAATACAATATGCATGACATAACATAGCATTAGCACACGTGCCAAGTCAAGATCTACATGATGACATACGCACACACATGATTTTAAAATAAAGAAATAAGAATTCATGCATTCATATGATATGCACATTAGTCAATAGGATGATAGTGTATCATCCTAAGTTAAAGCATAACATCACTTTTGAAAATCCCAGAGCAATGTAACAGTAAGAGTAAGTATCTATACATGTATGGTCTGAACTAAGTTTAGTAGTTCTAGCAATAAGATAGGTTTTGATGAGTTGTTCGTTGTACTATTAGGAATGCCGCCAATGCGTATTGCGACGAGGTCGACTCCCCAGTCTGAGTGTGAGTCATATGGTGCGTAAAGTGAGGCTGTTATTGAAGGGTTGTGGTAGTGCAATAAGGCTCTATCAAGGCAGATGGTTGCAATGTAATCGTAGATTCAGGCTTTGTTGGCTGCCTCCTTAGGGCAGCAGCCTGGGGCGCAGGACCCTATAGTGGGTCATACTGTACCTGTTCCTTGTACTCTTCAAGTGCCTCCAGTTCTGTTGCCACCGGATATGAATTTCATTTTGCACTTTCAGCGATTAGGACCTCCCACTATGACAGGAGGGACGATTTCATGGCTTTAGATGATTGGATCATTGCCATTGAGGATATGTTTTTGTATTCGGGAATTTTTGCGGGCCAAAAGATATTGGTTGTCGCTTACCAGCTGAAGGGCCTTGCTAAGAGCTGGCGGATCCGAGAGAAAGAGAGCCTCGTAGAGGGATGTTCGTGGGAATCATTTAAAGGGATATTGAAGGTCTTTGATTTTAAGGATAGCTAAATCACTTAGAGGGGGTGAATAGGTTTCTTAGTCCTTAGTAACTATCTTTTATTTTCCTTGAGTTTGATGCTTTATTAGTTGAGTAAATTCTGCTTTCAAGACATACAACCTGTAATAAAGCCAACACAGAGAAAACCAACAAGGCACACATAAGATTTATAGTGGTTTCCACAATAAGGGTACATCCACTTACCCTCCCACCTATACAACTATCTTGTTGGACTAGGCACTTCTCCTTAATTCTATTCCAAATAGCTTACACCTCAGATCCCTCAGGATCTCCCAGTCTCCTCCAAGACTTACAACTCAGCCACAAGGGCCTACAACTCAGTGATCAATAAATCACTAACCTCTGGCCAAAGTCCGTACACTCGGGCTAGGAGGACAGCCCTACCTTAGATCCACTAGGGATCCTACCTCAGAGAGAATGACTCTCCTACAATCTCAAGCACAAAGGCCCTGCCTCAGATCTGTATCTAGATCCTACCTCAAGCACAAGTGCCCTACAGCTCAGTGAGAATGAATCACCTACCTCAGACTTGAAGCCAAGTCCTACAGCTCAGACCCAAAGGTCCTACCCTCAGATTCTCAACAGAATCCTACCTCAGAGTAAATTTGCTCCTACCATTGAAATCCAAAAGGATCCTATAAGATGGAAGTGAGTTGGTGAGATGATTGGACACAAGAGAAATTTCTCTGTGCCAATCAACTTGGACTAAGATAGACTCAACCCAACTTTGACTCCAGGAATATTTTTCCTGAGTCTACTTTTACCTGAACTGAGATATACTCAGTCCTAACCTCTTCTTCTCAGCACCAGAGATTTCCTGCTGGAACTGAGAAGTAACTATAGCTTGTTACTGCTACCTGAGTAGAGAGAATCCCAGCCCTAACTTATTCCCAGCAATAAGGATGCAGATCTTGCTTTGGCTTGTGTTGGAAGTAACTTGAAAAAAATGGCTCTGCTTCTTCTTTCTTTCCTGGGCTGAGGAGATTCAACCCTAACTTCTTCTTCACAGCCTCCAGTAGACATTCTTCAAAGTTGTACAGCTAGATCTATTAAGAACTTGCTGGTGCAGATAAAAATGGCACCAGCTATCCTGCTTTCTTTTCTTCAAAGATTTGCTCTGATCTTGCTGATGTCGATGGAGAAGACAATCAGCTAACTTGCTAAGCCTTTAGACTTGCTATCTTGAGCTTCCTGTTCTTCAGACACGGCAACAATGGCAATGAAGAAGAACAACATCAATAGCTGCTTTTTCTGTAAAAAGCTTCTCCTTTTATTGATTGTAACCCAACAACTCTTTTAGCAGTGGGCCCCACACCATTGATGGGCCGCTGTAACCTTGCTTTAACGCCAACTGTCATATAGTAGCTCTGCGGTGCATTTTGGCATGTAATGTAGCTTTTCTGTTATCAGTTTGAATAGTGTTGACTTGTTGACTTGCTGATGTTAGCGCATGTGGACTTAGTCAAAATTGAGCTTTAGTAGAATAGGCGTTGAGTGAATGAGCTTCACTATACGCCAAGACACTTAGACAGAATTCTATCTATCTAGGCATTGACAGCATTGAGTGAGCAAACCTCACTCAACACTTTTTGCCTTAGCTTATTCTTCAGCCTTTTCTGCATGCTTAGCGTTGAGAGCATTGAGTGACCACGCCTCACTCAATGCCTTATGCCTTAGCCATGCTTTTTGTAATTTACGTATTAAGAGCATTGAGTGACCACACCTCACTCAACGCCTTATGCCTTAGTCATTTCCTGCTTCTTCAGCATCTTAAGCGTTGAGAGCGTTGAGTGAGCACGCCTTACTCAATGCCTTTTGCTTTAGCTAGATTTTCTGAATCATGGAATTGAGAGCGTTGAGTGAGCATGCCTCACTCAATGCTTTCTGCCTTAGCAGATTTTTCTCCACCTTAGCGTTGAGAGATTAAGCTCCACTCAACACATTTGGACCCTGCCAAATTTCTGTGTCTGAAAACACAGGTTTTGACTGAATGAGAGATAGTCAACGCTTTATCACATGGCGTTGAGTGAGCTTGCCTCACTCAACACCTATGGACTTTGTCAAATATCAACACATTTTTCTGTGGCTTTGACTGACTGAGCTTGTCTCATAGCCTTCTGTCACATGGCGTTGAGTGAGCTGTCCTCACTCAACACTTATGTACTTAGACGGATTTTCCAGTCTATCTTCATTGGCTTAGCCTGTCTCACAGCTTTTTGCTATATGGCATTGAGTAAGTTGACTTCACTCAACACTTGTGGACTTAGCCACATTTCTGTCTAGCCAATAATTAGGCTTTGACTGTATAGACTCCACTCAATGCTATAAGTCATCTGGTGTTGAGTGAGTAACCTTAACTCAACGCCTATAGACTTAGACAGATTTTTGTCTATCCACATCTTAGTTAAGTGTTTACCTGACTTAGCCACTTAAACTACATGTCCCATCATTATTACTAGGACATCCTGCAATCACTAAACTTGAGCACACGTTAGATCACCACATGTGTATACATTGTTTTCTAGGCCTTCTTCAAATCCAGGACATTGGGATCAATGGACTCAACAATGTCCCCCTATTTAAAGAAGTCAAAACCTATGCCAATGTATACACTAACATACTTATGCAACATATACAGAAAACATTAACATAGCATGAATAAGAAAAATAATGAACATAATCATAACAAATGATATTTCATTTAATATATAAGTAATTATAATGTTTGTGCATGAACCAAAATGTCACATTCCTTTGCCTTATAAGCAGAACCTGAAATTTTTTTAAGTTTCAGGTTCCCTTATCACAATTCCACTACCCTTAGATTTCTTTGCAGGTTTGTCTTCTGCTTCAGCTATCTTCTTTCCCTTCTTATCTATTTCATCATCTGCCTTTGCCTTAGTTGCTTTTTCCCTTTCAGCTTCATCTTTATCTTTCTGCCTCTGAAAGTAGCTAAAGGGCTTGGGAAAGTACTTGGAGGGTTCAACTGCACTAGGAGGCAATGTGTTAGCATTCTTGTTCATCTAGTTGATTCTCCTTTCAGTGTCCCTCTTTTCTATCTTTTCCCATTCCATTTTGTTGTACCGCTTTCCTCTGTCTGACCTTTTGTTTTTGACCTGATCCCAAGCAAGCAGAATGATAGATCTGGACTCTAGGCTCCATTGTTCGAAATTAGACCCTTTCTCCATTTCTTCTTTATATTTCCTCTTCCTTATCCTGATTTTTTCCTCAGTTTCAGCATCAGTCATCTCGTTTGTCTTTAGTGTATGGTTTACAATGGGGCTGAAGGAAGGAATCACAACAACAGTGGACTGTTCTCCCCACTGGGCACCAACACTATCACCTTCTTCTATGTACTGAACATACTCCTGATTATCTTTTACCCGATCAGCAACAGAAATTCTATACAATGCATCTTGCACTTAAGCATGCATCATTGGGATGTTATCATACTGAATTTTCTCCATTCCCAATTAGCATCTCACCACATTGGTTTCCCAGACCATGCTCTCAGTATTAGTTCTTATTGCCTCACTCTCCCCCTTTTTGACTTCTTCAACTATTTGAATGGTCTGGGAGGTGCAATCTTTACTTCTCTCTGTTTCTACATAGTTAACTTAATTAGTAACATGATTCTTGACTTACAACATATAGTCATCAAGTATCTTAGTACAGGCATCCATCTTGGTAAAGATTTCTGTCTTATGTTTATCCCTCAGAACTTTACCAGTATCATGATTGGCCAGCATGTTCTGATTCTGAATATTTTGAGTTTCTATGACAGTGACAACATTCTGGTTTGCCACATCAATCTTGTCCATGGTGTATTCCACAGCTGGAGAAGCCCTTTTAAAAAACTTTACAGTTTCTCCTTTCAGCAAGTTTACTTCAAATCTTATAGATTTGATCTCTGTTGCCAAATACTTTCTGATGTCCTTTAATGCATCATCCACAAAATTTTCCAATGCTCTCCTCTGCTCATCCAACATACCTTTTAGTTGGGCCAGGAATATGGGTGGTAACTGGTCTGTTTGAGCAGAGGTGCCTTCATCTAGAGCTTCCTGTACTGGCTTATTCCATATTCCTTGTGCAGAGTCACTCTTGGACTGGCCATTCTCTGTATGTGCTGATGAGTGTGTTTTCTCATGACTAGATTCCTCTTTCTCATATTCAGAGGAGACTAGATCATGTACTTCATGAGCAGGGAGTTTAGATGGAATCTCCACCTCAACCTCTGTCATGCCTTCATTTGCATGCAAGTCAACAACAGCAGCAGTAGTGTTGGGTCTATTGATCCCAATATCCCAGATTTATAAGAAGTCAAACGGGTCAATGACATACACACATAATGTATTTGATGTGTGCTCTAGTTCATGCATGCAGGTTGTCCATGATTGGACAGGTCAACAAGAAGAATATGCTGGAGAATTCAAATTTTGTCAAGCTCAGTTCAAAGTGTGGGTCTCAAAATTTGTCGAGCTCAGCTCGCAGTTCATCGAGCTCAGCTCACAGATCGTCAAGCTCAGCTCACCATTCCTTGAGCTAAACTCAAAATCTTGAGGTTCAGAATTTGCCGAGCTCAGCTCACAGTTCGTCGAGATCAACACACAGATTGTCGAGCTCAGCTCACCATTCCTTGGGCTAAAACTCAGAAGCTTGAGGTTCAGAATTCGTTGAGCTCAGCTCGTAGTTCGTCGAGCTCAGCTCTCCACTCATTGAGCTAAATTCAGAAGCTTGAGGTTCAGAATTCGTCGAGCTCAGCCCACCGATCATCGAACGCAGTTCAACATTCGTCGACCTAAAGTCAGACAAATTGACTAAGGCAAAACCATTGAGACAGCTGAGACCGCTAAGAAGAAACCACTGAGACAGAAGACTATCACTGTTGAGAAGAATAAAGCATTGAGACTGTTGAGAAGAAAGAGCTGAGATAGAAGCTTGTCTCAGCTGTTAAAAAGAAACCGTTGAGACTGCTGAGAAAGAACCGATGAGATAAAGCCAATGAAAATTCACAAGTCTAAAAGCGCTGAGAGCCAAGATAGATGGCATTGAGTGACTTAACTTCACTCAATGCTTAATGAAGTTATGGAATATTTTCTAAGTCCAGATGGTGATGACCACTGCTACATCATCAAAGTCAAATAACATGAAGCCGTTATGGGAAAGCTGCAGTAGCGCGGAAAGCTGCTTTATCCTTTTCTGAGGGAGGTGGCGCTCACCAATTCTTGGCTGGGCCCACTCTCAAATTCTGTCGTTGATTCAAATCAACAGATATAAAAAAGAGAAAGAAAAAGTCATTAGGTTTAACGAGAACAAAAGCAGAAAATGAAAGAGAGGCGGCTGGACTTCATCTTCTTCGACAAGCTTGAAAGCAAAGTCCAGCAGTGAAAGCTAGAAGGAAAAGATAGCTGAAGCTTCTTCCAGTTCAATAAGATTGTTCCTTGAAAAACAAGTTGGCAGATTCAATCTATCAGTAATAGAAGATAGCTGTGTGAAGGGTCGTAAGCCTTCAATGCCAGTTACTTCCTTCAGTACAGCAAAGAAATTGGTAGCCGTAGAAGAAGACTAATTCCTTCTACAACAAGTGGGCTGGATTGATATATGCTCAGTCCAGCAAGTTAGACTCAGAGATTTTTCTCTAAGTCAGTATTTCAATTTTATTGATTAATTGCCAGTAGGATTCAGGTTGCCTGAATCTGAGTTGAATGACACTTTGTGCCTGAGCTGTATGTGACTAATTAGTCACTGAGGTAGGTGCCTGCTGGGGTACTGAGGTAGGATCTAAGTGTGGATCTGAGAGTAGGGTTGTCCTCCCATCCTGAGTAGTAGGACTTAATGATAAAGCTGAGGTAGGTGACTATTGAGTCACTGAGCTGTAGGTAATAAGTGTGTCACTGAGTGTAGGTATTGGAGGAGACTGAGTGTAGGGCTTTTGGCCTGAGGTAGGTGACAAATTTGTCACTGAGCTATAGGTGCCTGGAAGGGCAGCGAGGTAGGTACTTGGAAGGGTACTGAGCTGTAGGAGTGTTGCAGCACTTTGAGAGTAGGGCCTTGTGCCTAAAGTTATAGGGTACTTTATGCCTGAGATGTAGGCCTTAGAGATAAGGCTGAGGTAGGTGGTTTGAGGACCACTGAGCTGTAGGAGCACTGCAGGGATTTGAGTTAGGAACCCTTGTAGTTCTGAGGTAGGGTTATGAAGATAACCTGAGTGTAAGGCTGAGGGCCTGAGGTGTAAGCTCTGAGGAGCATTTTGGTGGAGTTTGTGTCTTGTCTAACATAAGTTAGAAAGGTGAGAAAGAAAGTGGATATACCCAATTGGGGATCCACTATAAATACTTGTGTGATGTACTGTGTTGCTTGTTCCTTATTTTTATTGCAGGTACTAAGGACAAGCTCTAGATCACTTAGTTTATAAATAGCAAAAAGACTAATGAAATTTCAAAGACCTATTCAGCCCCCCTCTAAGTAACTAGCTAACCTTGAAGTAATAACTTTCAAGTGGTATCAGAGAGAGGTTGATCAAAAAGGATTTAACAACTTGAGTACAACTCCAAGGTTAGCTATAAGATATAGGAATGGGGTCTGGTGTAAACTACAAGGAATTAGGGCCCATGAAATTACCAATCTGCAGAAAGGAGGGCTTTGGCCTCTAGAAGGAAAGGGTCAGACTATTCATGGAAGCTGCTGACCCTAGGATATACATCACAGTTAATGAGAGACCCTTCATCCCTATAAAGATCTCAGTTCCTGATGCCAACATCCAGACACCTAAATCTTATGAAGAAATGAACAAAGATGAGCTCCTTCTTGCCTCCATGGACAAGAGAGCTCAAAACATTATTGCCAGTGCAGTAGATGATTCAACCTTCCAGAATATGGTGCACTTCAAGACCTCCAAGGAGATATGGGACACCCTAGATGTGTTCATGGAGGGTTCAGAAGAGGTGAGGGATGGCAGAAAATCCATGCTCAACCAGGAGTATGAGGTTTTCAAACAAGGAAAGTTTGAGGTCATTGCTGAGAGCTTTAAAAGATTTTTTCAGAATTGTAAATAAACTGAGAACATATGGAAGGGTATTCAACACATATGAGCTGAATGGAAAATTTCTCAGGTCCCTCACAAAGGATTGGGACAAAAAGATTTGTGTCATCAGGGAGATGGGCAAGTTAGCTGACACTCCACCTCCAACCCTGTTTAGAAAGCTACTGTCTTATGAGATGCAGCTTGCTGCAAGGAAGGAAGAAGAAGAGAAGAGTAGTAAGTCACAGGGCAAGGAGAAATGTGTGGCCTTCAGAGCTGATGCTTCAACATGGAGCAGAAGGAAGATCTCTCCAGTCAGAAGAATTGCTGAGTCAGAATCTGAGAACTCAAGGACTAGCACCTCAGACAGCAATATGTTTGATGAGGACTTTGCTGCCTTCTCAAGGCAGTTTCAAAAATTCATGAAGAAGGAGCATAGGAGGAATAACAGGACTTCCTCTTCCTCACAACACAAAAGGAGATCCTCTAAGGAGGACAGGTATGCTCCTAACTCTAGTAAACAAACTTTTTCTAAAGTCATTTATTTCTACTGCAGCAAACCTGGGCACATAGTTATTGACTGCCCATTGAAGAGGAAAGAGGAAGGAGAGAAGAAGAACTATAAGGGGAAGAAGAAAGAGAAGTCTGATAGAGAAAATCGTATTCTCCAATCTATACTCGATTAAGGCAAGTGTACCTATCGAAATATAGCATAGGATATGAAAAATATCAAGGTCGTATAAAACTCGGGGCAGGCAAGTACTATTACTCACAATGACTCTATTATTCTACCGAACGATTCATGAGTTTGAAAAATTAAAATAAACTAAACTAATTTTTAGACGAAAAACTTATAATAAAAAGCTAGCACCCGATCAGTGAATCACCATGAAATGAGATAAGGCAAAAAGAGTATAGTTTATCTTTGCAAATCAAACTCGACCGTGATGGATCCGAAAATAAGACAAAATCTCGCTAGAGCATTAAGTCCCCTAACTTACAGACACTTTGATCGAAATCTCTTTACAAATCAAAGAAGCCTAAAGTTGCATTATCGAGGTGATTCGCACTATTGGATTTGACTCCAATCCGGAGGATTTACGTCATCCTATCTCTAGGGTTGCGTTCAACTCCTTCCTTCCTTGAGTGATCTTTCACATTCACGAGCCTCTCGGCTACTCAAATATGAGATCGGATGCCTACTACCATATACCGGAATACGGAGTCGACACGATAAAAATCAAGGAAGGATCGAGCATGAAATAACAAAAATAAAACTAAGATATAAAATAAACTCTCATCTCACTCCATGGATCCTCACGATCGAATGCTAGGTAAAGTTAGTTACTCATGATTAAAAGAGAAGACAAGATAAAATAAGAGAAAAACATTTTCATTGCTTGATAAAAAAGAGTACACGAAAAATAAAAACACAATATTAAAGAGAAGGAAAATTACAATAATAAAAGAAACAACAACAAGTAAGGAAGAAAAGAACTACTAACACTCTTGAACTAACACTCTCTACCAAAAACTACTTAACTTCAACAAGAGGGGAGGGGCTCCTTTTATAGGAGAGGGAGAACATTCTAGATGGCAAGGAAATGAAGGGGAAGCCAAGGGTGGCCGACCACATAAGTGGAGAGGTTCATGCATGGCTTTTAATTAAGGGGAGAGAGAAGGCTACATGCAATGTATGATAATAAATGGAAATGTCATGGAAAATATAAAATAAAGAGAGGGGGAATGAAGGAAGTGTGTAGAAGGCTACATGCATGCATGAGAGTAAGAAAGAGGGGGTGAATGTGAAATAAGTGGCCGGCCATAGCAAGGAAAAATGCATGCATGCAATTAATTAAATGATGGAGAGAGAATAAAGGTTCAATGCATGCAATGATATTCAATGATGGAGATAAAATAATAATAGAGGGAATATATGAGGTGGCAAGGTGGCCGGCCATGTGGATGGAAGGAGGCTTTGCTGGGCTTCAATGGGCTGCATCAAGGGCTCGGTTTGCTTGTGTTGGGCTTGAAGAAGGCTGCTCCATGAAGAGGGGGCTCGGGTAGAGGGGCTGCATCATGTAGGGCTGCTTGGAGTGGGCTTGAATGAGGCTCGGGCTGGACAAGGGCTGCTCCAAGGGTTCGGGTATGGCTAGGCTTGGACAAGGGCTGCTCCAAGGTGGGCTTGAATGAGGCTCGGGCTGCTACACATTGAACCTACAAGAGAAAAACAAAGCATTAATTCTATTGTTAAATATATAACATATTATAACATATAATATTATACTAAATAACATATTATAATTATAACAAAACATATTATAAATAACATAAATAACATATTATAACAAAACATAAATAAGAAATATTATAAAATAACGTAAAACTAAATAACATAACATACAAACATGAACATAACATAAAATAGTTATTAAAACATAAATAACATAAAATATAAACCATAAAACTAAACATAAATAACATAACATATTATAACAAAACACAAACCATAAAACTAAACATACAAACATGACATAACATATAAAACATAAAATAGAAATAGAAAAGACATTAAATAAGAAATAAAACAAAATAAGCATAAATATACTAAAAACATATAATTAAACAAGGAATTTTGCATATTAAACTTTACCAAAAACGATGACTAAAACTAGTCATCAAACTCCCCCATGCTTAGGTTTTTGCTATTCCAGAGCAAAAGTAAGAGAAATATTTATAAGGCATTATGAAATTTTCAATTAAACTAAAAATTTATTTACATCAAAAGCTAGCCAAAATTAAAATTTAGAGATTTAAGAATCAAGTCCTAAATTATGAAATAAAAGTGAAAAGAGAGAAATATTTAGCCAAAAATTCTCTAATAAATTAACTAGCATTCAAAATGGAGTAAAGTGCAAACAAAGTTAGATTGGAATTATAAAAACCATGACTTAAAAGAAACTTAAGGAAGAAGACAACCTACTACTTATGCTCTCCACATATTTTAATTTAAAAACTAAGATAATGATATTGGCTAAGGGGGTTTTAGGGAGGAAATTAACATGAAGAGGTCTTTGATTGGAGGTGATCATCATTTGTTTTCACACCCCACACAATATTTTTACTTTTTGAATAATATATATGTAATACCAGAAAATGATTGACTAACATCCTATCACTTCCCCCGACATATATGAACTTTTAATTCCTCTCTTCATTTTATTTTTGGGTTGCATATGTTTACCAAGGAATAATGAATTTTATCCTCTTATTCCCATGACATATGATCTAACAATAAAAGAAAAAATGATGGGTTTAAAGAAAATTTTAGAAAATAAACTAAAACATTAAAGAGCAACTACTAGTAGATTGAGATTTCCTAAGAATCTAAAAGCATGAAGTAAGAATAATTAAAATCCAAAATTGTTTAGCCAAATTACTACAAAATTGAAACTATTTAAAATAAAAGAGAAAAAGTGCTAAATAAATTACTCTAATCAAACTAAAACCATAAGATTATCCTCAAAACAAAATCACTAAAAGTTAAATTTAACTAAACATGATGAAATAAAGATTAGCAAATAAAAATGCTTATAAACAAACTCAAACTAAATTTCTGAAAATAACAAAAAGCTAAGCATGAGGTTTATTATATTTTTTTAATTTTTTGACATTTTTTATTTTTTTTTTGGGTTTTGAAATATTATATTTTTTTGGATTTTTTGATTTGTCTAATTTTTTTTGGATTTTTGATAAGGCTAAAAGAAGCAGTATTAAAAAAAACTTAAAAAAAACTATACTAAACATTAATTTTTTTAGAACATTTTTTAGAAAAGAAAGACAAAGAAATAAAACAACTAAACCCTCCCCCATGCTTAAACCTTTCATTGCCCTCAATGAAAAATAAAAACAAGAAAGAAAAACGAAGAAGAAAGGGGAGGGGGGATACAATAAAGTAAAAAAAAAGAAAACGACTTCCCCGGAGTCGTAAGGCCGAATACAGATGTCGCTCCCCCATGCTGGAGCTGGACACCGGCTCGGGCCTAATGAAGAGATGAAATGATGGAGCCAAACGAACCACCGGGGGTTTTATTCCTGCAAAACAAAACAAAAAAGAAAAAGAAAGAAAGAAAAAGGATAAGCAAGGGGTGCCTCCCAAGAGCGCTCTCTGTTTAACGTCGGCTGAGCCCGACGTTATTTAGCTAAATGGAAAATAAAAACTAAAGTGAAGAGGTAACTCCCTAAGTATGAGCTTAGGAGAGTAAATTAAAAAAAAGAAAAATTGAAGAATCGCACCGACATGCGGTGGGATCTTCAAGGGAATGACGTCCAAAAATAAATGGACGGAGTTATAGAAGAACTCCGCCGTATGTATAATGGGAAAGAATGGGTCGTTAAAAGAAGGAGAATAAAAAGAAGAAAAAATAGAAAGAGGAATAAAAGAAGTAGAAAAAGAATTTTCAACATCAGAAATTTCACAAGAAGAAGAAGAGGCTTGTGAAATTTCGGGAGAGGAAGGGGAAGAAAGAACTAAAGGAGAGTTATCTAAAATAAAAGAAGAAGAAAAAGAAGATTCGCTAAAAAGAGAAAAATTAGGAATAGTTGAATTTGAAGGCGTAATGGAATCACCAACGTCTTCAGATGGAGAAATAAGAGACGTCTCGTCATCCTCAACGGGTAAGAAGCACACCGGAATATCCATAGAGGCGTCTTCCAAAGGAGGAAGGAAACAATCCGGGATATCCGAATAGTTATCCTCCTCGAGAGGAAAAAGACAAGCCGGGATATCCGGTGACTCATTACATGAAGAAATTGGAGGAGACGGAGAAGAAGACGAAGAAAAAGAAGCGGCCTCACGAGAAAAAGAATCCATAATGGTTTTGAGTTGGAATTAATATTATTAAGAGAAGTTTGCAACTCAAAATACCCATTATCGAGAGAATTAAAATTAAAAGTTAGAGGCGCGGCGCTTTGCGGGGTAAAATCATGCGAAAAATACGGGTTGCCCATCTCCCAAGTTGGATAAAAATTGGAGTAAGGGTCAAATTGGCCAGTTTGACCCGCTCCAGAAAAATTGAAATCAAAAGAGGGAGGGGCTCCCGAAAGACATTCAGAATAAAAGTGGTCGGGCGACCCGCAAGAAGCGCAAAAATATAAGGATTCCATAAAAAAAAACTGCTACCAAAAGGAAAAATAAAAAAATTACATTTTTTTTGATTTGTTTTTTTTTAGATATATATATTTTTTTGAAAAATAGATTTTTTTACGGCTTGGCTCTCGAACTTACTGAGGACTACCCGGTGAAGGGTTCGCCCGGTACTAGGTAAAATGGTGGCGCTTAAAGCCCCTTACCCTTTTCGAGAGATTTTAGGTTGGGTAGAAATTAGATGATGTGGGTTGATTATAATATATAATAATAATAATGATAATAATTTTTTTTGTTTTTTTAGTAGAAGTAATAAATTCGTTGCTTTCGTAATATTGCCACAAAAATCCCCGGCAACGGCGCCAAAAACTTGATAGAGAAAATCGTATTCTCCAATCTATACTCGATTAAGGCAAGTGTACCTATCGAAATATAGCATAGGATATGAAAAATATCAAGGTTGTATAAAACTCGGGGCAGGCAAGTACTATTACTCACAACGACTCTATTATTCTACCGAACGATTCATGAGTTTGAAAAATTAAAATAAACTAAACTAATTTTTAGACGAAAAACTTATAATAAAAAGCTAGCACCCGATCAGTGAATCACCATGAAATGAGATAAGGCAAAAAGAGTATAGTTTATCTTTGCAAATCAAACTCGACCGTGACGGATCCGAAAATAAGACAAAATCTCGCTAGAGCATTAAGTCCTCTAACTTACAGACACTTTGATCGAAATCTCTTTACAAATCAAAGAAGCCTAAAGTTGCATTATCGAGGTGATTCGCACTATTGGATTTGACTCCAATCCGGAGGATTTACATCATCCTATCTCTAGGGTTACGTTCAACTCCTTCCTTCCTTGAGTGATCTTTCACATTCACGAGCCTCTCGGCTACTCAAATATGAGATCGGATGCCTACTACCGTATACCGGAATACGGAGTCGACACGATAAAAATCAAGGAAGGATCGAGCATGAAATAACAAAAATAAAACTAAGATATAAAATAAAATCTCATCTCACTCCATGGATCCTCACGATCGAATGCTAGGTAAAGTTAGTTACTCATGATTAAAAGAGAAGACAAGATAAAATAAGAGAAAAACATTTTCATTGCTTGATAAAAAAGAGTACACAAAAAATAAAAACACTATATTAAAGAGAAGGAAAATTACAATAATAAAAGAAACAACAACAAGTAAGGAAGAAAAGAACTACTAACACTCTTGAACTAACACTCTCTACCAAAAACTACTTAACTTCAACAAGAGGGGAGGGGCTCCTTTTATAGGAGAGGGAGAACATTCTAGATGGCAAGGAAATGAAGGGGAAGCCAAGGGTGGCCGGCCACATAAGTGGAGAGGTTCATGCATGGCTTTTAATTAAGGGGAGAGAGAAGGCTACATGCAATGTATGATAATAAATGGAAATGTCTTGGAAAATATAAAATAAAGAGAGGGGGAATGAATGGAAGTGTGTAGAAGGCTACATGCATGCATGAGAGTAAGAAAGAGGGGGTGAATGTGAAATAAGTGGCCGACCATATATAGGAAAAATGCATGCATGCAATTAATTAAATGATGGAGAGAGAATAAAGGTTCAATGCATGCAATGATATTCAATGATGGAGATAAAATAATAATAGAGGGAATATATGAGGTGGCAAGGTGGCCGGCCATGTGGATGGAAGGAGGCTTTGCTGGGCTTCAATGGGCTGCATCAAGGGCTCGGTTTGCTTGTGTTGGGCAGGAAGAGGGCTGCTCCATGAAGAGGGGGCTCGGGTAGAGGGGCTGCATCATGTAGGGCTGCTTGGAGTGGGCTTGAATGAGGCTCGGGCTGGACAAGGGCTGCTCCAAGGGTTCGGGTATGGCTAGGCTTGGACAAGGGCTGCTCCAAGGTGGGCTTGAATGAGGCTCGGGCTGCTACACATTGAACCTACAAGAGAAAAACAAAGCATTAATTCTATTGTTAAATATATAACATATTATAACATATAATATTATACTAAATAACATATTATAATTATAACAAAACATATTATAAATAACATAAATAACATATTATAACAAAACATAAATAAGAAATATTATAAAATAACGTAAAACTAAATAACATAACATACAAACATGAACATAACATAAAATAGTTATTAAAACATAAATAACATAAAATATAAACCATAAAACTAAACATAAATAACATAACATATTATAACAAAACACAAACCATAAAACTAAACATACAAACATGACATAACATATAAAACATAAAATAGAAATAGAAAAGACATTAAATAAGAAATAAAATAAAATAAGCATAAATATACTAAAAACATATAATTAAACAAGGAATTTTGCATATTAAACTTTACCAAAAACGATGACTAAAACTAGTCATCAAACTCCCCCATGCTTAGGCTTTTGCTATTTCAGAGCAAAAGTAAGAGAAATATTTATAAGGCATTATGAAATTTTCAATTAAACTAAAAATTTATTTACATCAAATGCTAGCCAAAATTAAAATTTAGAGATTTAAGAATCAAGTCCTAAATTATGAAATTAAAATGAAAAGAGAGAAATATTTAGCCAAAAATTCTCTAATAAATTAACTAGCATTCAAAATGGAGTAAAGTGCAAACAAAGTTAGATTGGAATTATAAAAACCATGACTTAAAAGAAACTTAAGGAAGAAGACAACCTACTACTTATGCTCTCCACATATTTTAATTTAAAAACTAAGACAATGATATTGGCTAAGGGGGTTTTAGGGAGGAAATTAACATGAAGAGGTCTTTGATTGGAGGTGATCATCATTTGTTTTCACACCCCACACAATATTTTTACTTTTTGAATAATATATATGTAATACCAGAAAATGATAGACTAACATCCTATCACTTCCCCCGACATATATGAACTTTTAATTCCTCTCTTCATTTTATTTTTGGGTTGCATATGTTTACCAAGGAATAATGAATTTTATCCTCTTATTCCCATAACATATGATCTAACAATAAAAGAAAAAATGATGGGTTTAAACAAAATTTTAGAAAATAAACTAAAACATTAGAGAGCAACTACTAGTAGATTGAGATTTCCTAAGAATCTAAAAGCATGAAGTAAGAATAATTAAAATCCAAAATTGTTTAGCCAAATTACTACAAAATTGAAACTATTTAAAATAAAAGAGAAAAAGTGCTAAATAAATTACTCTAATCAAATTAAAATCATAAGATTATCCTCAAAACAAAATCACTAAAAGTTAAATTTAACTAAACATGATGAAATAAAGATTAGCAAATAAAAATGCTTATAAACAAACTCAAACTAAATTTCTGAAAATAACAAAAAGCTAAGCATGAGGTTTATTATATTTTTTTAATTTTTTGACATTTTTCATTTTTTTTGGGTTTTGAAATATTATCTTTTTTTGGATTTTTTGATTTTTCTAATTTTTTTTGGATTTTTGATAAGGCTAAAAGAAGCAGTATTAAAAAAAAACTTAAAAAAAACTATACTAAACATTAATTTTTTTAGAACATTTTTTAGAAAAGAAAGACAAAGAAATAAAACAACTAAACCCTCCCCCATGCTTAAACCTTTCATTGCCTCAATGAAAAATAAAAACAAGAAAGAAAAAGGAAGAAGAAAGGGGAGGGGGGATACAATAAAGTAAAAAAAAGAAAACGACTTCCCCGGAGTCGTAAGGCCGAATACAGATGTCGCTCCCCCATGCTGGAGCTGGACACCGGCTCGGGCCTAATGAAGAGATGAAATGATGGAGCCAAACGAACCACCGGGGGTTTTATTCCTGCAAAACAAAACAAAAAAGAAAAAGAAAGAAAGAAAAAGAATAAGCAAGGGGTGCCTCCCAAGAGCGCTCTCTGTTTAACGTCGGCTGAGCCCGACGTTATTTGTTAGCTAAATGGAAAATAAAAACTAAAGTGAAGAGGTAACTCCCTAAGTATGCGCTTAGGGGAGTAAATTAAAAAAAGAAAAATTGAAGAATCGCACCGACATGTGGTGGGATCTTCAAGGGAATGACGCCCAAAAATAAACGGACGGAGTTATAGAAGAACTCCGCCGTATGTATAATGGGAAAGAATGAGTCGTCAAAAGAAGGAGAATAAAAAGAAGTGAAAGTCCACCTAGTGTCAACTATGTTCACCTATGGGGGGGGGAATAGGTGTCTTTGCAGCGTACTTGCGGAATTAGAAATTTACCTGCACAATAAAACAAAACAACCAAGCACACACAGTACACAGGCAAATTATAGTGGTTCCCTGATTTGGGTACGTCCACTTTCCCCCTTCGACCTATCTCCCAACACGGGATGACTCGGTCACTTCACCAACAGGATTGAAATCCAATCCTTGCACTCACGGAAGGAACCCTTCCACACGTAGGAGTCAACACTCCCACAATCCGGGTTGCACCCAACCCTTACAACTAGGGACCAATCGGTCCGTTACAAGGAAATTTAAAACTAGCTTGTAAGAAATACAAATGACGTTCGGAGAGAAGGTGACCCTCTTCGTTTGACGACGTGCTCTTGAAGTCAACGAAGAGTGCACAGCCCTAGATCTCACTTGGAGTGAATCTTTCCCGAGACCGGCTGCGGCTTGAGGCGGCGGCAAGGTTCTCGGAATCAGCAGCGGCGACGGAGAGCAGCAGCAGTGCCAACTTGATTCAAACTTCGTAGCGAAGGAAGCAAGATCTTCCAACGGTCACACAAGGATCGATCATCTCGATCGATTCGGAAGGGGAAAGATTTTCCCGATCAACGAATCAAGAGACAAGGGATCTCTCGTTAGACGCGTGAGACGCTATGCTAGCCTAAGCTTCTGTCACCGGGAGATCAGGAAGAATCCACGATCAGCGGCGGTGACCACCTTCACGAGCGGCGACGGCGGCGGACGACAATCTGCGATCAGCTAGGTCAAGACGGCGGCGGTCCTTTTTTGAAATCCAATTCCTTACTGTTCACAAATACAGTGTATATATACCTTAGGTCAAGAAGATGACCGTTGTGGGTCCCACCAAAGTAAGGACCAAGGTCCGGGTCAAACAGCTGCAGATAACTTGGACCGGTCCAGAACTTTCAGAAAAATTGCCAAGTCAAATTCGGCGAGAATCATAGGTGATTCTCGCCGAATCGGCGAGAATCACTTATGATTCTCGCCGACTTCTACTTAGCCGAAATCTGACTGCACAGATACAGAAGTCGGGGAGAATCGGCGGGAGTCACTTTTGATTCTCACCGAATCGTCGAGAATGCAAGGTCATTCTCGACGAATCGGCGAGAATCATAAGTAATTCTCGACGATTCTGCCTTGGAAAATTTCCCTGTCTGTGTCGAAGCTGCCGGCTTCAACCGGCGAGAATCAGCTAGTGATTCTCGATGACTCGGCGAGAATCACTAGTGATTCTCGTCGATTTGTACTTAGGCTGTTTCTCCTCTTTCTCCCCTTGAGCTGGTCTTTGGCCCATCCTTGCTCCTTGTCTGCTCTTGCTTTATCATAGCCCTGTACTTGAAATTAAGTACACCCCAATAGAGAGAGTACACGTAGGCCAACACACTGATCTGCTCAACGAGGGATTACGTTGGACAGACCCGTGTATATTGACCCACTGCACCCTGACATTGGTGTGTACTTAGCATGGAATATCTGCAAGTACAACTAGAGAATAATTCATCAAATACATTGTGGATTCATCTTAGCTTGACAGGTGGCTTCCTCAAATCCAGGTAATTGTGGATACAGTACCCAACAATCTCCCCCTATTTGACGAAGCCAAAATCCTACTAGCTAAGATGAATACCACCACCCACAGAATAATTAAAACTTTAAGACAATAAGAACAGACAAAATAATACTTGAGTCACAACATGTCATCACATATATATATTTATATAAAACCACAATACTTGTTCGTAAGACAATATAAAAACATAGAAGTGCAGTGAGGAACAAAAAGGTCCTAGGTCTATTTTTCCTTAGCTAGATCATCCTTGAGCTTCTGAGCCAGGAATTTCTTGCTCTGTCTTTCGAAATATTCCTTTGGTTTAGGATGATATCTGGGAGGAGGAACTTTATCTGTCACTGTATTATTTCTGAAAAATAAGTTGCGTTTGGCTTCAAATTCTTTGTGCCTCTCCCATTCGTATTGACTATATACCTCACTTCGTTTTATGTGCCCCTTCTGCTGTAACAGGAATGTATCCAAGATGATACTTTTCGATACAGGACTCCATTTTTCATTTCTCACATCCTCCTCCGTCAATCGGATCTTCTTTTCAGCTGGTGTTTCCCTTGAGGTTCCCTCTTGGATTTGCCTTTTTCCTTTGGCTTTAGCTAGGGCATCTTGATCAAACCAAGTTCTGCGTTCAGCCCTTTCAGCAGCTTTCTTCATCTCAGCCTCGCTTAACAGAACAGCCTCTGCACTTTCCCCTTCGTCATCCACAGTATTGTGCTCAGTGGTTTCATGTACAGGATGAACCTCAGGTATATTTTTGCCTAATGCTTGGTTAAGCATCCACTGGCAACTGTCATATACAAAAACATTGGACTGATCGAAGTTTTCAATGATGATGTGCTGAAGCCCTTCCATCTTAGTAGTATATTCCTTCTCCCCCTTTTTGGCTTCGAGTGCTATGGAGTTTGCATAGGAATGCAGGGACTCATCTATATGCTTCAGAGATTTGGAGAATTCAGTCAGCAGGGCTTGTTGATTTTGATTGAGGAGCACCATGTTGGCATCAAATTTCTGTATGCTATTCGCCACAACATGTGCATTACTATTGACCACTCCCAGGTCATCAGTATTCTTTTTGAGGCCTTGCATGAGAAGAGTTACAGCTGTCCCTGCCTCTGTATATTTCTCATCAAATTTCTTTTCCATCAAATCCAGTTTGTGGTTGATCTGAACCACATTCTTCAGCATGAGATCCTCAGATTCCTTCAGCCTCTTTAGCACCGTTTTGTGGGATTTCTTAAACGTACTCTTGAGCTCATCCAGTATACCTTGAACAATATTAACAGTGAGATTTGCCAGGTTTGCTTGGAGGGAAGGAGCTGTAGGCAGATCCTGGTCGGGCTCCCCAGCAGAAGTACTGGGAGAGCTAGACACTAGAATAGAGTCTACCGGGGGGACAGCGGGTTGCTGAGAGGGCTCCCCCTGTATTCCTGGAACCGACCTCTGCTCAATTACTTCTTCCTCCTCCTCCTCAGTCTCCATGTGCTCAGCTTGATCAACAGAATTATGCGTGTCTTCTTCCACTGCATCCACCTCCTCTTCATCAGACACCTGATCACCCAGGTAATTTATATCTTCCTCACCGTCCTCTTCCTCTTCCACATTTGCCACTTCCTCCTCACGGTCTTCTTGCACGGCCTCCACAGCATCTTTTGCTATCTGAGAAATATCAGGTATGGTGTTCGCAGAAGAGAGTACAGGCTCCCCCTCAGTTCCTGTGATCAATGCATCATGAACTTCACTGGGGGCAGCCAAGAAATCTGCTGAAGTTCTGTTGTCCTCGGTAGGAGATTCTTCTTGTTCAACTGCCACTGCAGCTTGCCCTATGATTCGCTCCCATCTGTCAAAGACGCTGGAGTCCATTTTCTTCAAATAATGCAAGGGAACTCCTTTGCTCATGTCGAACTTATCTCCGTTCAACTGATTGAGAAATAGACTGATGATTCGTCCAAAGCTTGGAGATCTGAGGGTGTCCTTGATCTTCTCGAAAAGCATGGCCCCCCAGTTGAATCTCTTTCGGCAGACAATCACCACAAGAATCTTGAACATGTCGGCTGAAATGTGGTCGTGTGAGCCTGGTTTGCATATCAGTACCTTCCCAATGATGTCGGACAAGAGTTTCCCCTCCGCATTCATTTCTTTTCTCTTTATAGATCTGGTGCCCCTTGGTAGCCCACAGAATAATAGGGTCCTGGCTCTATCATGTTCCTCCAGATAATCCTCGTGCTCAGAACTGGAAAGCTGCAAGCATTGAGTCAGTGTCCTGGCAGACATCTTGATCCGTGCACCGGCAACCTTACTCTTGATGATAGAGTCTTCATTCCGAAGTTTGGCGGTTGCAAAGAACTCCATCACTTCTTTATCCAGAATTTTGCAGGGATGCTCCAGTACAAACGTGAGTCTAGCCTCTTCCAGCATGATGATGATGTTTCTGAACTCATCCGAGGCGTGTGAGAACCCGGTTCGAACTAATTCACAGCCAGTGACCAGCCCAGCGGTGGTCCTTGGAGCCATAGCAAACTAGGAAGAAGGGGAATATCAAGTTCCAATTCTAAGGATCGACGAAACTAAGAGGTTGAGAGTAATATCTATACTAATGCGCAAGGCACGGTTGGGATAAGAGAGGCATTACCTTAGGAGGAGACGCAGTGGGGGTTCCGGCACCACGTTGCATAAGATGCGGCCAGCCGAGTCGAGACCAAGCGAGGGCGTGACTCCGGCTGCAAGAGGTCTTCCGGAGGGTTGTTAGGTCACGATGAAGCCGAAGTCGAAGAACCTAGTAGCGGGAGAGCTTCGGGAAACGAAGAGTCGGAAAGGAACTTGGAATCGGGAAGTGATGAGCTTCGGCGAGTATTGGGAGGTGCTGGGACACTGCTTCGGGAGAGCTTTGAAACCAGGTCGGCGGGATGACGAGAAGTCGAAGGGATGACGGGAAGTAGAAGGGATGCTGGGACTTCGACAGGGTAATGGCGACAATCGGAAGTAGAAGGGATGACGAGAAGTCGAAGGGTCGGCGGGATTTACTGGGTCGGCGAGATTCGCTGGGTAGGCGGGAATTGAGCTATAACCGGGTTTAAGAGCTTCGGTTCGATGAGAATTGCCGGAATTTCAATTTTATTTGTCCGGGGTTGTCAAGGATACCACTTGAAAGTCCACCTATATTCCACCATAACGTTTTTGTCACAGGTTGTAACGAAATCGAGAAGATCATTTATTACTCCAGGTGTGTTTTACCATACCACACAGCTTAGGAGTCATAGCAACTTTGACATTTCTAACTTACTAACATAGGCTGACATTTCTAACTTACTAACTCTGATACCAAGATTTCATAACTTGAGTCGAGATCGATACATGCGATATTCATGAAGTTAGTTGTCATTCTAAGTGACTCCTAATGACGTGTCGACTTTAATTTTCAACTTGTAATATATGCTTATTGATGTGCCTTCTCGAATTTTGCAGAGATTTACTGACACATCGTTAGTAATATATCTAAGGGTTAATTATACAGCTTTGATCTGCCCTTAGGAGAACATACATAGATGTGTAAAAGTATATTTGTATATATATATATATATATATATATATATATATATATATATATATATATATATATATATATATATATATATATATATATATGTATATGACGTCACAATATGACTCAATTATTTAGGCTGATCAATGATACCTGAGATTGTAAGATTCATCATTGAGATCCTTTGAAGAGCATACCAGGTGTTCAATTTTGAGGATAGTACTTCTTGCGTTCCAGATGCTTGTTCCAGATTATTCTAGGAACATCTTCTGTCTAGCTCCCATCATGACTCGGAAGTCTAGACTACCCTGCACCAAAGAATATTACCTTACCTTAGGAGCCCAATATGTATTGGGTCCTAGGTTCCTGTTAGCATAATAATTTGAGTGCCTCCCCTCAGGAATCCTGGTGGGAAGACTAACATTACCCCGAGGATGTGGAAGTCCCCTTGCCATTGATGCAGATTGGTTGTGCCAACAGTCTATGGCAAAATGACCCACTTTGCCACAACACCAACACTCATGAATGTTGTATCGCCGCTTGTGACCTGAACCCATGACAGAGATAGTCATAGTTCTGGGTCTAAACGGAATAGAGCCAGATATGCTCACAGAATTGTCTCTTCCACCGTGACTATTGGAGGGGTGGAAAGAATGCATATGGCAGGCGTCATGAGGCCTGGGAGGTGGTGCCTTCCTTTCAGTCAGCCCCCTTCCAAGGACCTCATGAGTCCTAACAACATGATTTCTATCCCTCCTTTCCAGAGTCCTAGGGAGGTGAGAGGCGCATTGTGAGCTGATGCAGGCAGATTCATGATGAGTAGGGGCTGTGGCCGAGAATACAAAGGGCTTGGTGGAAGCCGGAGGTATTCTCTTCTGGGTGGCCATGACAGCCCTTGCATTCTGAGTGCTCCCACAAGAGGACTGATCATTCTTGCAGTGACCATGGTTATTCCTATGGTCATACCTGAAGGCATGGTGAGTGTCCTTCCTACTCGGGGTGGGGGGTCTGAACACCGTTTCCCCATTTCTCCATGACTTAATGATTTGGGAGATCCACCCATTTTCTGCCTTCCTCTTGATAGCATCAATCTTGGAAAAATTGGAAACTATCCACTTCTCGGTCTCTAGACGATTTTCTAGATCTGAGATCTGAGAGTCCTTTACTTTGATGGATTCCAATTGGAGATTCATCAAAATCTTCAGCTGAGCAATCTCCTTAGCTTGTTCCTCAACAAGTAAGTTGCTCGTCTGAAGGGCACTCTCAAGGGAATCACGATTATCGATCGGTTGAGTGAAGCTATGTATATCCCATGCATCATTGGAAGGACTACTCTCAAAACTATTCCTGTCTTCAGGAACTTCAAGAGGAGAGGGGCATGAGGAAGAAGTTACCTGCGTCAGACTTTGTTGTTCAAGGTTACCATCCAGATTGGCAGAAACTGTTGTGTTAGCTTCATCAGAACTGCTTTCCTCAGCTTCTTCTTCAGTCTCTGACAAGGACACAGGAGCCCTGATATTGACATATTGATCATGCCCTTCATCTTCAGAAATAAGGACTCCTACATAGGCTTCATCCTCTTGCTGACAACCGGTACCAGCTTTCTCTGATCCCTCCATGAGGTCTGAGATGGTTTGCCACATGGACTTGGCTGTTCTACACTTGTCCACTCTTGAACGAGATACACCAGACCAGACGTCAGTGATGATCTGACGTATTAACTTATCCAAGTTGTACAGTGAGAGCTCGGTCTCAGACATCTCTTCGGGACTCTTGGGGATAAGGATATCCTCTCCAGACTCAGAAGCCTTCATGGGAATGAAGGGACCCTCTTCCAAGATGATTGACACCCGAGGGTCGATTGCCTCCAGATGAAACATAACTCTCATCTTCCAGATAGGATAATACTCCTTTGTACATGAGGGGAGTCTTAAAGGATGGACATCATAGTCCAACTCCATGCGTGAGTCTAATCTTCTAGTTGACACTAGATGCAGGAGCTTACTCGAGGTGTTAACCCCTTTGATGAGTAACCTCCCTCTGATACCACTTGAAAGTCCACCTAGTGTCAACTATGTTCACCTATGGGGGGGGGGGAATAGGTGTCTTTGCAGCGTACTTGCGGAATTAGAAATTTACCTGCACAATAAAACAAAACAACCAAGCACACACAGTACACAGGCAAATTATAGTGGTTCCCCGATTTGGGTACGTCCACTTTCCCCCTTCGACCTATCTCCCAACACGGGACGACTCGGTCACTTCACCAACAGGATTGAAATCCAATCCTTGCACTCACGGAAGGAACCCTTCCACACGTAGGAGTCAACACTCCCACAATCCGGGTTGCACCCAACCCTTACAACTAGGGACCAATCGGTCCGTTACAAGGAAATTAAACACTAGCTTGTAAGAAATACAAACGACGTTCGGAGAGAAGGTGACCCTCTTCGTTTGACGACGTGCTCTTGAAGTCAACGAAGAGTGCACAGCCCTAGATCTCACTTGGAGTGAATCTTTCCCGAGACCGGCTGCGGCTTGAGGCGGCGGCAAGGTTCTCGGAATCAGCAGCGGCGACGGAGAGCAGCAGCAGTGCCAACTTGATTCAAACTTCGTAGCGAAGGAAGCAAGATCTTCCAACGGTCACACAAGGATCGATCGTCTCGATCGATTCGGAAGGGGAAAGATTTTCCCGATCAACGAATTAAGAGACAAGGGATCTCTCGTTAGACGCGTGAGACGCTATGCTAGCCTAAGCTTCTGTCACCGGGAGATCAGGAAGAATCCACGATCAGCGGCGGTGACCACCTTCACGAGCAGCGACGGCGGCGGACGACAATCTGCGATCAGCTAGGTCAAGACGGCGGCGGTCCTTTTTTGAAATCCAGTTCCTTACTGTTCACAAATACAGTGTATATATACCTTAGGTCAAGAAGATGACCGTTGTGGGTTCCACCAAAGTAAGGACCAAGGTCCGGGTCAAACAGCTGCAGATAACTTGGACCGGTCCAGAACTTTCAGAAAAATTGCCAAGTCAAATTCGGCGAGAATCATAGGTGATTCTCGCCGAATCGGCGAGAATCACTTATGATTCTCGCCGACTTCTACTTAGCCGAAATCTGACTGCACAGATACAGAAGTCGGGGAGAATCGGCGGGAGTCACTTTTGATTCTCACCGAATCGTCGAGAATGCAAGGTCATTCTCGACGAATCGGCGAGAATCATAAGTAATTCTCGACGATTCTGCCTTGGAAAATTTCCCTGTCTGTGTCGAAGCTGCCGGCTTCAACCGGCAAGAATCAGCTAGTGATTCTCGACGACTCGGCGAGAATCACTAGTGATTCTCGCCGAATCGGCGAGAATCACTTAGTGATTCTCGTCGATTTGTACTTAGGCTGTTTCTCCTCTTTCTCGCATTGAGCTGGTCTTTGGCCCATCCTTGCTCCTTGTCTGCTCTTGCTTTATCATAGCCCTGTACTTGAAATTAAGTACACCCCAATAGAGAGAGTACACGTAGGCCAACACACTGATCTGCTCAACGAGGGATTACGTTGCACAGACCCGTGTATATTGACCCACTGCACCCTGACATTGGTGTGTACTTAGCATGGAATATCTGTAAGTACAACTAGAGAATAATTCATCAAATACATTGTGGATTCATCTTAGCTTGACAGGTGGCTTCCTCAAATCCAGGTAATTGTGGATACAGTACCCAACAAGAAGAAAAAAATAGAAAGAGGAATAAAAGAAGTAGAAAAAGAATTTTCAACATCAGAAATTTCACAAGAAGAAGAAGAGGCTTGTGAAATTTCGGGAGAGGAAGGGGAAGAAAGAACTAAAGGAGAGTTATCTAAAATAAAAGAAGAAGAAAAAGAAGATTCGCTAAAAAGAGAAAAATTAGGAACAGTTGAATTTGAAAGCGTAATGGAATCACCAACGTCTTCAGATGGAGAAAAAAGAGACGTCTCGTCATCCTCAACGGGTAAGAAGCACACCGGAATATCCATAGAGGCGTCTTCCAAAGGAGGAAGGAAACAATCCGGGATATCCGAATAGTTATCCTCCTCGAGAGGAAAAAGACAAGCCGGGATATCCGGTGACTCATTACATGAAGAAATTGGAGGAGACGGAGAAAAAGACGAAGAAAAAGAAGCGGCCTCACGAGAAAAAGAATCCATAATGGTTTTGAGTTACGAATTAATATTATTAAGAGAAGTTTGCAACTCAAAATACCCATTATCGAGAGAATTAAAATTAAAAGTTAGAGGCGCGGCGCTTTGCGGGGTAAAATCATGCGAAAAATACGGGTTGCCCATCTCCCAAGTTGGACAAAAATTAGAGTAAGGGTCAAATTGGCCAGTTTGACCCGCTCCAGAAAAATTGAAATCAAAAGAGGGAGGGGCTCCCGAAAGACATTCAGAATAAAAGTGGTCGGGCGACCCGCAAGAAGCGCAAAAATACAACGATTTCATTAAAAAAATAAACTGCTACCAAAAGGAAAAAGAAAAAAATTACTTTTTTTTTGATTTGTTTTTTTAGATATATATATATTTTTGAAAAATAGATTTTTTTACGGCTTGGCTCTCGAACTTACCGAGGACAACCCGATGAAGGGTTCGCCCGGTACTAGGTAAAATGGTGGCGCTTAAAGCCCCTTACCCTTTTCGAGAGATTTTAGGTTGGGTAGAAATTAGATGATGTGGGTTGATTATAATATATAATAATAATAATAATGATAATAATTTTTTTGTTTTTTTTAGTAGAAGTAATAAATTCGATGCTTTCGTAATATTGCCAAAAAAATCCCCGGCAACGGCGCCAAAAACTTGATAGAGAAAATCGTATTCTCCAATCTATACTCGATTAAGGCAAGTGTACCTATCGAAATATAGCATAGGATATGAAAAATATCAAGGTCGTATAAAACTCGGGGCAGGCAAGTACTATTACTCACAACGACTCTATTATTCTACCGAACGATTCATGAGTTTGAAAAATTAAAATAAACTAAACTAATTTTTAGACGAAAAACTTATAATAAAAAGCTAGCACCCGATCAGTGAATCACCATGAAATGAGATAAGGCAAAAAGAGTATAGTTTATCTTTGCAAATCAAACTCGACCGTGACGGATCCGAAAATAAGACAAAATCTCGCTAGAGCATTAAGTCCCCTAACTTACAGACACTTTGATCGAAATCTCTTTACAAATCAAAGAAGCCTAAAGTTGCATTATCGAGGTGATTCGCACTATTGGATTTGACTCCAATCCGGAGGATTTACGTCATCCTATCTCTAGGGTTGCGTTCAACTCCTTCCTTCCTTGAGTGATCTTTCACATTCACGAGCCTCTCGGCTACTCAAATATGAGATCGGATGCCTACTACCGTATACCGGAATACGGAGTCGACACGATAAAAATCAAGGAAGGATCGAGCATGAAATAACAAAAATAAAACTAAGATATAAAATAAACTCTCATCTCACTCCATGGATCCTCACGATCGAATGCTAGGTAAAGTTAGTTACTCATGATTAAAAGAGAAGACAAGATAAAATAAGAGAAAAACATTTTCATTGCTTGATAAAAAGAGTACACGAAAAATAAAAACACTATATTAAAGAGAAGGAAAATTACAATAATAAAAGAAACAACAACAAGTAAGGAAGAAAAGAACTACTAACACTCTTGAACTAACACTCTCTAACAAAAACTACTTAACTTCAACAAGAGGGGAGGGGCTCCTTTTATAGGAGAGGGAGAATATTCTAGATGGCAAGGAAATGAAGGGGAAGCCAAGGGTGGCCGACCACATAAGTGGAGAGGTTCATGCATGGCTTTTAATTAAGGGGAGAGAGAAGGCTACATGCAATGTATGATAATAAATGGAAATGTCATGGAAAATATAAAATAAAGAGAGGGGGAATGAATGGAAGTGTGTAGAAGGCTACATGCATGCATGAGAGTAAGAAAGAGGGGGTGAATGTGAAATAAGTGGCCGGCCATAGCAAGGAAAAATGCATGCATGCAATTAATTAAATGATGGAGAGAGAATAAAGGTTCAATGCATGCAATGATATTCAATGATGGAGATAAAATAATAATAGAGGGAATATATGAGGTGGCAAGGTGGCCGGCCATGTGGATGGAAGGAGGCTTTGCTGGGCTTCAATGGGCTGCATCAAGGGCTCGGTTTGCTTGTGTTGGGCTTGAAGAGGGCTGCTCCATGAAGAGGGGGCTCGGGTAGAGGGGCTGCATCATGTAGGGCTGCTTGGAGTGGGCTTGAATGAGGCTCGGGCTGGACAAGGGCTGCTCTAAGGGTTCGGGTATGGCTAGGCTTGGACAAGGGCTGCTCCAAGGTGGGCTTGAATGAGGCACGGGCTGCTACACATTGAACCTACAAGAGAAAAACAAAGCATTAATTCTATTGTTAAATATATAACATATTATAACATATAATATTATACTAAATAACATATTATAATTATAACAAAAGATATTATAAATAACATAAATAATATATTATAACAAAACATAAATAAGAAATATTATAAAATAACGTAAAACTAAATAACATAACATACAAACATGAACATAACATAAAATAGTTATTAAAACATAAATAACATAAAATATAAACCATAAAACTAAACATAAATAACATAACATATTATAACAAAACACAAACCATAAAACTAAACATACAAACATGACATAACATATAAAACATAAAATAGAAATAGAAAAGACATTAAATAAGAAATAAAACAAAATAAGAATAAATATACTAAAAACATATAATTAAACAAGGAATTTTGCATATTAAACTTTACCAAAAATGATGACTAAAACTAGTCATCAAACTCCCCCATGCTTAGGCTTTTGCTATTCCAGAGCAAAAGTAAGAGAAATAGTTATAAGGCATTATGAAATTTTCAATTAAACTAAAAATTTATTTACATCAAAAGCTAGCCAAAATTAAAATTTAGAGATTTAAGAATCAAGTCCTAAATTATGAAATTAAAGTGAAAAGAGAGAAATATTTAGCCAAAAATTCTCTAATAAATTAACTAGCATTCAAAATGGAGTAAAGTGCAAACAAAGTTAGATTGGAATTATAAAAACCATGACTTAAAAGAAACATAAGGAAGAAGACAACCTACTACTTATGCTCTCCACATATTTTAATTTAAAAACTAAGACAATAATATTGGCTAAGGGGGTTTTAGGGAGGAAATTAACATGAAGAGGTCTTTGATTGGAGGTGATCATCATTTGTTTTCACACCCCACACAATATTTTTACTTTTTGAATAATATATATGTAGTACCAGAAAATGATAGACTAACATCCTATCATTTCCCCCGACATATATGAACTTTTAATTCCTCTCTTCATTTTATTTTTGGGTTGCATATGTTTACCAAGGAATAATGAATTTTATCCTCTTATTCCCATGACATATGATCTAACAATAAAAGAAAAAATGATGGGTTTAAACAAAATTTTAGAAAATAAACTAAAACATTAGAGAGCAACTACTAGTAGATTGAGATTTCCTAAGAATCTAAAAGCATGAAGTAAGAATAATTAAAATCCAAAATTGTTTAGCCAAATTACTACAAAATTGAAACTATTTAAAATAAAAGAGAAAAAGTGCTAAATAAATTACTCTAATAAAATTAAAACCATAAGATTATCCTCAAAACAAAATCACTAAAAGTTAAATTTAACTAAACATGATGAAATAAAGATTAGCAAATAAAAATGCTTATAAACAAACTCAAACTAAATTTCTGAAAATAACAAAAAGCTAAGCATGAGGTTTATTATATTTTTTTAATTTTTTGACATTTTTCAATTTTTTTGGGTTTTGAAATATTATATTTTTTTGTATTTTTTGATTTTTCTAATTTTTTTTGGATTTTTGATAAGGCTAAAAGAAGCAGTATTAAAAAAAACTTAAAAAAAACTATACTAAACATTAATTTTTTTAGAACATTTTTTAGAAAAGAAAGACAAAGAAATAAAACAACTAAACCCTCCCCCATGCTTAAACCTTTCATTGCCCTCAATGAAAAATAAAAACAAGAAAGAAAAAGGAAGAAGAAAGGGGAGGGGGGATACAATAAAGTAAAAAAAAGAAAACGACTTCCCTGGAGTCGTAAGGCCGAATACAGATGTCGCTCCCCCATGCTGGAGCTGGACACCGGCTCGGGCCTAATGAAGAGATGAAATGATGGAGCCAAACGAACCACCGGGGGTTTTATTCCTGCAAAACAAAACAAAAAAGAAAAAGAAAGAAAGAAAAAGGATAAGCAAGGGGTGCCTCCCAAGAGCGCTCTCTGTTTAACGTCGGCTGAGCCCGACGTTATTTGTTAGCTAAATGAAAAATAAAAACTAAAGTGAAGAGGTAACTCCCTAAGTATGCGCTTAGGGGAGTAAATTAAAAAAAAGAAAAATTGAAGAATCGCACCGACATGTGGTGGGATCTTCAAGGGAATGACGCCCAAAAATAAACGGACGGAGTTATAGAAGAACTCCGCCGTATGTATAATGGGAAAGAATGGGTCGTCAAAAGAAGGAGAATAAAAAGAAGAAAAAATAGAAAGAGGAATAAAAGAAGTAGAAAAAGAATTTTCAACATCAGAAATTTCACAAGAAGAAGAAGAGGCTTGTGAAATTTCGGGAGAGAAAGGGGAAGAAAGAACTAAAGGAGAGTTATCTAAAATAAAAGAAGAAGAAAAAGAAGATTCGCTAAAAAGAGAAAAATTAGGAACAGTTGAATTTGAAAGCGTAATGGAATCACCAACGTCTTCAGATGGAGAAATAAGAGACGTCTCGTCATCCTCAACGGGTAAGAAGCACACCGGAATATCCATAGAGGCGTCTTCCAAAGGAGGAAGGAAACAATCCGGGATATCCGAATAGTTATCCTCCTCGAGATGAAAAAGACAAGCCGGGATATCCGGTGACTCATTACATGAAGAAATTGGAGGAGACGGAGAAGAAGACGAAGAAAAAGAAGCGGCCTCACGAGAAAAAGAATCCATAATGGTTTTGAGTTGCGAATTAATATTATTAAGAGAAGTTTGCAACTCAAAATACCCATTATCGAGAGAATTAAAATTAAAAGTTAGAGGCACGGCGCTTTGCGGGGTAAAATCATGCGAAAAATCTGGGTTGCCCATCTCCCAAGTTGGACAAAAATTGGAGTAAGGGTCAAATTGGCCAGTTTGACCCGCTCCAGAAAAATTGAAATCAAAAGAGGGAGGGGCTCCCGAAAGACATTCCGAATAAAAGTGGTCGGGCGACCCGCAAGAAGCGCAAAAATACAAGGATTCCATAAAAAAAATAAACTGCTACCAAAAGGAAAAAGAAAAAAATTACTTTTTTTTTATTTGTTTTTTTTTAGATATATATATTTTTTTGAAAAATAGATTTTTTTACGGCTTGACTCTCGAACTTCCCGAGGACTACCCGGTGAAGGGTTCGCCCGGTACTAGGTAAAATGGTGGCGCTTAAAGCCCCTTACCCTTTTCGATAGATTTTAGGCTGGGTAGAAATTAGATGATGTGGGTTGATTATAATATATAATAATAATAATAATGATAATAATTTTTTTTGTTTTTTTAGTAGAAGTAATAAATTCGATGCTTTCGTAATATTGCCAAAAAAATCCCCGACAACGGCGCCAAAAACTTGATAGAGAAAATCGTATTCTCCAATCTATACTCGATTAAGGCAAGTGTACCTATCGAAATATAGCATAGGATATGAAAAATATCAAGGTCGTATAAAAACTCGGGGCAGGCAAGTACTATTACTCACAACGACTCTATTATTCTACCGAACGATTCATGAGTTTGAAAAATTAAAATAAACTAAACTAATTTTTAGACGAAAAACTTATAATAAAAAGCTAGCACCCGATCAGTGAATCACCATGAAATGAGATAAGGCAAAAAGAGTATAGTTTATCTTTGCAAATCAAACTCGACCGTGACGGATCTGAAAATAAGACAAAATCTCGCTAGAGCATTAAGTCCCCTAACTTACAGACACTTTGATCGAAATCTCTTTACAAATCAAAGAAGCCTAAAGTTGCATTATCGAGGTGATTCGCACTATTGGATTTGACTCCAATCCGGAGGATTTACGTCATCCTATCTCTAGGGTTGCGTTCAACTCCTTCCTTCCTTGAGTGATCTTTCACATTCACGAGCCTCTCGGCTACTCAAATATGAGATCGGATGCCTACTACCGTATACCAGAATACGGAGTCGACACGATAAAAATCAAGGAAGGATCGAGCATGAAATAACAAAAATAAAACTAAGATATAAAATAAACTCTCATCTCACTCCATGGATCCTCACGATCGAATGCTAGGTAAAGTTAGTTACTCATGATTAAAAGAGAAGACAAGATAAAATAAGAGAAAAACATTTTCATTGCTTGATAAAAAAGAGTACACGAAAAATAAAAACACTATATTAAAGAGAAGGAAAATTATAATAATAAAAGAAACAACAAGTAAGGAAGAAAAGAACTACTAACACTCTTGAACTAACACTCTCTACCAAAAACTACTTAACTTCAACAAGAGGGGAGGGACTCCTTTTATAGGAGAGGGAGAACATTCTAGATGGCAAGGAAATGAAGGGGAAGCCAAGGGTGGCGGCCACATAAGTGGAGAGGTTCATGCATGGCTTTTAATTAAGGGGAGAGAGAAGGCTACATGCAATGTATGATAATAAATGGAAATGTCATGGAAAATATAAAATAAAGAGAGGGGGAATGAATGGAAGTGTGTAGAAGGCTACATGCATGCATGAGAGTAAGAAAGAGGGGGTGAATGTGAAATAAGTGGCCGGCCATAGCAAGGAAAAATGCATGCATGCAATTAATTAAATGATGGAGAGAGAATAAAGGTTCAATGCATGCAATGATATTCAATGATGGAGATAAAATAATAATAGAGGGAATATATGAGGTGGCAAGGTGGCCGGCCATGTGGATGGAAGGAGGCTTTGTTGGGCTTCAATGGGCTGCATCAAGGGCTCGGTTTGCTTGTGTTGGGCTTGAAGAGGGCTGCTCCATGAAGAGGGGGCTCGGGTTGAGGGGCTGCATCATGTAGGGCTGCTTGGAGTGGGCTTGAATGAGGCTCGGGCTGGACAAGGGCTACTCCAAGGGTTCGGGTATGGCTAGGCTTGGACAAGGGCTGCTCCAAGGTGGGCTTGAATGAGGCTCGGGCTGCTACACATTGAACCTACAAGAGAAAACAAAGCATTAATTCTATTGTTAAATATATAACATATTATAACATATAATATTATACTAAATAACATATTATAATTATAACAAAACATATTATAAATAACATAAATAACATATTATAACAAAACATAAATAAGAAATATTATAAAATAACGTAAAACTAAATAACATAACATACAAACATGAACATAACATAAAATAGTTATTAAAACATAAATAACATAAAATATAAACCATAAAACTAAACATAAATAACATAACATATTATAACAAAACACAAACCATAAAACTAAACATACAAACATGACATAACATATAAAACATAAAATAGAAATAGAAAAGACATTAAATAAGAAATAAAACAAAATAAGCATAAATATACTAAAAACATATAATTAAACAAGGAATTTTGCATATTAAACTTTACCAAAAACGATGACTAAAACTAGTCATCAAAGTCCCTTGTGGCCAAGAATGAAAATACCTGGTCTGACTCCTCCTCTAGGTCAGATAGTGAAGAAGAAGAAGCCTACATTGGGCTAATGGCTGTTGCTGAAGAAGAACCTGAAGAATATCCTACTGCTAGGATAAGAATCAGGTCCCCTCTGTCACATTCATAAAGTGACTCAGAGGTGGATAAAGATGAAGAAGAAGATGTCCAATGCCATGGATTAATGGCAATGACAGATGAGGAGAGTAGCAAGGATCAGCCTGGATAGGCTCAGGTAAATTCTAAATCCCTGCCTTTTATTCCAGGTCATGAGGCTAGCTCAGATTTTGAAGCTCAATCATCAAGAGATTAAGGGGATTCAAAGTCTAAGGATGATGTCAATTATATAATTGACAAGTATGGAGAGCTTCTTGAAGTATTCAAGAAGTGCAAGCTCCTTGCCAAGAGATAGGAAAGAAAGCTTCTCAATCTTAGGAGCAAGTGTGAGGGCCAAGAAAAGGATCTCAATGATATGGATGCACAATCAGCCAAGCCCAAGGGGATCATTGATTTGGAGTCTATGGTAAGAGTCTCAAATAAGAAACTTATCCAGAAACTTAAAGATGATCTCCTAAATGAGAAATTATTGGTGGCCAAGTTTTCTAAGCCAAGCACTGTGCTTCCCTTAATTGGCACCCTCTTTACCCAAAAGAGTAACAAAGGGTTAGGATTTAAGTGACTTGCTAGCCCTCCCAATCTAAAAGGAAAGGGGAAGGCACTAGTTGTGCCTCTAGCCTCATTACCTCCAATCTCTTTTCAGAAAGTCATGTTGCCTTCTAACAAGTATGACCATAAAAGCTGTTATGGTCACTAGGAGAATGGAAGATCCACTGGTATGGACAAATGTGCCCAAAGCCAAGGTGGATGATATAGCCATGTGAAGGCCTTAAGGCTACCAATGAGGAGATTAAAATTGCCCATCCTGGACCATTTGTTTTTGGTGCCTCATCCCCAAAACTCAAGAATATTGCTGCTATAGGAAATCTAAGTCATCTAGGAAAAGTAATGACTCAATATGAGTCTTCTGGCAAGGCTGAAATGGCAGTTTCTGATGCAATCAGATGCATGTTAGCTGAAAAGAGACATGCAACTGGTGGCTCTCAGAAAATACCAAAATAGTCAGCTGAAAGACTTACCTTCAGTCAAATGGCTGCTGGAATAAATCAGAGACATACATCAGCACATCTTACCACTATTCAAGGAGTAGTCCAGGTAAATGCTGGCCCTAAACAAAAAAGGATAAATAATGTCCATGAGTGTTGGTGCTGTTGCAAAGTGGGCCACTATGTTGTAGATTGCTGGCACAATCATTCAGTGTCCAGGGGTAGCCAACCTATCAGGAATACTATAGGAAGGCAAGCTTATTTTCAGACGAATGTGAACCTAGGACCCTATGGAAATTGGCGTCATAAAGTGAGATAAATTGTGCATTTCAGGTGAGTTCAAGTACCAATTTCCTAAATGGTACTTGGACAGTTGATGTTCCCGACACATGATTGGAACAAAGGACCTATTGAAAGAGTTCACTCCAGTAAAGAATGGACCTAAGGCCATATTTGGAGTCTCCGACAAGGGAATAACCAGAGGTTATGGTAAGATCTCAAATGGCTTAATCACCATCACAAAGGTAGTTTATGTAGAGGGGTTGCAACACAACCTCATAAGCATAATCCAACTATATAACCTTGGTTATGAAATTTCCTTCCACAAGGATAAGTGCCACATTAAGAGGTTAAGTGACCAGAGTGTCATCTTAATAGGCACTAGGAGTGGGAATGTTTATTGCTTAAACTTTTCTTGCTTAGATAGTAGTTCCCCTATATGCCTAGTTGCAAATGACAAAGTCTCATATTGTGTCCAATGACACAAGAGACTGTTTCATTTGAATTATAAGACCATTGGTCAGCTCTTTAGTGATGAGCTAATTAGGAATGGTCCCAAAATAAAATACTCCAAGGAGGGTATCTGTGCTGCTTGCCAAAAGGATAAGCAGACTAAGACCTCCTTCAAGAACATTGGGATCAAGGACTCAGTGAGATGCTTGTATCTCCTACATATGGACTTGTTTGGTCCTATGTTTGTTCAGAGTCTAGGTAGGAAGATCTACACCCATGTGGTGGTTGATGACTATTCCAGGTTTATTTTGGTGTTCTTCCTTAGAAGAAAGGAGGAAACCCTTGAAGTCTTCATGAATTTTGTCAGGCAGATTCAAAATGAACTTGCAAGCTGAAAGAAAGGGGTTAGACCTGATTTACTCTAGAGGGGGGGGAGGGGTGAATAGAGTAATTAAAGCTTTTGGCTGTTTTTAAAATTTATCAGAGTAAAATAAGTGATACCAATAGTAATATAGAAAGGAAATAAAAACAGGCTAAGCTAATCTATCACAACACAACAAGAATAAGAAAGAAAATGATCACACACAGACAACACAAGAATTTTATAGTGGTTCCCCAAACTGGGTACATCCACTCTTCTACCACCCTAGTAGGAATCCACTATCAGGTTTTTGATCAGATGACTGCCACCACAAGATCAATTTCCAGGGAAATCTCACAGCCCTTTAGGCTTTTGATTAGGTTCCCAAAAACCAAGAATAAACTTTTGAAGGGAGTTAATAAACCCTTTTATAGGAGGTGAGAGAGGTGATGATGTCTTCTCTTTTCTCTATACAACAGAGAATACATGTGTATTTCTGTTATCAAGACTCCTTCTGAAATGTTTAGAGATGGTTCAGAAGGCTTGGATCCTTGCTCATGGTGTAGGTCTTCAGCCTTGTCTTGAGAGATCCTGGAATTTTTTGACTAATTCAAAGTTATTGTCCTTTAATGTTCCTGGAGTTGAAGTAGAAGAAGATTCTTGATATTGATGGTTATTCTTCTTCAGTCTTCTGAAAAAACAAGGGAGAAAATAAAATGCTTTCTGTACACAGAGAAGAAGTAGATATTCTTCTATATGTTGTTCTGTCTTTTCTCTGTATTGCTCTTGTGTTATCACAGATGGTCTGGTCTATTTCTATTGAATCAGATCTCTGTATCAGCCGTCTGAAAAGAATTCTCTTTTATATTATGCTGTCAGAATTATTCTTTGAAATTTGAATTCCAAGCATTAAATGCTGACTTATCTGGAGAATGAAACGACTGGAATATTTTACTTAAATGAGTTTCCCTAACTGTCCTATTAAAATAAGCAAGTAATTAACCCTGATGAAGACCATAAATAATGCTGCCAATAGCAGCTATATTCAGGAGAATATGAGCATTAATTACTCAAGAAATCACTGCTAAAAAATATAATGAATAAGGACAGAAATAAGGAAAACTCTCATTCTGGCTTGGGACAGAAATCATCGACCTATGAACAGAATTCATCAACTGCAGTTCCAAGTTCATTGTCCTGATAATTCCTGTTCGTCGACCTGAGCTCAGCGAACTGCATTCTGGAAATAACTTGCCAATTCTGCGCTCTAAGTTCGTCGAGCTGAGAATCTGTCTGAATGAAGAGATCGTCGACCTGAGCTTGAATATTATTGAGCTCAACTCAGAGAAAGATTTCTGAGTTTGTTGATCTGAGATCGACGATCGTCGATCTGAGTTCGAAGAACTTCGAATTGATAATTTTGAACTCTAAATTCTTCTAAGTCTTAGTATACTGAGGTCCTCTGCTGGCTGGTCCATGAAGGTTAAACCTAAAGACTAGCCTAAAATCTAGAACTCATAGACTTGACCCGGGCTATACAATGTGGGTCAAACTTATCCTAATTAGTGAACCTAGCCCAAATCCAAACTAGGGATCAAACAATCTCCCCCTATTTGGGTGAGGTAACTAATACAAACAAAAGGAAACAATCATAAAGCAGAAAAACATATATCTGGCAGAAATAAAAACATCTAGCAGATATTTACAAAGGTGCTTCATGATTAACAAATGGAGTTCAGAAAATAAAAACTAAACACACAGTCATTTGTTCTTCTTAGACTTCTCTTTCTCAGATTTATCAGAAGGCTGTTTTAAAATAATTTCTCTGTTTGGATTTGCAGCTTCTCTCTTTGACATTATCATGTCTGATGCTCCAATTATATTACATGAGGTGGCTCTTGGTACTACTTCTTCAGGATGCAAACTCATATAATCATCTACATTGAAAAATTTATTAGCTTTAGCATACCTCTTGAGTTCTTCTTTTCTATAGGATGACATTGTTGAGTATTGAGATGGATCTTTTCCTTCAGCTTTTGCTTTGTTGATTATAGAAAGTCCAACTAGCTCTTGAAACCTAGCCATTTTTGCAGTTGTTTCCTATTCTGGATCTATAAATGGGATAAGTGGAGATTCTGTCCTTTTAGGACTAGAGTCCTTCTTTGAATCATCGATAGATGCTGAAGTACTTTTCTTATCTATAGCAGAAGTAGGCTTGCTCTGAGAGGATTGATGCTGATGATTAGGCTTGGAGTGTCTCTGATATGTCTTGGTGACTGGTGCTGATCTAAGAGAAGCACTTCCAAAGGCCCCAGCAAAAGGAGGAGGAGGAGGAGAAGGGTCTTTCCTGAAGTGATTAGGAGGAGACCTATACCTTCTTTTCTTTTTCCTTTCTTTTTGCTCATTCTTTGATAACCACATCCATTTTGGCATACCATGATAAGGCATAATATTGTGCAGTATATAATAGGGAGTGTCATGTATAGGATTTGGCTTGGGAGCAGCTTTGGGAACAGCTTTCTTTTTCTTAGCAATCTTCTTCTTGGCCTTTGGATCATCAGATTCATCAGTATCTTCATCATTATTGTCTTCGTCAGAAGAACTAGGAGGATTGTCATACATAGCATCAATCTCTTCAATCAGCTTAGATTGATCTTTCTTAAGAGATACTGGCTGTACAACCTCAATTTCTGTATCAGCCATATCAAGAGCATTCTGAATATTTCCAAGTTTTTGTGCCACATCTTCAGCAATCAAATCATCCAAATTGGGAATTGGAATTTCATCCAAGATATAGGTTTGACCAGAAGATCTTGGAACAACTTTATCAGTTGTAACATCTGATGGTTCCCAAATCATTTAAGCAGCAAAACTTTCCTTTAGTTGATTAACAATTTAAGGACTTATAGGAGAAGTATAACACACTATAGCCAAAGATGGCTCAGGGCAAACTGCTGGAAGATAATTCAAATAAGTTGTATCAAAAGAATTTAACAAACTGAAAATATCTACTGTGGGATTTACACAGCAATCACCAACAGTCAAAAATTCTGTAAGAATAACTGGTTCATCTGTACACAACATATCAAAATCAACTGTCTCAATTTCTATAATCATATTTACATCTGCATCTGCTAGCTCAACTATCTGCAAAACTATTGCTACTTGTGCTGCTGTTGGAGGAGAGGAGACTGGACCTTATTCACTGGATATCTCCCCCTGCCTGGTTTCAGAGGGTCCTGAAGCCAGGACCCCAAAAGAAGGGACAGTAGGGGCAGAAGAAAGGAGAGAAGATAGGGATGAGATAGATTCAACAAGAGGTTTAATGGCCTCTGCTATAAGATTTTTGAGAAGTGGAGTGATGAGTTCCAGAAGGGAGGGAATAGAAGGGGAATCCATTTGCATAAAATAAGAAGGTGTCTGAGTTAATATAGAAGGATGAAGGGAGGATGATGAGGGGAAAGGTGTGGTGTCTGTCATGGGCTCATCATGAGGTGATGGAGTGTTGATGGGAGATGATGATATGAGATCAAAAGATGGAATGGATGAGAGGTTATGGAGGGGAATGACAACAATATGATAAGGAAGTGGAGATTGAGGTGGTGTGGTATGCTCTAGAGAATGAACTGGTGTTGTAAGATGTTCAGGAGATTGAATTAGTGTTGGTTGATGTACTGGAGATGTAGGTGGTGTTGGAATATGATCTGGAGATGTGGATTGTTGTTGGAGGGTTGATGAAGGAATTGAAATTTGTGGAGGTGTAGGTTGTTGAGATGGTGGTGTTGGAATCTGGGTGGATGGAATTGTGATGGAGGGGACATCTTCTAGGGGTTGGGGATCAGCTGTTGCAGCTCTTGTATCCTCAGATGCTCTAGAAGAGGAAGAAGCCTTAGAAGGATTTGAGATAGTCCTCTCTCACCTTCCAAATAAGGCACATGTTAGCCTCTTGGAAGCATTAATGAATATGGTCTGTAAGACTAGGGATTCAGTTGCCATTTCCTGAAGAAAAATTTCAAGGATTCTTCCAAAACAAACCTCTTTCTTACTATTCTTCTTCTTTATCAAATCAAACAAAATCTTAGCCTAATTGATTGCTTTCTTATTTATAACAGCAGACATTACAACAAACTGTTGCCTGGTAATATATTCATGGGCAGTATGCTTTCCTAGCAATACTTTGCCCACCACATCGGCTAAAAACTAATATTCAGAAGATAAATGTTTCTTTAACAGTTTATTAGGGTTCTCTCCAGTGTGACCCATTTTATTCAACATTTCATCATATTTAGAGTTATCTATTTCTAACTCTTCTTCACCATTAATCAATCCAAAAATTTCAGTCAAAACTGCGGGGGTTAAAGAAACTTGATTACCAGATATTGTGCCGGTCATCGTATCGGCGTCTAGAGTGGAGGAGGTGAACACCCATTCTCTGATTTCGATAACAGCTATCTTTATTTTAGTTGTCATGAAGTTCTTCAACTGTTGTTCTTTAGATAGCTTCAGTATATCCAAGAAAATTTGATCATAATATTGAAATGACTCGTAGTATATGTCAAAACCCGTGTCGAATTTCATTGCCGCAAGAGAGCTCGCCGGAATCTCCATTGATCGACTGCAAAAGGAAACAGAGAGATCAAGTGCTTAGGGAACAGAAAGCACGGGATGGAGCTTGAAGAAAACCTAGATATAAGGTTTTCAGAATATGAAGCGTAAAACTCCGTCCTGTGAAATAAACAAAATACTTCGATCTGGGGTCGACGGAATATTTTATTGATAAAAGAGTTCGTCGATCTCAGTCTGAAGAAGGGAAAACTTTTTGTCGTTCTCAGGTCGACGAAAATTTTCTGAAGCAGTATCGTCGATCTCTGGTCGACGAATAAAACTTCACGTACAGAGAGTTCGTCGATCTCTGATCGATGAATTTTCTTAAGAACTATCCTCAGATCGTCGATCTCAATTCGACGAACTGTGACAAATTTTTCGACTGCAGACATAAATTAAATCAATGCTTCTCCATTGATCATACCTAGCTGATTCAGAAAGAATTGATGGTTCCTCTCATCCAAGAGTTTGGTGAAGATGTCTGCTCTTTGCAAATCAGTGTAGATGTAGACAAGATTAATTTTCTTTTTTGTCAACACAATCTCTAATGAAATGATGCCTTATTTCTATATGCTTAGTTCTACTATGATGCACTGGATTCTGTGCAATAGAAATTGCACTTGTATTATCATAAAGTAGAGTTGAATTATTTAAGTTGAAACCATAATCTAGGAGTTGGTTCTGAATCCATAGTATCTGTGAACAACAACTGCCAGCTGCTATGTATTCAGCTTCTGTAGTTGAAGTAGACACAGATGTCTGCTTTTTGCAAAACCAGGACACAAGTCTAACACCAAGGAACTAGCATGTCCCTTAGGTGCTTTTTTGTCCACTATGCATCCAGCAAATTCTATATCTGATTATCCAGTCAACTCAAACTCTGACTCAGTGGGATACCAGAGTCCTAAATTAGGGCAACTCTTTATATATCTTAAAATTCTTTTTAGGAAAAGAAGGTGAGATTCTTTAGGGTTCACCTGGAACCTAACACAAAGACAAGTATCAAACATAATATCTGGCCTACTTATTGTGAGATATAACAGGGACCCTACAATGACCCTATATAATTTCTGATCAATAGGTTTTTCATGTTCATCAGAATCAATCACAACATTTGTAGCCATAGGTGTTTTCTTAGCTGAAGTAGAAGCCATCCCAAACCTTTTAATCAGCTCCTTAACATACTTGGATTGAGATATGAAGATGACATTAGGAGACTGCTTCACTTGGAGAGCAAGAAAGTAGGAGAGCTCACCCATGCTACTCATTTAAAACTTAGAATGCATAAGGTCATAGAATCTTTTGCATAGTTTGAAATCAGTAGAACCAAATATAATGTCATTTATATATATTTGTACTAACAAGATTTTATCAGGATGATGCTTAATAAATAAAGTCATATCTACTATGCCTCTAGAAAAATTATGCTCTAAGAGAAAGCTAGCTAAAGTTTCATACCAAGCTCTTGGAGTTTCCTTTAGACCATAGAGAGCTTTATGCAATTTGAAAAAATAAGATGGATGAGATAAAGAGATAAAACCTAGTGGTTGTTCCACATAGACCTCTTCTTTGAGTTCATCATTAAGGAATGCACTCTTGACATCCATTTGGTATACTGTGAACTTCTTGTAGGTTGCATAAGCTAAAAATATCTTTATTACTTCTAACCTTGCAACAGGGGCAAATGTTTGGTCATAATCTATGTCTTCCTCTTATCTGTATCCTTGAGCAACTAATCTGGCTTTGTTTCTGATGATAGTACCTTGAGCATCTAGTTTTTTTTTCTAAATACCCATTTAGTTCCAATGACTGGGTAGTCTTTGGGTCTTGGAACTAAATCCCAGAATCTATATCTCTCAAACTAGTTGAGCTCCTCTTGTATTATAATGATCTAGTGTGGATCTTGCTCAGCATCTTGAATGGATTGGGGCTCAATTTGAGATATGAAGCAGGCATGCATCATGTTTTGGTAGAGTTGATGCCTTATCTGCACACCCACTGATATGTCTCCAATCACTTGAGATATAGGGTGATCTCTAAGTATGACTATCCCAGTAGGAGGAGTTGGTTGAACAACAGGTTGGGGAGTTAATTCCTCTGGTGGAATTATAGCTGTTGTCGGCTCTTCACTGTATTCAGTGACATCAACTTCACTTTCTTCAGCAACATGTGGGGAAGGATGTGTAATAGCCTCATTGGTGAGGGTCAATTCATCAAACTTCTCACACAGATGAGGTTCCTACAAAGTCTCACTAGTAGAAGGGATCTTATCCTTGTAAAACATGTTAGTCTCATCAAAAGAAATATGAATAGACTCTTTCATTTTCATAGATGATTTATTATATACCCTATAAGCCTTGCTTACTTGGGAATATTAAAGAAAAATTCCAATTTCAGCCTTGGATTCAAACTTTCTAATGTATTTCTTATTGTTATTATGAATGTAACAAATGTAACCAAAGACTCTAAAATAATCTACTTTAGGTTTCTTACCTTTGAGTAGTTCAGAGGAGGTCTTGCTCTTAAGCTTATGAATCAAACTTCTATTCAGTACATAGTTTGTTGTGCTCACAGCCTCTGCCCAAAAGGATAGGGGCAAGTGAGCATCTACAAGTAATGTGCCTGCAGCTTCAATGAGTGTTCTAATTTTCCTTTCATCTACTCCTTTTTTTTGAGGAGTTCAAGGAGTAGAGAAGCAATGCCTGATACCTTCCTTCTCATAGAATTCTTGCATGGGAAGAGACTCAAACTCAGTATCATCACTTTTGATCAATGCAACTGGAGTAGAGTACTCTATCCTTATGCTCTTAAGAAAATCTGTAAGAACCTTGAAGTTATCTGACTTGTTTCTCAAGAAAAACACCCAAGTGAACCTTGAGAAGTCATCAATAATCACTAAAGTATAAGACTTCCCTCCTAGGCTTTGTACAACAATGGGTCCAAAAATCAAATACAGAATCTTATGTGAATCACTCTTATTAAGTGACTTAAAACTATTTTTAGTTTGCTTGCCTAATTAATAAGCCCTGCAAAGGCTTTCCTTCTTATAGGGAAAGAAGGAAATCCTCTAACAAGGTTGTCCATAGAGAGTTTAGCAATGTTTTTCAGATTAACATGACCTAATCTCCTATGCCAAAGTTCATTATTATTACTGGTTTGGTTAAACAGGCATATTTCAGTTTTAGCTGACTTAAAATTAACTATATAGATATTACCTACTCTAGTACTAGTTAACACTACTTGGTTATCTATAGAAGTAATAATACTGGAGGTTTTGTTAAATGATACCTGAAACTTTTTATCACATAACTAATTTATGGATATAATGTTGTGCTTCAGTCCACTTTCATAAGCTACCTTCATGAAGGTGACTGATCAAATTTTGAACTTGCCATATCCTTCAGTCTGGCCACAATTAGAGTCACCAAATATTACTTTGGGTCTTAGCTTTGACTTATAGTTGATTAGGTTGTCCTTACTACCAGTCATATGCTTTGAACAACCACTATCCATATACCACTGTTGCTCTGTGGTGGGATAGTATTTAACCTGCAATAAAATAGATTAGCTATTCTTGACCCAGGTTACCTTGGGTTCTTGTTTATTTACATAATTAAAGCTGGAAATGTATGAGTATTCTGGTTGATTTGTATAAACTAGGGGTGAAATTTTCTAGGTGGAATTATCCACTGATTAAATGGATTAACATATTGTCCTGGTTGATTAAATGTTCTGTTAGAATTAAAGTTTCTGTTATTATGAACTAGGGTCGTCGAATTCTGGTAAGTTCGTCAATCTGAGGTCGACAAATGGGGATGAGTTCGTCGAACTCCACTTAGAGAATGAAAGTATTCATTCTCAGGGCCCCAATATCGTTGCTATCGGGTCGACGAACCATACTGGTTTCGTCGATCGCAGTTCAGAGAATAATTATAATAAAAATTTGCGTTCTGAGTTAGTCGGCTTGAGTTCGACGAACTGTACACATTTCATCGATCTGAGTTCGACGAAATCTGCTGAACATTATTATAGTTAAGATTTTTCTTATTCTTTCTTTTTTTCTTATTCTTTTGTTTTAATTCTATTTGGTTAACATTATTATCATCTATCTTTTCCTTGCCTATTTTAGAAACAAATTTTATTGGAGTTGTTAGTATATTTTTCTGAATCAATGTGGGTTGGCTTGATGAAGCACCTAAGCCCAGCTTGCCATTAAATCTGACATTCACTGTGCTTGTGATGTCCATCAACTTGATACTTCTCCCATTTAGGGATTCTTCAAGTTGCCTAGCCTCAGTTAATTCAGTTTTTAATGAGATGATTTGTTCATTAGCTAGAGTTAATTCATCTTTTAATTTAATGTTTTTTGAAATGAAATTTTCTTGTTCTGTTAGTTTTTATCTAAGTTATTTAATTTCATTTTCAGAGTTAATTAAATCAATACATAGAGATTTAAATTCAGTTCTAAAATTATCTGAATTGAAGTCAAAAGAAGACAATACCTGATCTTCCTGAGATTCAGAGTCTTCACCCTCTGACTTGTCATCTTCTGCTTCTAAACAGCTTCCTGATGCATTGATGGCACTCAGACACACTTCTTTTGCCTTTGCTTCCTCTTCATCTTCATTGGAGCTGGAAGATGAAGATTCATCTTCATTTTCACTCCTGGTTTCAACCACAAAGGCTTTCTCCTTCCTTTTATGCTTGCTGGAGAAGGGCTTGCTATAGTGCTGCTTCCTGGGTTCTTTTTCTCTTCTTCTCTCCTTCTTTTGGTTCTCCTGATACTCTGAGATGAAGTGTCCAGGCTTCATGCAACCAAAGCAGACAACTTCTTTAGTTGATGTCTTATCATACCTTGGCTTGTCATCTTGCCTAGATGACTTTCTTCTGAAATCCCTCTTGCCCATCTTGTAAAATCTCTTGGCTAAGAGACTCAGAGACACTTCACTGGCTGTTGGAGCTCATGATTCTTTATATGCCTTGAATGCAATGTTCTGCTCCTTTCTTGCTAATGAGGGAGTCTTTTGCTCAACAACTTCTCTAGTCTTTATCAATTGTTCATATGACTTGAGCTTTCCAAGAAGAGATTTAGTGGAAATCTCATTTAGACTTCTGGATTCCTTGATTGGCCAGATTCTGGAATCCCATGAGCTGGGGAAGCACATGAGAATTTTGTCATTGACTTCTGTGAGGGTGATATCCATGTCCAGAGTCTTTAGCTCATTGATGATTGAGCTTAGTATATTATACATGTCACTTACAGACACTGACTCATCTTTCTTGAAGTTCTCATATTGAGAGATAAGATTGGATCTCCTATCCTTTCTCTCATCTACTGAACAAACAACCATCTAGTTAAGAGAATCCCAAATAGCCTTGGCTGATGTGCACTCTGCCACTTTCTGGAAGATGTCATCAGACATTGTCTGAGCCAGAAAAATCATGGCTTTGGCATCAACTATTTTGGCTTTCTTTTGAGCATCTGTCCACTCAGGTGGTGGAACAACATGAGTGTTGGAACTATCAGTAGTTGAAGCCATTAGAGTTAGTGGTCCTTTCAAAATAGAATTGAAAATATCTTCATCAATAGAGTTCATATATAACTTTATTCTTGCTTTCCAGATAGCAAACTTATTCAAGTTACAGACTGAAGGTATGGTGCTTGCATAATCTTTGTTCTATGTCATGATATAAAATAAACAAAAAACTAGGGAAAATAAATCAGATCTAACAAGGACCTTTTGGTTCAAGTGTTAGCTTGTAAAACAAAAAGAATACCCCGCTGATACCAATTTAAAGAAAGAGGTTAGACCTGATTTATTCTAGAGGGGGGTGGGGTGAATAGAGTAATTAAAACTTTTGGCTTTTTTAAAATTTATCAGAGTAAATTAAGTGATACCAATAGTAATATAGAAAGGAAATAAAAACAGGCTAAGCTAATCTATCACAACACAACAAGAACAAGAAAGAAAATGATCACACACAGAAAACACAAGAATTTTATAGTGGTTCCCCAAACTGGGTACATCCACTCTTCTACCACCCTGGTAGGAATCCACTATCAGGTTTTTTATCAGGTGACTGCCACCATAAGATCTATTTCAGGGGAGATCTCATAACCCTTTAGGCTTTTGATCAGGTGCCCAAAAACCAAGAATAAACTTTTGAAGGGAGTTAATAAACCCCTTTATAGGAGGTGAGAGAGGTGATGATATCTTCTTTTTTCTCTATACAACAAAGTAGACATGTGTATTTTTGTTGTCAAGACACCTTCTGAAATGTTTAGAGATGGTTCAGAAAGCTTGGAGCCTTGCTCATGGATTAGGTCTTCAGCCTTGTCTTGAGAGATCCTGGAACTTTCTGACTGATTCAAAGTTATTGTCCTTGAATGTTCCTGGAGTTGAAGTAGAAGAAGATTCTTAATATTGATGGTTGTCCTTCTTCAGTCTTCTGAAAGAACAAGGGAGAAAATAGAATGCTTTCTGTACACAGAGAAGAAGCAGATATTCTTCTGTATGTTGTTCCGTCTTTTCTCAGTATTGCTCTTATGTTATCACAGCTGGTCTGGTCTGTTTCTATTGAATCAGATCTCTGTATCAGCCATCTAAAAAGAATTCTCTTTTATATTCTACTGTCAGAATTCTCCTTTGAAATTTGAATTTCAAGCATTAAATGCTGACTTATATGGAGAATGAAACGGCTGTAATATTTGACTTAAACGAGTTTCCCCAATTGTCCTATTAAAATAAGCAAGTAATTAATCCTAATGAAGACCATAATTAATGCTCCAATAGCGGCTATATTCAGAAGAATATGAGCATTAATTACTCAAGAAATCACTGCTAAAAAATATAATGAATAAGGATATAAATAAGGAAAACTCTCATTCTAGCTTGGGATATAAATCGTCGACCTCTGAACAGAATTCGTCGACTGGAGTTCCAAGTTCATCGTCCTGAGAATTCCTGTTCGTCGACCTGAGCTCAGCGAACTGCATTCTGGAAATAACTTGCCAATTCTGCGCTCTAAGTTTATCGAGCTGAGAATCTGTCTGAATGAAGAGATCGTCGACCTGAGCTCGAATATCGTCGAGCTCAACTCATAGAAAGATTTTTGAGTTTGTCGATATGAGATCGACGATCATCGAGCTGAGTTCGAAGAACTTCGAACTAATAATTTTGAACTCTAAATTCTTCTAAGTCTGAGTCTACTGAGGTCTTCTGCTGGTTGTTCCATGAAGGTTGAACCTAAAGACTAGCCTAAACTCAAGGACTCATAGAATTGACCTGGGCTGTATAATGTGGGTCAAACTCATCCTAATTAGTGAGCCAAGCCCAAATCCAAACTAGGGATCCAACACAAGCTCGGTGGTAAAAATAAGAAGTGACCATGGAACTGAATTTTAGTCTGCTTCCATGACTACTTTCTGTGAAGAGCAAAGGATTCATCAAGAATTCTTCTCTCCAAGAACACCCCATCAAAATGGGTTAGCTGAGAGGAAAAACATGACTCTCATAGAAGCTGGGAGAACATTGTTGAGTGACACTTCTCTCCCTGAATATTTCTTGGCTAAGGCAGTTAACACTACATGTCATGTTCTCAATTGGGCTTCTATCACCAATGGCCACAAGAAGACTCCCTATGAGATCTTGAAGGGCAGAAAACCAAACATATCCTATTTTAGGATCTTTGGTTGCAAGTGTTTCATCTTGAACAATGGCAAGTCAAAAGTGACTAAGTTTGCTGCCAAATCCCATGAGGGGATCTTTGTTGGGTACAATAATAGTAGTAAGGCATATAAAGTCTATAACTTGACTAATCAAGTTGTAGAAGAATCTGTCAATGTAGTGTTTGATGAGTCAAGCATGATTGACAGTGAGCTGTCAAGCTCTTTGCCTAGTTTTGCAGGTACAGAAATTATAATGGAAAAGCTCTCCATCAAAAATAAATACCCTGATGTGCAAGAAGAATATGGAGAGGGATGCTGTCCAGAGGAAGCACAGGACAGTCAGGCTGGAGATGAAGATCAACTAGCTGAAGATAATGGTGCTCAGCAAGAAGCAGTCAGGCTGCCCCCAATAGTTAGATATCTGAGAGATAATCCTCCAGATCAGATAATATGTGAGGCTAGCCAAGGTGTATAGACTAGAAGTAGGAGTTTCAACACAGCTCTTTACTTCAGCTTCCTGTCACAAGAAGAGCCCATGAAATTTGAAGAGGCAAATCAAGACCAATTCTGGATTGGTGCAATGCAAGAAGAACTGAACCAGTTCAAAATATGCAAGGTCTAAAAGCTAGTTCCCAAACTAGATGGACATAATGTCATTGGAGTCAAGTGGATTTTCAGAAATAAACTTGATGAAAATTGCATTATAATAAAAAATAAGCTAGACTAGTGGCCAAGTGGTACAGAGAGGAAGAAGGGATTGATTATGATCAGACTTTTGCCCTAGTTGCAAGGTTGGAAGCAATTAGACCGTTCCTTATATTTATAGCCTTCCAGGGATTCAAGGTCTTCTAGATGGATGTCAAGTCTGCCTTCCTGAATGGAGACTTGAAGGAAGAGGTTTATGTAGAGCAGCCTCCAAGTTTTGTAGATTTCAACTCTCCTACTACTGTATATAGACTTAGAAAAGCTTTTTATGGTCTCAACCAAGCCCCTAGAGCATGGTATGAGACATTGTCTACCTTTCTCTAAAAGGAGGGAGTTATTCAGATCTACTCTAGAGGAGGGGGGTGAATAGAGTGTTTTAAAACTTTTTGCTGATTTAAACCTATTCTATCAGAGTACTGAAAAGTGATACCAATAAATATATAAGCAGAAGGAAAACTAGAGAACTATTCCAAATATCACAAAAACTAGCAAGAACAATAAGAGAAGGTGCAACTAGACGACACAAGCAATTATAGTCGTTCCCCAATTCTGGGTACATCCACTCTTATACCACCCTGGTAGGAATCACTCTCAAGTTTTTGATCAGGTGACTGCCACCAAATAATATCTATTTCAAAGGAGATATTGCAACCCTTCTGGATTTTGATCAGGTGCCGGAAAACTAACTTGGAAGTCTTTTGATCAGGTGACCTGACAACCAGGAATTACTTTTGAAGGGAGTAAAAACCCTTTGCACAGAGGGGGAAGGAAAAGTTGAGTTGTCTTCTCTTTTCTCAAGCAAATGAGAGAAGACTTGAGAGTGATCCTGATGGAGTCAAGGCTTTTCCTGTGATTTGAATCGTTTAGGAAATCAGAGCCTTGTACAGGGTGTAGGATTTAAAATCCATAAAGCTGAACTGATTGAGGATGATTGTCTCCACAAGCTTCCTGAATGAATTCTTGTTGTTAGAACTGAGAGCTGTTGTTCTTCTTTTTCTTGCAGCCTTGTTATCTCTTTTAGAAATCTGTTAACTGCATCAAGAAGAAGTGAAGAATAATATTTATCTCTATCTTTTATTCTCTGAGTCCCTTTGAATAATTTCAAACTGAATTTGAAATCGTCCACCTTGATTGACTGCCGGAAATATGGGAACTTGTGCAACGGCTATAAGGGAATTAACTCATTTCCTTAACTGTCCCGAAAAAGACTGTATATTAACTCTGTGAAAACCAGTAATTAATGCTTGCCAAGGAACGGCTATATTAAGTGAATATATGCATTAATCACTCATAGTCATATAAGAAAAAGAATAAACAGTCAATAAGGAAAACAATAACTGAAGGGAATAAAAATGATGATCTGGCGAAAATCGTCGATCTGGTCCTGAGATCGTCGAGCTCAAACATCCTCTATCGTCGAGCTGAGCCCTGTGATCGTTGACCTGAAAATCTGCTTTCTAAACTGGGCTTCACGATCATCGAACTGAGATGGTTGAACATCGATCTCAATCCTAAAAGTAGATCAGAGATCGTCGACCTGATTTCAGCAATTATCGATCTCAACATTTAGAGATTTAACTCAGAGATCATCGAGCGCAGAAAGAAGATCGTCGATCTCTCTTCAGAGATCGTCGAACGACTTTTTACTTATAAAAATTTCTGCCTGATTACTCTCTGTTGTCTTCTAAGTCTCTGATGCCTTGGTCTTGTCTCACTGAGTTGTTGACCTGACTGACACCTAAGACACTAGACTAGACTCTGGCTATACAATGTGGGTCTGACTAAGCCTAGATTAGTGAACCTAAGCCAAATCCAAACTAGGGATCCAACAATCTCCCCCTATTTGGGTGAGGTCACTAAACAATAATAAAAGAAAACAACAGGAAAACTAAACGACTATATCTGTCATGAAATATATGAAAAGTTCAACAGATATTTACAAAGATAAATACAGGCATAAAAAGAAAATAGTTACTAAGACTTGTCTAAAGCTGGATTATCAAATTCAATTCTTCTTTTTGGATCTACTGCTTGCTGTCTTGTCATTTTCAAATCTGCTTCACTAAGAACTTTAATTGTAGCTGCTCTGGGAACAACTGCCTCAGGATGTACCTGCATATAAGCATTAGCATCAAAGATATTCTTATCAATATTAAATTGTTCCAGCTCTTACTCCCTATATTTAGACATAGTTGAGAATTAAAAGGGATCTATTCCTTCTTTTCTAGCTTTTTTTATTTGGGAGAGACCAATCAATTCATGAAACCTAGCCATCCTGAAGTTAGGATCAAGCTCAGGTTCATACTGAGATGATTCTTTTATAGAGTCATGAGAGGTCTTCTGAAGCTTTCTGTGCTTGATTGATTGTTCTTGGAATTTTGTTTCTGTTGATGTATGTTGAGAATGACTGTCATGAAGGTTTGGAGGAGGTCTGACTTGACTGAATTTTCTAGGAATTCTGAATCTCCTGCTAGAATCTGAAATATCTCTCTGTCAGCCTGATCATACTGTCTACCTCTCCTTCTAGAATAGCCCCTTGAAAAAGACCTGGATGGTCTGCTGTGAGAGTGAGGAGCATAAGAAGTCTGCTGATGGGAGGAGGTAGCAGTCTTAGAAGTAATATTTCCACTAGCACCTGCTGAAGGAGGAGGAGGAGGAAGTGGATCCTTCCTGAAAACTTTGACAGGAGAGGAACCAGTCTTTCTCCTTTTCTTCTGAGCCTTCATCTCATTCTTGGAAAATCTCATCCAGTGATGAGAAGTTGATGTGAGAGTAATATTGTGTCTGATGAAGTAAGGAATGTCATCTTGAGAATTAGACTTAGGCACTTCCTTCACTGGATCTTTTCTTTTCTTTGACAATTTCTTCTTCTTGCTGACATCTAGATCTGAGATTGAATCTGAATCTGAATCACTATCAGATGAGCCTGGTGGATTATTATACATATCATCAATCTCTTTGATAACTAAAAGTTCTTCAGCAGCATCAGCAGCCATAATTTCATCCAAACTTGGGATTGGAGAAGTAGAACAAGCATAGGTTGGAGGAGAGAAGGTCTTGGGCTCAGGACTCTCAACCTCTGGCATATTGATCAGCTTAGGCACTGGAACTGCAGAAGGCTCAGGCTCAGGAGCTGCCAAGAGCTCAGGCACTAGAGCAGCAAAAATCTGAAGAAGTTGAAGTAAAAGATCTTTGCTCATAGGAGCAGTATAACATACTATATCTGAACAAAATAGAAAAGCAGCGGGGGAAGACAATCTCTATACAAAATATCAAAAGTGCTTAGAACTGAAGTTAGTTCAAAAGCTGGAGAGATGAAGCAATCTCCATGAAGGATGTCCAAGGATTCTTCAGGGATTTCAAAGTCATCTTCCAAAAATACAATAACTTCTATATCAGGATAATCAATATCTGCATTCTCTGTAACTGCCAAAACTGTATCTACAATCATCCCTGTATCTACAGCTATCAAACCTTTGTCTGCCTCTGCCAAAACTATGTCTGCCTCTACTGTTGCAACTGCTGGAGGAGGAGGGACTTCTTCATTTGACATCTCCCCCTGCCTGGTAGCAGTAATTTCTGCTGCCAGGCCCCTAGATGAAGAAGGGCCAGAGAAAGAGGCAACAAAAGAATTAAAAGCGACTAGTAGAGATGCAATGGCATCCTCTACAATGGCTTTGATGGTAGGGGTGAGGAGGGCAATGAGAGCAGATGGAGTAGATGATGTAGAAGGAAGAGAGGGAGTGGAATGACCACAAACTGTGCATATATTGGAGATGGTAGATTGAGTGGTGGATTAAGGGATAGACACTTGTTTTGGATGGGGGGAAACATGAGGTGAGGGTTCATGAATTGGTGAAGGAGTTGGTGAAGTGAAATGAAGATCAAAAGTTGGTGAGGTTTGGATTGAGATATTGGTGGAGGGGATCTCTTCTAGATAATGTGGTAGAGGGGACAAAGAAGTAGGGGTTCCTGGAGGAGGGCTCTGATGTGGAGTTGGTTGATGTGATAAAGGGGAAGTAGGTCTAGCTGGGGAAGGAGGGATCTCTTGCTCATCTTCTCTAGGGTGAGGAGTGACTGGAGCAGTCCTTGTGTCCTCAGAAATCCTGTGGGTGGAGGGAGCCCTGGAGGGCTTTAAGATAGTCCTCTTCCACATTCCAAAGAGAGATGGGGTCAGCCTCTTGGAAGCATTGATGAATGTTGTTGGGGAAGTCAACAACTCAGGACATTTTTCAGTGAGAAAAATTCCTAAAATTCTGTCAAGAGAGACCTCTCTCTTATTTTCTTTCTTCCTGATCAACTCAAACAAAACTTCAGCCTAATTTACTGATTTCTGATTAACCAAAGCACTCATCAAAAGAAACTGGTACCTGGATATATTATCATGGGCAGTGTGCTTTCCAAGCACCACTTTTCCCACAATATCTGCCAAGAACTTGTATTGAGGAGACAAGTTCTTTTTCAGAAGCTTGCTAGGGTTTGCCTCAGCATGACCCATTTTGGCAAGCATGGCAACAAATTTCTCTTTATCCAAATCAATATCATCTTCTCCATTATTGAAACCGAAAATTTCTGTAAGAATGACATGGGTTAGATGTACCTCCTATCCAGAAATAGTTCTTGTCATCGTCTGTCCGTCTGAAGAAGAGGTATAATCCCATTCTTTAATTTCTGAAACTGGTAACTTCATCCTGGTCGACAGAAACTTTTGTAGCTTTGGTGCATCAAATAGCTTCAACACATCTAGAAACATCTGATCACTATGCATGAACGAGTCTAGATCAATATCAAAATCTGAATCAAATTTCATGATGGACACAATCGCTGCTGGAATTGCCATTGGAGAGTTCCTGCAGAGAAAACAAAGATCATGTGCAGAAGAGAATTGGAAAGCACGGGACTATTTTTGTATAAACCCTAGTTTATAAGGTTTAAGAAAATGAAGAGACGGAGTTAGCCAAGCATATTAACTACTAAAAATGACTTCAAAACCAAGGTTGGCGAAGTATTTTAATATAAAATGAGTTCGGTAACCTCAGATCGAAGAGAAAAAATAAATCGTCGATATCAGGTCGACGATAAATTCTCTGAACCAAAAATCGTTGATCTCTGTTCGACGACAATTGTTTCACTAAGAAGTGATCGTCGATCTCCGTTCGACGTTCAACTTCACGAGACGTTAGCAGATCGTCGATCTCCATTCGACAATCTATCAACAAATCGTCGAGCTTAGACAGAAAGTCAAATAATCTCATCTCCATTAATCATACCTAGCCGATTCATGAAGAATAGATGTTTCTTTTCATCCAAGGGTTTCGTGAAAATATCTGCCCTTTGCAAATCAGTAGGGATGAAGGTGAGATTGATTTTCATTTTGTCTACACACTCCCTAATACATCTATATGCTTAGTCCTAGAATGATGGACTGGATTCTGTGCTATAGAAATAACAATAGTACTATCACAAAATATAGTTGAATTATTTAAGTTGTATTCATAGTCTAGTAGCTGATTCTGTATCCATAACATTTGAGAACAACAAACGCCAGCTGCTATGTACTCAGCTTCTGCAATTGATGTAGACATAGATGTTTGCTTTTTACAAAACCAAGAGACAAGCCTAGCACCCAGGAACTGGCATGTTCCATAGGTACTTTTCCTGTTTACTCTAAATCCATTAAAGTCAACATCTGAGTATCCAGTCAACTCCAATTCTGACTCAGCAGGATACCAGAGTCCTAGATTTGGGCAACTCTTTATATATCTCAAAATCCATTTTAATAAAATAAGGTGAGATTCTTTAGGGTACACCTGGGAACCTAGCACAAAGACATGTGGCAAACATTATATCTGGCCTACTTGCTGTTAGATATAACAGGGACCCAATAATGGCCCTATATAATTTCTGATCAACAGGTTTCCCATGCTCATCAGAATCAATCACAACATTGGCAGCCATGGGTATTTTCTTAGCTGAGGTACTATCCATCCCAAACCTTTTGATCAGCTCATTAACATACTTGGATTGGGATAGGAAATGCCATCAGGTGCCTGCTTGACTTGGAGTCCAAGGAAGTAGGAGAGCTCACCCATACTACTCATCTCAAACTTTGAATACATAAGGTTGGAAAACCTCTTGCATAGTTTGGGATCTGTAGAGCCAAATATTATGTCATCTACATATATTTGTACTAACAATATTTTATCATGATGATGTTTAACAAATAAAGTCCTATCTACTATGCCTCTAGAGAATCTATGTTCGAACAAGAAGCTAGCTAGAGTCTCATACAAAGCTCTTGGATCTTGTTTAAGACCATAAAGAGCTTTATACAACCTATAAACAAAAGAAGGTTGAGTTGGAGAGATGAAACCTGGTGGTTGTTCAACATAGACTTCTTCTTTCAGTTCTCCATTCAGAAAAGCACTTTTAACATCCATTTGATAGACTTTAAATTTTTGAGAGGCAGCATAGGCCAAAAAGATCTTGATTGCCTCTAACCTTGCTACTGGAGCAAAGGTTTGATCATAATCAATGCCTTCTTCCTGCCTATACCCTTGAGCAACAAGCCTATCTTTGTTCCTTATGATTGCTCCTTGTGCATCCATCTTATTTTTGAACACCCATTTTGTTCCAATTACTAGGTAGTTCTCTGGTCTTGGGACCAGTTCCCAAACTCTACACCTCTCAAATTGATTGAGTTCCTCTTGCATTGCAAGGATCCAATGGGGATCTTGCTCTACATCTTGAATGGATTGAGGTTCAACTTGAGAAATGAAACAGGCATGCATCAAATCATGGTGGAGCTGATGTCTAGTCTGCATACCTGCTAATATGTCTCCAATCACTTGAGATATAGGATGATCTCTAAGTATGACTAAATCAACAGGAGGAGTTGGTTGCTCAACAGCTGGTGGAGCTAATTCCTCTTGTGGAATTATTTCAGCTGCTGGGATACTATCAGTTGGCTCACTGATATCTTCATCACTGCCTTTAGCTATTTGTGGATATGATGGTGTAACAACCTTAGGAGAGAGTGTCACAGCATCCAAATTCTCACACAAAGTAGATACCTGCAAGTTTTGACTGGTAGAAGTATTCTTCTCCTTATAAAACATGTTAGTTTCATCAAAGGATACATGTACAGACTCTTTTATTTTCAAAGTAGATTTATTATAGACCCTATAAGCCTTGCTTACTTCAGAATATCCTAGAAAAATTCTCATTTCAGACTTGGCTTCAAACATTCTAGTGTATTTTCTGTTATTAATATGAATGTAATAGACACAACCAAATACTCTAAAATAGTCTACTTTAGGTTTCTTCCCTTTGAGTAGCTCATAGGGGGTCTTAGCCTTCAGCTTATGTATTAAACTTCTATTCAGGACATGGTTAGCTGTGCTCACTGCCACTACCCAAAAGGAAAGGGGCAAGTATGCATCAGCAAGTAATATACCTGCAGCTTCAATCACGGTTCTATTTTTCCTTTCAGCTACCCCATTTTTTTGAGGAGTTCTAGGAGCAGAAAAACATTGGCTGATACCTTCCATCTCAAAAAATTCTTGCATAAGAAGAGACTCAAACTCAGTACCATGATTTGTTCTGATCAATACAACTTGAGTAGAGAACTCACTCTGTATGCATTTGAGAAAATCTGTAAGAACCTTGAAGTTATCTGACTTATTTTTCAAGAAGAACACCAAAGTGAACCTGGAGAAGTCATCTACAATAACTAAGGTGTAAGAATTCCCTCCTAGACTTTGTACAATAATGGGTCCAAAAATATCCATGTGAAGCAAATACAAAATCTTAGGTAAGTCACTCTTATTAATGGATTTGAAACTATTTTTAGTTTGCTTTCCTAGTTGACAAGCCCTGCACAGGCTTTCCTTCTTATAGGGGTAAGAAGGCAATCCTCTTACAAGGTTGTCCTTAGATAGACTAGCAATGTATTTTAGATTTACATGTCCTAGTCTCCTATGCCATAATTCATTTAGATTACAAGATTGGTTAAATAAACAAATTTCATTTATGGATGAATTGAAGTTAATAATATAAATGTTACATACTCTAGGACCAGATAAAACTACTATGCTGTCAACTGAAGAAATAATGCAAGAGGACTGAATAAAAGTTACCTGAAATCCATCATCACAAAGTTGACTAGTGGAGATCAAGTTATGCTTCAATCCACTTACATATGCAACCTTCCTTAATGTGACAGCACCTATTCTGATTTCTCCATAGCCTTCAGTCTGGCCAAAGTTGTAGTAACCAAAATTAACCTTAGGTCCTAGCTTTGACTTATAGTTGAATAAGTTATCCTTCCATCCTATCATGTGCTTTGAGCACCCACTGTCTAGATACCATTGCTGGTTGTATGGTGGATAGTTCTTCACCTGTAATTGTTGGGTATTGTATCCACAATAATCCAGATTTGCATGAAGTCACACTTGAACTAAGATGAATTAAGTTGTATTTAATATCATTGTTTAGTTGTGTGTTTGAAGACAATCATTGCTAAGTGGAGACCAATGTCAATCTACAGTGGGTCATGAACACATGACCATACATTGTAATCCCTCACTGTGTGATCCAAGGTGTTGACTCATGTATAGCCTCTCTATTGGGACACACTTCAAATTCAAGCACTTGGACCATGGAATGAAGATTGGATTATTGATGAGAAAAAAGTTTCTAAGTTCAATTTTTTTTATAAGTCCACTTCTCGAGAAGTCTGGTATAGTTCTCGAGAAGTAGAGTTAGCAGACTCGAGAAGTTCACTTAGTTCTCGAGAAGCCTAGACTAGTTCTCGAGTAACATCATTAAAGTTCTCAAGAAGCTTAGCCTAGTTCTCGAGAAGTCACTTCTTATATTTCTCGAGTAGCCAGAGACAGCCGTGAAAATTTTCTAAGTCCATCTCTCGAGAAGCTGGTTGTAGTTCTCGAGAACTTAGCTTTTAGTTCTCGAGAAGTTAGATTAGTTCTCGAGTAATGTTATTTTAATTCTCAAGAAGCATAATTTAGTTCTTGACTTGACTCAATGCTTATTTCTCGAGAACTAACTTCAGTCCAGAAAGTATAGCTCTCGAGAAATCAACCTTGTTCTCGAGAACTTATTCATACTTCTCTAGAACATCAGTTCATTTTTCAAAAAATTTACTTAAGTCCAGATCGACGGGATTTTCAAATGACTTGACGTGATTGGTCCACGTGTTTTCATTAATGTCAATTCTAACCGTTAGGGGAAATCCTATATAATGTATTTTCATCAAGACTAACCCTAAGCGGTGAACCGTACACTTTCTAAATTTCTAATCGGTCGTCTCTCTCCAAGAACGAATTTACAGAAGCCGTCGCCGTCGCTCAGGTTGAAGATCGACTCAATTGTTTTCGATTAAGAACGACTTGCTGTTCAAGGAATCTTCATCTTCTACTTGATCGAGTAGGTCAAAGTTTTCTCAGATCAGATCTACCAAGTCTTCTTCAATAAATTCTGAAAAAGCCGCAAAGTTTAGAAGAAGACCTAGAGATAAATTTTTCCAGATTTGAGACAAATCTCTGTTTGTATTTCATATCTCTTTGTAATTTTGTAGGAGATTATTCTCCAAGTGTAGGAGCGTTGTTCTCTGAGTTGTAGGAAGATTTCATCTTCTGAGAGTAGATCCCTTTGGATCAAGATTGTAGGAACTTGGTTTCGAGACGTAGGATTGGTTTTCAATCCGAGATAGTGGAGTAGCCGAGTCTAGTGATTTACTAGATCGGTGAGGGAATGTGGACGTACCCAAGGTTGGGGAACCACTATAAATCTTCTTGTCATCTGTGATTGCTTGATTATTTTTGTGCAAGTTCGTTAAATTTTTTATTCCGCAAATAGATGCACAATTAACCTATTCACCCCCCTCTAGGTGATTTAGGTAGACAACTTAACACTTTCAATTGGTATCAGAGGGAGGTTGGTCGTTAACAATTTAACACCTTAATCAATTTCCTCTCTAAGTTGTCTCTTGAGAATTTTCAAGCAATGGACAAGGCTAAAGATTTTTCCAAGCTTCCCCTGTGCACAAAGAATAATTTTCCCATGTGGAAAGAGAGAATTAAATTTTTCAAGGAAGCTGTGGATCCCCGGATCTTCATGATTATTGAAGAAGGTCCCCACATTCCTATGACCATCTTAACTATAGATCCAACAAAGAAATTCCCAAAGAAGCTGATGGATCTAGATAAAGACGAGATTGCACTTGTCTCCTTGGATAAGAAAGCTAAAAATATAATTGCAAGTGTAGTCGATGAATCTATGTTACAAAACCTAATCCACTGCCAGTCTGCTAAGAAGATGTGGCAATCCCTCATCACCTTGATGGAAGGTACAGAAGAAGTAAGGGATGACAGAAGATCCCTTTTGAATCAGAAATATGAAGCCTTCCGACAAGGGAACAAAGATACCATTGCAGATACCTTTGAGAACTTTTTCAAGATAGTTAATGGCCTCAGAGTATATGGCTGAGTCTTTACCAATGGAGAACTAAATGACAAGTTCCTAAGATCCTTAACCAAGGAATGGGACAATAAGGTATGTTCCATCAGGGAATTTGGAAAGCTAGCTGAGAGAGATCCTCAGATTCTCTTCGGGAAGCTGATGTCATATGAGCTTCAACTCAACACAAGGAAAGCTAAAGAAGAGAAGAGCAGGTCTGCATCCAAAGAAAAGTCTATTGCTCTAAAGGCAGACACCTCTAGGAAGTCCAAGGCTACCTCTCAAGTCCAAGCACAAGAAGTTAGCGAAGAAGAAAACTCTGAGCCAAGTACCTCGGGATCAAAGCTATCTGAAGGAGAGTTCTCCTTACTCTCACGGCAGTTCAAGAAATTCTTGAACAAGAAAAAGCAATGGAAGGGAAAGGATGCCTCTCACAGAAGATCATGACATGACGGTGATCGACACAGAAAAGGCTCAAGCAGCCACGAGAGGTATGGTTCTAAACAGAACAAACATATTTCGACTGACATAGTTTTCTACTGTTGTAACAAGCCAGGTCACGTCATAGCTGACTACCCCCACAAGAAGAAGGAGGGTGGTACGATAGAAGAAAAGAAGTCCTCGTACAACAAGAAGAGGACAAAGAAGAGCCGAATAGCCAAGAAGGGCAAGACTCTTAGTGACTCTGACTCATCTGAGTCAAGTGAAGAGGAGGAAGCCTACTTTGGGCTTATGGCTCAATCAGATGATGAACAAGAGCCCCAATTCACTGGGGAGGTAAAATCTCACACCCCTCTTTTAGAATCTGAAGTTTTTGAGCATGATCATGAGGACAGCTCCTCTGACGATGAGTCTGAACTCATGGCCCAGTATAAGGAGTTGATCATGGCTTACGATAAATGTCAAAAGGTCGTGAAAACTTAGGTAAAAGAGATTAAGTCTCTAAAGTCCATAGAAAGCTCTCTGAGAGAGGAATTCGTTAAGATGGACTCACTCAGAGAAGACTTAGATACTGTTGTTGATGATTTCAACAAGGCTATCAAGCACGTTAATCTGAAGGATGAAATCATCAAGGGGTTGGAAGAATTACTAGAAGCCGAAAAGAAACTTGTTGAAGGTTTCCCCAAGCCCAAGGTAGTTCTTCCTCTTATTGTTGAGTTCTCTGTTCAGGCCAAGGGTGCTGGGCTATGCCATGTAGAAGCTCCTAGTAAATCTTCTAGGAGGAATAAGGCTCGGAGAAGAAATAAGGCTGCCAAGAAGGCCTTGGCCAAAGCAAAGGGGAAAGCCCCTCAAGATCAGACTGTCTTTAAGAAAGTCATATTTCCAATTAATAAGTTTGATCTTGACTCATCGTACGACCACTTGACTCGGCCTACTTATATAGAGCCAAAGTCTCGTTACTAAGGATGGACTCGCCCCAGAAACTTTGGTGAGAGTGTCTTTAAGGCACCTTATGAAGAAGTCATTCTTCAGGACTATGACCCTTATGATCATGGTCATAACTTCAAGAAAGCATCAAAAGTAAAAAACCATTGTAGAAAAGCCTGTGATGGACAAAAAATCATGGGATTGCCATCATCATGAAGCTTCTTCCTCCAAGAATGCTACCCATGCTAGACTAGTATCCCAGAAGGTCAAGCAGTAGTACCTAAGGTAAATATACAATAAGTTCGACTGTTGGTGCTGTGGCAAAATTGGTCATTTTACCATCGATTGTTGGTTTAATCCAAGAAATGTTGCAACTCCTCAAGTTGGCAACATTAGAATGACCACTCATGATGTTAATCCTCGTAGGGGGAGTGTTCTAACATGAGACCAAGGACCCAAACATGTTTGGGTTCCTAAGGCAAACTGATTATGATTGCAGGGATGTCCAAAGGCCACCAAAACACTAATCTAGTATTTGGACAGTGGATGCTCTTGGCACATGACCGGGACAAGAAGCCTACTTCAAAATTATTCTCTAGTATTGAACAGACCAAAGGTCATCTTTGGGGGTTCAGACCGAGGGATAACTAAAGGCTACAGTATGATCACTAACGGTAGTGTATCCTTTTCGGATGTAGCTTATGTTGAGGGATTGCAACACAATCTTATAAGCATAAGACAACTATGTGACAAATGATACATAGTTAAATTCTACGCTAACAAGTGTCTGATAAAGTCTGTTGACAACATGGAAATGATTCTATCTGGCACTCGAAGCAGGAATATATTTTGTTTAAATTTCATTTATATAGATTCTTCTACACCACTGTGTCTTTTGGCAAAATATAGTGTGTCTCTTTGTGACCAATGACACAAGAGGTTAGCACATATTAATTTTAAAACTATTAATAAATTATTCTCCCTGAACTTAGTTCGTGATGCCCCGAATGTCAAGTACATCAAAGATAGACCTTGTCATGCATGCGTAAAAGGCCAGCAAACAAGGGCTATCTTTAAAAGCATTATTGACCAAAATTCAAGTAGATGTCTCCATCTACTTCATATGGACTTGTTCGGTCCACTACAAATTAGAAGCTTGGGAGGTAAGGAATATACATTGGTTATTGTTGATGACTACTCGCGCTTTGCGTGGGTATTCTTTCTGAAACACAAGTCATATACCTTCAACATCTTTACTAATTTTGTCAGGCAGGTCCAGAATGAATACAATTGTCCCGTAGTCAAAATCAGAAGTGACAATGGAATAGAGTTCAAGTCTGGGGCCATGACAGAATTCTGTGAAAGCCTAGGTATCTTTCATGAATTTTCATCTCCTCAAACTCCACAGTAAAATGGAGTAGCTGAGAGAAGGAAAAGAACACTCATAGAGGCCTGCAGAACTATGTTGAGTGATGCTTCACTACCAGAGTACTTCTGGGCTGAAGCCGTCAATACTGCATGCCACGTGCAAAATTGTGCAATTATCAATAAGAATCATGATAAGACACCTTACGAACTTCTAAAAGACAGGAAACCAACTTTTTCATATTTTAGAATTTTTGGCTGTAAATGCTTCGTGCTTAACAATGGTAAGTATCATACTACCAAGTTTCGTGAGGAATCCATACATGTTGTATTTTTCATAGCAGGGCATACAGAATTTTCAATAGAAAAACTCTGGTTATAGAGGAATCCATACATATTGTATTTGATGAGACGAGCTTGCTGCAAAGCAAATCGTCTAGTGTGCTTGTTGAAGATGCAGGTACAAGGCTGAAAGAAATCAGCTTGGATGAACCGACTGAAGGGGAAAAAAGAAAAGTTCATCAAGATCACTACTCCAACCCCCATTGAAGAGGTAGACGATCAAGATGAAGAAACCATCCAAGTTGATGAAGTCACTCCAGTGGCTGAAGTAGTTCAAGATGCTAGGAACCTAGAGCTCAGACATCTGAAGGATCATACATTGGACCAGATCATTGGAGATCCCCGGGATGGTGTCAGAACTCGTCGAGGTACGACTAATGAGAATTTATATTTAAGTTTTCTCTCACAGGTTGAACCAAAGAAGTTTGAGGAAGCAAACTCAGACGCATCATGGATCTTAGCCATGGAAGAAGAACTGAACAAGTTCAAGCGCTGCAAAGTTTGGAAGCTAGTTCCAAGACCCAAAGGTAAGAATATCAGCGGGACGAAGTGAGTCTACAGGAACAACTTGGACGAGGATGGGACAATCATAAAGAATAAGGCCACACTCGTCGCCAAAGGATACCGTCAAGAAGAAGGAATCGACTTCGACCAAACATATGCTCCAGTGGCAAGGCTGGAGGCCATCAGACTGTTCTTGACTTATGCTGCACTGAAGGGCTTCACTGTCTATCAAATGGACGTGAAATCCGCCTTCCTTAATGGTGAAATAAAGGAAGAAGTGTACGTAGAATAGCCCCCAGGTTTTGTTGATCTTAATTTTCCTGACTATGTTTATTTATTATCGAAACTGCTGTACAGTTTGAAACAAGCTCCTCGAGCTTGGTACAAAACAATATCTAGCTTTCTCCTCGAGAACAAGTTCACAAGGGGAAAGATAGATAAGACATTATTTCTTAGAGAAATTAAAGGCAAGATTTTTCTAGTGCAAATCTTTGTCGACGACATTATTTTTGGTTCTACAGACGACAACCTCTGCAAAAAGTTTTCTAAACTGATGCAAGGGAATTTTGAAATGAGTAGTATGGGAGAGCTGAAGTATTTTTTAGGACTTCAGGTGAAACAATCTGAAGATGGAATTTTCATCTCACAGACGAAGTTCACCAAGGAGTTGATTAAGAAATTCGGAATGGAGAGTGCAACCTCTATGAGGACTCCAATGGCCTCAGCTATGTCTCTGGACAAGGATGAGAAAGGGAAACCTTTTGATGAAACCAAGTACAGAAGCATAGTTGGATCCTTTATCTACCTTACTGCTAGTAGACTAGACATAATGTTCTCTACATGTGTCTGTGCTAGATTCCAAGTGAACTGTAAGGAATCTCACTATGCTGCTGCAAAGCAGATCTTGAGATACCTTAAAGGTACACCGAATCTTGGCTTATGGTACCCGAGAAGTAATGACAACGAATTAATTGGTTTTTCATATACAGACTTTGCAGGTAGCAAAGATGACAGAAAAAGCACTTCCGGGACGTGTCAGTTCCATGGAAGAAGGCTTATCTCATGGAGCAGCAAAAAGCAAAATTGTGTCGCAATCTCAACGGCCGAGTCAGAATATATTTTTGCCGGCAGTTGTTGTGCACAATTGCTTTGGCTAAAGAACCAGCTAGAAGATTATAACTTGAAGGTTAAAGACATTCTTTTGTTTTGCGACTCCTCTAGTGCAATAGCAATTTCAAAAAACCTAGTCTCGCATAGCCGGACAAAGCACATCGAGCTCAGATATCACTTCATCCGGGAGCATGTGGAGCAAGGGGATGTTGATCTGCAGTACGTGCCAATAGATCGACAAGTTGCAGATATTTTCACAAAGCCGCTGGACGAGGCCAAGTTCAATTTCTTCAAAACTAAACTTGGGATGTTGAACAGAGAAGGATGGACCAAAAGAGATCATCTCAAAGCTCAGGAATCGAGGATAGTACAAAAAGGTCAGAAATTTCTCAAGTGGAAGGCAGTTCTCGAGAAATACAGTTACTTCTCGAAAAGTACATAACTAGTTCTCGAAAACTTAAGTCCACTTCTCGAGAACTAAAGATTTGTCTCTCGAGAAGTACAATAAGTTCTCGAAAACAAGAAATATACTTCTCGAGAACTATAACCATGTCTCTCGAGAACTAACCCTACCTCTTGAGAAATGCCCCGTCTATTTTCGATTTCTGTTCATTTCTTCTATTTCGAAAACCGATCGATTTCTGCTTAATCCAAGAGTTATTTTAGATTAATTAGACACCTAATCAACATTACTAGGGTTATATATATATAACTTTAGAAATCTCAAATAAACTGACATTTCAAAATCCATTCTCTCGAAAACTCTTCGCCTTTTGTAGACCATAGCTTCGACACCGCCGCTTTCTCACGCTCCGTCCATCGCCGTCGTCAGTCTCAATGGCACAGTAGTTCAGAATCGGAGTTGGCAGTGAACTTGTGGTCGCCGGGATTGCAGAAATTTCAGACGATTTCAAGAATTTGCTTCTTCTGCTAGAAACCGGAGGTTTGAACTTTGTTCTTTCAAAACCTTATAAGATTCTGTTTCCAGAAGTAGAAGAGTTCTATAAAAATGCCAAGATAAGGAGGAATAGCACTGTACTGAAATCCAAGGTCATGGGAGTTAAGATTAAGTTAAGCCCGACCATAGTGTCCAGACTTCTAAGATTGCCTATTATGGATGATGAGGATGAACTGACAGAAGATGACAATATCAGAACCTTTTATTTCAGTGGAGTTCCAGTGGACATTACCTCTCTAAGGAGAACTGCTCTGAATGATGTTAGCAAACTTCTAGTGGATATAGTTGGGAAAATTCTTTGGTGCAGGACAGGGTCTATAGGTTTCATAACCAATGACCTATTCAATGTCATGACAGCCATGGTTTGTAGGAAGACATTTCCATATGGTATGATTATTTTTGACATGATCAGGGATAACATTAAAGAACCAAAGTTTTCTAGGATAATCTCCTTGATGTTGCATGATATTGATCCAGTGGTCTTCAAGACTTCAAAAGGTACACCAATTCATCACTTAAAGAAGATCTCCTTAGCTTCCATTCAAAGGTGGGAGTTAAAACTAAAGAATCCAAAGCAGATAGCTAAAGAGCTTGCAGCCCCTACTTCAAAGGTCAGGACCCCATCTCCCTCCTCTCATGAAGTTGTTGAACCATCTGGTGCAGCAACTGAGGGGAGCCTGCTTCCTCTATTCCAGTTGACAGAATTCCTTCTCCTCCTCTAGCTAGATCTCCAGTTAGAAGTCTAGTGAGAAGTCCAGTCAGAAGTCCAGTTAGGAGTCCTATCAGATCTTCAGTTAGGTCCCCAGTGGCAGACTTACCAGATGAGACATTGTCAGATGAGCAAGCTCAGAAAACCCTCAACTCTAGTACTACAGCAGATATAAAAAACATGATAAAAGAGCTCACCTCTGATTAACCTCTTCCTCCCCTCCACACAGAAACTATTGAATAACTTTCAAAGGATCCATCTCCAGCTCCTTCTCCATCTCCAGTACCTTCTCCCAAAGCAACTCCTTCTCCTTCTCCAAGAAAAGACTCACCTCAACCAGATACCATCCTTCTATCAAAAGAGGATGAGCCAAAACCTGAGGCAGTTGAAACTCCTCTAAGAAGACTTGATTTCTCTATTCCTACCTTCCTTGATGAAGAAGGAGATATAGTCATTCATACTACCAGTGCTAAAAGCTCTATAGTTGTTGAAGAAATCCCTCCATGGGAAGTCCCTCCTTTACCTCATATTGCTACTCCTGTTGTTCCTGCTGCTACTGCCCTTGCAAGTTCTGATATACTAAGTAAGATTGAAGTTATGTTGGCTGAGCAAATGAAATATTTTGATGAATCCCTCAAAGTAGTCCAAGACAAAGTCACTGCTCTAGAGAAAGAGATGAGCAGAGGATTTGCAGAAATTCAGCACAATACTGAATCTCACAAAGAGCTGTTTCAGATTGGTGGTAAATCTATAGACCACACTATCACTAGTGTTGGTAAGTTCATGGATCAAACAGTAACTCTTGCTAACAATCAAATCTTTTTGGAGAAGAAAGCCAAGGAAAACCTTATGAAAATCTGTGAAGAGGTTGGTACCTTCAATGAGGATGTTATAGCTACACTATCTGTAGAATTCAGAAAGGGGGAGAGCTTGGTGAAAGAACATGTGGACAAGCTTGTGGACAAGTTTACTGCTGCTGCAAACACAGTTTGGTCTGACAAGATGACTGAAATTAATAAGAATGTTTTAGAACAAATACAGTCTGTGAAATTCCATAACTATGACACTGCAGTTTGGATGCATAACCAAATATTCCCTGAATTTCAGGTTCATCCTAATGTCATTCCTCATTACCTGAACCCTCTTGCTGAAGGTCAGTCAGTCAGATGCCTGCTCAGATGCAACCTCAGATGCCATGCTTATCTCCAAGGCCATAAGATCAAAATCCTCCACCTACTTCCTATGATCAGGTTTGGGATGATGTGATTCCTCAAGATCTACCTGAAACAAACACTTCTAAGAAGAGGAAGTATGGGGATGGCCCCTATACAAGCAAAAGTATTCCTAAGCCAGACATAGAGAAAAGAAAAGCACAGGAAATTGCTGAAGTCTTGAGTACTACCTCTAAAGCTTTAATTCTTGATACTCTCAAATTAGTAATGGACTACAATGAAAATAAGAAATCTCCACTACAGCTCTTCTGAGTGAGAACTCTATGAGAAGTCCATGACTAAAAGGAGAATCTAAGACAGAGAGTATGGAAAGAACAATCATAAGGCTCCTCCAAAACCTCCAAGGTACTACCCAAAGCCTTTCAGCTACCAGAGAAGACAACAAGAAAAGTATGACAGGCAACATCAGAGCAAGGAATGACTTTCTATTAATAACTGTTTTTGAGATTATGGATGAAATGGATATTGATTGGAAATCTATAACATTATATATATATATATATAATTTCTGGTTTTGCTAATTCTGTGTTTGATTTTTCATTTCTTGCATTTGAATTTATTCTTCATATACAGTTCTTTCTTTATTGGTATAATTCACCTTAGTGTAGAGGGTTCTGACTTCTACAAATAGGGGGAGATTGTTGGGTATTGCATCCACAATAACCCAGATTTGCATGAAGTCACCCATGAACTAAGATGAATTAAGTTGTATTTAATATCTTTGTTTAGTTGTGTGTTTGCAGACCATCATTGCTAAGTGGAGACCAATGTCAATCTACAGTGGGTCATGAACTCAGGACCATACAGTATAATCCCTATCTGTGTGATCCAAGGTGTTGACTCATGTGTAGCCTCTCTATTGGGACACACTTCATATTAAAGCACTTGGACCATGGAATGAAGATTGGATTCTTGAAGAGAAAAAGATTTTAAGTTCAAATTTTTTTCTAAGTCCACTTCTCGAGAAGTCTGGTATAGTTCTCGAGAAGTAGAGTTAGCAGACTCGAGAAGTTCACTTTGTTCTTGAGAAGCCTAGACTAGTTCTCGAGTAACATCATTAAAGTTCTCGAGAAGCTTATCCTAGTTCTCGAGAAGTCACTTCTTATATTTCTCGAGTAGCCAGAGACAGCCGTGAAAATTTTCTAAGTCCATCTCTCGAGAAGCTGGTTATAGTTCTCGAGAACTTAGCTTTTAGTTCTCGAGAAATCAGCTTAGTTCTCGAGTAATGTTATTTTAATTCTCGAGAAGCCTAATTTTGTTCTTGACTTGACTCAATGCTTATTTCTTGAGTACTAACTTCAGTCCATAAAGTATAGCTCTCGAGAAATCAGCCTTGTTCTCGAGAACTTATTCATACTTCTCGAGAACAGCAGTTCATTTTTCAGAAAATTTACTTAAGTCCAGATCGACGGAATTTTCAAATGACTTGATGTGATTGGTACACGTGTCATCATTAATGTAAATTCTAACCATTAGGGGAAATCCTATATAATGTCTTTTCATCAAGACTAACCCTAAGCGGTGAACCGTACACTTTCTAAATTTTTGATCGGCCGTCTCTCTACAAGAATGAATTTACAGAAGCCGCCGCCGCCGCTCAGGTTGAAGATCGACTCAACTATTTTCGATCAAGAACGACTTGATGTTCAAGGAATCTTCATCTTCTCCTTGATCGAGTAGGTCAAAGTTTTCTCAGATCAAATCTACCAAGTCTTCTTCAACAAATTCTGAAAAATCCTCAAAGTTCAGATGAAGACCTAGAGATAAATTTTTCTAGATCTGAGACAAATCAATGTTTGTATTTCATATCTCTTTGTAATTTTGTAGGAGATTATTCTCCAAGTATAGGAGCGTTGTTCTTCGAGTTGTAGGAAGTTTTCATCTTCCGAGTGTAGATCCCTTTGGATCAAGAATGTAGGAACTTGGTTCCGAGACGTAGGATTTGTTTTCAATCTGAGATAGTGGAGTAGCTGAATCTAGTGATTTACTAGATCGGTGAGGGAAAGTGGACGTACCCAAGGTTGGGGAACCACTATAAATCTTCTTGTCGTATGTGATTGCTTGATTGTTTTTGTGCAAGTTCATTAGATTTTTTATTCCGCAAATAGACACAGATTCACCTATTCACCTCCCTCTAGGTGATTTAGGTAGACAACTTAACACTTTCGGCAATAATCAAAAGATATATTGTTCTTGACCCAGGTTATCTTGGGTCCTTTGTTTTCTTGATAAGAAAAACTTGAGATAACAGACATGGTTGGCTGAGATTTATAGCTTAGTGGATGGTATCTCCTAGGTGGAATTTCCCAAAGGGTGAAAGGATTAATTTTTTGTCTATTCTTATTAGGGTTTCTGTTATAGTTAAAGGTTTTATTAATTCTCACTGGCTTCGATGATTGGAAGTGAGATCGTCGATCTGAGTTCGACGACATGGGTTGAGATCGTTGATCTCTACTCAGAGAAGGATAATATTCATTCTCTGTGCCCTACATTCGTCGATCTCTGCTCGATGATCCATACAGAAGTCGTCGATCGTAGTAAGACGATTGATTATAGTAGACATTTTCGTTCAAAGATCGTCGACCTGGGTTCGATGATTTTTTCACATTTCGTCGATTTGAGTTCGACGAAAACTGCTGAACATTGTTTTTGTTTTGATTTTGTCTGTTTCTATTGGTTTGTTCTTATTTGCAGTTGAGGGTTTCTCATAGATTAGTTCTTTACCTTTTTTATAGATGAATTTTATTGGGGTCCTTAGTGCATTTTTCTGGACCTGTGGGGGTTGGCTTGATGAAGCACCCAAGCCCAGTTTGTCAGTGAGTCTGGCATTAACAGTGCTTGTAATGTACATCAGCTTGAGGCTTCTCCCATTAAGAGATTCTTCAAGTTGCCTTGCCTCAGCTAGCTCAGTTTTCAGTTTAATTATCTGTTCATTTGCAAGAGTAATTTCATCTTTTAATTTATGATTTTCTGCAACTAAACTACTTTGATCATTCAATTGCTCTCTAAGGGTTTTAATCTCTTTTTCTGAACTAATTAGTTCCATGCACATAGTTTTGAATTCATGTAAAAAATCTTCAGAATTAAATTCAAAAGAAGAGAGTACCTGATCCACTTCTAAAAGTGGTTGTTCATCATCTGATGAATCTTCTCCTGAATGAGTGCTGGAAGCATCAATTGCCATTAGACAAACTTCCTTTGCCTTTACTTCCTCCTCATCTTCATCACTGGAGCTAGAAAATGAGGAATTCTCTTCAGTATCACTCCAGGCTTCTGCTACAAAGCCTTTCTCTTTCCTCTTATGCTTGCTTGAGGAAGGCTTACTGTATTTCTGTCATCTGGAGTCCTTGTACTTTCTTTTATCCTTCTTTTGTGTTGGATCCCTAGTTGGATTTGGGCTAGGTTCACTAAGTTAGGATATGACCCAACATGTATATCCAGGGTCATGGTTGTGTCCTAGAGTCTAGGTCTAGTCCTTAGAGTCAACAATTCCAGGGACCAGCCTCCAACACTGCTAGAGACTCAAGACTTAGAGAAAATTCAAGACTTAGAAAAAGAGCTCTATGTTCGTTGATCTCAGGTCGACGAAAGTTGTTCTCAGCTCGACGAACTCAGTGACAATTCTCTGAGCTGAGCTCGACGAACTTGGTTCTCAGCTCGACGAACTCTGGACAAAGTGACAATACTTCTAAGTCAAACTTCGGTCGACAAACTAAGAACATCAGCTAGAGAACTATGTTCTCTGATCTTAGATCGACTAATTCTTGATCAGATGTTTCAACACTCAACACCAGAGAACATCAAACTCAATGCCAGATTGATGATTCAACACTCAACGCCAGAGAACATCAAACTCAACACCAAAATGATGTTTCAACACTCAACACCAGAGAACATCACACTCAATGCAAAAATGATGTTTCAACACTCAGCACCAGAAAACAGTTTAAGTCCAGAATCAAAACTCAGGTCGACGATCTTGGACCTACGCTAGACGAACTCAGTTCTTAGGTCTCAGGTCGACGATCTTGGACCTCAGATTGATGAACTTGGTGCACAGAATAGGAAAGTTGTCAAGCAGCAGTCAGCCATTCAGAGGTCGACGAACTTGGACCTCAGCTCGACGAACTATGGACTCAGGTTGACGAATCCAGACTTGGGTGTCTCTTTCTTTTGTTCCTATTATATTGCAATGATTCCTGAGTAATTAATGCTCTAATATTCTTTGAATATTACCGTTAGACAAGAGAATTAATTATGGTCTTCGTCAGGATTATTTCCTGCCATTTTCCAAAGGGTCAGTTGGGGAAAGTAATCAATGCAAATTTTCCAAAGCTGTTTGTATTGATTACAGAAACAATTTCAAAATTCAAATGGACTTTGATATCGAAAATATAAAAAGATAGATTTTTCTTCTTCCAGTACGAGATAGCAGACGACATACAACTGATAATGATACACAAAAAACCAGACAGGAAGAGTAAAACACCATCGTCTCGCAATAAGGATTCTCTCTGCTCTTGCTCTTTCTTGACAACAAAGCATTAGAATGAAGGAACTGCTAGACTAGAAGAAGAATAGCTTTCAGAAGAAGAAGAAGAACCATTTAAATCAAGATTCTTATTCTTTTGTCATCCTCTAAGTAACTTTCAAAGGACAACAACTACTGCATCTGTCAAAGAGTTCCTAAAGTTCTTCTGGTTGAAGTTGAAAGCTTGAAGGCCTATCACCCTGAAGCAAAGTTCCTTTCACCCTGAATAAATTCAGTATTTCAGGGGGAGCTTTTGCCACCATCAAATCTACAGAGTCTTCTCAGTTGAATACTTGAGAAAGAGAAGACATCATCACTCTCTCACCCCCTCTATAAAAAGGGTTCTCTACTCCCTTCAAAAGTGATTCCTAGTTGCAAGTCTCCTAACCAAAAGACTTGAGGTTTGGTTTTTGAGCACCTTACCAAAAGCTCATTGGTGTCAGTCACCTGAACAAAAACCTGAGTGGATTCCTACTAGGGTGGTAGAAGAGTGGATGTACCCAGGTTGGGGAACCACTATAAAATTCTTGTGTTGTCTGGTTGCCTTTTTCTTTTGTTCTTGCTGTGGCTGTGATAGTTAGGATTCTCTGATTTTTATTAGTTTAATCTACTGTGCTGTAATATAGCATCTGAGTTTAGAAACAAGTTATACTATTCAGCAAAATATTTTAATTACTCACAAATACTCTATTCACCCCCCCCCACCACCACCTCTACAGTATATTAGATCTAACCCTCACTTTCAATTGGTATCAGAGGGGAGTTCTTTTGGTTGTATAAGTTAACCCTTGAACCAAAGATCCTAAGTTAGATCTCTTTATATTTCTAGTAGATTCACATAGACAGCATGGCCCAGAACAAAGATTATGCAAGCACCAGACCTCCAATGTGTAACCTGAACAAGTTTTCCATCTAGAAAGCCTCCATTGATGAAGATATCTACAATTCAATTTTGACAGGTCCCCCTGCAATACTTACAATAGCAGTATCATCCAGCACTAATGCAGTTCCACCACCTGAGTGGACTGAGGCTCAGAAGAAGGCCAAAATTGCTGATGCCAAGACAATGAACATATTGGCTCAAACAATGTCAGATGACATTTTACAGAAGGTGGTTGAATGCACATCAGCCATGGGATTCCCTGAATCAAATGGTGGCTGGATCTGCTGATGAGAGAAAATACAGAAGATCAAATCTCATATCCCAATATGAGAACTTAAAGAAGGAGGAAGCTGAAATAGTAGTTGATATGTACAATAGGTTAAGATCAATCATCAATGAGCTAAAGACCTTAGACAAGGACATCACCCTCACAGAGATGAATGATAAAATCCTCATGTGCTTCCCAAGCTCATGGGATTCAAGGATCTGGCCTATTAAGGAGGCCAGGAGCCTAAATGAGATTTCCACTGAATCTCTTTTAGGAAAGTTAAAGTCCTATGAACAGTTGATCAAGTCCAGGGAAGCAGCTGAGCAAAGAACACCTCCACCAACAAGGAAGGAGCACAGCCTTGCATTCAAGGCTGCTGAGGAGACTGAGACTCCATCTATAAATGAAGATCTGATAAGATTGCTTGCCAAAAGTATCTAAAAGATGGCATGGAAGGATTTCAGAAGGAAGTCATCCAGGAAGGATGATAAGCCCAGGTATGATAAAACCCCTACTAAAGAGGTGGTATGTTTTGGCTGCAGGAAACCTGGACATTTCCTTTCAGAATGTCTAGAGAATCAGAAGAAGGAGAACAAAAGAGAGAAGGACTCCAGGAGCAAGCATTACAGCAGGCCTTCTTCCAGCAAATATAAGAAGAAGGATAAAGGCTTTGTAGCTGAAAGCTGGAGTAAAACAGAAGATTAATCTTCATCTTCACATTCCAGTGAAGAAGAAGAGGAGGCAAAGGCAAAGGAAGTTTGCCTCATGGCAATTGATGCCAACAGTAGCAGATCAGATACAGATGAATATGATAATGAAGAAAGTTTGTCTGCTGAAGATCAGGTATTAGCCTCTTATGATTTTGAATCTGATGAATTTAAATTTGAATTTAAAAATTTATGCTTAGATTTGATAAGCTCTGAGAAGAAAATCAAACTTATCAGAGAAAAATTAAAAGATCAAGATGAAATCATTTCTGAAAATCCTAGCCTATCTAATGAACTAAGTCTACAAATGAACAAATCATCTTTTTGAAATCTGAACTTCGTAAAGCTAAGATACTTGAAGAAACATTAAATGGAAGAAGTTTAAGACTGTTAGATATAACCAGTACATTAAATACTAGAACTAATAACTGTAGATTAGGGTTAGGAGCTTCATCTAGTGAACCAATACTAATTCAAAAGAACCATCTTTCTAAACCTGTAAATTTTGTTTCTGATAAAGGAAAGAAAAACACTGAACAAGTCAATAAGGTTAATGAAGTCCTTAAACAAATTGAAACTAAGAACAAACTTAAAAAATAGAAGAACGATAAAAGTAACAATGTTCAGCAGTTATTGTCGAACTCAGATCGACGATACATGAACAGATCGTCGACCTCAGAACGATGATCTCTGAACGCAAACTTCAGTAATAATCAATCTTTGATCAACAATCGACGATATCTATATGGTTTGTCGACCAGAGATCGATGATTTTGGTGCCCCAAGAATGAATACCTTCATTCTTCGAGCAGAGATCGACGATCTCATCCAACATCGTCGAGCTCAGGTCGATGATCCAACCAGAAATCTTCGATCCCAGATCCTAACATCAGAAACCTAAATTCTAAAAGTAATATTAATCCTTTTAGTCAATGTATAATACCACCAAGAAGATATCATCCTAAAGGTTACAAAAATCAACCTGAATGCTCTTATATTTCCAGTTGCAGTTATGTAAATCAACCAGGACCCAAGGTTTCTTGGGTCAAGAACAACTAACTGTTTTGTCTGTAGATGAAGAGCTGTCCAGCTGTAAATCAAGTATGGTACCTGGACAGTGGTTGCTCCAAGCATATGACTTGGAACAAGGAAAGTATACTCAACTATAAGTCCAAGCTTGGACCAAAGGTAATCTTTGGAGGCTCAAAGTGTGGGCAATCTGAAGGCTATGTAAAAATAAGGATTGGAGCAGTCACATTCAACAAGGTAACCTATGTAAGAGGACTCAAGCATAACCTCATCTCCATAAGTCAATTATGTGATGAAGGTTATCAGGTACACTTCAACTCAACTGTCTGTATTATTTCTAATAAAGAAAAACAAACTTTTTTAATGAGGAATAGACAAGGAAACATATATATAGTTAATTTTCTATCTGCCAATTCAGATATCTGCTTACTTAACATTATAAGTAATCAGAATGATTTATGGCATAAAAGACTAGGGCATGTTAATATGAAAAACATTGCTGGGCTATCTAAAGACAACCTTGTGAGAGGTTTATCTTCTGGCCCCTACAAGAAGGAAGGCCTCTGCAGGGCTTGTCAACTAGGCAAGCAAACTAAATCTAGTTTTAAATCAGTAAATAAAAGTGATTCACCTAGGATATTGTACTTGCTACACATGGATCTCTTTGGACCCATAGCTGTACAAAGCCTGGGACGGAAATCCTACACCTTAGTCATAGTAGATGACTTCTCAAGGTTCACTTGGGTATTCTTTCTAAGATCTAAGTCAGATACATTTAAGGTTCTTACAGATTTTCTCAAGACCATACAGATTGAGTACTCTACTCATGTTGCATTGATCAGAAGTGATCATGGTACAGAGTTTGAGTCTCTTCTTATGCATGAGTTCTGTGAGAAGGAAGGTATCAGGCACTTCTTCTCAGCTCCTAGAACTCCCCAACAAAATGGGGTAGCTGAAAGGAAAAATAGGACACTGATTGAAGCTGCAGGAACATTACTTACAGATGCTTACATTCCCTTATCCTTTTGGGCAGAGGCTGTAAGCACATCAAACTATGTACTGAACAGAAGCCTGATACATAAACTAAAGAATAGGACTCCCTATGAAATACTTAAAGGGAAGAAACCTAAAATCACTTATTTTAAAGTATTTTGCTATGTATGCTATATACATAATAATGACAAGAGATACATTAGAAAGTTTGAAGCTAAGGCTGAAGAGGAAATTTTTGTAGGATATTCCCAAGTAAGCAAAGCTTATAGGGTATTTAATAAATCATCCCTGAAAATTGAGGAATCAGTTCATGTTACATTTGATGAAGCTAACATGTTTTACAAGGAGAAAAACATTTTTACCAATAGTACTTTGCAGGTATCAAATTTGTGAGAAAATTTGGATGATCAAGACCTTAGCCCAAAGGCTGAATCACATCCTCCTCCACAATCAGTAGCAGAAGCTAATAGTGATGAAGAAACTGTGGAAGTAGTTCAACTTCCCTCAACAGTTGATGCAATTCCACAAGAGGAATTAAATCCAATAACTGGTGCTGAACCAACTCCACCTAATGATCTTGTCACACTTAGAGATCACCCTAGATCCCAAGTGATTGGAGACATAACAACAGGTGTACAGACAAGGCATCAACTCAACTAAGACTTGATGCATGCCTGTTTCCTCTCTCAAGTTGAACCTCAAACCATAAAAGATGCTGAGCAAGATACCCAATGGATCATTGCTATGCAAGAGGAACTCAACCAGTTTGAGAGATGTAGAGTTTGGGATTTGGTTCCAAGACCCCAAGACTACCCAATTATTAGAACCAAATGGGTATACAGAAACAAACTAGATGCCCAAGGTGTAATTGTGAGAAACAAGGCTAGGCTTGTTGCTCAAGGTTATAGGCAAGAAGAGGGAATAGACTATGACCAAACATTTGCACCAGTTGCAAGATTGGAGGCAATCATAATATTTCTTGCCTATGCTGCCTATAAGAAGTTCAAAGTCTATCAGATGGATGTGAAGAGTGCCTTTTTGAATGGAGTGCTAAAGGAAGAGGTTTATGTTGAACAACCTCCAGGTTTCATCTCTCCAACTCATCCTTATCATGCTTTTAAATTGTATAAAGCCCTCTATGGTCTAAAGCAAGCTCCAAGAGCTTTGTATGAGACTTTAACTAGCTTTTTGATAGAGCATAAATTCATTAGAGTCATTGTAGATAAAACATTGTTCACTAGACATCATAAGGATCAAACCTTGTTTGTACAAATATATATGGATTACATTATATTTGGGTCTACTGATCCCAAATTATGCAAGAGGTTCTCTGACCTCATGCATTCAAAATTTGAGATGAGTAGCATGGGTGAGCTCTCCTACTTCCTTGGTCTCCAAGTGAAGCAGCTCCCTGATAACATCTTCATTTCCTAGGCTAAATATGCTAAAGAACTTATTAAGAAGTTTGGGATGGCTGATGCCTCAGCAAAGAAAAACACTTATGGCTATAAATACTGTAATAGACTCTGATACACATGGGAAACCTGTGGATCAGAAATTATATAGGGGCATTGTTGGATCCCAACTATATATTACAGCTAGCAGACCTGATATTATGTTTGTCGCATGCCTTTGTGCTAGGTTCCAGGTGAACCCTAAAGAATCTCATCTAATTTTTCTAAAAAGGATTTTAAGATATATAAAGGGTCTTCCTAGTCTAGGCCTCTAGTATCCGACTGAGTCAGAGTTTGAGTTAATTGGATACTCAGATGCTTACTTTGCTGGATGCAGGGTGGACAAACAGTACCTCAGGAACCTGTCAGTTCCTTGGTATTAGATTAGTGTCCTGGTTTTGCAAGAAGCAATCATTTGTGTCCACATCAACTGCTGAAGCAGAATATATTGCAGTTGGCAGTTGTTGTTCCCAGATGCTGTGGATTCAAAACCAACTCCTGGACTATGGGATCAACTTAAATAATTCAACTCTACTATGTGATAACACAAGTGCTATTGCCATAGCACAAAATCCAGTCCATCACAGTAGGACTAAACATATAGACAATATGCATCATTTTATTAGAGAGTGTGTAGACAAAAACAAAATTAAACTTGTCTATATCTACACTGATTTGCAAAAAGCTGATATTTTGACTAAGCCCTTGGATGAAAGAAATCACTTATTCTTTGTAAATCAGCTTGGAATGATCAATGGAGAAGACTTAGTTTAGTTTCTGTCTGCAATCAAAGAACTCTTCAGATTTCGTCGATCTGATATCGATGAACTACATGTTAGTAAAGTTAGTTTCGTCGACCTGAGATCGACAAACCTACTTCAGAAAATTTTCGTCGAACGGAGCTCGGCGAAATGTCTTCAACCCTTCAGACTGAGATCGACAAATTGTTTAACTCCAAATTATTTCGTCGACCTCAGATCGAAGATCTATTTCTTTCTCGTGGAACGAAGTCTGTCGATTCATATTCCGGAAAACCTTATATTTAGGTTTTCTTCGACCTCCATCTCGCACTTTAAGTTCTCTTGCACTTGATCCTCGTTTTCTCTTGCAGGTGCTCTCATGGAGATTCCGGCAGGAACTCTAGGGGCGATGAAGTTTGATACTGGATTCGACCTGGACTTCGAATCTTTACAGTACTCAGATCCCATCTTCCTGAATATTCTATAGTTACTTGAAGACCAATAGTTGAAGACTCTGCTCTCCACCCACATGAAGATATCAGGAACAGAGATCAGGGAATGGGTTTACACGGCTTCTACAGAGGAAAATACAATGTTTGGAACAATCGTGGGTACTACTATTTCTCTTACCCCCGATGTTTTAACTGAAATTTTTGGATTGAGAAATGGTGATGAAGAATTAGATATAAATTCAGAGGAATTTGATATGATGCTTAGCATGATGGGGTATTCAGGACAAACACCCAATAAATTGCTCAAGAAACATTTGTGTGCAGAGTACAAGTTTCTTACTGACATTATGGGGAATGTGTTGCTAGGGAAGCACACTGCACATGACTATATCACCAAGCATCAGTTCCTGGTCATGTGTGCCATAGTGAATAAAAGGACAGTGAACTGGGCACGGATCTTATTTGATCTGATTAGAAATAAGAACAACAAAAAGGAGGTTTTCTTTGGAAGGATCCTAGGGATCTTCCTCAAGGAAAAGGATGCTGAATCAATGGCCTCCCTGACCATATTCATTAATGCTAGAAAGTGACTCACTTGTGCTCTGTTTAGCAAGTTGGAGAGGACAATCACTAAGCCACCCAAGGCTCCTTCCTCTTCCACCAGAACATCTGAAAGTACCAGGGCTGTACTAGCCACTCCCCACCCCATTAAAGAGATCCCTTCCACCCCTCCACCACCTCCAGCTACTCATGTTCTATCCCAACCAGCAACACAACCAACCCCACCTTCCACTACCACTACAGTCCCTACCTCTACACCTCCAACATCCCAACTTCCTGCCTCTCCAATAAACATTCCCTCCAATACTCCATCCCCCCAGCCTGATATATTTGTACCCTAACCACCCCAATCTCCTCTTCCACATCATCTTGCTGATATCCCCCAAACAAATATATCATCACTCTCATACTTCAACCTCTTATCATCCCCACTACACACTCCCTCTCCTCCAATGACTCTCCCCTACACACTCAAATCCCACCTCCACCTCCACCTCTAACTCCCCCAGCACCTACCATATCCACTCAACCAACCACTGCCACAACATCTACCTCTCCACACTTGGATCCCTCCCTTATCTCCCCACTCATTACCCTCCTCACACCCCTCCTAAAAACACTCATAGTAGAGGCTATCTCTCCTCTTGATGCCACCATCTCCTCTCTTGCTGCTCAAATTACTGCTTTAACTACTGCTCCCTCATCATTTGGGGGCCTGGCTTTAGTTCCTCCTGAAACCAGGCAGGGGGAGATACTTGATGAAGATGTAACACCAGCAAAATCAGATGATAAGGATATGGACACATCAGTTGTAATAGAAGATGTAGCAATAGAAGAAGTTATAGCAGAAGAAGTACAAGAAGAAGTTATGGCAGAAGATGTACCAACAGGCAATACTAAGCCATCTATGGCTATAGTTCCATATACCATACCAATTTTGCTCAAAGCCACTTTTTCAGCTCCTGAGCCTCTTCCCAGAGCTACTTCCCCCACCATCTCATCCCCTATAGCACTAGTGTATATTATGGATGATTCTCCAATGCCTGACCTAGATGCATTGGTGATGGCTGATATTGAGGAAGAAAAAAAATTAGCTGCTCAAAGCACTGATGTACACAGTTCTCCAGTCCCTCCCCAGTTCCTTCAAAGACAGAAAAGACAACAACTTCTGATGACACATTGAGAGAGATTGATGCCATGTATGACAATCCTCAGCCTTCTGATGATGATGATGATGATGATTCTGATGAGGACCCTAAGAAGAAGAAAGTTTCAAAGAAAAGGAAAGCTCCTCCACCTCCTGCCCCAAAACCCAATCCAGCAAATGACACACCCTATTACATTCTACAGAACATAAATCCATACAAGGGTATGCTAGCTTGGATGTGGCTGTCTAAAAATGAACAAAAGGCAAGGAAGAAGAGAAGAATATATTCTCCTCCCCCACAGAAATTCAAGAGAGGTCCTCCTCCTCCTCCTACTGATGGTGCCTCAGGAACTACTTCTCAAGGGACAGATGCACCTTCCAAGTCTACATCCTTCACCAGAACATATCAAAGATAGGAAAGGCCATCTAGACATCATTTTCAAGGAAGCAGCCAGCAAAGGAATGTCAGCTCTACATAGCAAATAAAGGAGGTAGTTTATCAGAAACCAGAGTTATCACCTCACAGACAACAAGCTCAACAAAGAAGGCACACAGAATCCCACAAGCCCAAAAGAAAATATAATGAGACTTCTCCTCCAAAGTCTCTATATACTCAGAGTGATGGAACCTAAAAAGTAACAAAATTTTAAGCACAGTCAACTCAATTCAAGCCTGTTACCCTGCTTCCCCCACAAGATGATTAATTATCTGTTAGTCAGGAGATTGATCCCAACTTCAGGATGGCTAGGCTCCAAAAGTTGATTGGTCTGTCACAAATAAAGAAGGCCAGAGAATAGGGTGAAGATCCAACAAAGTTCACAACTATGTCTTCATACAGAGAAAAAGAGTTGGATAAACTTCAAGTGAGAAAGAAAGTGTTTGATCCTACAGAGTACATGGCTATACACCCAGAGGCTGTAGTACCCAAAAACTCCACCCTGACAGTGATTGGAGCAGCATATATGTACATGTCAAAGAAAGAAGCTCCTAATCTTGACAGGGAAATCATCTTTACTCAGTCTTGATATAAGAGCAAAGGAGCAGAGAAATAGAAGAAATAGAACCTGAACTCCTATGTGTATGGTATACTTTTGAAAAACTGTGTTCTATGATACAAAGCTAACTGTGTAAATATATCTGCTACATATATATATCATTTCATTCCCTGCCAGATATATATTTTCTTGCTTTGTACATTTCTTTTTATCATTGAGTCTGTAATTAGTGACCTCACCCAAATAGGGGGAGATTGTTGGATCCCTAGTTGGATTTGGGCTAGGTTCACTAAGTTAGGATATGACCCAACATGTATAGTCAGGGTCATGGTTTTGTCCTAGAGTCTAAGTCTAGTCCTTAGAGTAAACAATGCCAGGGACCAGCTCCAACACTGCCAGAGACTCAAGACTTAGAGAAAATTCAAGACTTAGAAAAAGAGCTCTATGTTTGTCGATCTCAGGTCGACAAAAGTCATGCTCAGCTCGACGAACTCAGAGACAATTCTCTGAGCTGAGCTCGACGAACTTGGTTCTCAGCTCGACGAACTCTAGACAAAGTGACAACACTTCTAAGTCAAACTTCGGTCGACAAACTTAGAATATCAGCTAGACGAACTTTGTTCTCTTATCTTAGATCGACTAATTCTAGATCTAATGTTTCAACACTCAACACCAGAGAACATCACACTCAACGCCAAAATGATGATTCAACACTCAACGCCAGAGAACATAAAACTCAACGCCAAAATGATGTTTCAACACTCAACACCAGAGAACATCACACTCAACGCCAAAATGATGTTTCAACACTCAGCACCAGAAAACAATCTAAGTCCAGAATCGAAACTCAGGTCGACGATCTTAGACCTCAGCTAGACGAACTCAGTTCTCAGGTCGACGATCTTGGACATCAGATCGATGAACTTGGTGCACAGAATAGGAAAGTTGTCAAGCAGCAGTCAGCCATTAAGAGATTGACGAACTTGAACCTCAGATCGACGAACTATGGACTCAAGTCGACGAATCTAGACTGGGCTGTCTCCCTCTTCTGTTCCTATTATATTGCAATGATTCCTGAGTAATTAATGCTCTAATATTCTCTGAATATTACCGTTAGACAAGAGCATTAATTATGGTCTTCATCAGGATTATTGCCTGCTGTTTTCCAAAGGGACAGTTGGGGAAACTAATCAATGCAAATTTTCCAAAGCTGTCTGCATTGATTACAGAAGGGATTTCAAAATTCAAATGGACTTTTATATCGAAAATATAAAAAGATAGATTTTTCTTCTTCCTGCACGAGATAACAAATGACATACAACTGATACTGATACACATAAAACCAGTCAGGAAGAGTAAAACACCATTGTCTCGCAACAAGGATTATCTCTGCTCTTGCTCTCTCTTGAAAACAAAGCATTAGAAAGAAAGAACTGCTAGAACAAAAGAAGAATAGCTTTCAGAAGAAGAACTATTTAAATCAAGAGTCTTCTTCTTTTGTCATCCTCTCAGGAACTTTCAAAGGACAACAACTAATGTATCTGTCAAAGAGTTCCTGAAGTTCTTCTGGTTGAAGTTGAAAGCTTGAAGGTCTATCACCCTGAAGCAAAGTTTCTTTCACCCTGAATAAATTCAGTATTAAAGGGGGAGCTTTTACCACCATTAAATCCATAGAGTCTTCTCAGTTGAATACTTGAGAAAGAGAAGACATCATCACACTCTCACCCCCTCTGTAAAAAGGGTTCTCTAATCCCTTCAAAAGTGATTCCTGGTTGCAAGTCTCCTAACCAAAAGACTTGAGGTTTGGTTTTTGAGCACCTTACCAAAAGCTCATTGGTGGCAGTCACCTGAACAAAAACCTGAGTGGATTCCTAGTAGAAGAGTGGATGTACCCAGGTTGGGGAACCACTATAAAATTCTTGTGTTGTTTGGTTGCCTTTTTCTTTTGTTCTTGCTGTGGTTGTGATAGTTAGGATTCTCTGATTTTTATTAGTTTAATCTGTTGTGCTGTGATATAGCATCTGAGTTTAGAAACAAGTTATACTATTCAGCAAAAGATTTTAATTACTCACAAATACTCTATTAACCCCCCTAGAGTATATTAGATCTAACCCTCACTTTCATTTTGATTCTCTGGACACTCAGAGATTTAGTGTCCAGGTTTCCTGCAACCAAAACAATCAACCTCTTTAGTTGGTATTTTGTCATACCTTGGTTTATCTTCTTGTCTGGATGAATTCTTCCTGAAGTCTCTTTTTCCCATCTTGTAGAATCTCTTTGCTAAGAGACTAAAGAACTCTTCATTAACACCAGGAGCTGCTGTTTCTTCTGTAGCCTTAAAAGCAATGTTCTGCTCTTTCCTGACTGGAGTAGAGACCTTCTTCTCTGCCTCCCTAGTCTTTGTCAAGTGCTCAAAGGATTTGTGCTTTCCCAGAAGTGTTTTTGTAGAAATTTCTGAAATACTTCTGGCATCTTTGATAGGCCAGATTCTTGTGTCCCAAGAACTGGGAAAACACATCAATATTTTGTCATTGATCTTTGTCAGTGAGATGTCCTTGTCCAATGTTCTTAGTTAACTGATGATGGCACTCAGTCTGCCATACATCTCTTCAACTGATTCAGCATCTTCCTTCCTGAAGTTCTCATACTTAAAGATTAGAAGGGATCTTCTATGTTTTCTTTTTTCCACTGACCTTGCCACCATTTGGTTCAAATAATCCTACATGGCCTTTGTTGATGTGCAGTCAGCAATTTTTTGGAAAATGTCATCGTACATAGTCTGGGCCAGTATGTTCATAGCCTTGGCATCTGTAATTTTTGCTTTCTTTTGAGCATCAGTCCAAGTTGGTGGTGGTACTGCATGAGTGTCAGTAAATGTAGAAGAAGCTTCAGTTGGTTGAGGGGGACCTGTCAAGATTGAGTTAAAAATATCTTCATCAATTGAGTTCATGTAAAGTCTTATTCATGCCTTCCAGATACTGAACTTATTTAAGTTATAGACTTGAGTTCTGGTGCTTACATAATTCTTGTTCTGTGCCATGTGATAAATGAATAGCTAAGGAAAAGAAAATCTGAATAAGCAGGGATCTTGATTCAAGTGTTAGCTTGTACAACCAAAGAACCACAATCCTCTTATACCAATTGAAAGGAGGGAGTTATTCAGATCTACTCTAGGGGGGGTGAATAGAGTGCTTAAAAACTTTTGGCTGATTTAAACCTATTCTATCAGAGTACTGAAAAGTGATACCAATAAATATATAAGCAGAAGGAAAACTAGAGAACTATTCCAAATATCACAGAAACTAGCAAGAACAATAAGAGAAGGTGCAACCAGACGACACAAGAAATTATAGTGGTTCCCCAAATCTGGGTACATCAAATCTTCTACCACCGTGGTAGGAATCACTCTCAAGTTTTTGATCAGGTGACTGCCACCAAATAATATCAATTTCAAGGGAGATATTGCAACCCTTCTGGCTTTTGATCAAGTGCCGGAAAACCAACTTGGAAGTCTTTTGATCAGGTGACCTTACAACCAGGAATTACTTTTGAAGGGAGTAAATGTAAGACCCCCCCTTTTTTTTTAAACACCGGGGTCTTAGCCCAGAACTGCCGCTTTGCGGTGGCACCGACTTACGGGAAGGTCGGCACTACAAAACGCTAATTTTGCCGGCCCTTTTCGATCGCAGAATAGTAGCATAATAAAGTAAAAGCAAGTCCACATAACCACATGTATATATAAATCTCCACGAAGGGAGAGTCCACAATAATAATAATAATCAGAGTACAAAAGGAGGGCTTGTGCCCAGTACATGTAATCCTCACTACAAGTCACTCGCGGAAGCAAAACTAAAACTAAGCGTCACCGTAACTCTCACTGAACCGAGAGCACCCAAGCTGGACTGGCCCATCTCCACCGACTCTTAAGAGAACTAAGTTGTTAGCCTAAATCACCTAGAGGGGGGGTGAATAGGTGAAATGCGTGTCTAATGCGGAATTAAAAAATAACACAGCACACATCAAGCAATCACAGACGACAAGAGATTTATAGTGGTTCCCCAATCTTGGGTACGTCCACTTTACTCACCGATCTAGCAAATCACTAGACTCGGCTACTCCACTATCTCGGATTGAAAACAATCCTACACCTCGGAACCACGTTCCTACAAACTCGATCCAAATCGGATCTACGCTCGGAAGATAAAGCCTTCCTACAAATCTCGGAGAAAAACTCCTACAAAGAAATTTGGTGTGAAAATAAAATACAAACAGTAATAATCTCAGATCTGGATCTTGACAGTCTTCTTCCTTGAGAGCTTTGGCTTGATCAGAATATGTTGAAGACGACTTGAGAGAGATCCACAAATCTGAAAAAACGGAATCACCTCGATCGAGAAAATAGATCTGAAATCTTTGAGGCTTGGCGAGATCGAGTGATTAACTTTCGTCTGGATCGCTGGAGAATTAGAGTTGAAAACAGCGATCAAAGATCGTCGATCCAGAGCTTCTTCCGTGAACGTCAATGGCGGCGGCGTGAGAAATTAGGGTTCACGGAACTTTTTCTCTTTCTTAAAATAAAATCTCTGTTCACTTGTTATTAGTCAAATCTGAGAGGACCTATTTATAGGTGGACTCCAACGGTCAGAAAATTAATTAGGGATGACACGTGGACCAATCAGAAATGATTAATTTGAAATACACTGCGAAATTGACTTAGAGAATTTCAGGAAAATTTAAACAGATATACTCGAGTCATAGAAGAAACATACTCGAGTATCAGATGGTATATACTCGAGTGGATAGAAGGAGTATACTCGAGTATAAGAAAAGAAGCTACTCGAGTGAATCAAAGATCAGCACTCGAGTGAATTTAGAACTACTCGAGTATGAGAGTATATACTCGAGTAAAAACACTTAGAGAAAATTTTGAGATAAGATAGGAAAAGCTACTCGAGTGAAAGGGTTGGAGATACTCGAGTGAGGGGAAAAAGAACTACTCGAGTATCTGGGGAAGATTACTCGGGTAATCACTAAGCTACTCGAGTATGAATAACAACTACTTGAGTACAGAATCACTTACTCGAGTATATAGGGAACTACTCGAGTATGTAGACTTAGAATTTTTCTGAGATGAGAAGCACAGATCTACTCGAGTATGAACAGAACATTTACTCGAGTAACTAACCAACTACTCGAGTGCAAGTTATCATCTACTCGAGTATAATGCAGTCTACTCGAGTATATAACCCAACATACTCGAGTGCAGACTCACTTACTCGAGTGTAAAAGGAGGTACTCGAGTATGTGGACTTAGAGAAAATTTTTGGATCTAAGAACAGAAGGATCTACTTGAGTATAATATATGACTTACTCGAGTGACTAACTATCTACTCGAGTATGAACTTATCTACACGAGTATACAGATTCACACGAGTATGTCTGAGGATCTACTCGAGTACTAAGTCACTTACTCGAGTATATGAAGAAGGCTACTCGAGTATATGGACTTAGAAAAATTTCTTCTGAAAAGATAAACTTCAACACTTCAGTCCACCAATCCAAGTGCATGAAGGAAGTGTATCCCAATAGAGAGGCTATACATAGGCCAACACTTTGGATCACACAATGAGGGATTACATTGTATGGTCCTGTGTTTGGTGACCCATTACAGACTGACATTGGTCTACACTTGGCAATGAGAACCTGCACACCTATAACTTGAACACAATATCAAATACACCTTAATTCATCTTAGTTCAAGGTCTGACCTCCTACAAATCTGAGGTATTGTGGAGACAAATCCCAACAATCTCCCCCTATTAATAGATGTCAGCACCCTCTATACTAAGGTGAATTACTTAAAGTAAAAAGAACAACATATGCCAAAAGAATATAAACTGAAGCAGGATAAAGAGTCAAAAAAAAACCATAATCAGAATCAAAAATATATATATATAGAAATGTTTTTAACAGATTAAAATATCCATTTCCACATTCTCATAGACTCAAGAAGGGGCTCCTTTGTGCATTCTTTCTCTCTTCAGCTCTTGTCTCTCTAGGTAACTGAAAGGTTTAGGAAAATAAGTTCTGGGCCTAGGAGGAGCAGCTGGGTTGTTGTATCCCCAATTCCTGTCATGAAGTCTGATCTTGATCTGAGATGCTTCATAAGCCGTCCATTCTGAATAACTGTAATAGTGATCTCTGTTCTCACCATGATCTGTTACTAACTTCAGGGTATCAAGGATCAGAGATTTGGAGGTTGGACTCCAAACTTCAGAATGAACAATTTCTGATCTACCTTCAGAAGCTTGGGCAGGCTCTTTTCTAGGTGCAGAACGGCTGGCAGAAGCACCATCACCATATTTTCTTTTCTTTCTTGGGGCACCTTGAGAACTGGGAGGAATTTCATCTTGCCACATATCAGAATAGGAGAGAGGGGGCTCAGTCACATCACCATCAGGTCTGGGTGAGAAGACTGGCACACCTTCTGGTATGGTTGCCTGAGCTGGGGCATCTGCTGGAGGTTGTTCTTCAAGAGGATTTAAGAAGCTGGGAATGATGGTAGGATTGAGCTGGGCATTAGGGAAATTCTGATTATTTACCCATACAGCTGTATCATAAATGTAGAATTTGACAGATTGTAGCTGGGATAGGATGTCTGCTTTCATATATTTTACAAGACCATCCACACCTACTTGAGCTTGTTTAGATAGTTTTTCAACTTGTTCTTTTACAGCTGCTTGAGCTTGTTCAGATAGTTTTTCAACTTGTTCTTTTACAACTTTCTCCCCCTTGGTGATATCTACAACTAGCTTGGCAATTGCTTCATCTCTGAAGGTGCCAACTTCTTCACATACTTTCATCACATTTGCTTCAGCATTCTTGTCCATTACTATCTGATTATGTGCAATAGTTTCTTGTTGATTTCTTAGTTCACCTATGCTTGTGATAGTGTGATCTAGTGCTTTTCCACCTAGCTGAAACAACCTCTTGAGCTCATCAGTATTGGCTTGAATTTCAGCAAAGCCTCTACTCATCTCCTTTTCAAGAGTAGTGACCTTGTTATTTACTGAGGCTAGAGATTCATCAAAGTACTTTCTCTATTCAATGAGCATCTGTTCAATCTTACTCACCAGATCTGAAGAAGAAGAAGGAGCTGAGGTTGGTGCAGGAACTGAAGGAGCAGGAGCAACCCATGGAGGGATTTCAGTAATTTCCACTGAACTGACAGCTCTTTTGAAGGGTTCTACCAAATTTGAATCTTCAGTGTTGATGAAGGAAGGAAGGGTGAAGTCCAGTGTCCTCAGAGGAGCATCCACGGGTTCTGGAGATACTTCCTCATCATCAGACAACAGAATCTGTTCAGGCTGGCTGGACTCTTTAGCTGAGGACTAAGCAGGAGATTGTACAGGAGTCTGAACTGGATCCTGAGCAGGAGACTTTACAACTGATTCATTCTCAAACAGGGGAGCATCTGAGCTGAGCTCATCAATGAATCTATTGATATCTTCTGTTGTAGACAGTAAGGTTGCTGGATCTGGAATTTCTGAATCAGGATTTGCTGGAGGAGGAGAAGCTCTGACTTCTGCTAGTTCTGAAGGTTCTGAGGAAGCTGGGTACTTAGGATGAGAAGAGGCAGGCTCCCCCTCAACTATTGCACCAGAGGTAGCAGCAGTTTGATGTAGAGGAGGAGATGGAATCTTGTCTTCAGATATACTGGTTTCTTGGGACATTCCTGAAGGAACAGCAGCTTTGGATACCTGGGCAGAGTTCAGAATTTTATTGTCATATCTCTAGATGGAGGATATGGAAACTTTCTTCATGTGATGGAGGGGAGTCCCTTTGGATAGGTCAAAGACTGATGGGTTAATCTCATGAAGCAGGAGGGAGATAATTCTGCCAAAGCTGGGATGCTTGATGCTATCTCTGATTTTGTCTAGGATCAACAGTCCAAACTAGAACTGTTTGCGGCAGATGATAGCTTGCATTATGTCAAACATTTCCATAGAAATGTCTCGAATGGAATACGTCTTGCACAACAGTACCTTTGCTATAACATTCACTAGGAATTTTCCTTCTGAGTTGAAGTCGGCCCTGCTAAAGGAGTGGGCTTGAGGGTTAGCTCCACAGAATAAGCAAGCCCTTATTGAATCGTCTGCAGTCATTTCGGCATCTTCATCGACCACTGGAAGCTTTAACAGAGTTGCAAGAGAAACTTTATCCAGTCGAATTTTTATCCCTCTTACCTTGGTTTTCAGGAGCTTTCCATTACGCTTTATCTTCAGATTCTGATAGAATTCCTCAACTGCTGGGAAAATGACTCGGCACGGCGACATGAGAATGAACAACAGACCGGCGGTTTCGAACAGAATTAGAAGATTGCGGAAATCATCTGAAAGATCGGCTATACCCGCGGGGGCGAGTTCAGAGCCGATGCCGATTTTAGAGGAGGGGGCCATCTGCGATTCTGGAGGATGAGAGAAGCGAAGAAGACGATGCTCTGTGATTTTCGGAAGATGAGGAGTCGGCGGCTACTCGAGTGAATGAGAAGTGGAAAGGGTTTCTCAATTTTTATATATATATATATAATCCTAATTAGGTTTTAGGAAAAGTAAATATAATTTCATACTTAAATGAAGCGGCAAATAGCTCGGTGCGAATAGAAAAATTAGAAATCCAAAATAGAAGTCCATATACTCGAGTAGATAACATCATACACGAGTATTAGACAGAACATACTCGAGTAGGTAACACCATACACGAGTAGTAGACAAAATATACTCGAGTAGGTAGTGTTCATACACGAGTATTTTGTCAAATTCTCGAGTAGGTCAGACTTCTTACTCGAGTATTTTCCGTTTACTCGTGTAAGTCTTGATATACTCGAGTATCTAATACTTGAAAGACAATTTTCCTTGGTAGATGTCTATTGCCACTGAAAACTTTATCTCTGATCAGCCAACACCACTGATTTCTTCTTGATTTGTGAGTCCATCACTAGTCTTCTTTGTTGAGCAGTCCGAGTTCCGTTTTGAAGAACAAGAACTTGGACTCGTCCAGCGGCTTAGTGAATATATCTGCAACTTGCCTGTCTGTGGAGACATATTGTTGATCTATGTCTCCATTTTCCACATGCTCCCGGATGAAATGATAACGAAGCTCTATGTGCTTGGTCCGGCTGTGGGAGACTGGGTTGTTGGCTATTGCTATAGCGCTGGATGAGTCGCAAAACAAAGGAATGTTCTGGAACTTCATGTCGTAGTCTTCAAACTGGTTCTTGATCCATAAAAGCTGTGCACAACAGCTGCCTGCAGAGATATACTCTGATTTAGCCATTGAGATGGCTACACAGTTCTGCTTCTTACTGCTCCAGGAAATAAGTCTTCTTCCGAGGAATTGGCAAGTCCCGGAAGTGCTTTTCCTGTCGTCTTTGCTACCTGCAAAGTCTGCATCTGAAAATCCAATTAGTTCACTATCATTACTTCTTGGGTACCATAAGCCAAGATTTGGTGTACCTTTGAGGTATCTCAGGATTCGCTTTGCAGCGATGTAGTGAGATTCCTTAGAGTTCACCTGAAATCTAGCACATACACATGTTGAGAACATTATATCTGGTCTACTTGCAGTAAGGTAGAGCAAGGACCCAATTATGCTTCTGTACTTGGTTTCATCAAAAGGTTTCCCTTTCTCATCCTTGTCTAGAGACATAGCTGAGGCCATTGGAGTCCTCATAGAGGTTGCATTCTCCATTCCGAATTTCTTAAGTAGCTCTTTGGTGAACTTGGTCTGTGAGATGAAAATTCCATCCTCAGATTGTTTCACTTGAAGCCCTAAGAAATACTTCAGCTCTCCTATACTGCTCATTTCAAACTTCCCTTGCATAAGTTTAGAAAACTTCTTGCAGAGGTTGTTATCTGTAGAGCCAAAAATGATGTCGTCGACATAGATTTGCACTAGCAAAATCTTGCCTTTTATTTCCCTAAGAAATAATGTCTTGTCTATCTTTCCTCTTGTGAACTTGTTCTCAAGAAGAAAGGTGGACAGCGTCTCATACCAAGCTCGAGGAGCTTGTTTAAGACCATATAGTGCTTTTTGCAGTAAATAAACATAATTAGGAAAGGTTGAATCAACAAAACCTGACGGTTGCTCTACATACACTTCTTCCTTTATGTCACCATTTAGGAAGGCGGACTTGACGTCCATCTGATAGACGGTAAAGCCCTTAAGTGCAGCGTAGGCAAGAAATAACCTGATCGCCTCCAGTCTTGCTACTGGAGCATAAGTCTGGTCGAAGTCGATTCCTTCTTCTTGACGATAGCCCTTGGCGACAAGTCTGGCTTTATTCTTTATAATTGTTCCATCTTCGTTCATCTTGTTCCGGTAGACCCATTTTGTCCCAATGACGTTCTTACTCTTGGGTCTAGGAATAAGTGTCCAAACTTTGCATCGTTTGAACTGATTCAGCTCTTCTTCCATGGCTAGAATCCAGGATGCGTCGGAGTTGGCTTCCTCAAACTTCTTTGGTTCAACCTGTGAAAGAAAACTCAAGTATAAATTCTCGTTAGTTGTACCTCGACGAGTTCTGACGCCATCCCGAGGATCTCCTATGATTTGATCAACGGGGTGATCCTTCAAGTGTCTGAACTCTAAAGTCCTTGCATCTGGGATCTCTTCAGCCACTGGAGTTGCATCTTCAGCTGGGATGTGTTCTTTATTTTGATCATCTACCTCTTCAATGGGGGTTGTAGAGGTGATCTTGATGAACGTCTCATCCTTATCTTTAGTAGTTTCATCCAGGCTAAGTTCTTTCAACTTTGTACCTGCATCTACAATAGGCACACTAGACAAGTTGCTTTGTAGCAGACTCGTCTCATCAAATACAAGATGTATCGACTCTTCCACCACCAGAGTTTTTCTATTGAATACTCTATAGGCCTTACTATGGCTACTATAACCTACAAAAATACCTTCAAAGCTTTTCTCGCTAAACTTGGTAGTGTGATACTTACCGTTGTTAAGTACGAAGCACTTACAGCCAAAGATTCTAAAATACGAAATGGTTGGTTTCCTGCCTTTTAAAAGTTCGTAAGGAGTCTTATCATGGTTCTTGTTGATGAGAGCTCGATTTTGCACGTGACAAGCGGTGTTGACGGCCTCAGCCCAGAAGTACTCTGGAAGTGAAGCATCACTCAACATGGTCCGGCAAGCCTCTATGAGTGTTCTGTTCCTTCTCTCAGCTACTCCATTTTGCTGTGGAGTGCGAGGAGAGGAAAACTCATGAAAGATACCTTGACTTTCACAGAATTCTGTCATGGCTCCAGACTTGAATTCCGTTCCATTGTCACTTCTGATTTTGACTACGGAACAGTTGTATTCATTCTGGATCTGCCTAACAAAATTAGTGAAAATACCGAAGGTATCTGACTTGTGTTTCAGAAAGAACACCCACGCAAAGCGCGAGTAATCATCCACAATAACCAACGTATATTCCTTACCTCCCAAACTTCTAACCTGCAGTGGACCAAACAAGTCCATATGGAGAAGCTGTAAGCTTCTATTGAAATCCTTGCCTATTATGCTTTTAAACGAACTTCTTGTTTGCTTGCCTTTGATACAAGCGTGACAAGGACTGTCCGTAACGCACTTGACATTAGGTGCATCACGTACTAAGTTTTGAGAGAATAATTTATTAATAGTTTTGAAATTAATATGTTCTAGTCTCTTGTGCCATTGGTCAGCAAGGGATGCACTACTTTTTGCTAAAAGACATACTGGTGTAGAAGTGTCAATACAAATGAAATTTAAACAGAAAATATTTCTGCTTCGAGTGCCCGATAAAATAGTTTCCATGTTGTTAACCGATTTTATCAAACACTTGTCAGCATGAAATTCAACTACGTATCCTTTGTCGCATAATTGGCTTATGCTGATGAGATTGTGTTCCAATCCTTCAACATAGGCTACATCCAAAAAGGATACGCTACCGTTAGAGATCATACCATAGCCTTTAGTTATTCCTCGATCTGAACCTCCAAAGATGACCTTTGGTCCGTTGTAGATTGAGGTGTAATTCTGGAGTAGGCTCCTTGTCCCGGTCATATGCCGAGAACATCCGCTGTCCAAATACCAGATTGGCATTTTGGTGGCCTTTGGACATACCTGCAATTACAATCACTTAGCCTTAGGAACCCAAACATGTTTGGGTCCTTGGTCTCGAGTTAGAAAACTCCCCCTACGAGTATTAGCCTCATGAGTGGTCATTCTCACGTTCCTAACTTGAGGGGTTGCAGCATTACTAGGATTGAACCAACAATCGATGGCAAAGTGACCAATTCTGCCACAACACCAACAGTCGAACTTGTTGTATCTTTGCCTTGTGTAGTCCTGCTTGACTTTCTGGAATGAAGGTCTAGCAGGAGCTTTACTCTTGGAGGAAGAGGCTTCATGATGATGGAAATTACATGAAGTCTTCTCCTTCATAGGCTTTTCTACAATGGGTTTTACTTTTGGTTTCTTTTTGATATTGTGACCATGAGCATAAGGTCCATAGCTTTGAAGTTGAATCTCTTCATAAGGTGCTTTGAAGGCACTCTCGCCGAAGTTACGAGGACGAGTCCAACCTTGGTATCTTGACTTAGGCTTCTCAGGGATCGGCCTGGAAAAGTGTCCATAGGTAGACTCATAGTCGAGCTCGTTCGTAGGAAAGATCACTTTCTTGAACAGAACAGGTTCCAAGGGAGCTTTCCCTTTTTCTTCAGCTAGAGCCTTCCGGGCAGCCTTATTCTTTCTCTTGGCCTTGTTTCTCCTAGAGGATTTACTAGAAGAGCCAATGTGGCCTAAACCAGCACCCTTGGCCTTAGCAGAGAACTCAGCAACGATTGGAAGAACTATCTTAGGCTTAGAGAAACTCTCAACAAGTTTCTTTTCAGCCTCGAGTTGTTGTTCTAATTCTTTGATGATTTCCTCTTTAAGGTCGAGGTGCTTGAGAGCTTGATTGTATTCATCCATAGCACTATTGAAGTTCTCTTGAAGAGAGTTAGTCTTAGCGACTTCTTCTCTCAAGCTGCTCTCACTAGCCTGTAGAGATTTTATCTCTTTGGCTTGAGTTTTCACTACTCTACTACATTTCTCGTAGGTCATGAGCAACTCTTTGTACTGGGCCATGAGTTCAGATTCATCTTCAGAGGAATAGCCCTCTTGCTCATTATCATCATCAGAATCAGAGAGAGGAGTGTGAGATTTTACCTCCCCAGTGAACTGGGGGACTTGTTCATCATCTGAGTGAGCCATGAGCCCAAAGTAAGCTTCCTCTTCTTCACTCGACTCAGATGAGTCGGAGTCGCTGAGAGTTTTGCTCTTCTTGGCTACTAGACTCTTCTCTGTCCTCTTCTTATGGTGTGAGGATTTCTTTTCCTCTCTTCTCCCACCTTATTTCTTTTTGTGAGGGTAGTCGGCGATGACGTGACCTGGCTTATTGCAATAATAACAAACGATGTCAGTCGAAATCTATTTGTTCTGTTTAGAGTTATACCTGTCATGGCTACTTGACCCTTTCTTTCTCTGATCACCATCACGTCGTGATCTTCTGAATGAGGCATCTTTGCCTCTCCATTACTTCTTCTTATTTAAGAATTTCTTGAATTGCCGGGAGAGCAATGAGAACTCTCCTTCAGATAGTTATGAGCCAGATGAGCTTGGATCAGATGATTCTTCTTCATCAGCTTTAGGAACTGGGGCAGGAGAGCTAGCCTTTGTCTTCCTTGAGCTATCTGCCTTTAGAGCGACAGACTTCTCCTTGGATGCAGACCTGCTGATCTCTTCTTCAGCTTTTCTTGAGTTGATTTGCAGCTCGTAAGACATAAGCTTTCCGAACAGATTCTGCGGGTCTGTCTCAGATAACCTTCCAAACTCCCGAATAGCACATACCTTATTGTCCCATTCCTTGGTTAGGGATCTTAAGAATTTGTCATTGAGTTCCCCATTGGTGAAGACACGTCCATAAACTCTGAGGCCATATACTATCTTGAAGAAGTTCTCAAAAGTGTCAGCTATGGCTTTCTTATGACCCTGCCTGAAGGCTTCATATTTTTGGTTCAGTAGGGACCTTCGAACATCCCTTACTTCTTTTGTACCTTCCATTAGAGTCACTAGGGATTGCCACATCTCCTTGGCAGACTGGCAATGAATCAGATTCTGCAGCATTGAGTCATCGACTGCACTTGCGATAATATTTTTGGCTTTCTTGTCTAACGAGACAAGTGCAATCTCGTCCTTATCGAGATCCATCAATTTCTTTGGAACTTGATTAGATGAATCTATGGTGGAGGTGGTCATAGGAATGTGGGGACCTTCTTCAACTATCATGAAGATCCGGGGATCTACTGCTTCCATGAAGAACTTTACTCTTTCCTTCCACATAGGAAAATTGTTCTTGGTGTAGATAGGGAGTTTAGCAAAATCCTTGGTCTTACTCATGCTTGATACTATTCAAGAAACAACTTAGAGGGATAAGATCAAGGTGTTAACCTTTTAACGATCAACCTCCCTCTGATACCAATTGAGAGAACTAAGTTGTTAGCCTAAATCACCTAGAGGGGGGGGGGGTGAATAGGTGAAATGCGTGTCAAATACGGAATTAAAAAATAACACAGCACACATCAAGCAATCACAGACGACAAGAGATTTATAGTGGTTCCCCAATCTTAGGTACGTCCACTTTACTCACCGATCTAGCAAATCACTAGACTCGGCTACTCCACTATCTCGGATTGAAAACAATCCTACACCTCGGAACCACGTTCCTACAAACTCGATCCAAATCGGATCTACGCTCGGAAGATAAAGCCTTCCTATAAATCTCGGAGAAAAACTCCTACAAAGAAATTTGGTGTGAAAATAAAATACAAACAGTAATAATCTCAGATCTGGATCTTGACAGTCTCCTTCCTTGAGAGCTTTGGCTTGATCAGAATATGTTGAAGACGACTTGAGAGAGATCCACAAATCTGAAAAAACGGAATCACCTCGATCGAGAAAATAGATCTGAAATCTTTGAGGCTTGGCGAGATCGAGTGATCAACTTTCATCTGGATCGCTGGAGAATCAGAGTTGAAAACAGCGATCAAAGATCGTCGATCCAGAGCTTCTTCCGTGAACGTCAATGGCGGCGGCGTGAGAAATTAGGGTTCACGGAACTTTTTCTCTTTCTTAAAATAAAATCTCTGTTCACTTGTTATTAGTCAAATCTGAGAGGACCTATTTATAGGTGGACTCCAACGGTCAGAAAATTAATTAGGGATGACACGTGGACCAATCAGAAATGATTAATTTGAAATACACTGCGAAATTGACTTTGAGAATTTCAGGAAAATTTAAACAGATATACTCGAGTCATAGAAGAAACATACTCGAGTATCAGATGGTATATACTCGAGTGGATAGAAGGAGTATACTCGAGTATAAGAAAAGAAGCTACTCGAGTGATTCAAAGATCAGCACTCGAGTGAATTTAGAACTACTCGAGTATGAGAGTATATACTCGAGTAAAAACACTTAGAGAAAATTTTGAGATAAGATAGGAAAAGCTACTCGAGTGAAAGGGTTGGAGATACTCGAGTGAGGGGAAAAAGAACTACTCGAGTATCTGGGGAAGATTACTCGGGTAATCACTAAGCTACTCGAGTATGAATAACAACTACTTGAGTACAAAATCACTTACTCGAGTATATAGGGAACTACTCGAGTATGTAGACTTAGAATTTTTCTGAGATGAGAAGCACAGATCTACTCGAGTATGAACAGAACATTTACTCGAGTAACTAACCAACTACTCGAGTGCAAGTTATCATCTACTCGAGTATAATGCAGTCTACTCGAGTATGTAACCCAACATACTCGAGTGCAGACTCACTTACTCGAGTGTAAAAGGAGGTACTCGAGTATGTGGACTTAGAGAAAATTTTTGGATCTAAGAACAGAAGGATCTACTCGAGTATAATATATGACTTACTCGAGTGACTAACTATCTACTCGAGTATGAACTTATCTACACGAGTATACAGAGTCACACGAGTATGTCTGAGGATCTACTCGAGTACTAAGTCACTTACTCGAGTATATGAAGAAGGCTACTCAAGTATGTGGACTTAGAAAAATTTCTTCTGAAAAGATAAACTTCAACACTTCAGTCCACCAATCCAAGTGCATGAAGGAAGTGTATCCCAATAGAGGCTATACATAGGCCAACACTTTGGATCACACAATGAGGGATTACATTGTATGGTCCTGTGTTTGGTGACCCATTACAGACTGACATTGGTCTACACTTGGCAATGAGAACCTGCACACCTACAACTTGAACACAATATCAAATACACCTTAATTCATCTTAGTTCAAGGTCTGACCTCCTACAAATCTGAGGTATTGTGGAGACAAATCCCAACAATCTCCCCCTATTTGTAGATGTCAGCACCCTCTATACTAAGGTGAATTACTTAAAGTAAAAAGAACTAGGTCACGGGCGAAGGGTAGTCACGCCCTAGGTCACGGGCGTGACACATGGATCACGGGCATGACAGGGTCATGAGGCAAATTACGCGCTCGACGATCGTCACGCTGTGATCAACGATCACCGAAAGAGGTCACGCCCTTGGTCACGGGCGTGACAGGGCCGGGTTGAAAATTCTGCACCCGACGATCGTCTCCCTGAGATCGACGATCGTCGAAGGAGTCACGCCCTAGGTCACGGGCGTGACGTGTCGGTCACGGGCGTGACCAACCCGTGACCCGAAATCTCGGTCGATTTATTTCACTTTTTGGGCTTCCGAGGGTTCTATCACGACCAACCGGCTCCTAGGGGTCTAGCCGGAAATGGGATGTTACAGTAAAAACCCTTTACACAGAGGGGGGAAGTAAAAGTTGGGTTGTCTTCTCTTTTATAGAGAAAATGAGAGAAGACTTGAGAGTGATCCTGATGGAGTCAAGGCTTGTCCTGTGATTTGAATTGTTTAGGAAATCAGAGCCTTATACAGGGTGTAGGATTTGAAATCCAGAAAGCTGAGACTGATTGAGGATGATTGTCTCCACAAGCTTCCTGAATGAATTCTTTTTGTTAGAACTGAGAGCTGTTGTTCTTCTTTTTCTTGCAGCTTTGTTATCTCTTTCAGAAATCTGTTAACTGCATCAAGAAGAATTGAAGAATAATATTTCTCTCTATCTTTTATTCTTTGAGTCCCTTTGAATAATTTCAAATTGAATTTGAAATCGTCCACCTTGATTGACTGCCAGAAACATGGGAACTTGTGCAACGGCTATAAGGGAATTAACTCATTTCCTTTACTGTCCCGAGAAAGGCTGTATAATAACTCTGTGAAAACCAACAATTAATGTTTGCCAAGGAATTGCTATATTCAGTGAATATATGCATTAATCACTCAGAGTCATATAAGAAAAAGAATAAACAGTCAATAAGGAAAATAATAACTGTAGGGAATAAAAATGATGATCTGGCAGAAATCGTCGATCTGGTCCTGAGATCGTCGAGCTCAAACATCCTCTATCATCGAGCTGAGCCCTGTGATTGTTGACCTGAAAATCTGCTTTCCAAACTGGGCTTCACGATCATCGAACTGAGATGGTTGAACGTCGATCTCAATCCTGAAAATAAATCATATATCGTCGACCTGAGTTCAGTAATCGTCGATCTTAGCATTTAGAGATTTAACTCTTAGATCGTCGAGCGCAGAACGAAGATCGTCGATCTCTCTTCAGAGATCGTCGAATGACTTTTTACTTAGAAAAATTTCTGCCTGATTACTCTCTGCTGTCTTCTAAGTCTCTAATGCCTTAGTCTTATCTCACTGAGTTGTTGACCTGACTGACACCTAAGACACTAGACTAGACCTTGTCTATACAATATGGGTCTGACTTAGCCTAGATTAGTGAACCTAGCCCAAATACAAACTAGGGATCCAACATCCTCATTAAGAACAAATTCTCAAGGGGGAAGATAGACAAGACCCTATTTCTAAGGGAATATAAGTGCAAGATCATCCTAGTCCAGATTTTTGTTGATGACATAATATTTGGCTCTACTGATGACAACCTCTGCAAGAAGTTTGCAAAACTTATGCAGGGGAAGATTGAGATGAGTAGTATGGGTGAACTAAAGTTTTTCTTGGGACTCCAAGTAAGACAGACTGATGATGTTCTATCCATATCCCAGTCAAAGTTTACCAGGGAGATAATCAATAAATATGGCATGGATAATGCTTCCACCATAAGAACTCCCATGAGCTCAAGTATGCCTATAGGAAAAGATGATCCAGGGAAACCTGTTGATCCACCTCTGTATAGAGGTATAGTCGGCTCCCTTCTCTACCTCACTGCAATTAGGCCTGACATTATATATGCAGCATGTGTCTGCGCTAGGTATCAGGCCTTCCCTAAAGTGTCTCACTACACTGTTGTGAAAAGAATCTTGAGATATCTTAAGGGCACCCCAGATCTTGTCCTATAGTACCCCAGGAATGGGGAATTTGAACTAACAGGCTATTCAGATGTAGATTTTGCAAGCTGCAAGGAGGACAGGAAGACACTTCTGGCTCCTATCAATTTCTAGGTGGAAGGCTTGTCTCTTGGAGCAGCAAGAAACAAACGAGTGTTGCAATCTCAATAGCAGAGTCATAGTATATTTCAGTTGGAAGCGTCTTTGCTCAGTTGTTGTGGATCCAGCATCAACTTCAGGACTATAATATTCAGATAAGTAGAGCTCCACTCTTTTGTGATTTTACTAGTGCAATTTATATAGCTATGAATCCTGTCTCCCATAGTAGGACTAAGCATATAGAAATTAGGTATCACTTCATTAGAGAACATGTGAAAAGGGAAGACATCAGCCTTGAGTTTGTCTCCACAGACAAGCAAGTGGCTGATATCTTCACTAAGACATTGGAAGATGCCAAGTTCAACACCTTCAAATTTGAATTGGGTATGATGAATCTTTTGTAGCTTCAATTCTCTCTTATACCATATGTTGCATTGTCCATTTTGTAGGTAGTACAAGTTCTTCCTCCAGATAATGAAGATAGTGTTCAACTGTTGAGGGGGAGCTAGCCCAACAGCTACACTGGATTGAGTCAAAATGGGAAGATCTACTCCAGACAGTAGGGGGAGAAAACCCCACAGAATGCTCCATATTACAGAATTCAAAAAGGGGGAGGATAGTCAAGGGGTAAAAAGAATAGACAGGTGGAATTGTAAGGGTGGCAACATGACAGGGGAGTAAGTAATTCTCCATAGGCTGGAGAAATGTGGTAACATTTCCACACTCTAATAATGTTAATTTTTTATGATGAATATGTTGTGTTGTCAATGACCTGTATTATTGATCAAGCAAAGTTTTGACTTCTTCAAATAGGGAGAGATTGTTGGGTCTATTGATCCCAATACCCCAGATTTGTAAGAAGTCAAACGGGTCAATGACATACACATATAATGTATTTGATGTGTGCTATAGTTCATGCATGTAGGTAGTCCATGATTGGACAGGTCAACAAGAAGAATATGTTGGAGAATTCAAATTTTGTAAAGCTCAGTACAAAGTGTGGGTCTCAGATTTCGTCGAGCTTAGCTCGCAGTTCGTCAAGCTCAGCTCACAGATCATCGAGCTCAGCACACCATTCCTTGAGCTAAAACTCAGAAGCTTGAGGTTTAGAATTCGTCGAGCTCAGCTCGTAGTTCGTCGAGCTTAGCTAAAAGATCATCGAGCTCAGCTCACCATTCCTTGATTTAAAACTCAGAAGACTGAGGTTCAGAATTCATCGAGCTCAGCTCGCAGTTCGTCGAGCTCAGCACACAGCTCATCGAGCTCAGCACACAGATCGTCAAGCTCAGCTCTCCACTCATTGAGATAAATTCAGAAGCTTGAGGTTCAGAATTCGTCGAGCTCAGCCCACAGAACGTCAAACGCAGTTCAACATTCCTCGACCTAAAGTCAGACAAATTTGTTAGGGAACACGGCGCAACAACCTCTCCCAAAAGCTCGGACTGTTAGGAAGGGCGCTACCACTCCTTTATAGAGCTGTACAGCAGGATCCACGGGGCGGCCAGTTAGGCCCAGGGGACACACCCTTCTGTTCGACTAGTGTGGGACATAGCGCCTCGCTCCATACCTCATAACACCGGGGGCGTTGCTTGACCCCAACAATCCCCCCCCCAGAAATGACCCCGGGGTTTCGAACGCGTGACCTCCTTTGATACCACTATTAGGGAACACGGCACAACCAACTCTCCCAAAAGCCCGGAATGTTAGAAAGGGCACTACCGATCCTTTATAGAGTTGTACAGCAGGATCCATGGGGCGGCTAGTTAGGCCTAGGGGACACACCCTTTTATTCGACTAGTGTGGGCTATAGCTCCTCGCGCCGTACCTCCCAACACCGGGGACATTGCTGGACCCCAACAAAATTGACTAAGGAAAAACCGCTGAGACAGCTGAGACCGCTGAGAAGAAACCACTGAGACAAAAGACCATCACATCTGAGAAGAAGAAAGCGTTGAGACTGTTGAGAAGAAAGAGCTGAGACAGAATCTTGTCTCAGCTGTTAAGAAGAAACCGATGAGACTGATGAGAAAGAACCGCTGAGACAAAGCCAATGAAAACTCACAAGTCCAGAAGCACTGAGAGACAAGACAGATGGTATTGAGTGACTTAACATCACTCAACGCTTAATGAAGTTCTGAAATATTTTCTAAGTCCATATGGTGATGACCACTGCTGACGTCATCAAAGTCAAATTACATGAAGCCATTGCGGGAAAGCTGCAGTAGCGCTGAAAGCTGCTTTGTCCTTTTCCGAGGGAGGTGGCACTCACCAATCCTTAGCTGGACCCACTCTCAAATTTTTTCGTTGATTCAAATCAACAGATATAAAAAGGAGAAAGAAAAAGGCATTAGGGTTAATGAGAATAAAAGCAGAAAACGAAAGAGAGGCGACTGGACTTCATCTTCTTCGACAAGCTTGAAAGCAAAGTTCAGTAGTGAAAGCTAGAAGGCAAAGATAGCTGAAGCATCTTATAGTTCAGCAAGATTGTTCCTTGAAAAACAAGTTGGTTGATTCAATCTATCAGTAAGAGAAGATAGTTGTGTGAAGGGCTGTAAGCCATCAACAGCAGTTGTTGCCTTCAGTACAATAGAGAAATTAGTAGCTGTAGAAGAAGACTAATTCCTTCTACAGCAAGTGGGCAGAACTGATATCTGCTCAATCCAGCAAGTTAGACTCAGAGATTTTTCTTTGAGTATGTATTTCAATTTTATTGATTACTTGCTACTAGGATTCATGTTTCCTGAATCTGAGTTGTAGGGCACTTTGTTCCTGAGCTGTAGGTGACTAATTAGTCATTGAGGTAGGTGCCCTGCTGGGGTACTAAGGTAGGATCCAAGTGTGGATCTGAGAGTAGGGCAGTCCTCCCAGCCTGAGTAGTAGGCCTTAGTGATAAAGCTGAGGTAGGTGATTGTTGATTCACTGAGCTGTAGGTGACAAGTGTGTCACTGAGTGTAGGTCTTGTAGGAGACTGAGTGTAGGGCCTTTGGCCTGAGATAGGTGACAAATTTGTCACTGAGCTGTAGGTGACTAGAAGGGCACTAAGGTAGGTACTAGGAAGGGTACTGATATGTAGGAGTGATGCAACACTCTGAGAGTAGGTCCTTGTGGCTGAAGTTGTAGGGCACTTTGTGCCTGAGTTGTATGCCTTAGAGATAAGGCTGAGTTAGGTGGTTTGAGGACCACTAAGCTGTAGGAGCTCTGCAGGGCTCTAAGGTAAGAACCCCTGTGGTTCTGAGGTATGGTTTTGAAGAGAACCTGAGTGTAAGGCTGAGGGCCTGAGGTGTAACCTCTGAGGAGCATTTTGGTGGAGTTTGTGCCTTATCTATCATAAGTTAGAAAGGTGGGAGGGAAAGTGGATGTATCCAATTGGGGAACCACTATAAATACTTATGTGTTGTGTTGTGTTGCTTGTTCCTTCTTCTTATTGCAGATACTAAGGACAAGCTCTAGATCACTTAGTTTATAAACAAAAAAAAGACTAAAGAAATTTCAAAGACTTATTCACCCCCCCCCCCTCTAGGTGACTACCTAACCTTGAAGTAATAACTTTCAAGTAGTATCTGATAGTTTTAACTTTAAGACAACCTAAACACCTAGAGGGGAGGGTGAATAGGTTCTTATCCTTATTTTAACTTAAGGCAGAATTTAACTTCAGTTCTTTAATATAAATCAGATATCTCTACAGTTAACACAGCACATGCAATCACAGTATCTAAAATAACACAAGCATCACAGATTACACAGAGATTTATAGTGGTTCCCCAAGGTCTGGGTACATCCACTTTCGCCCTTCACCTATCTAGCAGTGTGCTTGATTCGGCCTAACTTCTTCCTCCATCTCAGATCCAAAGATCTTACAGCTCAGAACCCTGAAAGGTTCCTACAACTCAGAACCCTATAAGGTTCCTACAACTCAGGCTCACAGCCCTACCTTAGCCTTGCCATAAGGCCTACAACTCATAGAACCAATTCTCCTACACTCAGGCTCAATCAGCCTTACCTCATCCTTGTCACAAGGCCTACAACTCAGAGATCAAAATCTCCTACACTCAGCCTTTATAACATAGGATTACAACTCAGATCTTTGAAAAGATCCTACAGAATTTGATATTTAATTTTGATGGTCTCTTACCCTTGTTGAGAGAGAAAGGATAAGAGAATTCTTGATCAGCTTCTTGATGAAACTGAAGACTGAAATCAACCTGTGCTTAGCTTTCTTCAAAGCTTCTTGAATCTGAACTTAGTTGGGTTGATCTCTTTTGAAGTTGACTAACTGCCAGGTTCCTTCTTGGATTCCAGATATGGATCTGGATCTTCTTAATAGATTAGTTCTGGATCTACTTCTTAAGAGACTTGTGATTGTCTCCTTCTTGACCTCAATATAGCTGGAGCTAGGAGTGCAAACGAGTCGAGCTCGAGTCAAGCTTGGACAGGCTCGAGCTTGAGTCGAGCTTTTTTCGAGCCGCCTCATCGAGCTTTCGATCCGGCTCAACTCAACTTGCATCCCTAGCTGGAGCTCTCTCTCCCCAAATCTTCTGAAGTTTCTTCTAAATTCTGGAATGAATTCTCCTTAGACAAAACCTGAGTGGATGAACACTACAGAATGTCTTCTTAGATCTTCTCATGAAGATCTTCTTCTGTGACTTGCACTTTCTTGATCAGAGATCAATCTCACAATAGTTGTGTTAGTTGTGTGTATGATCATCTTTTTTCTTCTTCTGAATTCATCTATATATAGACTTCATCCAAGGTAACCGGCTGATCCGGTTTCTAACTAACTTCTGATAAGTCTGACAGCTTCAGTAAACCTGTTGTAACTCACAGCTGTCAAGTCCACAAACAGTTCTTGAGCCTTTGTATCTGTCATCAAAGCGTCGAGACTGACTGTCTTAAAGTGTCGAGACAATCTATCAATGTGTGTCGAGACAATCTGTCAATATGTGTAGACACAAGTGACTTAAGTGTCGACACAGACTTTGCTGATGTCGACATAGCTGCCTTGATGTCGACACAGCTTATTGACACTGCATCTTGAGAATGTGTCGACACTGATTATTTGTGTCGACACAATCACTTCTTCACTCTACAGCAATGAACTATGTTGAAACTCTGTTGTGTGTCGACACAGTTGTTGTAGACTAAGAATTCTGTGTGTCGACACTGCCACCAAGTGTCGACTCTGCTTTTGTGTGTCGACACAGTCTCCTGGTGTCGACACAGTTGATGTCGACTAACTATTTCTGTGTGTCGACACAGTCTCCCAATGTCGACACAGTTTATGTCGACTGTGCATCTGTGTGTCGACACAGCCTTTTCCAAGTGTCGACACAAACTTGCTGAAGTGTCGACACAGCTTCCTCTGGTGTCGACATATAGACTTAGAAACTTTTTTCTGCATTTTAGCCAATACTTAACCTGCACATATAGACTCAAAATAACATCAAATACACCTTGATGTATATCATTGAGCTAAGTAAGGCTTCTCCAAATCAGGTACACATTTTCTAATGTACCCAACAATCTCCCCCCTATTTGGAGAAGTCATAACCCTTTTGTCAATGATATACACCACTTATGATAAATAAACATGATGCTGTGTATAAGCATTTTTAACATGGTAACTGATAAACAAAACAAATAATAAACTATCATCACAGAATAAGGCTGCAAATTAAATGAACATGAAACATTATTTTGTTTATTGTCTCAAAAAAAGTTTCTTAACACTGATTACATAGATTTCTTTAAAACTAAGAATTACATAGTTCTAGAAACATCTAGTAAAACTAAACTAAGGCTGGGCTGGCTTCTTGAAGACTATTCCTTTTCTTGATTTAATCTGAGCCTGCACAGAAGGTTCTGTATCTTTAATGAGCTTTTTTCCTTTCAAATCAGCCTTCTTTTGTGCTTCAGCCTTAATCCTTTGCCTTTCAAAGTAATGAAAAGGCTTAGGGAAATACTTGTTAGGCTCCTGTGCATCAGGAGGTAGCTTCCCAATCTTGGCCTTTCTTCTGTACTGAACTATGGCCTCTTGCCTAGCCTCATACTTCTGCCACTCCTGCTCATTATACCATTTACCCGTTTCATGAACTTGGTCTTTGACAGCTTTCCAGGCAGTTAATATGATATTTCTAGATGTGGGGCTCCATTGCTCAAAATCAGGTTTTAACTCTGCCTGCTCTCTAAATCTTTTCTTTGATAATTGAGCATCTTGCTGTGCTTTAAGACAAGCTTCTTGCATATCTACCTTTTCAATAATAACATTAGTAACTGGTTGAGGAGGGCTGTACATAGACTAAACTTGTTGATGTATCATCTCAAGATGTGTAGGGGGGTAAATAACTTGGGCAACCTCAGGTTGATCACCTTCAAGTTGAGCTGGTTGCACACCTTACTCAGCCACATTATCATCATCACATAAGGGTGGATATCCCAGAGTGGCTCTAATGCTGTTGGTTACCCATTTGGCATGATCAGAGCCTTTATAGACTAACACCCTCTCCCCCTTTATGACTTCTCTGGTCACATGATCTCTCAAATCCTCTTTTTGAAATCTGATTTGTCCATCCAAGTAATTGACTCCATCTTTAAAGAATGGCTTTAACTTTTGAAGCTTATCAGAAATTGTTTGCCGAGAGGTAGTAATAGCTGTTTTAAAGGAATCCAAAGCTTCCTGTGGCTTCTTATCAAATTCTTCTTTCTCCTTATTTCTTGCTTCAGGCATTTCAATAACTGTTTTTCTTACTTCAGTGACTATCTCATTGTGAGATTCAGACAGATTGTCATTCATTCTTATTTGATTTTCAAGGACATAGCCTTGTTTGACAGCAATATCATCCATTTGTTTCTTGATTTCAGCTTGTTGCTTTGCTAGAAATACCACAGCATTGCCCCCCTTGTGGAAGCAATCTGTCATTTCTTTCTTATTCTGATTTACCTCAAATCTGATTGATTTTATATCTTAGGCTAGATCAAACTGGAGGGCCTAATGGCTTTCATCCACATATTTTTTCATAGCCAATCTCTGCTCATCCAATTTCACTTGTAAATCTACCAAAAATTTGTTGTAATTAGTCTCAGGAGTTGATTGGGAAGTAGTAGCTTGCAAAGCCTGCTTATAGCTCTAGCTTCTCCTCCTGAAAACCATCAGTTTTCTTTTCTTGATATTTGCAATCTCCTCATCCTCTGAAGCAGAAGTACTGGCAATATCAACTCTTTCTTTAGGACTAGGAGGTAGCTTCTTTTCAGTCCCATGCTGCACCTCCTCAATATTAGCTTGCTCCCCCTCAACTGCTGCTCCCTCTATGTCAGGAAAAACCTCTTCCAGAGTGAACTCTTGTTGATTGTGAACTGGTGATACAGCTGTCTCAGGAGCATTATCAATAACAGATGTATCCTCCATGATCACATCTAGTGTTGGACTGTTAACATGAGGGGTTTCAAGAATAGAATGTGAATCTATTTCACTTTCCAAGTGAAGTCTCTCTTCCCCTTGAACTTGTGCAGTAACTGATTCCCCCTGCACTTGTGCACTCTCAGCACTGTCCTGTACTTATACACTTTCTAGCTCCCCCTGCACTTGTGCACTAACTGTGTCCTTCTGCACTTGATCAAGATCAGTACTGTCATGGACTGGTGATTTAGCTGCAGTCTCTTGGGTATCCAAATCAGGTGTGTCCTTGGAGAGGACCCTATCCCATATGGATATGATACTGATGTCCATCCTTCTCATATGATTTATCTTAGATCCTGGAAGCTGATTCATTACCTCTGGAATTTCTCCAGCCAGGTATAAGCTCATTAATCTAGCCAAATTAGGCTTTTTGATTCCTTCTTTTATCTTCTCAAATAGAACTGCAGACCAGTCTGTATAAATCTTATAGATTATCCTTATCATCAGACTGAACATAAAGGCAGATAGCCTATCATGTCCTCCTGGTTTACACAAAATCACCTTCCCTACAACTTCAGATAGAAACTCTCCTTGTTGATTCATCCCTTTTCTATTGATTGCTGCTCTAATCTTCATGGCTGGATCCAATCCACACCACTGAAGGGCCTCCCTTGTCTTTGAGGCAGGGACCTCTTCTTCATCCTAGATTCTTGGAAGGTGAAGAATCTTTCTTAAACTCTTCAGAGAAAGTTTGACTTTATTACCATGAATTGTCGATTTAATCTTTACTCAGTGACGTCCACTGTTGCAGCTGCATAGAATTCAAATACTTCTTTCTTCCAGATCTTTGTTGGTTCAGAAACAAGAAACTCTAACCCAGACTCAGTAACTAGGGTAATGACCCCTTTTATCTCTGTCGCCGCCTCATCAAAAGCATTGCGCACCAGCTCATAGACTTCGTTAATGTTATCTTCAATCTTTGGCGCCATTGGAAAGGAGAGAAATCTTGAATTGAGAGAAGAGAGATTGTCGACACAAGGGTTTAGTCTCGAAAATCTGGTGAGCGTGTCGACAGAATACTTTCTCGACCTATATATACCTTTTTTAAACAAAGAAGGTCAAAAGGCGGGCAAAAACTGTCTAAATGTGTCGACACTGTTGGAAAGTGTCGACACATACTTCTATTGTCTCGACCACGGCGATGACTACTATGTGTCAACACTAATTGATGATATGTCGGCACAAGACATACTTAGTAGACCATCAGAAATTCTATGTCGACTCTTATTGCAAGTGTCGACACAATTTCTGGAGGTGTCGACACCATTACTCTGGTTTTGTCGACACTACTTTTCTGGATGTGTCGACATTTTGTCCCTTAGGTGTCGACACAATCGACTCTGTGTCGACACAATTTCCCTGAATTATCGACACAACTCCTCTGTGTCGACACATTATTACTGAATGAGTCGACATAATTTTACTTAGCCAAATTTGTTAGACTAGTCTATGTTCAACATTCCTAATTCAATTTTAAATCTATTGAATTTAGTTTCATCTAGAGGCTTAGTGAATACATCTGCAATTTGATAATCTGTCTTAACAAATTCTAGTGAGATGTCCTCTTTCTCTACATGTTCTCTAAAAAAATGGTATCTTATTTCTATATGCTTGGTCCTACTATGTGAAACAGGATTATTAGCAATAGAAAGAGCACTAGTAGAATCACAAAATAAAGGTGTTCTACTTACTTGAATACCATAGTCTTCTAGCTGGTGTTGAATCCACAACAGCTGTGCACAGCAACTTCCTGCTGCCACATATTCAGACTCAGCTGTGGATATTGCCATACTAGTCTGCTTGTTACTGCTCAAAGATATCAATCTTCCTCCTAGAAATTGACAGGAGCCTGTAGTGCTTTTCCTATCTTCTTTACAACCTGTAAAGTCTGCATCTGAATAGCCTGTTAGTAGAAAATCTCCATTCCTAGGGTACCAAAGGCCTAGATTAGGTGTGCCCTTTAGATATCTCAAAATTCTCTTTACTGCAGTGTAATGAGATTCTTTAGGGCATGCTTGGTACCTAGCAAAGACACATGTTGCATACATAATGTCTGGTCTACTTGCAGTGAGATATAGTAGAGAGCCAATTATACCTCTATACAAAGACTCATCTACAGGTTTACCTGCATCATCTTTGCATATAGCATACTTGTTCCCATAGGAGTTCTCATGGATGAGGATGATTCCATACCATACTTCTTAATTAACTCCTTGGTGAACTTAGACTGGGATATGGACAAGCCATCATCAGTCTGTCTTACTTGGAGTCCCAAGAAGTACTTAAGTTCCCCCATACTGCTCATTTCAAACTTACCTTGCATAAGTTTAGCAAACTTCTTGCAAAGATTATTTTCTGTAGACCCAAATGTTATGTCATCTTCATAAATCTGGACAAAGATCTTACCTTTGTATTCCCTTAGGAATAGAGTTTTGTCTATTTTCCCTCTTGAGAATTTGTTCTCAATAAGGAAAGTAGACAGGGTTTCATACCAAGCCCTTGAGGCTTACTTTAACCCATACAAAGCTTTCCTAAGTCTATAAACATAATCTGGTTTAAGAGAATCTACAAAACCTATAGGCTACTCTACATAGACTTCTTCTTTTAGATTTCCATTCAGGAATGCTGATTTTACATCCATGTGGAATACTTTGAATCCTTGATGTGCTGCATAGGGAAGGAACATCCTAATTGCTTCCAGTCTTTCTACTGGGGCAAAGGTTTGATCAAAGTCAATACCCTCTTCCTGCCTGTATCCTTTTGCAACAAGTCTTGCTTTGTTCTTCACAATGATTCCATTCTCATCAATTTTGTTCCTAAAGATCCACTTTGTTCCAATGATGTTGTGGTCTTTTGGTTTAGGAACTAACTCCCATACCTTGCATCTTCTGAATTGATTCAGCTCCTCTTGCATGGCATCAATCCAATGTGGGTTTAGAATTGCTTCTTCAAATTTCTTTGGCTCCAGTTGAGATAGGAAGCTTGAGCAAAGTACTGTGTTCAAGTTCCTGCTCTGGTTTGCACTCCATGTCTTATATCACCAATTATCTGATTTGCTGGATGATCCTTTAAGTGTCTAACTACTGGAGGTAGTCTCTCTTCAGGCTGAATACCTTCTGTTTCTTCAATGTGTTCCACCTCTTTGTTTTCTTCAGCTTCTAGAGAATCCTGTACTCCCCCTGGACAGCATCCACCATTTTACATTTGTTGATCTGCAGTTGAATCTTCTATAATGGAAAGCTTGTCCATTCTCTCTTTTATTCTTGTTGGACTCCATGAACAACAAGGCAACTCACTGTTGATCAATCTAGTTTCATCAAATACAATATGTACAGATTCTTCTACAACTTGAGTAATCAAGTTATAGACTCTATAAGCCTTACTATTGTTGCTGTACCCAACAAATATCCCATCTTGGGATTTGGCAGCAAACTTAGTTAAATAAGACTTGCCATTGTTAAGGATATAGCACTTGCAACCAAAGATCATAAAATAGGATAAATTTGGTTTCTACCTTTCATAATCTCATAGGGAGTCTTTTTGTGGCACTTAGTGATAGAAGCCCTGTTGAGCACATCACATGCAGTGTTTACTGCCTCAGTACAGAAATATTCTGGGAGAGAAGTGTCACTAAATAGTGTTCTACTAGCCTCAATCAATGTCCTATTCTTCCTTTCAGCAATACCATTTTGCTGTGGTGTTCTTGGTGAGGAGAATTCTTGGAAAATCCCAAATTCTTCACACAGTCTTGTCATACTTTCAGATTGAATTTCAGTGCCATGATCACTTCTGATTTTGACCACTATACTATCCAGTTCATTCTGAATTTGTTTGACAAAACTATGTAAAACACTTGGGATTTCTGATTTATGTCTCAAAAAGAACACCCAGGAATATCTAGAATAGTCATCTACCACCACAAAAGTGTATACCTTCCTACCTAGACTATGAACTGGCATAGGACACAAAAGATCCATATGTAAGAGGTATAGACACGTTACTGAATCCTTGTTTTCAAGGCTATGAAAGGAGGATTTTGTCTGCTGCCTTTTTGAAAAGCTGAGCATATCCCATCCTTTATACACTTAACTTGAGGACCATTCCTCACTAACTCTTTGCTAAAGAGTTGGCCAATTATTTTGTAGTTAAGATGGGCCAGCCTCTTGTACCATTTGACACAATGAGAGGCTCTCTCATCAGCTACAAGACAAATAGGAGAACCTTTGTTCTCACACTCAAAATTGAGACATTACACATTCCTCTTTCTATATCCTGTCAAAATGATCTTTTGATCACTTGACCTCTTGATATGACATCCATTCTTAACAAATGAAATGTCATATCCTAAATCACTCAGCTGACTTATGCTTATAAGGTTGTGTTTCAAACCCTTCACATAGGCACTTGAGTGATAGTTATTTGGTTACTAAAAATGTTACCAAATCCTTTGATGATTCCTTTCTCAGAGCCACCAAAGATTACTTTAGGCCCATTTAAGATATGCAAGTACTCCTTCAGCAATCCCTTTGTTCCAGTCATGTGCCTGGAACATCCACTGTCCAAGTACCATATAGGGGTATGGTGACTTGGACTCACCTATAACAAAGAATTACTTTCCCTTAGAACCCAAGTAAGTCTTGGGTCCTTGGTTCAGGTTAGCTTCATGCTTACCAAATCTACCTGCAGTTCTTCTAACAGGTAGACTGTTGTTCTTCCTGACACTAGTGTTGTGCCAGCAATCTATGGCATAATGACATATCTTGCCACAGCACCAGCATTCATACTTGTTATATCTAATTTTAGATACATCAACTCTTTTGTATTGTGCTGGTACTGCTGCAGCTACACCCACTGTTTTCTTAAAAACTGTGGGTTTATGAACATGGGCTGCCTTATTGACATAACCACCCTTATCATTCAGAACTTCAGTCTTACTATGACCTTGAGTATTCTCAGAGTCATACTTGTTAGAAGGCTCATGCACCTTTCTAAAAACTACAGGGACTTTAAAATTCAGTGGCTGGACTGAGGCTTTTCCTTTTCTCTTGAATTGGACAGCCCTGGTGTTACCCTTAAAGCCTATTCCAGCCTTACCCTTTTGAGTCACAAACTCATCTATTAAGGGTAAAACTGATTTTGGCTTGGAATAACTAGCCACCAAATCTTTCTCCTTTTGAAGTCTGACTTCCAGACTTTTAATTAGATCATTTTTGTATGTGATTGTGCCCATCTGAATAATAGTTATAGTTTTCAGCTTGGCAATCTCATTCAATTTTTGATCAAATTCTTTCTCTAAACCAAATGCAACCATCTTAAGATCTGCAATATCCTTAGCCTGAGTTTTGGCCAGGTTCTTGCTTTTCTTTAGTGCTTGCAATAAGTCCCCATATTCATCTATCAGCTGATGAATATCTCCTTCAGATTCAGACCCATCCACATCACTTGATTCAGATGTAGCTGACTCTGTACCAGTACTACAATCAGAATTTCTAGAAATACATTGTACCTTACTAGGACCAGGCTGATCCTGACACTTGTCTTCTTCTGATACAGCCATCAGTCCAATACACTGATGGTCTTCTTGTTCATAGATGGAGTCCAGCAGTTGCATAAACTCATCTTCTTCAACAGCTGCATAAATACCAATATATGCCTCAGCTTCAGATTCAGACTCTGAAGTTGATTGGTCTGTCAAGCTTTTCTCTTTCTTAGTAACAAAGGATTTCTCCTTCTTGCTCTTTTGTTGAGTCTTTCTTTTATCAGCAGACTCCTTTCTTTTGTCAGGACACTCACCTACAACATGTCCAGGCTTATTACAACAGTAGCAAACAATCTTTGATGTTGTAGATTTGCTAGGCTTAGACCTGCTCCTGTCCTTTCTTGATGACTTTCTCTTTTGATAATAGTCATCAACTTGCTGTGATGTTGAGGGCCTAGATTTCCACTTCTTCTTCAAGAATCTCTAAAACTGCCTTGTAAAGGCAGCAAAATCTGCATCTGAATCACTGCTATCTGAATTTTGGTTGTCTGAATTATCTGAGGTAATTTCAGCAACTTCCCTAGGAGGTGATGGAGACATCCTCCTATTCTTTCTAGTGGCTTCAACCTTGAAGGCCACATACTTTTCTCTATGCTCCCCTTTTGCATTTCTTTCTTCCTCTTTTCTAGTCATTAGTTGCATTTCATAAGACAGTAACTTTCCAAATAAAGTTGGAGGAGAAATATCTGCAAGTTTGGCCACTTCCCTAATGGCACAAATCTTGCTGTCCCAATGCTTTGTCAAGGATCTTAGGAATTTATCATTCAGTTCATATGTACTGAAGACTCTTCTATAAGACATTAGTTCATTTACAATTCTGTAGAACTTCTTATAGCACTCAGATATGCAATCTGACTTCCCTTGTCTGAAGCTTTCATATTCCTGATTTAGCATAGACTTTTTATCTTGTCTAACTTCTTCAGAACCCTCCATGTAGACAATCAAAGTGTCCCACATTTCCTTGGAGGTCTTGTAGTGAATCAAATTCTGAAAGGTTGAATCATCTATGGCACTTACTATGATATTCTGAGCTCTTTTATCCATTGTTGCCAGTATAATCTCATCCTTAGTCATCTCAGAAAAATACTTGGGAGTTCTCTGGTTTGCATCTAGAACAGATACCTTCATTGGAACATAAGGACCTTCTTTTATTGTAATATAGATCCTTGGGTCAGAAGCCTCCATAAACAATCTAACCCTTTCTTTCCATATTTCAAATATCTCCTTCTTGCAGATGGGTAATTTCATAGAACCTAGTTCCTTGTGATTTTCTCCAGAACCAATTTTCTTGATTCTTGATTCTACCTTAGGGATCTAACTCAGACTATTAAGTCCTTCTTTAAGTAACCTCCCTCTGATACCACTAGATAGTTTTAACTTCAAGACAACCTAAACACCTAGAGGGGGGGTGAATAGGTTCTTATCCTTGTTTTAACTTAAGGTATAATTTAACTTCAGTTCTTTAATATAAATCAGATATCTCTACAGTTAATAAAGCACATGCAATCATAGAATCTAAAATAACACAAGCATCACAGATTGCACAGAGATTTATAGTGGTTCCCCAAGGTCTGGGTACATCCACTTTCCCCCTTCACCTATCTAGCAGTGTGCTAGATTCGGCCTAACTTCTTCCTTCTTCTCAGATCCACAGATCTTACAGCTCAGAACCCTGAAAGGTTCCTACAACTCAGAACCCTATAATGTTCCTACAACACAGGATCACAGCCCTACCTCAGCCTTGCCACAAGGCCTACAACTCAGAGAACCAATTCTCCTACACTCAGGCTCAATCAGCCTTACCTCAGCCTTGTCATAAGGCCTACAACTCAGAGATCAAAATCTCCTACACTCAGCCTTTATAACATAGGCTTACAACTCAGATCTTTGAAAAGATCCTACAGAATTTGATAAGTAATTTTAATGGTCTCTTACCCTTGTTGAGAGAGAAAGGATAAGAGAATTCTTGATCAACTTCTTGATGAAACTTAAGACTGAAATCAACCTGTGCTTAGCTTTCTTCAAAGATTCTTGAATATGAACTTAGTTGGGTTGATCTCCTTTGAATTTGACTAACTGCCAGCTTCCTTCTTGGATTCCAGATATGGATCTGGATCTTCTTAGAAGATTAGTTCTGGATCTACTTCTAAAGAGACTTGTGAGTGTCTCCTTCTTGACCTCAAAATAACTGGAGCTCTCTCTCCCCAAATCTTCTGAAGTTTCTTCTGAATTCTGGAATGAATTCTCCTTAGACAAAACCTGAGTGGATGAACACTACAGAATGTCTTCTTAGATCTTCTTACGAAGATCTTCTTCTGTGACTTGCACTTTCTTGATCAGAGATCAATCTCATAATAGTTGTGTTAGTTGTGTGTATGATCATCTTTTTTCTTCTTCTGAATCCATCTATATATAGACTTCATCCAAGGTAACCGGCTAATCCGGTTTCTAACTAACTTCTGATAAGTCTGACAGCTTCAGTAAACCTGTTGTAACTCACAGCTGTCAAGTCCACAAATAGTTCTTGAGCCTTTGTCTCTATCAACAAAGCGTCGAGACTGACTGTCTTAAAGTGTCGAGACAATCTGTCAATGTGTGTCGAGACAATCTGTCAATATGTGTCGACACAAGTGACTTAAGTGTCGACACAGACTTTGGTGATGTCGACATAGCTGCCTTTATGTCGACACAGCTTCTTGACACTGCATCTTGAGAATGTGTTGACACTGATTATTTGTGTCGACACAACCACTTCTTCACTTTACAACAATCAACTATGTTGAAACTCTGTTGTGTGTTGACACAAGTCCTGTGTGTCGACACAGTTATTGTAGACTAAGAATTCTGTGTGTCGACACTGCCTCCAGGTGTCGACTCTGCTTTTTTGTGTCGACACAGTCTCCTGGTGTCGACACAGTTGATGTCGACTAACTATTTCTGTGTGTCGACACAGTCTCCTAGTGTCGACACAGTTGATGTCGACTATGTTCTGTGTGTCGACACAGCCTTTTCCAAGTGTCGACACAAACTTGTTGAAGTGTCGACACCCTTCCTCTGGTGTCGACACATGGACTTAGAAACTTTTTCCTGCATTTTAGCCAATACTTAACCTGCACATATAGAATCAAAATAACATCAAATACACCTTGATGTATATCATTGAGCTAAGTAAGGCTTCTCCAAATCAGGTACACATTTTCCAATTTACCCAACAGTATCATCTATAGGCTGAATGAAGAGGGGATCTGAAATTGCTCACCCATAACTAATGCATCTTGCATTATTTCTTCTGCAAGCTGCTCCCCCTCAGCCATTGCAGTCTTGTCCTCAACAAATGCAATTTCCATGAGTTCTTCCATAAGATGCTCATCTTCAGACATTGCAACCTCCTTATCAGAGGCTAGTTTGATCTCCCCCATACTCTGATGACTCTGTCCATCCAGAGGTTCTTGGGGTGGTGAGAGGGTAGCAGCAGCACCTCCTGGGAACTCCAAGGAATCCCCTTCCATCTCAGCAGAGAGCCTGTTGACAATTGTCTTTGCCAATTTCTCAGCCTCTTCAATTGGAGGAGAAAGAGATTCCTGCTCAGATTGAGTTGAATTCTGAGCTCCCACATCCTTCCTGGGCAGATCTTTAAAACTTATAAGTTCTGGATCATGAGGTTCTTCATCATCTTCGACTGAAGCGCTGCTAGACGAACTAGGCTCAGAAATAGCTTTCTTCTTTCCTTTCTTTTTTGTAGTTGATGGTCCATGGGGTTGAAGTACCCTATCCCAACTCTCCAGTATTTTGAAGTCCATTCTTCTCATGTGATGTATTCTTGCTCCAAGCTTCAAGTTCAGAATTTCTGGAACAGTTTGTCGCAGAAACAAGGACAGAATTCTTCCTAAATTCGGCACATTCATGCACTCAGTAATCCTTTCAAAGAGAATTCTTCCCCAGTCAGTTCTCCTGGTCAATATGACCCTGCACATTAGCTCGAACATCTTTTTTGAGATCTTATCGTGGGAGACTGTTTTACATAACAGAGCCTTCCCGATGACATCTGCCAGGAACTTACCTTTCAGGTTTAGTTCCTTCCTTAGGATTGATCCGGTTGAGTGCTTGGAAAACCGACACCATTTCAGGGCAGTCTTTACATCATCCTACGATAGTTCATCTTTGTCATCAGTTGCGGAGAAATTCGTCAGCTTTAGGACTTTGGTCAACCTTCTTGGTGTTATCTTGACTTTTGCTCCACTTACAGTCGTCTTTATTTTCCCAGCTATAGCATCCTCCTTGATGTTGGAGAATAATTCTAGAACCTCCTATTTCCATAGTAAATAGGGTTCCAACAGGATGAACTCTAGGTCAGATGTTCGAAGAAGATGAAGAACATACTGTACCTCTTTAGGAGCATCTTTGAGTCCATTTCTCACCAATTCCGAACCCTCGAATTAGAAATCTTGTCCCTTGGGCGCCATTTCGCTTGAGAATTTTTGCTACCGAGCGAGAACGGCTTTCCGTCGATTCGGTTAATACAGGCGGGAGAGGGCAAGGAATAGTAACATTGCTTTATGCACAGGCTTTTCTATTTATAGTTAATTATAAAGAGAAGGTGGAAAGACACTTACCTGTTTGGTGATCAAATTTTGATCAACGACCAGGATTGAATCCTGCCACTTAGCTGCAGGCCGTCTTTTCTACAATTTTGGTTGAGTAAGCTTATTTTCCACAACCTCTGTTTTCTTTAGCAATTAGATTGCATCTAGCCCCTTACTGTGTTGGCCTAACCTGCAGGGGTAAGACTGTCCTGCAATACACAATATAATATGTGTCCTAGTGGGATGCAATTTGAACTAGCTTCAACATACCCATGTCAATTTTTAGGATGTTGAATCTAGTTACATATTGTCGTATAGTGAGCATAAGAGCCACTAACTTATTTATTAAGACAAGTTTTTAGACAATTATCTCACTTCTTCTCAGACTTTAATTTCAACTATCTTATTTCTAAACTGCATAGTTTTTGCAATTTTAGTAAATAACTAGTAGAATTTAGAGCTAGGTGAATTCAACTTATCTTTGTCTAGTAGACTAGGAGCAGATGCTGTATTCACAGTCTCTTCAATCCTTGCACCTAAGCTTTAGCCATTGATGTGCATCTGGCTTTATTTTGCTAGCTCCCCCTCAACAATTACACATGTGTTAGATATCTTGTGTTTGCTGGTCAGTTCATCCAATCCTTGTACCAAGACCTAAATATGGTACATCTCTGTCCAAGGACCATAAATGGGCATGGCCACTTGAACTATCCTGCAAAAGAGAATTTACCTTACCTTAGGAACCCAAGCTGACTTGGGTTCTAGGTTCCTGTTGGCATAAGAATGCATATGTCTACCTACAGGAGTCCTGTCAGGAAGACACTGCCTTGCCTTTGGCACACTAGGGTTGTGCCAACAATCTATGGCAAAGTGGCCCACTTTACCATAGCACCAACATTCATGGATGTTGTATCTCCTTTTTTGAACACAACTTGAAGTGAGCAAGCCACTTCTGGCTGCCCGTTTAGTGGGGAGAACTGAGGCATTCTTCTTGTTTCTTTCAACAAGAGCCCAAAAGTGAGTTTGCCAGTGGAAGCACTTGGCTTGCTCCTAACTCCATTAGCAATATCCTTCCTTATTGTTGGCATGTTCTTAATGGCTTCAGAGGAAGCCAAGTCAGGATCACTGACTGACTTACCTCTGGTTTGAGTTCTTGCTGGAAGAACCTTGGAATAGGCCATTGCCACATCCATGAATGAGGGGTCTGTGGCATTAAATACAAAAGGCCCGGAATAGGCCTTTAGGACTTTTACATAGAGATCCTTCTGTGCACTCAATCCCATTACCTCTCTTCTTCCATTGTAAGGTACTTTTGTAATCTTACAAGGAAGATTCCCACACCTCCAGTGACCACACTTATAGCCTTAGTCATGCCTATTGGATGAGAGAATATCCTTGTGAGAGGTTTACTGAGGCCTGACAGGAGCTTGGCCTCTCCTCTGAGATTGGATAACTTTAGAAATCCACTCAGATTCAGATTTTCTCTTGATAGTATCTATCTTAGAGAAATTGGTCACAACCCTATTCTCTCTTTCAAGTTTCTCTTCAAGATCCTTGATAATAGAGTCCTTATATTTGATTGAATCAACATGGATATCTACCATGATCTTCAGATGAGCTACTTCCCTCACTTTTAGATATAGCAAAGATGAAGTCTCATCTTGCTGAGAAGCAGCCAGCTATAGGGAGGCAATTTCCTCTGCTTATTTCTTAACAAGCTTCTTGCTTTTCTTGAAAGCTTTCAGAAGTGTAGTATGATTTTCAATCAATTGATTTATATCATCTTCTGATAGAGGACTCTCATCATCACTTGATGAGGATGCATTAGAGTCTGTGCAGGATTCATATCTAGAATCTGAGGATGAGCTAAATGGGGAATATACCTAATTTTGTCCAGGCTGATCCTGGCAAGATTCTTCTTCAGGTGTAGCTATAACCCCATAGCATCTGCATTCACCTTCCTCAGCTTCATCCACATTTGAGTCACAATCTGAATGTGATAGAGGGGCCCTGATCTTTTCTCTTTTGTCTGGATAGACTTTGTCTTCTGCAAGAGCTGTCAACAGCCCATTACTATTCTTGTTCTCTCTGCAGACTTGGAGCTCCTTTGAGCTCCACACCTTATGGTTTACCCTTGAACTCATAAGTGCAAAGCTTTTAGCTATCCTTGGAGGTTAACTAAGACTATTAGGTCCTTTTTGAGTAACCTTCCTCTGATACCACTTGAAAGTCTTGGATTTCAAGGATAGCTAAATCAACTAGAGGGGGTGAATAAGTTTCTTAGTCCTTAGTGACTATCTTTTATTTTCCTTGAGTTGGATGCTTTATTAGTTAAGTAAATTCTGCTTTCAAGACATGCAACCTTCAATAAAGCCAACATAGAGAAAACACATAAGGCACACACAAGGTTTATAGTGGTTCCCCTAATAGGGTACATCCACTTTCCCTCCCACCTATCCAACTATCTTGTTTGACTAGACACTTCTCCAAAACTCTGCTCTAAAGAGCTTACACCTCAGATCCCTCAGGATCTTTCAGTCTCCTCTAAGACTTACAACTCAACCACAAGGGCCTACAACTCAGTGATCAGCAGATCACCAACCTAAGGCCAAACGCCCTACACTCAGGATGGGAGGACAGCCCTACCTCAGATCCACTAGGGATCCTACCTCAAAGAGAATGACTCTCCTATAATCTCAGGCACAAAGGCCCTACCTCAGATCTACAGCCAGATCCTACCTCAGGCAGAAGTGCCCTACAGCTCAGTGAGAATGACTCACCTACCTCAGACTTTAGGCCAAGTCCTATAGCTCAGACACAAAGGTCCTACGCTCAGATTCTCAATAGAATCCTACCTCAAAGAAAATTTGATCCTACCACTCAGATCCAAAAGGATCCTACAAGATGGAAGTGAGTTTGGTGAGATGATTGGACACAAGAGAAATTGCTCTGTGCCAATCTACCTGGACTGACATTGACTCAGCCCAACTTTTACTCCAGGAATATTTTTCCTGAGTCTACTTTTACCTGAACTGAGATATATTTAGTCCTAACCTCTTCTTCTCAGCACCAGAGATTTCCTGCTGGAATTGAGAAGTAACTATAACTAGTTGTTGCTACCTGAGCTAAGAGAATCTCAGCCCTAACTTCTTCTCAGCAATAAGGATGCAAATCTTTCTTTGGCTTGTGTTGGAAGTAACTTGCAGAAAATGGTTCTACTTCTTCTTTCTTTCCTGGGCTGAGGAGATTCATCCCTAACTTCTTCTTCACAGCCTCCATTAGATATTATTCAAAGTTGTACAGCTGGATCTATGAAGAACTTGCTGGTGCAGATAGAAAATGGCACCATCTATACTTCTTTCTTTCCTTCAGAGATTTGCTCTGATATTTTTGATGTCGAGGGAGAAGACAATTAGCTAACTTGTTAAGCCTTTAGACTTGCTATCTTTATCTTCCTGTTCTTCAGTCAGAGCAACAATGGCGATGAAGAAGAACCACATCAACAACTACTTTTTCTGTAAAAAAGCTTATCTTGTTATTGATTGCAACCCAACGACTCTTTTAGTAGTGGGCCCCACACCATTGATGGGCCGCTGCAACCTTGCTTTAACGCCAACTGTCGTACAGTAGCTCTAAGGCACCTCTTGGCATATAATATAGTTTTCCTGCTATCAGTTTGAATAGTGTTGACTTGTTGACTTGCTGACGTCAGCGCCTGTCGACTTAGTCAAAATTGAGATTTTGTAGAATAGGCGTTAAGTTAATGAGATTCACTCAATGCCAAAACACTTAGACATAATTTTATCTATCTAGGCATTGACAGTGTTGAGTGAGCAAGCCTCACTTAATGCCTTTTGTCTTAGCTTATACTTCAGCCTTTTCTGCATGCTTGGCATTGAGAGCGTTGAGTGACCACGCCTCACTCAACGCCTTATGCCTTAGCCATGATTTCTGTAATATAGTCGTTGAGAGCATTGAGTGACCACACCTCACTCAACGCCTTATGCCTTAGTCATTTTCCTACTTCTTCAGCATCTTAAGCGTTGAGTGAGCACGCCTCACTCAACGCCTTTTGCTTTAGCCAGATTTTTCAGAATCATGGCATTGAGAGCGTTGAGTGAGCATGCCTCACTAAACACTTTCTGCCTTAGCAAGATTTTTCTCCACCTTGGTGTTGAGAGAGTAAGCTCCACTCAATGCATTTGGACTTAGCCAAATTTTTGTGTCTGAAAACACAGGTTTTGACTGAATGAGATACAGTCAATGTTTTATCACATGGCGTTGAGTGAACTTGCCTCACTTAATGCCTGTGTACTTAGTCAAATATCAACACAGATTTTTTTATGGCTTTGAATGACTGAGCTTGTCTCACAGCCTTCTATCACATGGCATTGAGTGAGTTGTCCTCACTCAAGTCTTGTGGACTTAGACTGATTTTCTAGTCTATCTTCTTTGGCTTAGCCTAACTCACAGCTTTTTGTTGTATGGTGGTGAGTGAGTTGACATCACTTAATGCTTGTGGACTTAGCCATATTTCTATCTAGCCAATAGTTAGGCTTTGGTTGTATAGGCTCCACTCAATGCTATAAGTCATCTGGCGTTGAGTGAGTAACCTTCACTCAATGCCTGTGGACTCAGACATATTTTTGTCTATCCACATCTTAGGTAAGTATTTACCTGACATAGCCACTTAGGCTACCTATCCAATCATTATTACTAGGACATCCTGCAATCACTAAACTTGAGCAAGAGTTAGATCACCATATGTGTATACATTATTTGCTAGGACTTCTTCAAATCCAGGACATTGGGATCAAGTGACCCAACAGATATTGCTAAAGAACTTCCTGCCATCGGTAGATCAAGACCATTTAATGAATAATTGTCTACACCTGAGACAAAGACAATTCACAGTTAGTGAGTATGAGATAGAATTCAGTAAGTTGAGCAGGTTTGCTCTATATTTAGTAGCCTCTGAGGCAGGTAGGGTGAAGCAATTCCTGGGAGGACTTCGTAGTGACATCCATCAGTTGGATAGTGCGTACAGATCAGAGACTTATGTTGAATCAGTAATGGCTGCTCTGAATGTCGAGGCTATCGACAATGCCATGAATCGAGGTGTACAGATGATGAAGGAAAAGAGAAAGACCGATGATAGCGGAAGCACTCGGTTATCTGGCCATGCTTCAAAGAAAGGAATCAAAGAAGTGTGTAGTTTCTGTGGTCAGCCAGGGCATCCCTTCGAGAAGTGTTTAAAGAGGTTGGGAGCTCAGAAGCAACAACCAGTGCTTGAAATTCAGAGCACACGCAAAGAAGACCTGGTCTGTGCTTTATGTAAGCAGAAGGGGCATGATGTCGCATATTGTTGGATCAAGGATAAGATTTGCTTCCAGTGTGGGCAGAAAGGGCATTTGAAGTCTAGGTGCTCGCGGTATCAGCCCCCGCTGCAGCCGGTTCCACTTCAAGACCTGTCACCGCCGCCGTAGCATCTGGATAAAGGGAAGAGCAAGTTGAATGTGGTGACCTTAGAAGAAGCACAAAGTTCCACCCAAGTGATCTCAGGTTAGATTCTAATCTAGTTCTTAGCTTTCAGCTTTAGTTTCGATGTTGTTCAGCTAGTTACGCATACAATTTTATAGGGAAGTTTAAGGTAAAGAATCATTGGGCACATGTCTGTTTTGATTCTGGTGCTACCCACTCGTTCGTGGCTATGAATTTTATAGAACATAACCGTATGACTCTCAATCAAGTCTGCGATTTGTTTTGCGTGAAGTTTCCCTTTGGTGACTCGGTGGTGTCGGACCAGGGCATCCAGAGTTGTAATATACTTTTAGGTGACTTTCTAGTGTTTGTCGATCTGAAGGTGCTAGACCTAGAGGACTTCAATATGGTTTTAGGCATGGACTGGCTGTCCAGATATGATGATGTTGTCCAATGCAAGGTGAAGTGATTAGACTTCAAGATGGACAACAGCCACCCCATGAGTGTGTATGGTTTTTCGTGCCAGGATTACCCGATTATTTTTGAGGTATGTGTTGGGTCCATTGATCCCAATGTCCTGGATTTAAAGAAGGCCTTGTAGACAATTGTATACACATGATGTGATCTAACTAGTGCCAGAAGTTCTTTGTATGCAATACAGTTTTGCACAATGATTGGACAGATAGCCTGAGTGGCTAGGACAGGTGATGTCTATGCAAGCTTATGGAAAGATAGAAAATCTATCAAAGTCCACAAGCGTTGAGTGAAGCAAGCTCACTCAACGCCAGATGACAAAAAGCTATGAGTACATCATGCGTAGTCAAAGCCAAGCTATTGGCAAGCTGAAGATGTGGCTAAGTCCACAGCCGTGTAGTGAAGTCTACTCACTCAACTCCATACAACAAAAAGCTGTGAGACGGGCTAAGGGAGTAAAAGCCTAAGAAGAAACATGCAGAAATATGGCTAAGTCCACAGGCGTTGAGTGAAGTCTATTCACTCAATGCCATAACTTCATATTCATTGAGTATTGCTTGGACAGTCTAAGCCACAGGAAATCTGTGTGGATATTTGACTAAGTCCACAGGTGTTGAGTGAAGCCTATTCACTCAATGCCCTGTGATAAAAAGCATAGAATTTTGTCTAAGGACAATAGCTTTGAGTGAAGCTTACTCACTCAAAGCCACGTCAATATAATTGATAGATGCTGAAAGCATTGAGTGAAGAAGCTACACTCAACCCTTCCCCGGAAGGAGAATTGGCTAAGTCTAATAGCGTTGAGTGATGATCATTCACTCAACACCTTATGACAAAAAACTGTCTAATTGCTTTGGCATTGAGTGATGGTCACTCACTCAATGCCTAAAGATAGAAATCATTTCCAAGTGTTTTGGCGATGAGAAGCTTACTCACTCAACGTCTAGTGATAGAAAAACTATCTAAGTGTTTTGGCATTGAGTGAAACTTACACACTCAACACCTATACTAAAGATATTTTATTTTGGCTAAGTCCACAGATGGTGATGTCAGCAAAGTCAACAAGTCAACAGAATTTGAATTTGTTATGGGAAAGCTACAATACGCGATAAATGTCGTTGCTTGCCTTTAGTACAACTATTAATGCAAAAGCTAGGTACCAGGCAACCAATTCCAAGTGGGGCCCACTACTCAAAGAGTCGTTGATGGGCAAATAGTAAAAGGCAAAGATCGATGAAAGAAAAGAAGATTTTTGAAAACACACAGCTGGACTTTATCTTCCTTCTCGCCATTGTTGTAGAGCTTAGAGAACCAGTTCAAAGAGCTTATCTAAGAGAAAAAAGCAAGTCAGATTGTGACTCACAGACAATTAGCTGTTGAAAAAGCTATTCACTGAAGAATAAAATAATCTTCAACAATAAGATCAGAAAGTCCACTTTCTGACTTAAGTTACAGCAATGGGCCAACCCTAGCTGCAGTTACTTCACAGTTCTAACAGAGCATTTCTTGAAGATAAACTTTCAAAGCTGTGACGAAGAGAGGACTGAGGTTCTGGCTCAGTTCAGAAAGGTGAAGAGTAGCAGATCTTCAAAGTTTCTTCCAGCTCAAGATTCTTATTGTTGTGAAGAAGTTAGGACTGAGGACATCTCAGCTCAGGAAGAATAAGGCTCATAGAAATTTCTTTGTTTTCATAATCATCAACACCCACATACACCCTGTAGGATCTTAATAAATCTGAGTTGTAGGCCTAAATATATAAAGACTGAGTGTAGGATCCAAGTGTGGATCTGAGGTAGGATTCTATTGAGAATCTGAGTGTAGGGCTTTGGCCCGAGTAGTAGGATTCAAGTTTTAATTTGAGTTGTAGGATCTTGTTTGGATCTGAGGTAGGTGATCAGTTGATCACTAAACTGTAGGGCTGTTGAGCATGAGGTAGGAGAGTCATTCTCTCTGAGTTGTAGGGAACTTGTGCCTAAGTTATAGGATCCTTTGGATCTGAGGTAGGGACTTTGTGCCTGAGCTATAGGAGAGTCATTCTCTCTGAGGTAGGCTCCTTCATGGATCCGAGGTAGGGTTGTCCTCCTAGCATGAGTGGTAGGGGCTCCTTTGGCCTAAGGTAGGTGATTAGCTGATCACTCAGTTGTAGGGCTTAGTGCCTGAGTTATAAGTCTTGGAGGAGACTGAGAGATCCTGAGGGATTTGAGGTGTAAGCCCTTAGGAGCTGAGATTGGAGAAGTGCCTTTTCTAATAAGTTGTTAGAAAGGTGGGAGGGAAAGTGGATGTACCCATAATTTGGGGAACCATTATAAATTTATTGTATTGTCTGTGTGATTTCCTTGAAAGCACAACTAACATAATCACATCACTCACATAAGTAATTAAGTTAAAAAATATATAGCAAAAGAGACCAATAACCTATTTACCCCCTCCCCCTCTAGGTAATTTAGCTATCTTTGAAAACAAATACTTTCAAGTGGTATCAGAGGGAGGTTGCTTAAAAAGCACTTAATAATTTGAGTAGATCTCAAAGGATTGCTAAATGGTTAGTGTTTATGGGTTCAGGAGTGAACCATAAGGAATGGATCTCAATGAAGCTTCAAGTCTACAAAGTGGAAAAGACCTATAATTGACTGTTGGTAGCTGTTGTAGATGATGAAGACTATCCTGCCACCAGGATAGGAATCAGAGCCCGACTATCCTCAATGTTCAGAGACTGTGGTAAAGTTGATGTCTATCCAGGTGCAAGGTAAAAGATCAGGGCCCCTCTATCATATGCAGATAGTGATTCAGAGGTGGATGATGATGAGGAAGTTGACTATATATGTTATGGGCTGATGGCCATGACAGAAGAAGAATCCTGCAAGGATCAGCCAAGTCCAGATCAGGTTCACTCCCTATCTAACTCATCCTCAGTATCTGTCTATGAGACCAGTCCAAACTTTGATGCATCCACATCAAGTGATGATGGGGGACCTGTATCAGAAGAATATGTCAATCAATTGATTGACATGTATGTTGCTCTTTTGAATGCTTTCAAAAGAAGCAAGAGGTTGGCTAAAAAGCAGGCTGAGGAGATTGCTTCTCGTCAGCTAGCTGCTTCCCACCAAGATGAGACAGCAACTCTGTTGGAATAGAAGGCAAGGGAAGTTATCCAACTTAAGGCTATCTCAAATCTCCAAACCAAGACTTTAAGCCAGAAGAACAAGATCATCCTGGATCTTGAAGAGAAACTTCTAAAGGAGAAAGAGGTTGTGGCTGATTTCAATAAGCCCAAAGTAGTGTTGCCACTAATTAACTCCTTTGCTTCTCAAAAAGATGAGAGATGTTTAGGGTCTAAGTGGAATTCCAGTGTTGACCTTTCCAAATGGAAAGACAAAGCTCCTGTTGAGCCTCAGTCAACCTTTCACAAGATAATCCTCCCTTCTAACAGGTATGACCAAGGATGTATGCATGGTCACTGGAAGAATGAGAATTCTTCTTGTAAGAGTACAAGTGTATCTTACAAGGGAAGAAGGAAGGGTAGGGTAATGAATGCCTGTAAGGCTCCCCATGAAGAAATTCAAATGGCCCATCTTGGACCATTTGTATTTAGTGCACCAGCACCCACACTCATGAGTAAGGCAGTGGCCTTTTCTCAAGATCTCCCAGCACACACTCAAAACAAGGGAAAGTTTGTCAGCAAACAAGACTTGGGCATTTCTGGAGCCATCAATATTATGTATTCCACAAAGAAGATAAATGTTGTTATACTTCAAGAGAAACCAAGCTCTTCTACTGCAGGAACTATCTTCAGTCAGATTGTGGCTGAGAGAAATAAGAACAAGGAAGCTGCTCTTCCTTCTGCTCTGTCTACAGTTAACCCAAATGCTAGACCTGCACAGAAGAAAAGGTATAATATCCATGAGTACTGGTGATGTGGCAAAGTCGGTCATTTTGCCTTAGATTGCTGGCATAATCTAAGAGTGCCCATAGCTGATGTTATTCTTCCTGTCAGAAAATCTGTAGGAAGAAAGGTTGTGTTTCAGACTAACAAGAACCTAGGACCCAATAAAAATTGGGGTCCTAAGGTAAGATAATTCTATTTTGCAGGATAGTCTAAGTGCTTATCCCCTATTTGGTACTTGGACCGAGGATGCTCCAGACTTAGGACTGGAACAAGGAAGCTATCTTCAGGGTCATACACCTGTAGATGGAAGTGGACAGACTGACTATCTATTAAAGAATGTTTAATGCAAACATTTAGGGAGAAACCACCAAGCTAGATGCTCCTATAAAGGGGGAGCTAGTCAGAAAGAGCCAGATACACATATGTGGCTAAAAGAAGAGGAGAAGATTTGGCTCGGCAAAAAGAGAATTGGCAGGGTGCAAGAAAGTTATTGTGCGTAGTTGCTCAGAATCCAATATCTATTCCAAGTCTATTTTATTAAGATAAGTAGAACTCCCTCATATTGTGTTTCTAATAAGTACAGTCTCAAAAGATAGGTATCCTGTCTCTCACAGCAGGACTATGCAAATTGAGACAAGATATCATGTTAAATTAAAGAGCATGAGGAGGAGAAAGACATTAGTCTTAAATTTGTCTCAATAGACAAACTAATGGCTCTCATCCTTACTAAGCCACTAGATGGACCTAAGTTCAACTCCTTCAAATTGAAATGGGTATGTTGAATTCAGTTCATCCTAAGTATCTCCCTATTATACATATGTGTTATGCTTGTAGATTGTAGGTTTATGTAATCCATGCAGGGAAGGTTAGTCGAATAAGACTAGGTATAAAGGTGTGGAGAAAGTTGAGTGTATTAAGTTATCTCAACAAATACTATGGGAGTGTCTATTTGTGGCTAAGTAACAGGAGTCATTCCCAGCCGTCGATCATATCATGATCTCAAACAAGTAAGTGCCTTTCTGCCTTCTCACTTAGAAATAACTATAAATAGAAGGACTTGTGCATAGTGCAAAATACATTGTTCCTTGCCCTCTCATTCCCGATCTCAGCGAAACGATGAACCTGTTTCATCCATCTTGAGAAATTTGAGTAAGCAATGGCGCCAAAAGGACAAGATTTCCTGTTCAAAGGCTCAGAACTAGTAAGGAATGGATTCACAGAGGAACCAGAGGAGGTGCAGTGCGTTCTCCATCTACTTCAAGCTTCTAACCTCGTTTTCGTCATGACGGAACCCTGTTTGCTGTGGAAATGTTAGGTCCTAGAATTGTTTTCCAATGTCAAGGCAGATGCATCTGCGGCAAAATCAAGACTGTGGTAAGTGGAACGAAGATCAAAATAACCCCAAGGAGGCTTAGCAAGGCGCTATAGTTGCCAAAGTTTGCAGAGGTTGATGACTAAGATGACCTAGTTATATCTGACGTCAAGGCTACAATGAAGTGGGTTGGTCTATCTAAATACGCCAGTAGTTCAATCTTACGAAGGGAACTGAACCTAAGGGGCAAGTTTTCGACAGACATCATTGGGAAGGCCTTACTATGCAAAATCGTCTCTCATGATAAAATCTCAAAGAAGATGTTTGAGATGATGGCCAAGATCGTCCGGTCAAAGAAAACCAAATAGGGAAGGGTTCTATTTGACAGGATTGTGGACTGCATTTCTTAACCCAACTTGGGAGAATTATTCTTTATTTCTTTTACAGACTGTTCCAGGGATCCTCAACACGAGGCTAGGAACAAAGATTCATAATATGAGGAGGATGGACATCAGAATGCTGTAAAGGTGGGATAGAGTTCTTTAGCCTCATGCCTCATCTTCTGCAAAGAAGAAAGGGAAGAAAATCACAGTTCCAGCTCTAGCACAAAGTAGCTCAAGTAGTTCTTCTGAAGAAGAGGAGGAAGAGCCTCATGACCCCAATCTGTATGTGTTTGAGGAAGAGACCAGGATAGACACAGCTGCCCAAGTATCAATATCTTCTGATCTAGATGTTAGAAATTAGTTGAGCAGGGAACAATCTGAAGATGTTCCAGACTATGATGTTGACTTTCCATCAGCTGAGGATGCTGAGCAAGTAGATAAAGATATTGTCAACAGAATATCTGCTGGGATGGTGGGTGAGATTCCTAGGCCTGATGATGTTATTGTCAACATTCATGTGCAAGATTCTGCTGATGTAACCATCCCTCGGAGTGAGGGGGAGCAACTCCAGGAACAAGTGATTTAGGATGCATTTACTGAGGGGGAGCAGTTTCAAAATTCTCTAGAGATAAATCAGGATGCTGAGAAGATTGGTGTTGTTGCTGATGATGTTGAGCTGCATGACAATGAGGACATGGAAGATATTGAGGGTGAGATTCAATCTGAACTCCCTGCTCAGGTTGCAGTTCCTGACTTAAATTCTTCTATGTCAGAAAAAGATCAAGATGCTCCAAGAACTCATTCTTCTGAATTCACATTGGCTGACTCTACCAATTGGGAAGAGGTCAGGACAGTCCAAGAACCCACTACTGAAGGCACCTCTGCAAGGATGGATCAAATTCCTCCTATCTTTTAGGTCCAGCTGAAGGGCATGTTGGATGAGCAGAGGAGAACCCTGGAAACCTTTGTGGATGATGCTCTCAAAGAAATCACGAAGGAGCTATCTACAGAAATTTAGTCAATCGGATTTGAAGTGAATCTCCTAAAGGGTGAAACTGTTAAATTCTTCACTAGGGCATCCCCAGCACTTGATTACACTATGAACAAGCTGGATGTAGTTGATTCAAATGTAACTACAGTGATAGCTAATCAAACAATTCAGAATGAAAACATGCTGACTATTCATAATGCTGATAAAGTTCTGAGGGAATAACAGAATACAATAATCTTTACCAAGATGGATGGTTGTACCAAGCTGCTGGATGATCATATGCTGGAGGTCAAAAATCAAGTAACAGCAGGGGTTAACTATCTAGAAACTGAAAGGAGCAAGGCCTGCCTCTCCTAAACCAAAGAGCTTATTGAAGAAGTCAAAAGGGGGGAGAGTAAAATGCCATAAGAACAAATACTGAAAATATGGTCTAGGCTACCAATGTGATGAGGGGATCTTTTGGGATTGAACCTGTCCAGTATGAAAATATCCCTATATTTCATGCTCAAGTTTAAGAAGCATTGAATCCTGAAATGTCTGTTAGCTAGAAGGCCAACTACAAGATGATCAGAATAGAGAATATGGTGCTCAAGATGATTCATATATTGCTCCTGATTTCAGCCCCTATGCAGAATAACTACTGATGATAAAGGGAAAGTCAGGAGCTGAAGAAGAAATTTGTTTAAGTAAGAAGAGTTTCAGGGAAGAGACGGAAAAGAGACCTGATTTTGAGAAATGGATGCCTGAATCAAGGACAATCATTTTGGCAGCCTTGGAGCAAAGCAATTCAAAAAGGATTGAAATAGGAAAACTTTATAGCTCTCTAGAATGGAAGAAAATGGAAGAAAGGGAAAATGAAATGAAAAAATTCAAAAGAGACAGGAATGCAGGCCTTTTGCCTGCGGATGCTATTGAACCTACAAAATATATTCCCAAGCCTTGCAGTTATTTTGAAAGGCTGAAAGTCAAGAGAGCTGAATCAGACAAGGCAGACAATAAAGGGAAGAAGATAGCTAGTGTTGAAGATAAGGTTGTCAAGAAAAGAGATGGCAGTGGCATAGTTATAAGGGAACCTGAAACTTGAAAAGTTTTTTGTTCTGCTTAAAGGGTTCAAGGAATATGTCATGTTTTGTACTATGTACAAAAACATTTATTCCTTCTAAGTTAAATGAAAATCACTTTTGATTATGTTCATTATTTTTCTCTAAGTTATGTAATGTTTCTTTACTGTATATGTTGCATATTTGTGTAAATGTATAACATTGTCTTAGGATTTGACTTTTTCAAATAGAGGGAGATTGTTGGGTCCATTGATCCCAATATCTTGGATTGTAAGAAGGTCGTGTAGGCAATGGTATATACTTGATGTGATCTAACTAGTGTCACAAGTTCTTTGTATATAGGATAGTTCTGCACATTGATTGGATATATAGCCTGAGTGGCTAGGACAGGTGATGTCTAGGCAAGCTTGTGGAAAGACAGAAAATCTGTCAAAGTCCACAGGCGTCCAGTGAAGCAAGCTCATTCAACGCTATATGACTAAAAGCTGTGAGTACAGCATGCATAGTCAAAGCTAAGCTATTGGCAAGCTAAAGATGTGGCTAAGTCAATAGGCATTGAGTGAAGTCTACTCACTCAACTCCATACAGCAAAAAGCTGTGAGATAGGCTAAGGGAGTAAAAGCCTAAGAAGAAACAGGCAGAAATATGGCAAAGTCCACAGGCGTTGAGTGAAGTCTATTCACTCAATGCCATAACTTCATATTCATTGAGTATTGCTCAGACAGTCTAAGACACAAGAAATCTGTGTGGATATTTGACTAAGTCCACAGGCAATGAGTGAATCTTATTCACTCAACGCCCTGTGATAAAAAGCGTAGAATTTTTTCTAAGGACAATAGCGTTGAGTGATGCTTACTGTAACGTCCTGTTTCGGGCTAGGCCCCTCGCACGAGTTTTTAAGTCAAGAGACTCAAATCAGACTCGTGGTGCACTGATAGAGGGTGTCAGGGGTGTGGGATAAAGGGTTTGGTTCAAGGATACCCCAACCAGTAGCTGGAATGAAGGAACTCGGCTAAGTGAAAATCGGCGGGTTTCGGGAATGATACCCACCGAATTCGACGGGTATCGGTAGCTATGCACGCCGATCGACGGGTATCAGTGGTCGATACCTGTCGGATTCAGAGCTGTAGATTGAGAAGTAGGTTAAGTGAAAATCGGCGGGTATCAGGAATGATACCCGCCGAATTCGACGGGTATTGGTAGCTATGCACGCCGATCGACGGGTATCGGTAGCTATGCACGCCGATCGACGGGTATCGGTAGCTATACACGCCGATCGACGGGTATCGGGAATGATACCCACCGAATTCTACGGGTATCGGTAGCTATGCACGCCGATATACGGGTATCGGTAGCTATGCACGCCGATCGACGGGTATCGGTAGCTATGCACGCCGATCGACGGGTATCGGGAATGATACCCGCCGAATTCGACGGGTATCGGTTGTCGATACCCGCCGGATTCAGAACTGCAGATTAAGAAGTAGGTTAAGTGAAAATCAGTAGGTATCGGGAATGATACCCGCCGAGATCGACGGGTATCGGTAGCTATGCACGCCGATCGACGGGTATCAGGATGATACCCGCCGATTTTTCCTTAGACAGTTTCCTAGTTTCCGTTGTTCTATGCGTACGGACTAAATAGGATCGGGCTGGCTGCGGCTTGGCTGCCTTGGACCGGGTCACTTCAATATGACCCATTAGGGGCGGTCCAATGGGGCGTTGACACGTGGAAGAGGGGATTTAACCAAATACATCGGTTTATAAGGGAAGATAAAGCCGAACCCTAGCCATTTTGCTGATCGACCTTGTCGTCATCGTTGGCCTTGCGAAACCGACAGAGCCGGGGGAAACTGTCGGAGCTCCTAGAGGCGGCCTTCTCTCTCTCTCTCTCTCCTTCCTTTGCCGTGAAGAACAATTGCACCAAGCAAGAGATGCCGCAAAGAAGGATGACTAGATCCATGGCCGGGAATGATGGTACCGCTAGAAATGAGGTAAGCTTCCTCCCCTCTCCCTTGGTGCTAGATCTGTAGTTATATTCTAGGAGAGATATCGACTCCATAGAGTCTTGATGGTGAGGAGAAGATTTCTTAGGGAAAGCCGTGCCTAGGTTCTTTTCTAGGCTTTAGTCTTCTTCAACCTCTTCATCCTTCAAAGTGGAGATGAGAGAGTGATTCATGGAGAAGTACGGCTTTGTGAGGGTGAATAAGGGTGGACAAATTTCTGGAGGAGTTTTTGGGAGATCGGTGCAAGGAGGAAGATGAACGGATGCCGTTCATCTCGCCTTAAAATGCGTGCAGAAATCTGATTTCTGCACACATTGATCTTCGTGGCCAATTTCGGGGGTGTTCTGGCCAGATTTGGGCTTTCAACTAAACACGAAAGTTGTAGCCCTTGAAATTATCTTTCCAACGAGTGGTTACACACACTCGCCAGAATTCTGTAGCTATGGGAATCCTTTGTCGAAGTTGCTGCCCGGATTAATGCTGCACCTAAATTCTGGGACTGTGCAATGTGGAATTCAGTTTGGTGGAATGTAATGTTGCAATCCGACTCAAGGTTTGGGTGAAATATTTTTACATGATTATCATTGTGATATGATAAGTTGATGTTATAAATCTGAATCCGTATAACGAGTTGTGGACAAGCTTAATTTAAGGAAAAAGCTTGATGTAAATTGGTAGATGTATATTGATGTCCATTATCTATATCATGTTGAATCCATTTGGAAGGGCATATAAATGATTTAACTATGGCCACGATGTATGCTGAATGGATAGAAGGGAATTAGTAATACAATGCTTAGAGTGTCGTCTCCCTACGGGTAGCATTGTAGAAGTTAACAAGTGCGGTGTTGACCGACACTAGTTGGAATGAGGTTGAGATGAGTAAAGTGGGATGGTTGGGCTTGGTCCTCGGTGTTCACGTCCCGAGTCTCCTTCCGTATTTGATGGATAGTTGGGCTTGGTCCTCGGTGTTCACGTCCCAAGGCTCCTTCCATGCCACGATAATGTGGAATTGCATGTGGTGTGAGTCGACACGCGGTGTCGTAATCCCGGGTTAGGGATAGTGTGACAGGTCTACGGGCGCGCCAATCGTCACACCGATGGGAGTTGACAGTTATACCTTGGGCGGTTGGGCTTGGTCCTCGGTGTTCACGTCCCGAGGCTCCTTCCGTGACAAGTGAACGGTTGGGCTTGGTCCTCGTGCTCATTTCTGGGGCTCCTTCCGTGTCATACCTTAGGCCAGTTCGGGACTAGGATCTTGGTGCACATTTACCAAAGAGAACCCGCTGAGCCGTAGTACGCATGTGAGCTCTGTTGTTGTGTTCTTAGCGTTGAGGCGTACGGAGGCCTAGGCCAGGTAGTGTGGAGACCAGCCTAGTAGTGGAGATGCTCGCTCTACTGTCACCGTTTGGCCACGACGGATGAAGCATGAGAGGTTAGCTATCTGCTCGAATAGTGGGAACTATGAGTCTGTGTCGACATAGCGATTGTATGTGCTTGATCATGGGTGTGTCATTGCATTGCATACATAACATTGCACTTCATTACATACACAAGACCCTCATCGTATAAGTTTGTATGGGCACTCCTATATGATGGGTTACTTACTGCTGAACGACACTCAACTTATATGCTTGTATGGGCATCCATATAAGTTGAGTTACTTACTGTTATAACATTATACTCTCTTGCTGCTGTAGATGGTAGAATTGTAGATTAAGAGGTTGTTCATTTATACACTACTTATATTGCTACTTATGACATGTATACTCACTTCACTTGCTTTTACTACTATTTTATATATATTGTACCTGTTCCTTTCTCCGCCCGGTGCCGAGGAGTCGTTGGGGGAGCGGATGTGAAGCCACTTAGTCTTTATGACTAACGGTTGCTACGTCTTCTTTTTTTAGGAGGAAACCCCGCAGGTGGAGTAGCAGGTCTTGCAGCTGGACAGCCAGGCCAGGATGAAAGGGCCTGAGGGGACGGTACTGTCACTACCATCGGTTACAGATGTGAGTGAGAGAAATTTTGCTATAGCCCTTCGGGGCAATTCTATTTACGTACTCTGATTATATAGAAGCTTGTTTAGCTTCTCTTTTGCTGTACTTATGGACTTATGCTTAGTGTTGATTGACTTCTTTATATCATTATGGTTGGGTTGGCATTTATATGTTGATATTGGTTGTAGCTGGCAAAATAGGCGTCTTGTGGTACAGGCTAGCCCGAGTGCTAGTGCTACTGCAAGGCGGCTGTTCTGAGCATAGGACCCCTCTCGTGCCGTGTTTTGTGTTCCGGGAGGGGGGTCTTACACTTACTCACTCAACGCCACGTCAATATAATTGATAGATGCTGAAAGCGTTGAGTGAAGAAGCTACACTCAATGCTTCCCCGACAGGAGAATTGGCTAAGTCCAACAGCATTGAGTGATGATCATTCACTCAATGCTTTATGATAAAAAAACTGTCTAAGTGCTTTGGCTTTGAGTGATGGTCATTCACTCAACGCCTAAGGACAGGAATCTTTTCCAAGTGTTTTGGCATTGAGTAAATCTTACTCACTCAATGCCTAGTAACATAAAAACTGTCTAAGTGTTTTGGCATTGAGTGAAGCTTACTCACTCAACGCCTATACTAAAGATGTTTGATTTTGGCTAAGTACACAGATGGTGACGTCAGCAAAGTCAACAAGTCAACAGAATTTGAATTCGTTGCGGGAAAGCTATAGTACGCGATAAATGTCGTCGCTTGCCTTTAATACAGCTATTAATGCAAAAGCTAGGTACCAATCAACCAATTCCAAGTGGCGCCCACTGCTCAAAGAGCTGTTGATGGGCAAATAATAAAAGGCAGAGATCGATGAAGGAAAAGAAGCTTTTTGAAAACACACAGCTGGAATTCATCTTCCTTCTCACCATTGTTGCAGAGCTTGGAGAACCAATTCAAAGTGCTGATCTAAGAGCAAAAAGTAAGTCATTCTGTGACTCATAGACAGTTAGCTGTTGAAAAAGCTATTCACTGAATAATCAATCATCTTCAACAGTAAGATCAGAAAGTCCACTTTCTGACTTAAGTTATTTCAAAGGGCCAACCCTAGTTGCAGTTACTTCATAGGTCCAGCAGAGCATTTCTTGAAGATAAACTTTCAGAGCTGTGAAGAAGAGAGTACTTAGGTTCTGGTTTAATTCAAAAGCGTGCAGAGCAGTAGATCTACAAAGTTGCTTCCAGCTCAAGATTCTTGTTGTTGTGAAGAAGTTAGGGCTAAGGATATCTCGGCTTAGGAAGAAGAAGGCTTGGAGAAATTTCTCTATTGTCAGAATAATCAACACCCACATACATCCTGTAGGATCTTAATAGATCTGAGTTGTAGGCCTAAATATATAAAGGTCGAGTGTAAGATCCAAGTATGGATCTGTGGTAGGATTTTGTTGAGAATTTTGTGTAGGACTTTGGCCCGAGTAGTAGGATTCAAGTTTGAATCTGAGTTGTAGGATCTAGTTTGGATCTAAGGTAGTTGATCACTGAGTTGTAGGGCTGTTGAGCCTAAGGTAGGAGAGTAATTATCTCTGAGTTGTAGGGCACTTGTGCCTAAGTTATAAGATCCTTTGGATTTGAGGTAGGGCCTTTGTGCCTGAGTTGTAGGAGAGTCATTCTCTCTAAGGTAGGATCTTTTGTTGATAAGAGGTAGGGTTGTCCTCCCAGCCTGAGTGGTAGGGCCTTTGGCCTGAGGTAGGTGATCAGTTGATCACTGAGTTGTAGGTCTTAGTGCCTGAGGTTTAAGTCTTAGAGGAGATTGAGAGATCCTGAGGGATCTGAGGTGTAAGCTATTAGGAGCTGAGATTAGAGAAGTGTCTTGTCTAACAAGTTGTTAGAAAGATGGGAGGGAAATTGGATGTACCCATAATTTGGGGAACCACTATAAATTTGTTTTGTTGTCTGTATGATTTCCTTGAAAGCACAACTAACATAATCACATCACTCACATAAGTAATTAAGTTAAAAATATAGCAAAAGAGGCCAAAAAACTATTCCCCCCTCCCCCCTCTAGGTAATTTAGTTATCCTTGAAAACAAAGTCTTTCAGTATATGTCCGAAAACTCTTAGATTCAGGTTGTTTTGCTTACCTAGTTTCTATTTTGGAAACTGTTAGTAGTTTGCCGCGCGTCGAGGATATTTCTATGGTGCGAGAGTTTCCTGATGTTTTCACAATTAGTCTTCCTGGTCTTCCGCCTGAGAGAGATGTGGAGCTTATTATTGATCATGAGTCGAGTACTCGCCCTATTGCTAAGGCACCATGTCGTATGGCCCCTCGTAAACTGGAAGAGTTGTGTACCCAGTTAGATGAGCTATTGCAGTGTGGATTTATTAGGCTAAGTTCTTCGTCTTGGGGTTCTCCCGTCTTATTTGTGAAAAAAAGGATGGTTCTATGAGGCTTTGCATTTATTATAGAGAGTTGAATAAGGTAACCATCAAGAACAGGTATCACTTGTCATAGATAGATGATTTGTTTGATCAGTTGTGTGGTAGTATGGTGTTTTTGAAGATTTATCTTCGCTCCGACTACCACCAGTTGAGAATCCGTGAGACGGATGTTTTGCGGACCACTTTTTGTTCTCGACATGAACATTTTGAATTCTTGGTGATTTCCTTTGGACTGACAAATGCACCCTCTGTCTTCAGGGACATGATGAATAGAGTGTTTAGAGATTTTCTGGATCATTTTGTGGTCATTTTCATTGACAATGTTCTGGTATATTCCCGGAGTGCTGAGAAGCATGCCCAGCACTTGCGTTTAGTTCAGTCTACTTTAAGAGAGCATAAGTTGTATGTGAAATTGAGTAAGTGCGAGTTTTGGCTTTCTAAGGTGTCCTTTTTGGGTCATATTATGAATAAAGATGGAATTTCTATTAACCCAGAGAAGATAGCTATTGTGATGGATTGGAAAAGACCTACCACACATAAAGAGATAAGAAGTTTCCTAGGATTGGCAGGCTATTATAGACGGTTTGTGGAAGGATTCTCCATTTTGTTTTCACCTCTTACTAAGCTTACATAAAAGAACGCTGTGTTTGTATGGAGCGAGGAGTGCAAAGGAGCCTTTCAGGAATTGAAAAAGAGATTGTGCAATGCTCTAGTGTTGACTTTACCTACCAAATGAGTAGAGTATACTGTTTATATAGATGCATCGCACGTCAGGCTTGGATGTGTCTTGATGCAAGAAGGAAAAGTAATTGCGTATGGGTCGAGGCAATTGAAGATTCATGAAAATAAATATCCTACGCATGATTTGGAGTTTGAGGCAGTGATGTATGCCCTAAAGCTTTGGATATATTTTTTTATATGGCGCGTTGTGCAAGATTTATATAGATCATAAGAGCTTAAAGTATGTCTTCACTTAAAAGGAGTTGAATTTGCACCAGCACAGATGGTTAGAGTACATCACGGATTATGATGTCGATATCCTTTATAATCCGGGCAAAGCTAATGTGGTAGCCGACGCCTTTAGTAGAAAGACCGCGCAAATCTTTAACCTTTCAGTGCAATCCTTGGTGGAGGAGTTCCTATTAATGAACATAACTGTTAGGAGTTGTGACTCACCGAGTAGCTTGGAAGTGGCAGAGCCTTCATGGATTACGCTTATAAGACTACGATAGAAGGATGATTCTGATTTACAACATATCTGGAGTAGGTCTGAAAAAGGGTAATTACCAAACTTTTTGATTGATGATGCAGGTACCTTGAAGTACCACGATAGATATTGTATTCCCACTATTGAGGACATTAGAGCAAAGATATGTAGTGAAGCTCATGGTTCTTGTGTTTCCTACCACTCTGGCTCTACAAAGATGTATAGATATCTAAAGCAGATCATCTGGTGGTATGGATGAAGAACGATATAGCTAAGTTCCTGTATGAGTGCTTCACCTGCAAGCGTGTTAAAGTAGATCATAGAAGGCCTGGTGGCAAGCTGACGTCTTTGTTTATTCCAAGTTCGAAGTGGGAGAGTGTTGGGTCCCTAGTTTGTATTTGGGCTAGGTTCACTAATTAGGTTGAGTTTGACCCACATTGTATAGCCAGGGTCAAGTCCTTGAGTCCTAGAGTTTAGGCTAGTCATTAGGTTCAACCTTCATGGACCAGCCAGCAGAGGACTTCAGTAGACTTAGAATTAGAAGATTTCAGAGATCAAAATTATCAGTTCGAAATTCTTCAAACTCAGCTCGACGATCGTCGATCTCAGATCTACGAACTCAGAAATCTTTCTCTGAGTTGAGCTCAATGATATTCGAGCTCAGGTCGATGATCTCCTCCTTCAGACAAATTCTCAGCTCGATGAACTTAGTGCGCAGAATTGACAAGTTATTTCCAGAATGCAGTTCGCAGAGCTCAGGTCGACGAATAGGAATTCTCAGGTCGACGAACTTGGAACTCCAGTCGGTGAATTCTGTTCGGAGGTCGACGATTTCTGTCCAGAGCCAGGCTGAGAAGTTTTCCTTATTTCTATCCTTATTCATTATATTATCCAGCAGTAATTTCCTGAGTTATTAATGCTCTTATTCTCCTGAATATAACCGTTATTGGCAGCATTAATTATGGTCTTCATCGGGGTAATTACTTGCTTATTTTATTGGAACAGTTGGGTAAACTCATTTAAGTCAATATTTCAGCCGTTTCTTTCTCTAGGGCAATCATCAATTAATGCCAGGAATTCAAATTTCAAAGGAGAAATGATTGACTGCAGAATATAAAAGAGATTTTTCTCTTTTCATAAAAAAAGAACAATCATTGCATGCATACACAGACTAGACAGTACTGAGAATACAGAGAAGAGATACAGAACAACAACATACAGAACTCTTTCTCTGTGTACAGAAAACATTCTGTTTTCTCCCTTGATCTTTCTGAAGACTGAAGAAGAACAACCAGCAATATCAAGAGTCTTCTTCAACTTCTCCTCCAAGAACATTCAAGGACAACAACTTTGAATCAGTCAGAAAGTTCCAGGATCTCTCAAGACAAGGCTGAAGACCTACACCCTGAGCAAGGCTCCAAGCTTTCTGAACCATTCAACATTTCAGAAGGAGTCTTGACAATAGAATCCACAAGTCTTCTATGATATATAGAGAAAAGAGAAGACATCATCACGTCTCTCACCTCCTGTAAAAGGGTTTATTAACTCCCTTCAAAATTTTATTCTTGGTTTTTGGGCACCTGATCAAAAGCCTAAAGGGTTGTGAGATCTCCCTAGAAATAGATCTTATGGTGACAGTCACCTGATCAAAAACCTGATAGTGGATTCCTACCAGGGTGGTAGAAGAGTGGATGTACCCAGTTTGGGGAATCACTATAAAATTCTTGTGTTGTCTGTGTGTGATCATTTTCTTTCTTATTCTTGCTGTGTTGTGATAGATTAGCATAGCTTGTTTTCATTTTATTTTTATATTACTATTGGTATCACTTATTTTTCTCTGATAAATTTAAAAACAGCAAAAAATCTAATTACTATATTCACCACCCCCCCCCCCCCCCCCGCTAGAGTAAATCAGGTCAAACCCCTATCTTTCAATTAGTATCAGAGGAGTGTTCCTTTGGTTGTACAAGCTAACACTTGAACCAAAAGATCCTTGCTAGATCTGATTTTCATTTCCTAGCTTTTCTGTTTTATATCAAGGCATAGAACAAAGACTATGCAAGCACCAGACCTCCAGTTTGCAACTTAAATAAGTTGGCTATCTGGAAGGCAAGAATCAAGCTATATATGAACTCTATTGATAAGGATATCTTTAATTCTATTTTGAAAGGACCACCTGTTCCAGAGACTACATCAACTTCAACCTCCAGTACTTATATTGTTCCACGACCTATGTGGACAGATGCTCAGAAAAAGACCAAAATAGCTGATGCAAAGGCCATGAATATTCTAGCTCAAATAATGTCTGATGACATCTTCAAGAAAGTGGCAGAGTGCACATCAGCCAAGGCTATCTAGGATTCTCTTAACCAGATGGTTGCTGGTTCAGTAGATGAGAGAAAGGATAGGAGATCCAATCTCATTTCTCAATATGAAAACTTCAAGAAAGATGAGTCAAAGTTTGTAAGTGACATGTACAACAGACTATGCTCAATCATCAATGACCTAAAGACTCTAGACAAGGACATAACTCTCACAGAAGTTAATGACAAAATCCTCATGTGCTTCCCCAGCTCATGGGATTCCAGAATCTGGCCAATCAAGGAAGACAGAAGTCTGAATGAGATTTCCACTGAATCTCTACTTGGAAAGCTCAAGTCCTATGAACAATTGATAAAGACTAGAGAGGATGCAGAGCAGAAGACTCCAACATCTGCAAGAAAGGAGCAAAGCATTGCATTCAAAGAATCTGAAGAATCAGAAGCTCCAACAGTCAGTGAATAATTTCTGAGTCTCTTAGCCAAGATATTTTACAAGATGGGCAAGAGGGATTTCAGAAGAAAGTCATATAGGCAAGATGACAAGCCAATGTATGATAAGACACAACCTAAAGAAGTTGTCTTCTTTGGTTGCAGGAAGACTTGACACTTCATCTTAGAGTGTCCAGAGAACCAAAAGAAGGAGAGAAGAAGAGAAAGGAATCCAGTAAGCAGCACTACAGCAAGCCCTCCTCCAACAAGCATAAAAGAAAGGAGAAAGGCTTTGTGGCTGAGACATGGAGTGAAATTGAAGATGAATCTTCATCTTCTAGCTCCAGTGAAGATGAAGATGAAGCAAATGCAAAGGAGATTTACTTGATGGCCATTAATGCATCAAGCAGCCTATTTGAAGATGACAAGTCAGAGGATGAAGACTCTGAATCTGAGGAAGATTAGGTACTATCTTCCTTTGATTTCAATTAAGAAAATTTTAGAACTGAGTTTAAATCCTTGTGCATTGATTTAATTAATTCTGAAAAAGAGATTAAACAACTTAGAGAAAAACTATCAGAACACGATAATTTCATTTATGAAAATATCAAATTAAAAGATGAAATAACTCTAGCTAATGAATAGATTATATCATTAAAAACTTAATGAGTTGAGGCTAGGAAACTTGAAGAATCCCTAAATGGGAGAAGTATCAAGCTGATGGACATCACAAGCATAGTGAATGTCAGGCTTAATGGTAAGCTGGGCTTAGGTGCTTCATCAAGACAACCCCCACTGATTCAGAAAAATATTTTAACAACTCCAATAAAATTTGTTTCAGAAAAGGGTAAAGAGAAGATAGATGACAATAATGTTAAACAAACAGAATTAAAACAAAAGAATAAGAAAAGGAGAAAGAATAAGAAAAATCTTAACCAAAACAATGTTCAGTAGATTTCATCAAACTCAGATCGACGAAATGTGTACAATTCGTCGAACTCAAGTCGACGAACTCAGAACACAAACTCTTATTATAATTATTCTCTGAACTGCGATCGATGAAACCAGTATGGTACGTCAACCCGAGATCGACAATATTGGGGCCCAGAGAATGAATACCTGCAATCTCTGAGTGGAGTTCGACAAACTCATCCCAATTCATCGACCTTAGATCGATTAACTTACTAGAATTCGTCGAACTCAGTTCTTATTAACAGAAACTCTAACTCTAACAGAATATTTAATCAACCAAGACAATATGTTAACCCATTCACCCAGTGGATAATTTCACCCCTTAGGGTATAAAAGTCAACCTGAATACTCATACATTTCCAGCTTTAATTATGTAAATAAATAAGGACCCAAGGTAACCTGGGTCAAGAATAGCTAATCTGTTTTATTGCAGGTGAAAGACTATCCCACCACAGAGCAACAATGGTATCTGGATAGTGGCTGTTCAAAGCATATGACTCGAAATAAGGATAACTTAATAAACTATAAGTCAAATCTAGGACCCAAAGTAATATTAGGTGATTCCAATTGTGGCCAGACTGAAGGATATGGAAAGGTCAAAATTGTAGCAGTTACCTTCAGGAAGGTTGCTTATGTAAGTGGACTGAAGCACAACCTTATATCCATAAGTCAGTTATGTGATGAAAGGTTTCAGGTATCATTTAACAAAACTTCCTATATTATTACTTCTGTAGATAACCAAGTAGTTTTAACTTGTACTAGAATAGGAAATATCTATGTAGTTAACTTTAGGTCTGCTGAAATCGAAATTTGCCTGTTTAATCAAACCAACAATAATAATGATATTTGGCATAGGAGATTAGGTCATGTAAACCTAAAAAACATTGTTAAACTTTCTAGGGACAACCTTGTTAGAGGATTGCCTTCTTGCCCCTATAAGAAGGAAAGCCTTTGCAGGGCTTGTCAGTTAGGCAAGCAAACTAAAAATAGCTTTAAGTCACTTCATAAGAGTGATTCACCTAGGATACTGTATTTTCTACACATGGATCTTTTTGGACCCATTGATGTACAGAGGCTAGGAGGGAAGTCTTATACCTTAGAAATTGATGATGAATTCTCAAGGTTCACTTGGGTGTTCTTCTTGAGAAATAAGTCAGATAACTTCAAGGTTCTTATAGATTTTCTTAAGAGCATAAGGATTGAGCACTCTACTCCAGTTGCATTGATCAGAAGTGATCATGGTACTGAGTTTGAGTCTCTTCCCATGCAAGAATTCTATGAGAAGGAAGGTATCAGGCACTGTTTCTCTGCTCCTAGAACTCCTAAACAAAATGGGGTAGCTGAAAGGAAAAATAGAACACTCATTGAAGTTGCAGGCATATTACTTGTAGATGCTCACTTGCCCCTATCCTTTTGGGCAGAGGCTGTGAGCACAGCAAACTATGTACTGAATAGAAGTTTGATTCATAAGCTTAAGTTCAAGAACCCCTATGAACAACTCAAAGGGAAGAAACCTAAAGTAGATTATTTTATAGTCTTCATTGTATTTGTTACATTCACAACAACAACAAGAAATATATTAGAAAGTTTGAAGCCAAGACTGAAATAGGAATCTTTCTTGGATATTCCCAAGTAAGCAAGGCTTATAGGGTATATAATAAATCATCTATGAAAATGGAAGAGTATATTCATATTTCTTTTGATGAGACTAATATGTTTTACAAGGAGAAGATAGCTTTTACTAGTGAGAATTTGGAGGAACCTCACCTGTGTGAGAAGTTGGATGAATTGACCCTCACCAATGAGGCTGTTACACATCCTTCTCCACAAGTTGCTGAAGAAAGCAAAGATGATGTCATTGAACTCAGTGAAGAGCCAACAACAGATATAATTCCATAAGAAGAATTAATTCCCCAAGCTATTACTGAACCAACTCCTCCTACTGAGTTAGTCACACTTAGAGATCACCCTGTATCTCAAGTAATTGGAGATATCTCAATGGGTGTGCAGACAAGGTATCAACTCCACCAGGACATGATGCACACCTGCTTTATATCTCAAACTGAGCCCCAATCCATAAAAGATGCTGAGCAAGATCCACACTGGATTATTACAATGCAAGAGGAGCTCAACAAGTTTGAGAGACGTAGAGTTTGGGATTTAGTTCATAGACCCAAAGACTACCCAGTCATTGGAACTAAATGGGTATTTAGAAACAAACTAGATGCTCAAGGTACTATCATAAGGAACAAAGCAAGATTAGTTGTTCAAGGCTACAGATAAGAGGAAGGAATAGATTATGACCAAACATTTGCTCCTGTTGCAAGTTTAGAAGCAATAAGAATATTTCTAGCTTATGCAGCCTATAAGAAGTTCACAGTATACCGAATGGATGTCAAGAGTGCATTCCATAATGGTGAACTCAAAGAAGAAGTTTATGTGGAACAAACACCAGGTTTCATCTCTTCATCTCATCCATCTTATGTTTTCAAATTGCATAAAGCTCTCTATGGTCTAAAGCAAGCTCCATGAGCTTGGTATGAAACCTTAGTGATGAGTCCTCTTTATATTGTGTTTTTAAGACTCATATGGGCTTGTTTTATTGATCGTGCACTGTATTTCAACCGGATTTCGATTATATTTGCATCATTCGGTCATTGACCATTTTGTGCACTATTTTGGCCCAAGGGTGTGCAATTGCGCATTCTATTGTCGGGGGTATGCACATGGTGCTCCTCGTTAGTTTGATATTTAGTTTTGTTTGCATTTTGGTGCTGGGAGCTGGTGCCCCAGTTGGTTTCATTGTTGTGCAGGTAGTCGGGATGTCCCGAAGTTCATTTTCAATTCTGTGTAAAACGCACGGTCGTGCGCACATCTGCGCGCACGGTTCCTGCTCAATTGTTTCAATTGCTCGTGCGTTTGGTTTGCGCACGGTTTAGGCCAAACCGTGCGAGAAGAAATCGCACGGCCCGCACCTCTTGCCTAGCTTTCCAGCATTCTGTGGTTAATCGTGTGTTTTCCTTCATGCACGGGCGGAAGCGCCCGTGCACGAGTAAAACACACGGTTCCACTGTTTTTCTTGCATTTTGACATTCTGTCGTTACCCGTGCAATTTCCTTCACGCACAGGCGGAATTGCTCGTGCGAGAGTAAAATGCACGGGTCAATGCTTATTCTTCTCAGACTATTTTCTGCGCGCAAAAATCGCACGGTTCGCGCACGGTCGTGCGCCCGACCGTGCGTGACTATTTTTCTGATATTTTTCTATTTAAGGCGCATATTTTCACCATGAAAAAGACCTTCATTCCACGTCGTCCCTCCCACAATTTTAGGGCGAAAACTCGTCGTTCCACCTAGGAGAGGAGATCTGGGCAAGCATTCAACACCAAATCCAAGCCAGAGCTTCCTCTCGGCCTCCTCCTTCATCCTTGAGCTTCAAGGAGAGTTTTGATCTAGCTTTCTCCACCGAGCTTGGAGAATTTGTGCCATATTCTTCCTCATCGTGACACGAATAAGACGGGTCCATTGGGAGTGAGTGACAGTCTCCTCTACCCCGGACGCAGTTGAGGACCGAGCTTGGACGCGGATTGACAACCTAACGATTCCAACCGTGAACCCTTGGCGAGACATCGGATCCGGTCGATTTCGCACACTTTTCCTCTCTTATTGTTGTTAGCATAGTTAAACTCTTATATTTGATGAAGTGTACTTATTGTTAAATACTTTCATTGGTAATCATGTCTATGTGATTGTTTGTGTTCGTTATTTTCTTGAGGTGCGTCTTGTTTCCATCCATCGCCATCCACTCCTACCGTACTAGCAATTGCTAGTGGCATGTGTTGCGAAGAGGTGCTTACGACCCTCAAATTTCGGTTCTTACGCATGCCTACTCGTCCATCTGCCTTTCGATTTGGTGCATAGCGGCCTTACTAGTCTTCCATCCCGCCTGGCGAAGCATCCCATAACGGCGTTGCATAGCAGTAGTTGTTAGTCTTTTTATTTTCTTTTATCACAATATAAAAACCCCCTTTCGTTAACCCAACCTAAGGACTTCAATATCAAGTCCTCCTCAAAATTAACTCCACCTTACTGTGTTCCTTGAGAGATCAATACTTGGGAAAACTCGCCCATTTTATATTACTTGTGCGACCGGTTCACTGTCGTGATCTTTAGCATCAAGTTTTTGGCGCCGTTTCCGGGGAACACAGTCGTGTGAGTTCTTGGAGAGGGAGATAAGAGAAAGAATCCCTTTTCCATCTGTTCATTCCATGTTTTGTTTTTCTTTGCTTTTGTTTTTATATTTGGTTGCTTATTTTTCTTTGTTACTTTTCTAGTTTTAATTTTTCTGTAGCAGGCATTCATTTTCTTTTATATGCTGGTGTGTAGTTAATTCTTTGCTTAGAAAATTCTGTTGGTGAATTATTTATGGTTGCACAATGTATTCTTATATGAATATCCGTTGTCGATGGAGCGGGGATTATAGGCATTGTAGTGATGAGTGCCCCACTGAAGATTGGGAGCATAATTCTAGTGGTTCAGTGTATGGAGCACCGTCCTCTTATGGTTCTTCATACACCCAACCCAGGTCTTATGGTCACTCCTCTTCTACTCATTAACCTTTTTCTTATTCCACTCCGATTCCACCTAGACAGAGGAGTAATGGAAAACGGTGTTTGTGTTGTCGTAGCACCGACCACGTGTTGAAAGATTGCTCAGAATTTCAGCACCAGTTAGAGGAGGATGATGAACCGAGTATCCAATTCACTCTATCACCCTCTCAAATGGCTTCTCCTTCTGCTTCTGATGATGTATTCGCAGTAACACCTTTTCTATGAGGGACTGCAGCGGATATACCGATCAGACTTTCTACTGATCGGTGTGACGACATTGTGGCACCATCTCTCCCCATGCCCTCTTCCCCTCTTGTTGATTCACCCCCGGAGGAACCTGTACATATTTTCTCTGATGCTGTTGTTCCTCTGACTTTTTTGCAAGAATCATCTACTCCTATTTCGTGTGAGTCGATTGATTATGTTATGCCTGATTGTGATTCTGAGTCTGAGTTTGCGTCATGGTGTGACGAGGACATTATTCTCATCAATGGAGAGTATTACGTCTTGGAACATGGTGACGCACCGAGGTGTGTTGATGAGGAGATCCTTTCTGATAAGGAAGTTTCTTCTTCCTTGTTAGATGAGGAGATCCAAACCACTACCGAGGATCTCCAGCTCTCGGATTCCCCTCGTCATGACTCATATGACGCCGACTGTGATCATTGCTTGGATCCTGCTGGGAGTGAGATCGGGATCACTCCCCCGATTATTTCTTTATGTTCTTTGTCTCTTTTATTTCTTGACCCTCCCTCTTTATCCAAGCCTGTGCAGGTTGAATCTCCATGGGTAAGTTGGGTTGACGTTGAGCCTTGTGCTCAGGTTGTCGATGAGTGCATCCTCTTGTGTGAGGAGGTTCCTACCTATTTCACAGTGGAAGCCCTTGCTGTCACCTTCGCCCCCAGCGAACTTGTGGTGGACAAAACCTTGCTATGTAAGGATTTATTTTGTGGTGAGATGAACGAGGACCAGTGCTCCTCCTCATCTTACTTCTTATTTCCTCTACCTACGAGGAGTAGGTATGATTATTTAGGTAGAGGGGTAACTGTTTTATCTCCATATCGGTACCCATTACCGACACGGATATTAGGACAGTTGCATGTTCATTTTTTATTTCATATGCCCATTAGCTAGAAATGTATGTTAGTCGAATAAGTTGTGTTGGGATGACAGTAACCCCAGTACTTATCTTTCATTTTCTGTATTTTTATTTTCATGCCTATTTTAGTTTTAGTAGTATTTAGTATTTTGTATATTTTCTGTTGTTTTTGCGGAGCTCACCTCTGCAGGTTTTCATGACAATTTCATATTGGTGGGGTTGTGATTCTTCGTATGGCGGGCCTACTTCTACTTTTCATGCGTCTTCTGGTATGCTCACTTGCTGAGCATTGGGTAACCTCTTCCCTTAGCTCATTCTGATTTTAATTTCTTTATCATATGATGTGTTGTTTAGTTTAAGTCTGGGGGAGAGCTATTACTTATTACCTTTTGCACGTGCACATTTCATGTACATACTAGAAGCTTTTAAATTTTATTTTGATTAGTTCATTGCATTGCACACCACTGCACCCACATGAGCGCGTGCTTAACTATTAGCATGCTGCAAGTGAAACTCGTGTCTTTGTTAAATTTGAGAAAATTATGGTGTTGGCTTAGGATTGTGAGACAGAGTAAAATGTTGACCTTGCTGTGCTCCTAGTCAATTTCTCTCGTCTCGTGTAGAAATTCGAGTAGAATTAATTTTTCTGTATGCTTATAGTTTTATAATTTTCCATTTGCGTAAAGAATTTTTTTTATTCTACTCAAAAATTGGTGAATCCAGTGTGAATCAAACGGTAGTATAGGAATGTGTGTAACCATCACTAGACTCGTTTTGCTCGAGTCGGGAGGATGGATCATATTTCTCGGTGGATAAGAACTTGCCCTAAGCTACTCTCGAAGCATGGGTACATGGTTAGTCAAGTGTGAGTGTGATGTAGGCCATCATTTTGGCCCGGTTGAGCTTTGTATCGTTCCTAACATCATATCCTTGCTAGCCTCGTTGTGCCTACCCTTTCTTTTGATTCAGCTCCACCATGATTTCACCAAAGCCCTATAGCATATCCTAGTCGCACACCCAAGTCGAGATTAGTGTTTTATATTTTCATGTTGGGTTGTGATGTGGTGTTATTATTTGTGGAAATGTGGACGTGCTCCAGAGCTATATTTGCTAATATTGTGAAAATAAAAAGAAGAAAAAGAAAAAAAAAAAGAAAAGTATTTGTAAAGAAAAAAATTAAAAGAAAAAGTTTAATGGAAAATCTTATTGGGGATGTGATTGTATTTGGAGTAGGCGGTGCGCACAGCCATATGTTAAAAGTTAAGAGCGTACTCATTTGTATTGTGGTTAGCGGTTGGATTCTTTTGTTTTAGGCTAGCTCATTTGGGTTAGGTGCATAGCCTTCACGTTTATCATTATTTACCTCACCGTAACCCAAGCCCCGTGATTATCCTAAAGTCCTACGGATTTGCGCTTGAGTCTAACTAGTGTCGTGGAGAGAGTGTGAATGGGCAAGCGTATGGTCCCCGACATCGATGGATTCCTTTGGTGGTGATCCTGAGCCCCGATCTTTGGCAAAGCTCACCTTAGTGTCCTGGCTACTTTCTTCCTATGCGTGACCGGATGATTCACCGTGATTCTATTTTTGAGTACTAATAAAATTTTGATATGCATTGTGAAAAATATAAACTATTATGCATACTTAGAAATTTTCTCTATTGTATTTTTACGCACGCGAGCATGCGACTTCGCATGGTACTCTGTTTCTCAATTTCTTTGTTAGTTAATAATTTTCCATATCTGCTTAGATTTTGTTTGCTCGGGATGCGCAAACAGTTAAGTCTGGGGGTGTGATGAGTCCTCTTTATATAGTGTTTTTTGGACTCATCTGGGCTTGTTTTCTTGCTCGTGCACTGCATTTCAACCGGATTTCAGTTATATTTGCATCGTTCGGTCATTGACCATTTTGTGTACTATTTTGGACCAAGGGTGTGCAATTGCGCATTCTATTGTCGAGGGTATGCACATGGTTCTCCACGTTAGTTTGATATTTAGTTTTGTTTGTATTTTGGTGCTGGGAGCTGGTGCCCCAGTTGGTTTCATTGCTGTGCAGGTAATCGGGATGTCCCAAAGTTCATTTTCAATTCTGTGACTAACGCACGATCATGCGCATGTCTGCGCGCACGGTTCATGCTCAATCGTGTGTTTTACACAACATTTTGGGGTGTCTTGTTTCTGCTCGTGCATTTGGTTCGCACACGATTTAGGCCAAACCGTGCGAGAAGGAATCGCACGGCCTGCACCTCTTGCCAAACTTTTCAGCGTTCTGTTGTTAATCGTGCATTTTCCTTCACGCACAGGCGGAAGCCCCCGTGCGCGAGTAAAACGCACGGTTCCACTGTTTTTCCTGCATTTCGACATTCTGTCATTACCCGTGCGATTTCCTTCACGCACGGGCAGAATTTCCCGTGCGAGAGTAAAATGCACGGGTCAACGCTTCTTCTTCTCAGGCTATTTTCTTCGCGCAAAAATTGCACGGTTCTGATGCGTAAAAATCGTCTCACGGACTACAATTCGAATAGGCAAGTGTACCTATCGTTTTATAGTATAGTGATATAAATAAATCAAGGTCATGTAAAAACTCGGGGCAGGCATGTACTATTACTCACAACGACTCTATTATCCTACCGAACGATTAATGAGTTTGAAAATTAAAATAAACTAAACTTAAAAAGAAATAAACTATTACGAGAAAAGAGTGCTCGATTGACGATTCACTTTGAAATAAAATAACGGAATAAATTATTTTAGCATTTGTAAATCTATAAAGACCGTGACGGATCCGATATTAGGAAATAATCTCGCTAGAGCATTAAATCCCCTAACTTGTAGACGTTTTGACCGAAATCTCTTTACAAGTCAAAATGGCCTAAAGTCGCATTATCGAAGTGACCCGCACTATTGGATTTGACTCCAATCCGGAGGATTTACGTCATCCTATCTCTAGGGGTGCGTTCAATTCCTTTCTTCCTTGAGTGATCTTTCAAATCAATGAATCTCTCGACTTCTATGAAATGAGATCAAATGTCTACTATCGTATACCGGAATACGGAGTCGACCCGATAAAAATCAAAGAAGGATCAAAAATAGAAAAATACAAATGCAAACATGAAATGAAAGATGTGTTATTTCATCACAAAGCTTATCGCGATCGGGCACAAAAACTATTTAGCTACGCATGATTGAGAAGGAGATAAGAATAAGAGAAAAAGAAAATATATTCATTGCTTAAATAAGGAGAAGTACACAAAAATTATAACAAAACAAAATTAATCTACAAAAAGAAAGAGATTACTAAAAAGAAAGAGATTATAATAGAAACTACAACAAGGAAATAAGAAAATAACTCTCACTTGCTCTCTACAAAATCTCTCTCAAAAACTAAACTTTAACTACTTAACTACTTAACCAAAAACAAGAGGGAAGGGGTTCCTTTTATAGGAGAGGGAGAAGGTTCTAGATGGAAATGAAGAGGGGGAAGCCAAGGGGGGTGGCCGACCATATGAAGAGGGATGGTTCATGCATGAGTTTAAATGAGGGGAGAGAGAATGGGAGGATTCATTTTTTTTAATAAATGGAAGGAGAGAGAGGAGGCTACATGCATTGTTTTTAATTTAAGTGAATGACATAGAAAATATAAAATGGAGAGGGGGGAATGAATGTGGAATAAAAAGAAATAAAATAGAGGGGGAGAGAGATAGTGGTCGGCCATGCTAGGGGAGGAATAATGCATGCATGCAATAATTAGGAGAGAGGGAGAGAAAATGAGGTGGCAAGGTGGCAAGGTGGCCGGCCATATGCTAGGGGGATTTTATGAGGGCTCGGGTAGAGGGCTAGGATTGCATGGGGGCTGCTTTTAATGTGGCCGAGCTGCATGGTGGGCTGCATGGGCTCGGGTAGAGGGCTAAGGGCTGCTCCATGTTCTTTATATAGTGGTCGGGCTTGGTCTTCAAATGTGGGCTGCACTATGTCTTGGTCTTGAAGTTGAACCTACATATAAAACATTATCAAACAAAATAGTCAAAATAACATTATAACAAAGATAACAAAGATAATAATATTATTATAACAAAGATAACATTTAATAACATAACACTAATCATTATAACATGATATTAGTTGTTTGAAACTAAACTAAAGATAATAATATTTATAAATAAAGCTAACATAACAATAACATAAAACATAAAATAACATCAATACATATAATAAAACTATAATAGCACAACAACATTATAACAAGCATACAAAAACACAAACTTATAATAAAACTTAGAGATTTTGACTACTAAATTACCCCAAAAACGATGACTAAAAACAAGTCATCAAACTCCCCCATGCTTAGGCTTTTGCAATTCCAGAGCAAAAGAAAGAGAAATATTTATAAGGCATTATAAAATTTGCAATTCAACTAAAAATTTATTTACATCAAAGTCTAGCCAAAATTAAAATTTAGGGATTTATGAATTAAGTCCTAAATTATGAAATTAAAGTGTAAAGAGAGAAATGTTTAGCCAAAAATTCTCAAATAAATTAACTAGTATTCAAAATTGAGTAAAGTGCAAACAAGGTTAGATTGAAATTATAAAAACCATAACTTGAAAGAAACTTAAGGAAAAATTGCTACCTACTACTTATGCTCTCCCAATATTTTAATTTAAAGACTAAGACAATAATATTAGCTAAGGGGTTTGGGGAGGAAAACAACATGAAGAGGTCTTTGATTGGAGGTGATCATCATTATTTTTTTCATCACACCCCACACAATTTTTTTATAATAAAATATATATGTAATACCAGAAAATGATAGACTAACATCCTATCACTTCCACCGACATATATGAACTTTAAAATCCTCTCTTCATTAGGGTTGCATATGTGTACCAGAGAATAAGGAACTAACATCTCCTTATTCCCATGACATATGATCTAACAATAAAAGAAAAAAAAAAGAGAATTGGGTAAGGATAGGGGGTAAACAAGATTTTAGAAAATAAACTAAAATACTAGAGAGCACCTACTAGTAGATTGAGATTTCCTAAGAATCTAAAAGCATGATGTAATAATCATTAGAATCCAAAATTGTTAAGCAAAATTACTACAAAATTGAAACTATTTAAAATAAAAGAGACAAAGTGCTAAATAGATTACTCTAAGCAAATTAATACCATAAGATGATCTTTAAAACTAAATCACTAAATATTAAATTTAACTAAATACGATGAAATAAAAGATTAGCAAATAAAATAAAATGCTTATAAACAAACTCAAACTAAATTTCTGAAAATAATAAAAAGCTAAGCATGAGGTTTATTATTATTATTATTTTGATTTTTTGACATTTTTCATTTTTTTTGGGTTTTGAAATATGATCTTTTTTTTGAATTTTTGATTTTATAATTTTTTTTGGGGGTTTTGATAAGGCTAAATAAAAGCAGAACTAAAGAAGCTTAAATAAACTATACTAAACAGTTTTTTTTTTGTAGAAATTTAAAACAAATTTTTCTTTTTTTGAAAAGAAAGAAATAAAACAACTAAACCCTCCCCCATGCTTAAATTTTGCATTGTCCTTAATGAAAAATAAAAACAAGAAAGAAAAAAGAAGAAAAAATTGGAGGGGGGATACAATAAAGTAAAGAAAAAAAATGAAACGACTTCCCAGGAGTCGTAAGGCCGAATGTAAATGTCGCTCCCCCATGCTTGAGCTGGACACCGGCTCAGGCCTAAGGAAGAGAGGAAAGGATGGAGCCAAACGAACTGCCGGAGGGGGTTTTATTCATGCAAAACAAAACAAGACAAAAGGAAAAAAAACAAAAAGGATAAGCAAGGGGTGCCTCCCAAGAGCGCTCTTTGTTTAACGTCGTCTGAGCCCGACATTATTTGTTAGATAAATGGATAATAAAAATTAAGGTGAAGTGGTAACTCCCTAAGTATGCGCTTAGGGGAGTAAATCAAAAAAAAAAAATTAAGAATCGCACCGACATGCAGTGGAAACTTCAAGAGAATGACGCCCAAAAAAGAATGGACGGAGTTATATAAGAACTCCGCCGTATGAAAAATGGGAAAGAATGGGTCGTCAAAAGAAGAAGAATAAAAAGAAGAAGAAATAGAAAGAGGAATAAAAGAAGCAGAAAAAGAATTTTCATCAAAGGAAATTTCACAAGGAGAAGAAGAGTCTTGTGAAATTTCAGGAGAAGAAGGGGTAGAGAGAACTAAAGGAGAATCATCTACAAGAAAAGAAGAAGAAGAAGAAAAAGGTTCGCTAAAAATAGAAAAGTTTGGAACAGTTAAATTTGAAAGCATAAAGGAATCAAAAACGTCTTCAGAAGGAGGAATAGGAGACGTCACGTCATCCTCAACGGGTAAGAAGCACACCGGAATATCCATAGGGGTGTTTCCAAAGGAGGAAGGAAACAATCCGGGATATCCGAATAGTTATCCTCCTCGAGAGGAATAAGACAAGCCGGGATATCCGGTGACTCATTACATGAAGAAATTGGAGGAGACGGAGAAGACGAAGAAAAAGATATGGCCTCACGAGAAAGATAATCCATAATGGTCTTGAAATACAAATTAATATTATCAATAAAAGTTTGCAATTCAAGATACCCATTATTGATAGAATTAAAATTAAAATTTGGGGGCGCGGCGCTTTGCGGGGCAAAATCATAAGAAAAATAAGACGGGTTCCCCATCTCCCAAGTTGGATAAAAATTGGAGTAAGGGTCAAATTGGCCATTTTGACCTTCCCCAGAAAAATTAAAATCAAAAGAGGGAGGGGTTCCCGAAAGACATTCAGAATAAAAGTGGTCGGGCGACCCGCAAGAAGCGCAAAAATACAATGATTCCATAAAAAAAATAAACTGTTACCAAAAGGAAAAAGAAAAATTAATTTTTTTGATTTGTTTTTTTTTTAGATATATATAAAAAATAGAATTTTTTAGTGGATTGGCTCTCGAACTTCCCAAGGGCTACCCGGTGAAGGGTTCGCAAGGTACTAGGTAAAATGGTGGCGCTTATAGCCCCTTACCCTTTTTGAGAGTTTTTAGGTTGGGTAGAAATTAGATGATATGGGTTGATTATAATAATAATAATGATAATAATTTTTTTGTTTTTTTAGTAGAAGTAATAAATTCGATGCTTTCGTAATATTGCCAAAAAAATCCCCGGCAACGGTGCCAAAAACTTGATGCATAAAAATCGTCTCACGGACTACAATCCGAATAGGCAAGTGTACCTATCATTTTATAGTATAGTAATATAAATAAATCAAGGTCGTATAAAAACTCGGGGCAGGCAAGTACTATTACTCACAACGACTCTATTATCCTACCGAACGATTAATGAGTTTGAAAATTAAAATAAACTAAACTTAAAAAGAAATAAACTATTACGAGAAAAGAGTGCTCGATCGACGATTCACTTTGAAATAAAATAACGGAATAAATTATTTTAGCATTTGTAAATCTATAAAGACCGTGACGGATCCGATATTAGGAAATAATCTCGCTAGAGCATTAAATCCCCTAACTTGTAGACATTTTGACCGAAATCTCTTTACAAGTCAAAATGGCCTAAAGTCGCATTATCGAAGTGACCCGCACTATTGGATTTGACTCCAATCCGGAGGATTTACGTCATCCTATCTCTAGGGGTGCGTTCAATTCCTTCCTTCCTTGAGTGATCTTTCAAATCAATGAGTCTCTCGACTTCTATGAAATGAGATCAAATGCCTACTACCGTATACCAGAATACGGAGTCGACCCGATAAAAATCAAAGAAGGATCAAAAAAAGAAAAATACAAATGCAAACATGAAATGAAAGATGTGTTATTTCATCACAAATCTTATCGCGATCGGGCAGAAAAACTATTTTGCTACGCTTGATTGAGAAGGAGATAAGAATAAGAGAAAAAGAAAATATATTCATTGCTTAAATAAGGAGAAGTACACAAAAATTATAACAAAATAAAATTAATCTACAAAAAGAAAGAGATTACAATAAAAACTACAACAAGGAAATAAGAAAATAACTCTTACTTGCTCTCTACAAAATCTCTCTCAAAAACTAAACTTTAACTACTTAACTACTTAACCAAAAACAAGAGGGAAGGGGTTCCTTTTATAGAAGAGGGAGAAGGTTCTAGATGGAAATGAAGAGGGGGAAGCCAAGGGGGGTGGCCGGCCACATGAAGAGGGATGGTTCATGCATGAGTTTAAATGAGGGGAGAGAGAATGGGGGATTCATGTATTTTAATAAATGGAAGGAGAGAGAGGAGGCTACATGCATTGTTTTTAATTTAAGGGAATGACATAGGAAATATAAAATGGAGAGGGGGGTATTAATGTGGAATAAAAAGAAATAAAATAGTGGGGGAGAGAGATAGTGGCCGGCCATGCTAGGGGAGGAATAATGCATGCATGCAATAATGAGGAGAGAGGGATATAAAATGAGGTGGCAAGGTGGCAAGGTGGCCGGCCATATGCTAGGGGGATTTTATGAGGGCTCGGGTAGAGGGCTAGGATTGCATGTGGGCTGCTTTTAATGTGGCCGAGCTACATGGTGGGCTGCATGGGCTCGAGTAGAGGGCTAAGGGCTGCTCCATGTTCTTTAGATAGTGGTCGGGCTTGGTCTTCAAATGTGGGCTGCACTATGTCTTGGTCTTGAAGTTGAACCTACATATAAAACATTATCAAACAAAATAGTCAAAATAACATTATAACAAAGATAACAAAGATTATAATATTATTATAACAAAGATAACATTTAATAACATAACACTAATCATTATAACATGACATTAGTTGTTTGAAACTAAACTAAAGATAATAATATTTATAAATAAAGCTAACATAACAATAACATAAAACATAAAATAACATCAATACATATAATAAAACTATAATAACACAACAACATTATAACAAGCATACAAAAACACAAACTTATAATAAAACTTAGAGATTTTGACTACTAAATTACCCCAAAAATGATGACTAAAAACAAGTAATCAGGTTCACGCACGGTCGTGCGCCTGACCGTGCGTGACTATTTTCTAATCTTTTTCTATTTAAGGCACAGATTTTCATCATGAAAAAGACCTTCGTTCCACGTTGTCCCTCCCGCGATTTTAGGGCGAAAATTCGTCGTTCCACCTAGGAGAGGAGATCCGGGAAAGCACTCAACGCCGAATCCAAGCCGGAGCTTCCTCTCGGCCTCCTCCTTCATCCTTGAGCTTCAAGGAGAGTTTTGATCTAGCTTTCTCCACCGAGCTTGGAGAAGTTGTGCCATATTCTTCCGCATTGTGACACAAATAATACGGGTCCATTGGGAGTGAGTGACAACCTCCTCTACCCCGGACGCAGTTAAGGACTGAGCTTGGATGCGGATTGACAACCTGGTGATTCAGACCGTGAACCCTTGGCGAGACTTCGAATCCGGTCGATTTCGCACACTTTTCCTCTCTTATTGTTGTTAGCATAGTTAAACTCTTGTATTTGATGAAGTGTACTTATTGTTAAATAGGTTCATTGGTAATCATGTCTATGTGATTGTTTTTGTTTGTTATTTGCTTGAGGTGCACCTTGTTTCCATCCATCGCCATCCACTCCTGCCGCACTAGCAATTGCTAGTGGCGTGTGTTGCGAATAGGTGCTTACGACCCTCAAATTTCGGTTCTTACGCGTGCCTACTCGTCCATCCGCCTTGTGATTCGGTGAATAGCAGCCCGACTAGTCTTCCATCCCGCCTGGCGAAGCGTCGCATAGTGGCATTGCATAGGAGTAGTTGTTAGTCTTTTTATTTTCTTTCATCGCAATATAAAAACCCCCCTTTCGTTAACCCCGACCTAAGGACTTCAATCTCAAGTCCTCCTCGAAATTAACTCCACCTTACTATGTTCCTTGAGAGATCGATACTTGGGAGAACTCGCCCTTTTTATATTACTTGTGCGACCGGTTCACTGCCATGATCTTTAGCATCACTTAGCTAGCTTTATCTTAGAGCATAAATTTTCTAGAGGCATAGTAGATAGGAGTTTATTTATTAAGCATCATCATGATAAAATCTTGTTAGTACAAATATATGTATATGACATTATATTTAGTTCTACTGATTCCAAACTATGCAAAAGGTTCTCCAACCATATGCATTCCAAGTTTGAAATGATTAGCATGGGTGAGCTCTCCTACTTCCTTGTTCTCCAAGTGAAGCAGTCCCCTGATGGCATCTTCATATCCCAATCCAAGTATGCTAAGGAGCTGATAAAAAGGTTTGGGATGGCTGATGCTTCAGCTAAGAAAACACCCATAGCTACAAATGTTGTGATTGATTCTGATGAACATGGGAAACCTGTTGATCAGAATATATATAGGGTCATTGTTGGGTCCCTGTTATATCTCATAATAAGTAGGCCAGACATTATGTTTGCTACTTGTCTTTGTGTTAGGTTCCAGGTGAACCCTAAAGAATCTCACCTTATTTTCTTAAAAAGAATTTTGAGATATATAGAGAGTTTCCCTAATTTAGGATTTTGGTATCTAACTGAGTCAGAATTTGAGTTAACTGGATACTCAAATGCTGACTTTGCTGAATGTAGAGTGGACATAAAAAGCACCTTAGGGATATGCCAGTTTCTTGGTGCTAGACTTGTGTCCTAGTTTTGCAATAAGAAAACATCTGTGTCTACTTCAACAGCATAAGCTGAGTACATAGCAGCTGGCAGTTGTTGTTCACAGATGCTGTGGATTCAGAACCAACTCCTAGATTATGGTGCCAACTTAAATAATTCAACTCTACTTTGTGATAATACCAGTGCAATTTCTATTGCACAGAATCCAGTGCATCATAGTAGAACTAAGCATATAGATGTAAGACATCATTTCATTAGAGAGTGTGTTGACAAAAAGAAAATTAATCTCAGCTTTGTCTCTACTGATTTGCAAAAGGCAGATATCTTCACCAAACCCTTGGATGTGAAGAAACATCTGTTCTTTATGAATCAGCTAGGTATGATAAATGGAGATGCATTAATTTAACTTTCTGTCTGTGGTCGAAGAATTTGCCACAGTTCGTCGAACTGAGAAAAGTTCTTGAGATAATTCGTCAACCTGAGATCGACGAACTCTCTGCATGTGAAGTTATTTTCGTCCACCAGAGATCGATGTTCGAGCTTTAGAAAATTTTTGTCAACCTGAGAATGACGAAAAGTTTTCCCTTCTTCAAATTGAGATAGACAAACTCTTTTATCAATAAAATATTTCGTCAACCTCGGATCGAAGAATTTTGATTATTTCACAGGACGGAGTTTGATGCTTTATATTCTGAAAATCTTATAACTAGGTTTTCTTCGAGCTCCATCCCACGCTTTTTGTTCCCTTACACTTGATCTCTCTTTTTTCTTTTGCAGGTGATCAATGGCGATTCCGGCGAGCTCTCTTGCGACAATGAAATTTGACATGGGATTTGGCATCGACTTCGAATCATTCCAGCATTCTGATCAAATTTTCTTGGATATACTGAAGTTATTTGAAGAACAACAATTGAAAAATCTCAGTACAACCAGGATTAAGATTGCTGCTACAGAAATAAGAGAATGGGTATTCACCTCCTCCACTCTAGATGTCAACATAATGATAGGAATAATATCTGGTAATCAAGTTTCCTTAACCCCCGCAGTTTTGACTGAAATTTTTGGAATGGTGAAGAAGATTTAGAAATTGATAGTTCCGAGTTTGATGAAATGTTGAATAAAATGGGTCACACTGAAGAGAACCCTAATAAGCTTTTAAAGAAAAATTTATCATTTTAATATAAGTTTTTAGCCGATGTGATAGGCAAAGTATTGCTAGGAAAGCATATTACACATGATTATATCACCAAGCAACAGTTTCTACTAATGTGTGCAGTGGTAAATAAGAAGCCAGTAAACTGGGCTAAGATACTGTTTGATTTGATTAAGAAGAAGAACAGTAATAAGGAAGTGTGTTTTGGAAGGGTCCTTGGAATCTTCCTATAGGAAAAGGCTACTGAATCCCTGGTCTCACAGACTATATTCATTAATGCCTCCAAAAGGCTTACATGTGACTTATTTGGAAGGTGGGAGAGGACTATCTCAAAGCCTTCCAAGGCTTCTTCCTCTTCCAAAGCATCTGAGGATACCAGAGCTATCACAGTTGATCCCCCACCCCTTGAAGATGTCCCCTCCATCAGCATTCCATCCACCCAGATTCCAACACCATCACTTTTTCCATATCATCAACCAACACCAATTCAATCTCTTGAACATGTGCCAACAACAGTTCACTCTCCAAAGCATACCACACCACCTCAATACCAACTTCCCCAACATCTTGCTGTCATTCCCCTCCATAACCTCTCATCCATTCCATCTTTTGATCTCATATCATCATATCCCATCAATACTCCATCACCTCATGATGAGCCCATGACAGACACCGCCCCTTTCCCTTCATCATCCATCCCCCATCCTTTTGTATCAACTCAGACACCCTCTGAGTTCATGCAAATGGATTCCCCTTCCATTCCCTCTCTTCTGCAACTCATCACTCCACTAATCAGAAATCTAATAGCAGAGACCATTAAACCTCTTGCTAAATCTATTTCATCCCTATCTATTCTCATCTCTGCTGCCCCTACTGTCCCTTCTTCTGGGGGCCAAGCTTCAGGACCTTCTAAAACCAGGCAGGGGGAGATATCCAGTGAAGGAGCTCCAGTATCCTCCCCAGCAGCAGCAGCGGCAGTTGTACAGATAGATGAGCCAACAGATATACAAATAGTTGAGCTAGCAAAAGTAGATGTACATATGATTACAGAGGCTGAGACAATTGATTTTGATATGTTGTGTATAGATGAACCAGTTGATCTGCCAGTAGTTTTAACTACTGGTGATTGTTTTGTCAATCCCACAGTAGATATTTTCAATTTGTTAGATTCTTTTAATCCAGCTTATTTGAATTATCTTCCAGCAGTTTGCCCATAGCCATCTTTGGCTATAGTGTGCTATACTTCACCAATAAGTCCTGAAGTTGTTAATCAACTAAAGGCAAGTTTTGTAGATTCTGTTATATCAGTTGCTAAGGAAGTTTGCAGTCGTCCTCCTCGCATGTGGGCTGAGTCCCCAATGCGAGAACTGGATAAATTTTTGTTTGCTGATTTAGTAGAAGATTATCATATGGCAAATTGAAATTGATGCTCCTGAAGTTACTGAACCTCAAGTGCCGCCTCAAGCTGAGAAGCAAATCTCAAAGAAAGCCTTGAAGAAAATAGATGCTTTATATGACAACCCTCTAGAATCCTCTGATGATGATGAAGAAGATTCTGATGAATCAGATGATCCAAAAGCAAAAAAAGAAGGTTGCTAAGAAAAGGAAAGATGTTCCAAAAGGTGGTCCTAAACCAAACCCTACCCATGATACTCCTTATTATATACTGCACAATATTACTCCTTATTAGGGTATGCCATAATGGATGTGGTTATCAAAGAATGAGCAAAAAGAAAGGAAGAAGAGGAGAAGGTACAGGTCTCCTCCTAAGCTATTCAGGAAAGACCCTCCTCCTCCTCCTCCTCCATCTTCTAGGGCCTCTAGAAGTGTATCTTAAAGATCATCACCTATTACTAAAACCTATCAGAGACACTCCAAGCCAGGCAGCAGCCAGCATTCCTCTCAAATCAAGCCTCCTCCAGCTATAGATAAGAGAAGTACTTCAGGTTCTATTGATGATTCATAGAACGAATCTAGTCCTATAAGGCTAGAATCTCCACCTATTCCTTTTATAGATCCAGAATAGGAAACATCTGCAAAAATGGCCAGGTTTCATGAGCTGATAGGACTTTCTCAGATCAACAAAGCTAAATTTGAAGGGAAAGATCCTTCCCAATACTCAACTATGTCATCATATAGAAAAGAGGAACTCAAGAGGTATGCTAAAGCTAACAAGTTTTTCAATGTAGATGATTATATGAGCTTGCGTCCTTAAGCAGTGGTACCAAGAGCCACCTCTTGCAATATAATTGGAGCATCAGACATGACCATGACAAAAAGAGAAGCTGTTAATCCAAAAAGAGAGATTTTGTTCAGACAGCCTTTTGATAAAGCTGAAAAGGAGAAGCCAAAGAAGAACAAGTGACTATTTTGTTTTACTCTTATTTTCTGAACCCTATTTGTTTAATCATGAAGCACTTATTATAAATATCTGCTATATGTTTTTATTTCTGCCAGATATATATTTTTCTGCTTTATGATTGTTTTCTCTTGTTTGTATTAGTGACCTCACCCAAATAGGGGGAGATTGTTGGATCCCTAGTTTGGATTTGGGCTAGGTTCACTAATTAGGTTGAGTGTGACCCACATTGTATAGCTAGGGTCAATTCCTTGAGTCCTAGAGTTTAGGCTAGTCATTAGGTTCAACCTTCATGGACAAGCCAGCAGAGGACTTCAGTAGACTCAGACTTAGAAGATTTCAGAGATCAAAATTATCAGTTCAAAATTCTTCGAACTCAGCTCGACGATCGTCGATCTCAAATCAACAAACTCAAAAATCTTTCTCTGAGTTGAGCTCGACGATATTCGAGCTCAGGTCAACGATCTCCTCCTTTAGACAGATTCTCAGCTCGAGGAACTTAGAGCGTAGAATTGGCAAGTTATTTCCAAAATGCAGTTCGCAGAGCTCAGGTCGACGAACAAGAATTCTCAGGTTGACGAACTTGGAACTCCAGTCGACGAATTTTGTTTAGAGGTCGACGATTTCTGTCCCGAGCAAGACTGAGAAGTTTTCCTTATTTCTGTCCTTATTCATTATATTATTCAGCAGTAATTTCCTGAGTAATTAATGATCTTATTCTTTGGAATATAACCGTTATTGGCAGTATTAATTATGGTTTTCATCAGGATAATTACTTTCTTATTTTATTGGGACAGTTGGGGAAACTCATTTAAGTCAATATTTCAGTCGTTTCTTTCTCTAGGGCAATCAACAATTAATGCCAGGAATTCAAATTTCAAAGGAGAAATTATTGACTGCAGAATATAAAAGAGATTTTTCTCTTTTCAGAAAAAAAAGAACAATCACTGCATGCATACATAGACCAGACAGTACTGAGAATACAGAGAGGAGATACAGAACAACAACATACATAACTCTTACTCTGTGTACAGAAAACGTTCTATTTTCTCCCTTGATCTTTATAAAGACTAAAGAAGAACAACCATCAATATCAAGAGTCTTCTTCAACTTCTCCTCCAGTAACATTCAAGGACAATAACTTTGAATCAGTCAGAAAGTTTCGGGATCTCTCAAGACAAGGCTGAAGACCTACACCCTGAGCAAGGCTCCAAGCTTTCTGAACCATTCAACATTTTTGAAGGAGTCTTGATAATAGAATCCACAAGTCTTCTCTATTGTATAGAGAAAAGAGAAGACATCATCACCTCTCTCACCTCCTATAAAAGGGTTTATTAACTCCCTTCAAAAGTTTATTCTTGGTTTTTGGGCACCTGATCAAAAGCCTAAAGGGTTGTAAGATCTCCCTGGAAATAGATCTTGTGATGGCAGTCACCTGATCAAAAACCTGATAGTGGATTCCTACCAGGGTGGTAGAAGAGTGGATGTACCCAGTTTGGGGAACCACTATAAAATTCTTGTGTTGTCTATGTGTGATCATTTTCTTTCTTGTTCTTGCTGTGATATAATAGATTAGCTTAGCCTGTTTTCATTTCCTTTCTATATTACTATTGGTATCACTTATTTTACTATGATAAATTTAAAAACAGCAAAAGATCTAATTACTATATTCACCCCTCCCCCCCCCCCAACTCTAGATTAAATCAGTTCTAACCCCTATCTTTTAGAGAGCATCTCTATGGACTTTATTACCAGTTTGTCGAGGTCTCCACGAGGGCCTGACTCTGTGTGGTTCATAGTTGATTGATTGACGAAATGTGCTCACTTTGTGCCTTTTAAGATTTGCTATTCCATGAAGAAGATAATGGAATTTTATTTGGATGAAGTCATCAGATTGCATGGAGTGTCGGTAAGTATTGTGTCAGATCGAGACTCCAGATTTACGTCGTGTTTCTGGAAGAGTTTGCAAGAAGGGTTAGGCACTGACCTCGGGTATTCAATTGCTTACTAGCCACAGACCAATGATCAATCGGAAAGAGTTAATCAAATTTTGGAAGATATGATCGGATGTTATATTTTGGACCATGGTGGAGCATGGGACTAGTGTCTTAAACTGATAGAATTTTCCTATAATAACAGTTATCAAGAGAGGTTGCAGATGGCCCCCTTTGAGGCTTTGTATGTGAGGCGTTGTTGAACTCTCTTGTTTTGGGCTGAGGTTGGTGAGAGACCGTTGTTAGTTCTGGAACCTTGGAAGAAATGAGTATTTCTATAATGCATACTCGTGAAAAGCTTTGTATAGCTCAGGAGAGTTATGAGAAGTATGTTAACCAGCGAAGAGTTGATCTGGAGTTCGCAGTTGGGGACATTGTCTTTCTAAAGGTTTTTTCGATGTCAGGTGTTAAGAGGTTTGGAAGAAACCACAAGTTAGATCCTAGGTATGTGGGACCTTTCCATATTATTGAGTGCATCGAAGTATCAACTTATAAGCCGGCTTTGCCTGCTACTTTCCCTGGTGTTCACAATGTGTTCCATGTGAGCCAGTTGTGAAAGTGTGTTCTTAGTGATCGTCATGTCCTTCAATAAGTTCCCTAGTTGCAGCATAATCTTTCTTATGTCAAGGAGCCAGTTCATATTCTAGAGACTCAGGATTGGGTGTTGTAGAGAAATAAAATACCCATGGTTAAGGTTCTTTGGTGAAACCAAGATGTCTAGAGCGCGATATGGGAGTGGGAGTCAGCTATGAGAGAGGCGCATCCTTACCTTTTCTCCGGGTTTCCCTTGGTAAGTATTTCTATCTGATAACCTTTGGTTACTTCCTTTCTGTTTCATATTTGAATTGCGTATCAAGTTTTGAGATGAAACTTCTTTTTATGGGGAGTGGCTGTAACGCTCCTAAATTTTGGATAATTATTTTAATCCCTTTAGTGGCGTAATATTGGTGTAAGGGAGTTACATTAACGTGTAGTTAACGGTGCACCAGAATTAGAGTTTTGACTCGGAAAACTAAGTAAAAAATTTTGGGCATGTTTGTCAAGTTTCGTTGTGAACCGGGCGTTTTTGGAGAATCGGTGAATTTTATAAGTATTGTTGTTGTTTTAACTTCGGGGAATTTTAACCCGAGGTTGGCTTGTCAGATTGTGATTTTGACTTCATTGTTTGATTCGTAGCACCGTCATTTAGTTTTGGTGTGAATTTCATCAAAAACCGAGGTGATTTGGTCATTCTCATCGTTTGAGTTTTTGCTAGTTATTATAATAATAAGAATAGATTTTATATTTATATACACTTAATAAACCCTATTCATCATCTTCCCTAAACCGACGGCCCGAAGACCGGAGTGTAGATAGCGACGAGCATCGCAAAGTCATCCAGCCATGGTGTATCAGAGATTTGGTGTATGAAAATCTCGACGGAGCATAGATTTGGAAAGCTCTTTTCGAGATCTTCGCGTGCATGGTAAGATTTTCCCGTTTCGTGGATTTTTGACATTAGGGTATTTGATCTTAACCCTCGTTTTAACCCGAACAGTTTCAGAGATCATAGGCGACGAGTTCTTGCGGCCGATCCTTGAAACGGAGCACTTGGGAGGTTGTTTTTCGGGAGATTTTGAGGCAAGTGGTGGTTCATCCCCTCTTGCCTGTTCTTGTGTCCCTGTTATCTTTTCTTTTCTTCCTTGCATAGAACCTAGGATCAGGATATGGGTTAGGGTTTGAAGAATTAGTGTAGGGTAGGAATCAGTCTAAGCAAAATTCATCTAGAGAAGCAGAATTCCCCAAGTAAAGCCTTAGCGTCGACTAATTCCAATTAGACATCGAGTGCTCATGAGAGGTAAAGTCTTTTTGTCAAGTATTCTCGACAAAATCGTCAAGTATCCATGGGTTTTCATTAAATTAACCAAGTCCAATTCCTCGAGTATATCTGTGGAACCAAGTCCAATTCGTCGAGTATATCTGTGGAACTAAGACCAAGTCGTTGAGTATCCAGTGAATTCGTCAAGTGGTCATGATAGGCTGAGTCTTATTCGTCGAGTATTATCAACGAATTCGTTGAGTATCATTGGGTATTAGTTGGATTCACCAAGTCTTTTCGTCGAGTGGACCATGAATTCGTCGAGTGCCTTTCAACGAATTTTTGTGGGCCTAGAATTTTTTCGTCGATTACTTACACTGAATTCGTCGAGTATGACCTTCTTTGTCGAGTCAATTCGTCGAATATCATCAACGAATCCGTGCAGACTTAGAAGATTTTCGACGAGTGACCCTCCTATTCGTCGAGTATACCTTTGTCATTTTTTGAGTTTTTCTTTTATTATCAGTACTTTTGGAACTTTAATTATGGCCTTTGGTTGCAGTGGATAAAGGACAACCACATTAGTGCCGGTTTATGGATCATTATGTCAGGTGAGTGTTTCTTCTTTTCTCTTCTTATGGACTGTTGGGTTGTGTTGGACAATGTGACTACACCACAGTGCCTTTTTGAGATTTTTTGGTCTGATTGTTTGTGTTGGACAAGTGGCCACCGCCTCAGTATCGGGTTTCTTTTACCGGTGTTAATGATTCACGTGTTTAACTGATCATTCTTTTCTTATATATATGCAAATGTTGATAAGCATACTCATGCAGATGTTAATAAAGCTTAGCCCTTTATCGTACTTGGTGCAACTTTACATGATTAACCTCTTGAATTCTTTATTTACTTATTATGTTTTTGATTTAGGTGTTGTGGTTTGACAACTAATATGTTTGGGTTGGAAACCCTCTTAACCAGTCTAATTATTTGATTTTGATCTTTGATGCCACTTATATTTATTTTGTTTTGTTGAGGCATTCTTTTCTATTGAATGCCTCAGGCCCGGAGCAGTAGTTGTCTGAGTAGCTAGAGTCGGTGGTCCCAGGCATTCTGTAGTAGTAGCAGTGGTTCTTCCATCACCTTAGTGAGGTAGTTTTGTACGTCTTGTTTTAGTTCATACATGCACTTTGTTTTGTGAGTTTGTGTCAAGATGTTGACGCCCACAGTGAATTATTGTAGATGTTAGACTATTTGCTAGCTACTATACTACTTTCTAGTTGGTTTGTCTTACCTACTTGCTCTCGGGGAAGGATTTATGTTAAGTTGCATATTAGTTATTTTCAAAGTATAGAAATATCAATATTCCTAGCTCATACTCATAGCATCTCTTTAAATCAAATGTCACTCTACTTTAACGAACGTAAAAGCTCTTTTTGTACCTATATTAAATCTAGAGGTGTGCATATCATGGATTGTCCTAATGGATCTTCATTCTAATATAGGATAATAAATGAAATAAACCAAGTATTTTTCACTGCGCATGTGTATTTTTTCACCCGTGGACTAGTTGATCCACTGAGTCGAGGGACACGACCATTAAAACTTAAACTCAAACTATATCTTCATCATAAAAAACCTGAGAATTTCATGAAAAGTGTTAGGAGTAAGTTCTTGCATTAGCGTCTGCAGTTGTCCCATGCATTGTGTGGTATCACGGTGCGTATTTTCTCTTACTCTGATATATTATTAAATGCTGAGAAAATGCAAGTTGTGACAAAAAATCTCTATATATGTTATTGGGTTATCAGTGTCAGTGATTTGGAAAATTTGGGCTTGGATACAAACACTGTGAGCTACCGCCCAACAGTATCTCTACCGCCGTTAATAGTTCATTTCCAAAAAATCCAGCCAAATGGTTTATGAAACATAACGCTAATCATGTTAAATCGAAAAACCCACATCCTTCATCTAGCAGGAGCCCTAATACTATGCAAAAGGCAATATCCACCACCTATGTGAAGTGTGTCAAATGTAATAGGTTTGGTCACACCTATGGCTCTTGATTGAAAAGAGGAATGATTAAAATGACTCAAGTCTAGATGCCGAAGTCAACTACCTACACTATGGGTGGAACAACTTAGGTAACTAGATACTTAACCTCATCCACTTGTTGAGTGCGTTGATAGCCTAGGGATAGGGAAAAAGTGTGGTACTTGAAGACAAGTTTCTTAGCCTAGAGAAGTAGAAAGGAGACATGATGATTTTTTGAGTAGACTGCAAACGACGTATTCTTGGTGTCGGCAACATAGGTAACAAAATATTTTCTATTTCAAATGTTCTATTCGTAGACGATTAAAATGCAATTTAACTTCTATTAGTCAGCATTGCATTAAGGGCTTTAATGTGCTGTTTTGAAACTTCTGCGAATACATGCAATATTATAGACACTAAATCAAACACCATGTTGCTCACTGCACCTAAAAACCATAATTCAATATATGTTTCTTTAGAAATAAATACAAAAGCATGACTATGATCATTCACCCATTATCCATATCTCACAATAGCGAGGGCATAGGGTTATGTGCATTTGAAACACTAACCTGTAATCCACATCTTGTCCTTAACTGGGGATGGTTCCAGTAGGTCCATGTGTGGAAATGGGGAAAAGAGTGTTAGGTTGAGCAGGGTTCTTTTGTATGCATACGAGATTAATACCCCCAACCTATGATATTTTTGTGTAGCTCCTCATGCCCATCTGTCACTTAGTATGGGGCTAGGATGATGACATATTGCGTAGGTAAATTGTGTCTAGAGCATACTCATGTTTTTTACACATCACATGATCATTACTTCACGTCTAATGTCCGTTAAAATCATGCATGATATTCTATCGTGTTGGCCTATGTCTGGTTGTTCATTGTTTCTTTTTTGTATTTTCCATTTGACCAATGTGCATTGTTTTCATGTTTGCAAAAAAAATCGAACAATTTTTTTAAAAATATATATGTTATGTTTATTTCTAGTTTGATTTATTTAGTCTTTTTATTAAACAAAAAAACATTAGAAAACCCCAAAAATACAAAATAACTACAGATCATTCATTCTTAGGACACAAATGACTAGAATCTGGATCATAACGATTACGTGAAAGGTTTGAGTAGGATCGTTAATCCCTGCTAATATTGTGTGATTATGTCATGTTGTGTCGAATCTATAGGTACTTAGTTACTAAGTGCGACTAAACATGATAATGTATGTTGAATATGCCTCTAGGTATGCGTGAGGATTTAGTTAGCATAATGATTATACATTGTTCACACATCCTTAGACAATGCACTTAGGTAGAAATTCATGCATACATGTGATAACTCGTGATATTGTGTTTAAAACGTTAGGAATGACTTGAACAATCAATGTCACAATGTTCAATTTTTTCTATAATGCTTAGAACACTCGGCCAATACTCTATTGATCAAGTTTTTTGTATACAAGTTAAAGTGTATCTATCTATGTTGGTAGATTTCGATTGAATTGATCCTTGAACTCAAAAACATAAAAAGGTATAAAAATGATAGTGAGAAAAATGAATGAAAAAATGAGTACATCCTAAGCTATCAAATCATGTGTCAAGGATACCCCCCTCCCAAACACTACTCATTTCTCCTTATAAGTCTTCATGAGCATTATGAGGATGAGTACCTTGGTAAAAAGAATCATTTTGATCTTGTGCAAAGAGTATAATTTGAGTTAGTGCCCCTTATTCTAGTCTTGGTATGAAGTAGATAGAAACGTGATGTGAGTCTTCACTTCATTTCTCTTATGGTAGCATCTTGAATTATTGAGATAAAACATGTATTAAAGATTATTTCTATTTGATGTTTTTGCCTATGGTGCTACACGTTCACTTGTCATTATTCTATCTAGCGCTTCCATGCATAATAATTGGACTTAAACTACATTATTTGTCTATATCACATGTGTTCTAGTACACGATCTATATTCATGAATCTTACAATATTACACTATATTAACTCTATTAATCTCTTAGCATTTTACTCTAAATCGTTGTATATTTAGTTTCAATTGTGTTGTCCAAATTTCTTCTATTCTGAAAAATATGTCAAATCAACTTATTTTTCTAGTAGGCAGGTCCATATTCATGGTGTTCCGCTCCAAATCATGCCCCTAGTGCTTATGATTTCTTGTGCTTGTATGCCCTCTCTCTCTCTCTCATCACTTTAGTATCACATGAACATAGCGGGAGATTTGAGTGTTCATGATACATGTCGATTGTTCCTCGACACTTTCAATAATATCAAAAGGGGGAGAATTGAGTGTTCATGACTATATCCTATTAATTGAATGCTCATGATTATATCCTATGCTATCATCAAGGGGAACATAGATCTAGATAGATCTCATGTAAGAGGAGCAAACACATAGGGGGAGCACATATGTAGGGGGAGTCATGTTGACTTTTATTGAGTATTTCAATATTGCTTACTTTAACCTACTAATTTTCACGATTACTGATTGGATTACACTATACCATGTTGTTGCTATTTTTATATCTCATGAACGGAATTTGATATTATCAAAATGGGGAGTTTATTGGAGCATATAGTTCACATCTCATTAGTTTGACAATATCAAATCCCGGGTTATATTTGATCATATAAGGTTTGGGTATAGTGTGTAGGTTTACAGGTTAAAAGGAATCAAAGAACTAAAGCTCTGGAACCTACTGCCGCACGATAGCGCTAACACTAGAATTAAACTAAACCAGCACTCGGGGACCTACCACGTAGCGTTATCACTACTGCTCGCACTAGCCCTGGGATTTATTCCGATCGAGCGCTCAGTGACCTACCGCGTGGTACTAGCCTTTACCGTGGCGCGCTAGCTCTCTCAATGTGTGTCATAATGATTCGTCGAGAAGATTGAACTACCATCGGTCGATAGCTGGGTACCGCACCATGGTAGCATTAAAAAGAGGAAAAATATTTTTTGGGATATTTTCCATTTTTGACGGACAGCTGGCCGCAAAAATGCGGAAAGAGACCTACCACCGCGCGGTAACCTTACTATTGGTGGTAGCTTACTTAAGTCGTATAAAAGGATATCATTTTTTGTTCCTTGCAGGGAGACAGATATATTTTCGATTCTAGGCAGGCTATGAAGTCTCAGAGAACCGTTCTACCATCTCCATCAAAGGAAGAGAAAGTCGTCTCCTTCTCATTCGCACACGAAGATCTCTGGCAAACAAAACTATAATGGTTGTGAGGAGTTGATCGGTTGCAATAGAATGAAGATCTTTAGCACCGGTCACGCACCGCTCAACGGAGGAAAAATCTTAAGTGAGAATCACTTCAAATCTTCTTTATTCTCTTATTATATTTTTCTCTTTTTCCAATTATCTGGGGTGAGGAAAATCGACTGGTGAAGGACGTTGGAATTCAGGAAGGATTCTGTGAAAAATCGTCCCGGGGAAGGGATTTCTAGATAGGAGGATCTAGTGGGGCTCTAAGACACTTCTTTGCGTGAAGGTGAAGAGTCGGTTCGAAGACCTTTCCAGGGAGGAAAGAGAGAGAGCCAACCAATCTGGAGATAGGGTCGGCATAGAAACAAAAAAGAAATCTTTGTCAATCATCCCCTCCGATCTCCGGTGTCATGGAGATCTAGTTGTTTTTTTTGTAAACCACTTTTATTTCTTCTGAATAAAATTATTACTCATTCTTCATTCTGATTATAATTTCGTGATTGTATGTTGGTAAATCTCTTAAGGTTGTGTTTGTATCCAAGGCAAATTTTATACAGGAAAACAAGTTCTGTGACCTACCATCGCGCGCTAACAAGCTAGCACCCTGCAGAAACATCCAAAACCTATCTTTTTGGGTAAAATTAATTTTTATTTTCAATTAAATCTGAAAACCTTATTCACCCCCCCCCCTAAGGTTGTCCACTCGATCCAACAAGGGCTTTTTGCACTACCAGAAAAAAGGAGTAGGATGATTACCCTCTTGTTAGGGTGTGCATAAGGGCACCCCTATCCTTGTCAGACAGTGAGTCTAATGAAGAAATTAGCTATGGGCTGATGGCCAAGATAGATTAAGAAAAGTCAGGATGACTCTCATCCTGCCGAGGTATATACTAAAGCCAATCTATCTAAATCAAAATCTGACTAATAGACTGATGTTGAGTTAGAATTAAGCTCAACATAGTTCTTATATCATTCTTGTATCATTCATTCTAGTTTATCTTTCTTGTATCATTTTTTCAATTAGTCAAGATTGAGTTAGGAATGCTTAACATAGAATAGTTTATCTTTCTTGTATCATTCATTCCAGTTTTCATGTTTTATAATCAATGTTCCTGCATATTATTCTATTAATTGCTAGAACATAGTTCTAATAACATTTACTTCTGGTTGCTGCAAGAACATATGCTTAGTAGCATGTTAGGTAGATATCCATGGTTGATACCTATCATTAGTATGAGTAAATTGACTCATTATCATATGTTAGTCTGTCAATTTCATAGGCAGGTAAGCCTAGTTGTGCAATGGAGATTAGTTGAGAAAGTATCAGCTATACCGTAGAGATAGTTGTGAAAATACTCATGGTATATCTCACCATCTCAATGATACCGTCGAGACGGGCTGCTGTATTGATTTTTTCGATCATTTTCAGCTGTTAGATCATTTTAATGATCATCGTAGTTGTGTGGCGCTTCAATTGCTTTTAAACCTTGTCATATATATATATATACATATATAATTTAAATATATGTGTGTGTGTGTGTGTATAAAGCAAATTTTTAGTTGAAAACATAGAACATAAACCCTAGAATATCATCGAGTTCGTTCTGTCATTCTCAGCGCTATCATTGACTAAGAAGTCAAATCTCATGGCGCTAAAAGCAGAGAAAGTCTGACATGAAAAATATGAAGTAGTTCGACAAGGATTTAACATGTTTTTGAAGAATTTAAAGAAGTCATCAGGATGTTAGAAGCCGTCAGCTTAGAGTTTGTTCTGTCAGAACCAACACTAATCCAAAAGAACAAAGTGTTAGAACTTTTTTCCCATGTCAAAATCTCTTCATCCAGAAAGTCAATCAAGTGCAAGATTGGGGATGTTAAGATTAAGATTACCCCAATAGAATTGTAGATGCCTTATAGATTCCTTCTATTGACATAGAAGAGGACTAGAAAATTTCTCCACAAGAATTAGTAGATGCATTGGACTAGTGTGAGTTTAGTGGAGAGAGATATGAATCTCTGAAAAGAAAATTCTTCAACCAAAGAGGCAAGATTCTAGCAAATATCATTGGGAAAGCAATCTTGTGAAAGATAGGTTGTCATGATACTATTTTCAAGTCCATGTTTGAACTGATCACAAGAGTCATACTGAAGAAAAGGATAAATTGGGCTCTTATAATATTCCAGAAGCTGCTTGACTGCCTTCAAGTTCCAAACTTAGGCAGAATTTTTTCTATTTATCTGATAAATGCTTACCCTGAGCATTATAACAAGAATCTAGGTATAAAGATTCACTACATGAAGAGAATGGACATCAAAATTCTTGAGAGGTTCACTAGAGTTTTGCCCAAAAGTCAAGTTGTCAACCAGAAGAAATATAAGAGATGAGTAAAGGCAAAAAAGTTATTGTGGAAGAATCTGATTCTGAATTTTAGCCAGGAGGCAAAGATGCTTGTAACCAAGAGTACGGTGAAGACATTCATGAACCCTATCTATCACCATCAAGCCAAAAAGCTTGTGACCAGGATTCTTCAAGTGAAGAGGATGAACATCTTCAAGACTTTAGCACTCAGGTGGATCTTGACACAGATGTTGCAAATACTCCTCAAGTCTTGGATGTAGCTGCTCAAGGAGAGCTAGTGGCTATAGATCCAAGTCATGCATAATCTCAGGGGGAGACGGTAGTGAATATGGATAAGGATATGGATATCTATGCTTCAGCTAAGGGAGAGCAAGATGCTCAAGAGAAGGATGATGCCCCAACTGAGGGGGAGAATGAGGAAATTCCAGATATCACTCTGGACAAGTTTCTTGAGACAGATGATCAAGTTGAGGGGGAGCCTCCATCTGAGATCCATAGATGCATAGAGGCTGAGACAGCCACTCATACTGAGTTGGCTTGTCAAGAGGACCTATGGATGAGATTGACTCCTCCTTCTCATGTATCCCACTCTCGACCATCCACCAACATGACTGATAGATCCATCCTCTCTTCAATAAAAGCTCTACTAGATGAGCAAGTCAATTCTTGAAAAGTTATATTGATGGATCAGTACAAAGAGTGAAATATTATCTGAGGTTCAGATACTTAAGGGTGAGATAATGCCTGATCTGGATTTCTTATAAGGTGACACAACTCACATCAACAAAGAGATCGCCAAGTTATTTGACCTAGCTGCAAGCTCAGTCAAACAAAATTTAAACATTCTCAGGTCCATAGATGACAGCCTGAGGCTAACCACATAAGATATAACCAGTGTAAGGCCTTACGTAAGCCAGACTAATGAGGTTATCAGACAAGGTATATATCACATTGAGGAATATGTGTATCAAACCCAACTTCAGGTTATGCAGCTAGATGAAGATTTAAGAGATGTTCTTCTGGAAGATAAAGAGAACAACTTTCAAACTGTGTCTAGAAGGTTTGAGAAAAACTCCTCTCATATGGAAAAACGAGTTATTGAAGAAGCCAGAAAGGGGAAAAGTTCAATGTTGAGCAAGCACTGAAAGTTCTTCAAGTAACAAGGATTGCTCTCAATTTACCCCTACTAGATAAGAATAAGCCTTTAGATTTTGATTTCCATGGTCAGGAAAGAGCATCTCAGGATGAACAACTTGCTAAAAGAAGGAAAAGAGAAGGTCTGATGCTTCATAAATAATACATGGCCAAGAAAAGATCTGAACAGGCTAATCATTCAGATGTTGAGTATTGGAGTGATGATTCAAAGGATATCATAATCAATGCCTGGATCAATCATGGATAGATTTTAAAAAAATATTGATAGTGTTTATCCTTCAGAGGAATAGATAAAACATCTAGAGAGGCAGTCTCTAAGGGAAAGGATTTTCAAAGAACATTTGGTAAGGAAGAATAATCCAAAGAGGATGCCTTCCAAGTATATTCCCAAACCTTTCCTATATTACAAGATGAAGGAGAACAAAGGCAGAATTGTTGAAAGAAGAGTTTCTGTTCAAGGAGAAGTCATAAGTTTTGATGCAGCAATCCAGCCAGTGGGCAAGCATCCGTTACCATGAAATATAAAATTTCTTTTGATGTAATAATGATAAATTTTAATGGACATATGTTCTTATAATTAAATATCTGGCCTTATATATATATATATATATATATATATATATATATATGTATATATGGAATGGTTTGTGGCAATATGCTTAATGATTTATTATTCATCATAATATTTTTTATCTGATAGTCATCTATGATAACACATTCTTACTGATATACCATGATGCCTAAGTTGACATAACGCTTCTATTATATTATAGTCATATTGTGATTTTATGTCTAATGTACCTTAGCATTGAAGTGTGTTCTGACATCTTCAAATAGAGAGAGATTATTAGAAATTTTTCCCTCAATATTCCTAGATTTGAAGAAGCATCGCCTATAATGCTAAGTGCAAAATGTATTTGATGGCATATCTACTTCATGTTCATGCATAACATATTACTGTTGACTCTAAAGCAGGTTTAAAGCATGGACTATATGGCTTAGTATGTATAACAGTGTCCAATATACTGCTGAGCAGGTATAGCCGTGTCCATTGTATCATTGATATACAGTTCAGAATGAAGTCTCTAGTCAACATTATAGTGGAGAAGAAGCTGAATGAAGTAGTTCTCATCGATAAGGCTGATACCACTGAGAAAGATTACTTTACTCAATGATATCGTGAAGACGAGATAAATATTATTGTTGAGCCCATACAGAGTGGTGGGATTCAAATTGGTGGTGATGCATAAAGTAAGGATAGACTATTATATTCTTGTCCATGTTGATGATAAGACGTAATACAGGACCATTGGAGAAGTTAAAGGTATAAAAGAAGATAAGCTGGGGAAATGGAACAGTATCTAAGCATTCAACCAAGTTTCGAGGCGCACTTAGTACAAGTTAATTCTTCCTGATTGCTTTCAGAAGAATAAGAGAGAGTCGATCAAGTCACAAAGCTAGATCTTCTTCAAGCTGCTGGAGAGGAATATCAAGAAGGAGAAATCCCTAATTATTCTACCTAAAGATCAATTTTTTCAGGGGCTGCTCTAGAAACCTGCCATTAGCAAGAATAATAGAAGAAACTAAAGCTTCAAGGTATATTATCTTCAAGTCTTCTGTTGTAAATCTATACATTATCTTTTTTGTAGGATCTATCTTAGATCTAAATTATAGGGCCTTTGTACCTTAGTTGTACGATTGTACTCCCAGCCTGAGCTATAAGACTTGGTGATAAGTCTGAGGTAGGACTTAGAGATAAGTCTTAGGTAGGAAACCAGGAGTGTTTCTTAGTTATGGGAGTTGGAATACTCTGAGATGTAGGGCATGTGTGCCTGAGGTAGGATCTGGAGGAGATCTGAGAAATCCTGGGAGATTTGAGTTATAAGCTCTAAGGAACCGAGTTTTGGAGGAGATTGCCAAGTCTAACACACTACTAGATAGATGTAGAGGGAAGCTGGATGTATCCAGACCTTGGGTAACCACTATAAATAACTTTGTTAATCTGTGTTTGCTCTCTGTGCTTTATTTTATTATAAACTGCTAAATCTTGATAAGTAGCAAAATAGTACACATCCAACTATTCACCCCCCCCCTCTAAATGAGTTATACTACCACAACAACAAACTATTAGTTTTCTTAAATGTTTCTCTGATGCCATGTGTTAAGAGATTTGGGAAGGTCTGTTAGTTGGATCCTAAGTATGTGGGACCTTTCTAGATTATTTAGCACGTTGGAGTGTCTACTTATTGGCTAGAGTTGTCTGGTACTTTCTCTAGTGTTCATGATATGTTCCATGTGAGCCAGATGCGGAAGTTCCTGCTTAGTGATCGACATGTTCTTAGCTCAGTACCCTAGTTGAAGACTAATATTTCCTATGTTGACGAGCTTGTCTGTATCCTTGAGATACAGGATTGAGTGTTGTGGAGGAAGACAATTCCTATAGTTAAAATTCAATAGTGAAATCAGGACGTTGAGAGCGTGACCTTGGAATTAGATTCTGCCATGAAGGAATCTCATCCTCATATGTTTTCCTAGTTTTCATCGGTGAGTATTTTTTATCCAGTAAATTTTAATTGATATCATTATGTCTTTTAAGTTCATTATGCGTCTTAAGTTTTGGGTCCAAACTTCCTTTCAGGGGGTGACTATAATGCCCCCAAATTTTTGATAATTAATTTTAATCTTCTAACCTATGTATTATTAGTCATAAGGACACTACGTTAGCATAGAGATAGTAGTGCAGCGTCATTAGTGAGTTTTCATGTCCATTTGGTCTACTCTACCGAATTTTGAACTTGTTGTAATTTAGATTTTAGACTAAAGAAAATTAAATTATTTAATTTTAATTATTATCTTCTAGTTTTGTTACAATCTGAGCTGTGTTTGAAGCCCGACATATTTTTAAAGATTTAAAGAATTATTTTTTGTCATTAACTTCGGAAATTTTTAGCTCAAGCGAAGCTCGGCGAACTCTAATTTTGACTTCGTCATTGGATCCGTAGCACCGGTGGTTTCCTTTGGTGTGATTTTCATCGGAATCAGAGTGAGTGTAGTCATATTCTGCCAAATAAGGGTCTAGGCTATAAATTTTTCATATAAATAAATATGATAATAAATTCTCTTAAAAATTCTGAGCCTTGACATTTAAAGACTTTTCTCTACCAGCTGTCTTTCTTTCTTATTTTATTTTATTTTTAATTCCTTTTTCCCAAGGCATATCCCAATCTTCATATTATCTATTTCTCTCTTCTTCCTGAGAAGGTTTTCTAGAGAATGGAGGAGAGATTTTCCTTGGGGACCTTTCGGCCGGTGTCTGGAGAGCTCCAGTACTCAAAAACCTCGACGAAGCTTAGATTCGGAAAGCTCTCATTGAGCTCTTCGTGTGCGTATTTTTTTTTCGTGTCTTCGTTCGGGTCGACCCTTAGTGTGGAGTGCTTTAGAGGTTTGAATTTGGTGAATCTCAAGTAGGTGGTCATTTTCTTCCCTTGCTTATTCCCTGTAAATTTCTAAATCCTTGAATATCTTGTTCTTCTTGTTCTTTTCCTTGTAGCTTTAGCAAATCTAATATGCCCATTTGATCTAAGCATAATAATAATAATTTATTATTAGTCTTTTATTATTATGACTCATGCATGTTTAAACATGAGCCTAATTTCATCATTCCCTCTCTTGTGCTCAAGTTTCTTATTTTAAATCTCTCTTAAAGCACTGTTATCCTAATTGTTATTGTTTCTTGTAACAAAAATCTTCATTCTTGAGTTTAGAAAGAATTTTTATCCCTCTTGGGTTTGTCGAAAATCTTTTTAGTGCTCATTCTTGTGTTTAGGAGCTATTTGCATCGTGTAGGTCGCGATGATATCGTCGTGTAAGTCATGATGATATCATCAGTCATAATGGTATCATCAATCACGACGATATTGTCGTGTAGATCACAACGATATTGTCAGTCACGACAATATTGCCGTGTAGATCGCAATGATATCATTGGTCCCGATGATATCATTGTGTATGCTTGTCGTCATGTTAATTCCTTAAATTTAATCATCGGGAGGCCCCGATGTCAAGTCTTGTATGTTGGATCTTGAGGCGCTCTTAGAGGGGTGGGGGTGAAAAAGGGCAAACTTTTTAAGTAAATTTTTCACTAGCAAAATATGAATGAAACTTAAACAGATTTTCTCACAATCGTAAATATGAAACAAGTACTTAGAAAATTTATGGAAAATGAGATGGACTTTTTTATTTCAAAGATAATAAAGTGCGTACACAATGATTTCAAAAGAGCTTGAAATCAAGGCTACAAATGAAAATCTTATTTTGTGATTTCACTGGTCCTTCTCCCAAGGACCGATCGGCTATAACTTATCTCTCCCTAAATACAACCTATAGCCTCCCCCTATGATCCCTCCATGACTTAGTCGCTACACACAAGATGGCGAACTCCCCCTAAACCATACAAGGGCCTAGTTATCGCACACAAGGCGGCGATTTTTTTTACTGTTTATAAAAATTAATGAAAAGAAAACATGAAAGAAATCTGAAATTAAAAACTCCCCTGGTCTTGAGTGTTAAAGAAGGCGATGAATCCTTATAAAGATCGTTGGAGTTTAAGTACACGAACGGTCCCTTCTTCGCTCTTGAACTTTCTTAGGTAATTAGGAGTTTTTTAGGATTTCTAGAGGTAGTTGGCTGGGATTTCACCACGTCAGGAAGGTGGAGGTCGTGTTCGGGCATGGGGCTATCGCGCCGCAATAGATATCGTCTGACAATATCTCAATGTAATGTGTGTAGTGACCAAGTGGTGCGGATCATGTCTTATGTCATGCTGACGTCATCAATGTTATTGCCTAATGATAGAGATTTATCGCCGATGATCTCTCTTGCTATGAATTTTGTTGCACGTCACCAATCCACAATCATTAGAGTATTGTACATATGTTATCTGCACACCATAAACACATTATGATAAAATACATTTGAGATTTGTTATTTTCAAACCAAGGACTGCGGAACGCATGCTCCAACAATCTCCCCCTTTTGATAATAACGAATCCTCTTAGAAAGAAATCATCTTTGACCTATAGCGATGTTTATATAGTAGGATAAGCGAAATAAAAAACATAAATGTGTATAGACTCCCTCTAAATGGATGCTCCCCCTATATCTTAAATAGTAGTAAATAATAATTTTAGTTCTCAACTCCCTTTTAAGTTTTGAACTCCCTTTTTAGTTTTGAACTTCCCCTAACAAGTCTATATAGTAGATTTCTTTCATTATTCTCCCCCTTTTGGTATTACCAAAATAAGGTGGATTTAGTGAAATGTAAAAGAATATAGAGCATAAATATGATGAGACTTTAGATCAAGTTGTATTTGCAGAAACATAAGAGATAAACCAAAATAGAAAGTGTTGTGAAAACGATATTTGATAAGAGAATTTGAAAAGAAAAGCAAGTATAATAAACGGGAAATATGCAAGATAGTGAAGAATTATCAAGTAAAGATAGTGCAAAGAATGTGAGAAATTCAATTCATGTAATCAAAAACATTGCAAAACTCATGCTTAGATATCTCATCCAATTACTTTATGTGAGATAGAAATGTGAAAATCATTTTTGATCCAATTCCTATGAGAAGAAGTGTTATAAGATATAATGATCTGTGCAAGTTGTGTTATTGTGTAAAATATAAGTGTATAATGTAAACAGCATGAAAATATGAAATATAGTAACATAACATTGAATTGATACAAAGTACTTGACGATCATAAAAGGAATCACACATAAATTTTGATTAAAATGGCCATACACGGTTGCATAAAGTACTTTACGATTCTTTCCAAGGTGCTCAATCTCGCAATGCTTATTAAGACTTATCAAAAGAGTGAGTAGTGTTTGGTGGAGTTTCCTTTTCAAGTTATTTTACTGAGCGTTTTTTATTTTATCACCATTTTTTCATAAGTGACCAAGGAATCCGAATCCACTTGTTTTGCAACCATATTTCCCTTTTTGTAAAAGCCATGGGAATGAAATCTAAGAAATTGTGCAAGAGTCGTATGTGAAATAAAGAACTTGTGTAATTCAAGTGGTTAAGTATTAACAAATCGTATTCATAAAAAGAAACTTTAAAACACACATATATTTTGCCAAAAAGTATTCGTGTATTTTTATTATCAAATATAACACATTACTCATACTTAGAGACATGCGATAATAATAATAAATATTTACTAGTCACAATTCCAATGTATATTAAAGATATACAAGACATGAATAAACAAAAAATAATATATTTTAAAACTTGAAAACAAAAACACATATTGTAAATTATCTGGAAAAGATAAATCAACTAATTAATCTTTAATGTAGTATGTGTAACATATGTAAAGAAAAGTGGAGACAACAAATTAGAGTTTTGATGCAAGTTTCGCTATCGCGAGCGATAGAGATATCATGCTGCGATATCGTTTTATATAAAAATGGTAGATCTGATTCCAGATCTCAAATCTCCTTATTTTTCCTGAAGCCTTAACGCAAGAGATGAACCCTTTCGCCGATGGAACCCCAAATCCAAGGTAATTTCATGTTTTTCTCTTAAAATTTTTAGGGATCTTGGATTTGAAGTAGATTGGGAAGACCCTTTGTGATTTTGAGTATATTTCATGTGAAAACTTTGAAAAATTTGGAGATAACTTTGAAAAATTTGATTTGGGAGGTTCTCTTCATTGATTTTTAATCTCTAATGTTATAAATTAATTAATTCAGTTTGTAATACCTAAAATTCCAAATTCTAATCTTAACATAGAAAAACATGAATCAGGAAGTGGCTTAGTGAAAATATCGACTATTTGTGAATCTGTTCCTATAAAGCTAATTTTCATAATATCCTTTTTAATATGGTCTTTAATAAAATGATGAGGGACGTCTATGTGTTTAGACTGTGAATGATGTACTAAATTGTAGGTTAGATCTATTGCACTTTTATTATCACATCTTAATTCTACAGTATGTTGAAGTCCCCCAAAATCTTCTAATGTTTGTTTCATCCATAGTGCATGTGCACAATAACTACCTAGTACAATATACTTGGCCTTGGTGGTAGAGAGGGAAGCAGAATTATGTTTCCTACTTGATCATGAAAAAAAGTGAAGGGCCTAAAAAGTGGCAAGTGCTACTTGTGCTCTTATGATCTAAGGAACAACTAGGAAAGTCTGAATCATAATATAAATGTAAAATAAATCAATCATTATGTGGATACCATAAACCTAATTTAGAAGTACCGAAAAGATATCCAAAATTTTTTTTAACCACTTTCAAATGTGATTCTCTTAGATTAGCCTGAAATCTAGCACATAAACAAACTGTAAATATAATATAGAGTCTAGATATGGTTAAATATAATAAAGATTCTATCATCCCTCTATATAAGGTTTGATCAATAAAAATCCCACTTTCATCTTTTCCTAATTTCAATGAAATGCTCAGAGGAGTACTAGCTTGCTTAAGGTTTTTAAATCCAAATCTTCTAAGAATATCATGAATATATTTAGATTGGCAAATAAAAATATCATCTTTTTATTGAGTATTTTGAAATCCCAGAAAATATGTAAATTCTCCATTAATAAAAATATCATCTTGGTATTGTTCTATATAGACTTCTTCATTAATATATCAGTTTAAAAATATTATTTTAACATCCATTTGAAATAATTTAAATCTTTTGAAACTAGCAAATGCAAAAAAAAAACTAACTGCTTCAAGACGTGCTATGGGTGCAAAGGTTTCATCAAAATCTACCCCCTCAATTTGATCATATCCTTTTTCTACTAACCTAGTCTTGTTTCTAGTGATTCGAGATTCACTATTTAGTTTATTTTTGAAAAATCCATTTATCACCTACAACAAGATGATAAGTAGGTCTCTGTACAAGTTTCCAAACTTTATTACGTTCAAATTGGCTAAGTTTGTCATTCATAGCTAAAAATCAAGATTCATCTTTTAAAGAAGTTGAAACATCATTTGGTTCTATATCAGAAATAAAACATAAGTTTGAAAATAAATCATATAAAGAATAACGAGTACTAACCTCTTTTGATAGTTCTCTAATAATTAATTTCTTTGAAGGTTCTTAAGAAAATCTGATTCACTTTGAGGCACATATTCTTCAACTTCTTCTTCTCTTTCCTCTTTTTCTTCATCTTTATCTCCAAGTAATTCTTTTCATCATGCTCCAAAGAAGGAAGGGGTTTTTCTTCGTTTCCTGTAGTATTAGTACCCACCATATAAGGAACAAACTCATCAAACTTTACATGAATTGATTTTTCAACTATTTTAGTGCTTTTATTACAAACTCTATATGCTTTACTAGTTGAAGAATAGCCAGTAAAAATTCTTTCATCATATTTTTCATTGAATTTTCCTAACACATCTTTTATATTCAAAATAAAACATTTAAAACCAAAAACTCTAAAATATGATGCATTAGGCTTCTTTTGGAAATAAAGTTCATAAGGAGTTAACTTTAAAAATGGACGAAACATAACACGATTAATAAAATAACATGTAGTACTAACAGCTTCAGTCAAAAAAGATCTAGGTAATTTATATTCATATAACATAGTGCGAGCTAGCTCTTGAAGAGTTCTATTTTTCCACTCCACTACACCATTTTTCTATGGTGTGCGAGGAGTGGAAAATTCATGTTTTATTCCTAACTTAGTACCAAAATAAATAAACTTATCATTCTTAAATTCACCTCCATGATCCGAGTGTATGCACTTAATTTTCAAATCAAGTTCATTTTTAATATGAATGCATTACTTTGTAAATTCGAAAAATGCATCAAATTTGAAAGTTAGAAAAATAGTCTAACAAAATCTTGAATAATCATTTATTAAAATAAATATATATTTTCTACCTCCTAGACTTTGTGTAGTGACTGGACCAAATAAATTCATATGAATTAATTGAAAAGTTTTAGTAGTAGAAATATCAATTTTTACTTTTAAATGAAGATTTTGAAAAATTTTCTTTTTGACATGGAGTGCATAAAGAAGATAATTTTCCATCTAACAAAGGTAAACCTTTTATCAACTTGTTTATATAAAATTTTACAAGTAATTTAGCACTAGAATGACCAAGAAGCATATGTCACAATTCGAATTCTTCATTCTTATATAAAAAAATTATTTTAACATAGAATGTGAAAGATCGTGAAATTCTATCATATAAACATTGTGAAATCTAGGTGCAGTAAGTATAATTTCATGTGACTTTGAATCTATAATTTTGCACAAATGTGTAGATGATTCAAATAAGATGTTTAATCTTTTATCACACATTTGACTTATAGAAATTAAAATTATGTGTCAAACCATCAACATATAAAAAATTTGAAATAGTAAAAGAATCATAACTAAAAGTTCTTAAGTTTAAGGCGGCTTGCAACTTCGAGATGGGTGAATAGGATTTCTTACTCTTTTGATATCTTTTAGTTTCTTCCTTTAATGCTTAGTGAGTTAGCAGTAATTTTCTTTCAAGTACATGCACAAAAAGAACACCATAGAAAAGCACACAATGATTTATAGTGGTTCCCCAACTTTTTGGTACATCCACTCTCCTCCCACCTTGCTAACTTCCTATTAGTCAAGGCACTTCTCCAAAATAATGCTCCACAGATCTTACACCTTAGATCCCTCGGGATCTCTCAGTCTCCTTCAAGACCTACAGCTCAGCCACAAGGGCCTACAACTAAGTGGTCAGCTGATCACCTACCTCAGGCTGTTAAGTCCTACACTCAGGCTGGGAGGACAGTCCTAACTCTGATCCACAATGGATACTACACTCAAGGAACAACACTCTCCTACAACTCAGGAAAGTTTCCCTACCTCAGGCCAGAGTCCCTACAGCTTAGATCCAGTTAGATCATATTGGAGTGAAATAGATTTATATCTATCACAGAGAAATTTCTCTGTGACAGCACCTTGAGCTGAGTTATCTTAGCTCAAACTTTTTTCACAGCTATAAGGATCTTGAGCTGAAAGAACTAGCAGTAAACTGCTTTGCTTCCTCTTCCTTCTTAAGACAGAGTCGGCTACTTTATTCTTTCTTCTTCTCAACTTCAGAAGTAGATCTTCAGGTTTGGGATTGCTGAACTGAGAAGAAACTTGATCTGTAGAGACTTCTTCCTTATTTTTTATTCTCCCTCAGAAGGAAAGCCTTCTGACCTTGCTGGTGTCGATGAAGAAGGCACACAGCTAACTAAACTTTTTTTTGCAGGGAGACTTCAAGCTTTTACTTACAACAATGACGAAGAGAATGAAGTCCAGCTGCAACCTTTTTGAAAATGATAAAGCACTAAAAGTTATTTTGTGTCTTGTCCCATCTCTTCCTTTTGTAGTCTGCCGATCAGCGGCTTTTAGAGATTAGTGGGCCCCACCTGCAACTTCCATATATGCCTTGCTTTAACGGAATAAGACATAGAGTAACTTCTCGGTAGAGTTTGTCGTGTTCTGTAGCTTCTCCGTACTTGATTTGAACTTAGTTGACTTTGTCGATTTTGCTGATGTCAGCACCTGTGGACTTAGCCAAAATCAAGCATCATTAGAATAGGCATTGAGTGAATGAGTTTCACTCAATGCCAAAACACTTAGACATAATTCTGTCTATCTAGGCATTAAGAGCGTTGAGTGAACAAGCCTCACTCAATGCTTTTTGCCTTAGCAAAATCTTCCTGCTTCTCTGGCGTTGAGAGCATTGAGTGTGTCTTCATCACTCCACACTTTTTGTCTTAGAAAAGCTTTTTCATCTTAGGTGCTAAGAGCATTGAGTGAGCATGCCTCACTCAACGCTTTTTGACTTAGCAAATTTTCTGCCTTTGCAGTATCTTAGACGTTTAGAGCGTTGAGTTAGCACGCCTCACTCAACGTTTTTTTCCATAAAAACCGAGGTGATTTGGTCATTCTCATCGTTTGAGTTTTTGCTAGTTATTATAATAATAAGAATATATTATATATATATATATACACTTAATAAACCCTATTCATCATCTTCCCTTAACCGACGTCCCGAAGACCGGAGTGTAGAGAGAGACGAGCATCGCAAAGTCTTCCAGCCGCGGTGTATCAGAGATCTTGTGCATGAAAACCTCGACGAAGCATAGATCTAGAAAGCTCTTGCCGAGATCTTCGCGTGCATGGTAAGATTTTCCCGTTTCGTGGATTTTTGACATTATGGTATTTGATCTTAACCCTTGTTTTAACCCGAAAAGTTTCAGAGATCATAGGCGACGAGTTCTTGCGGCCGATCCTTGAAACGGAGCACTTGGGAGGCTGTTTTTCGGGAGAATTTTAGGCAAGTGGTGGTTCATCCCCTCTTGCTTGTTCTTGTGTCCCTGTTATCTTTTCTTTTCTTCCTTGCATAGAACCTAGGATCAGGATATGGGTTAGGGTTTGTAGAATTAGTGTAGGGTAGGAATCGGTCCAAGCAGATTTCGTCTAGAGAAGCAGAATTCCCCAAGTAAAGCCTTAGCGTCGACTAATTCCAATTAGACATCGAGTGCTCATGAGAGGTAAAGTCTTTTTATCAAGTATTCTCGACAAAATTGTCAAGTATCCATGGGTTTTCGTTAAATTAACCAAGTCCAATTCGTCGAGTATATCCGTGGAACCAAGTCCAATTCATCGAGTATTCTCGACGAATTCGTTGAGTATCATTGGGTATTAGTTGGATTCACCAAGTCTTTTTGTCGATTGGACCATGAATTCGTCGAGTGCCTTTCAACGAATTTTTGTGGGCCTAGAATTTTTTTGTCGATTACTTACACTGAATTCGTCGAATATGACCTTCTTTGTCGAGTCAATTCGTCGAATATAATCAACAAATCCGTGCAGACTTAGAAGTTTTTCGACGAGTGACCCTCATATTCGTCGAGTATACCTTTGTCATTTTTTTTGAGTTTTTCTTTTATTATCAGTACTTTTGGTAGTTTAATTATGGTCTTTGGTTAGCAGTAGATAAAGGACAACAACATTAGTGCCGGTTTATGGATCATTATGCCAGGTGAGTGTTTCTTCTTTTCTCTTCTTATGGACTGTTGGGTTGTGTTGGACAATGTCACTACACCATAGTGCCTTTTTGAGATTTTTTGGTCTGATGGTTTGTGTTGGACAAGTGGCCACCGCCTTAGTACCGGGTTTCTTTTACCGGTGTTAATGATTCACGTGTTTAACTGATCATTCTTTTCTTATATATATATATATGTTGATAAGCATACTCTTGCAGATATTAATAAAGCATAGCCCTTTGTCATACTTGGTGCAACTTTACATGATTAACCTCTTGAATTCTTTATTTACTTATTATGTTTTTGATTTAGGTGCTGTGGTTTGACAACTAATATGTTTGGGTTGGAAACCCTCTTAACCAGTCTAATTACTTGATTTTGATCTTTGATGCCACTTATATTTATTTTGTTTTGTTGAGGCATTCTTTTCTTTTGAATGCCTCAGGACCGGAGCAGTAGTTGTCTGAGTAGCTAGAGTCGGTGGTCTCAGGCATTCTGTAGTAGTAGCAGTGGTTCTTCCCTCATCTTAGTGAGGTTGTTTTGTACGTCTTGTTTTAGTTCAAACATGCACTTTGTTTTGTGAGTTTGTGTCAAGATGTTGACGCCCACAGTGAATTATTGTAGATGTTAGACTATTTGCTAGCTATTATACTACTTTCTAGTTGGTTTGTCTTACCTACTTGCTCTCGGGGAAGGATTTATGTTAAGTTGCATATTAATTATTTTCAAAGTATAGAAATATCAATATTCCTAGCTCATACTCATAGCATCTCTTTAAATCAAATGTCACTCTACTTTAACGAACGTAAAAGCTCTTTTAGCACCTATATTAAATCTAGAGGTGTACATATCATAGATTGTCCTAATGGATCTTCATCTAATATAGGATAATAAATGAAATAAACCAAGTATTTTTCATTGCGCATGTGTATATTTTCACCCGTGGACTAGTTGATCCACTGAGTCGAGGGACACGGCCATTAAAACTTAAACTCAAACTATATCTTCATCATAAAAAACTTGAGAATTTCATGAAAAGTGTTAGGAGTAAGTTCTTGCATTAGCGTATGCAGTTGTCCCATGCATTGCGTGGTATCACGGTGCATATTTTCTCTTACTCTGATATATTATTAAATGCTGAGAAAATGCGGGTTGTGACAAAAAATCTCTATATATGTTATTGGGTTATCAGTGTCAGGGATTTGGAAAATTTGGGCTTGGATACAAACACTGTGAGCTACCGCCCAACAGTATCTCTACAGCCGGCAATAGTTCATTTCCAGAAAATCCAGCCAAATGGTTTATGAAACATAACGCTAATCATGTTAAATCGAAAAACCCACATCCTTCATCTAGCAGGAGCCCTAATACTACGCAAAAGGCGATATCCACCACCTATGTGAAGTGTGTCAAATGTAATAGGTTTGGTCACACTTATGGCTCTTGATTGAAAAGAGGAATGATTAAAATGACTCAAGTCTAGATGCCGAAGTCAACTACCTACACTATGGGTGGAACAACTTGGGTAACTAGATCCTTAACCTCATCCTCTTGTTGAGTGCGTTGACAGCCTAGGGATAGGGAAAAAGTGTCGTACTTGAAGACAAGTTTCTTAGCCTAGAGAAGTAGAAAGGAGACATGATGATTTTTTGAGTAGACTACAAATGACGTATTCTTGGTGTCGGCAACATGGGTAACAAAATATTTTCTATTTCAAATGTTCTATTCGTAGACGATTAAAATGAAATTTAACTTCTTTAGTCAGCATTACATTAAGGGCTTGAATGTGTTGTTTTGAAACTTCTGCGAATACATGCAATATTATAGACACTAAATCAAACACCATGTTGCTCACTGCACCTAAAAACCATAATTCAATATATGTTTCCTTAGAAATAAATACAAAAGCATGACTACGATCATTCACCCATTATCCATGTCTCACAATAGCGAGGGCATAGGGTTGTGTGCATTTGAAACACTAACCTGTAATCCACATCTTGTCCTTAACTGGGGAAGGTTCCAGTACGTCCATGTGTGGAACTGGGGAAAAGAGTGTTAGGTTGAGCAGGGTTCCTTTGTATGCATACGAGATTAATACCCCCAACCTATGATATTTTTGTGCAGCTCCTCATGCCCATCTGTCACTTAGTATGGGGCTAGGATGATGACATATTGCGTAGGTAAATTTTGTCTAGAGCATACTCATGTTTTTTACACATCACATGCCCATCACATGATCATTACTTCACGTCTCATGTCCGTTAAAATCATGCATGATACTCTATCGTGTTGACCTATGTCTGGTTGTTCATTGTTTCTTTTTTGTATTTTCCATTTGACCAATATGCATTGTTTTCATGTTTGCAAAAAAAATCAAACAATTTTTTAAAAATAATATATGTTATGTTTATTTCTAGTTTGATTTATTTAGTCTTTTTATTAAACAAAAAAATATTAGAAAACCCCAAAAATACAAAAAAATTACGGATCATTCATTCTTAGGACACAGATGACAAGAATCTGGATCATAACGATTACGTGAAAGGTTTGAGTAGGATCGTTAATCCCTGCTAATATTGTGTGATTATGTCATGCTGTGTCGAATCTATAGGTACTTAGTTACTAAGTGCGACTAAACATGATAATATATGTTGAATATGCCTCTAGGTATGTGAGAGGATTTAGTTAGCGTAATGACTGTACACTGTTCACACATCTCTAGACAATGCACTTAGGTAGAAATCCATGCATACATGTGATAACTCGTGATATTGTGTTTAACATGTTAGGAATGACTTGAACAATCAATGTCACAATGTTCAATTTTTTCTATAATGCTTAGAACACTCGGCCAATACTCTATTGATCAAGTTTTTTGTATACAAGTTAAAGTGTATCTATCTATGTTGGTTGATTTCGATTGAATTGATCCTTGAACTCAAAAACATAAAAAGGTATAAAAATGATAGTGAGAAAAATGAATGAAAAAATGGGTACATCATAAGCTATCAAATCATGTGTCAAGGATACCCTCCCTCCCAAACACTACTCAGTTCTCCTGATAAGTCTTCATGAGCATTATGAGGATGAGTACCTTGGTAAAAAGAATCATTTTGATCTTGTGCAAAGAGTATAATTTGAGTTAGTGCCCCTTATTCTAGTCTTGGTATGAAGTAGATAGAAACGTGATGTGAGTCTTCACTTCATTTCTCTTATTGTAGCATCTTGCATTTTTGAGATACAACATGTATTAAAGATTATTTCTATTTGATGTTTTTGCCTATGGTGTTACACGTTCACTTGTCATTATTATATCTAGCGCTTCCATGCATAATAATTGGACTTAAACAACCTTATTTGTTTATATCACATGTGTTCTAGTACACGATCTATATTCATGAATCTTACAATATTACACTATATTAACTCTATTAATCTCTTAGCATTTTACTCTAAATCGTTGTATATTTAGTTTCAATTGTGTTGTCCAAATTTCTTCTATTCTGAAAAACATGTCAAATCAACTGATTTTTCTAGTAGGCAGGTCCATATTCATGGTGTTCCGCTCCAAATCATGCCCCTAGTGCTTATTATTTCTTGTGCTTGTATGCTCTCTCTCTCTCTCTCTCATAACTTTAGTATCACATGAACATGGCGGGAGAGTTGAGTGTTCACGATACATGTCGATTATTCCTCGACACTTTCAATAATATCAAAAGGGGGAGAATTGAGTGTTCATGACTATATCTTATTAATTGAATGTTCATGACTATATCCTATGCTATCATCAAGGGGAACATAGATCTAGATAGATCTCGTGTAAGAGGAGCAAACACATAGGGGGAGCACATATGTAGGGGGAGTCATGTTGACTTGTATCGAGTATTTCAATATTGCTTACTTTAACCTACTAATTTTCACGGTTACTGATTGGATTACACTATACCATGTTGTTACTATTTTTATATCTCATGAACGGAATTTTATATTATCAAAATGGGGAGTTTATTGGAGCATATAGTTCACATCTCATTAGTTTGACAATATCAAACCTGGGTTATATTTGATCATACAAGGTTTGGGTATAGTATGCAGGTTTACAGGTTCAAAGGAATCAAAGAACTAAAGCTCTGGAACCTACCGTCGCGCGATAGCGCTAACACTAGAATTAAACTAAACAAGCACTCGGGGACCTACAGCGTAGCGTTATCACTACTGCTCGCACTATCCCTGGGATTTATTCCGATCGAGCGCTCAGTGACCTACCGCGTGGTACTAGCCTTTACTGTGGTGCGCTAGCTCTCTCAATGTGTGTCATAATGATTCGTCGAGAAGATTGAACTATCGTCGGTCGATAGCTGGGTACCGCACCATGGTAGCATTAAAAAGAGGAAAAATATTTTTTGGGATATTTTCCATTTTTGATGGACAGCTGGCGGCAAAAATGCGGAAAGAGACCTACGACCGCGCGGTAACCTTACTATTGGTGGTAGCTTACTTAAGTCGTATAAAAGGATCTCATTTTTTTCCTTGCAGGGAGATAGATATATTTTCGATTCTAGGCAGGCTGTGAAGTCTCAGAGAACCGTTCTACCATCTCCTTCGAAGGAAGAGAAAGTCGTCTCCTTCTCGTTCGCACACGAAGATCTCTGGCGAACAAAACTACAATGGTTGTGAGGAGTTGATCGGTTGCAATAGAATGAAGATCTTTAGCACCGGTCACGCACCGCTCAACGGAGGAAACATATTAAGTGAGAATCACTTTAAATCTTCTTTATTCTCTTATTGTATTTTTCTCTTTTTCAAATTATCTGGGGTGAGGAAAATCGACCGGTGAAGGTCGTTGGAATTCGGGAAGGATTCTGTGAGAGATCTTCCCGGGGAAGGGATGTCTAGATTGGAGGATCTAGTGGGGCTCTAAGACACTTCTTTGCATGAAGGTGAAGAGTCAGTTCGAAGACCTTTCCGTGGAGGAAAGAGAGAGAGCCAACCAATTCGGGGATAGGGTCGGCATAGAAACAAAAAAGAAATCTTTGTCGATCATCCCCTCCGATCTCCAGTGTCATGGAGATCTAGTTGTTTTTTTATTGTAAACCACTTTTATTTCTTCTGAATAAAATTATTACTCATTCTTCATTCTGATTATAATTTCGTGATTGTATGCTGGTAGATCTCTGAAGGGTGTGTTTGTATCCAAGGAAAATTTTATGCAGGAAAACAAGTTCTGTGACCTACCATCGCGCGCTAACAAGCTAGCACCCTGCGGTAACATCCAGAACCTATCTTTCTGGGTAAAATTAATTTTAATTTTCAATTAAATCTGAAAACCTTATTCACCCCCCCTAAGGTTGTCCACTCGATCCAATAAGGGCTTTTTGCAATATCAGAAGAAAGGAGTAGGATGATTACCCTCTTATTAGGGTGTGCATAAGGGCACCCCTATCCTTGTAAGATAGTAAGTCTAATGAAGAAATCAGCTATGGGCTTATGGCCAAGATAGATGAAGAAAAGTCAGGATGACTCTCATCCTGTCGAGGTATATACTAAAGCCAATCTATCTAAATAAAAATCTGACTAATAGACTGATGTTGAGTTAGAATCAAGCTCATCATAGTTCTTATATCATTCTTGTATCATTCATTCTAGTTTATCTTTCTTGTATCATTTTTTCAATTAGTCAAGATTGAGTTAGGAATGCTTAACATAGAATAGTTTATCTTTCTTGTATCATTCATTCCAGTTTTCATGTTTTATAATCAATGTTCCTGCATATTATTCTATTAATTGCTAGAACATAGTTATAATAACATTTACTTCTGGTTGCTGCAAGAACATATGCTTAGTAGCATGTTAGGTATATATCCATGGTTGATACCTATCATTAGTATGAGTAAATTGACTCATTATCATATGTTAGTTTTTCAATTTCATAGGCAGGTAAGCCTAGTTGTGCAATGGAGATTAGTTGAGAAAGTCTCAGCTATACCGTAGAGACAGTTGAGTAAATACTCAAGGTATATCTCGCCATCTCAATGATACCGTCGAGACGGGCTGCTGTATTGATTTTTTCGATCATTTTTAGCTGTTAGATCATTTTAATGATCATCGTAGTTGTGTGGCGCTTCAATTGCTTTTAAACCTCATCATATATATATATATATATATGTGTGTGTGTGTATGTGTGTGTGTGTGTATAAAGCAAATTTTTAGTTGAAAACATAGAACATAAACCCTAGAATATCATCGAGTTCGTTCTGTCATTCTAAGCGCTATCATTGACTAAGAAGTCAAATCTCATGGCGCTAAAAGCAGAGAAAATCTGACATGAAAAATATGAAGTAGTTCGACAAGGATTTAACATGTTTTTGAAGAATTTAAAGAAGTCATCAGGATGTTAGAAGCCACCAGCTTAGAGTTTGATCTGTCAGAACCAACACTAATCCAAAAGAACAAAGTGTTAGAACTTTTTTTCCATGTCAAAATCTCTTCATCCAGAAAGTCAATCAAGTGCAAGATTGGGGATGTTAAGATTAAGATTACCCCAATAGAATTGTAGATGCCTTATAGATTCCTTCTATTGACATAGAAGACGACTAGAAAATTTCTCCACAAGAAATAGTAGATGCATTGGACTAGTGTGAGTTTAGTGGAGAGAGATATGAATCTCTGAAAAGAAAATTCTTTAACCAGAGAGGAAAGATTCTAGCTAATATCATTAGGAAAGCAATCTTGTGCAAGATAGGTTGTCATGATAGTATTTTCAAGTCCATGTTTGAACTGATCACAAGATTCATACTGAAGAAAAGGATAAATTGGGCTCTAATAATATTCCAGAAGCTGCTTGACTTCCTTCAAGTTCCAAACTTAGGCAGAATTTTTTCTATTTATCTAATAAATGCTTACCCTGAGCATTATAACAAGAATCTAGGTATAAAGATTCACTACATGAAGAGAATGGACATCAAAATTCTTGAGAGGTTCACCAGAGTTTTGCCCAAAAGTCAAGTTGTCAACCAGAAGAAATATAAGAGCAGAGTAAAGGAAAAAAAAGTTATTGTGGAAGAATCTGATTCTGAATTTTAGCCAGGAGGCAAAGATGCTTGTGACCAAGAGTACGGTGAAGACATTCATGAACCCTATCTATCACCATCAAGCCAAAAAGCTTGTGACCAGGATTCTTCAAGTGAAGAGGATGAACATCTTCAAGACTTTAGCACTCAGGTGGATCTTGACACAGATATTGCAAATACTCCTCAAGTCTTGGATGTAGCTGCTCAAGGAGAGCTAGTGGCTCAAGATCCAAGTCATGTATAATCTCAAGGTGAGACGGTAGTGCATATGGATAAGGATATGGATATCTATGCTTTAGCTAAGGGAGAGCAAGATGCTCAAGAGAAGGATGATGCCCCAACTGAGGGGGAGAATGAGGAAATTCCAGATATCACTCATGACAAGTTTCTTGAGACCGATGATCAAGTTGAGGGGGAGCCTCCATTTGAGATCCATAGATGCATAGAGGCTGAGACAGCCACTCATACTGAGTTGGCTGGTCAAGAGGACCTATGGATGAGATTGACTCCTCCTTCTCATGTATCCCACTCTCGACCATCCACCAACATGACTGATAGATCCATCCTCTCTTCAATAAAAGCTCTACTAGATGAGCAAGTTAATTCTTGAAAAGTTATATTGATGGATCAGTACAAAGAGTGAAATATTATCTGAGGTTCAGAGACTGAAGGGTGAGATAATGCCTGATCTGGATTTCTTAAAAGGTGACACAACTCACATCAACAAAGAGATTGCTAATTTATTTGACCTAGCTCCAAGCTGAGTCAAACAAAATTTAAACATTCTCGGGTCAATAGATGACAGCCTGAGGCTAACCACATAAGATATAACCAGTGTAAGGCCTTACGTAAGCCAGACTAATGAGGTTATCAGACAAGGTATATATCACATTGAGGAATATGTGTATCAAACCCAACTTACGGTTATGCAGCTAGATGAAGATTTAAGAGATGTTCTTCTGGAAGATAAAGAGAACAACTTTCAAACTTTGTCTAGCAGGTTTGAGACAAACTCCTCTCATATGGAAAAACGAGTTATTGAATAAGCTAGAAAGGGGAAAAGTTCAATGTTGAGCAAGCACTGAAAGTTCTTCAAGTAACAAGGATTTCTCTCAATTTACCCCTACTAGATAAGAATAAGCCTTTAGATTTTGATTTCCAGGGTTATGAAAGAGCATCTCAGGATGAACAACTTGCTAAAAGAAGGAAAAGAGAAGGTCTGATGCTTCATAAACAATACATGGCCCAGAAAAGATCTGAACAAGCTAATCATTCAGACGTTGAGTATTGGATTGATGATTCAAGGGATATCATAATCAATGCCTGGATCAATCATGGATAGATTTTAAAAAAATATTGATAGTGTTTATCCTTCAGAGGAATAGATAAAACATCTAGAGAGGCAGTCTCTAAGGGAAAGGATTTTCAAAGAAAATTTGGTAAGGAAGAATAATCCAAAGAGGATGCCTTCCAAGTATATTCCCAAACCTTTCCTGTATTACAAGATGAAGGAGAACAAAGGCAGAATTGTTTAAAGAAGAGTTTTTGTTCAGGGAGAAGTCACAAGTTTTGATGCAGCAATCCAGCAAGTGGGCAAGCATCCGTTACCATGAAATATAAAATTTCTTTTGAAGTAATTATGATAAATTTTAATGGACAAATGTTCTTATAATTAAATATCTTGCCTTATATATATATATATATATGGAATGGTTTGTGGCAAAATGCTTAATGATTTATTATTCATCATAATATTTTTTATCTGATAGTCATCTATGATAACACATTCTTACTTATATACCATTATGCCTAAGTTGACATAATGCTTCTATTATATTATAGTCATATTGTGATTTTATGTCTAATGCACCTTAGCATTGAAGTGTGTTCTGACATCTTCAAATAGAGAGAGATTATTAGAAATTTTTCCCTCAATATTCCTAGATTTGAAGAAGCATCGCCTATAATGCTAAGTGCATAATGTATTTGATGGCATATCTACTTCATGTTCATGCATAACATATTACTGTTGACTCTAAAGCAGGTTTAGAGCGTGGACTATATCGCTGAGTAGGTATAACAGTGTCCACTATACCGCTGAGCAGGTATAGCAGTGTCCATTGTATCATTGATATACAGTTGAGAATGAAGTCTCTAGTCAACATTATAGTGGAGAAGAAGCTGAATGAAGTAGTTCTCAGCGATAAGGCTGATACCACTGAGAAAGATTACTTTACTCAATGATATCGTGAAGACGAGATAAATATTATTGTTGAGCCCATACAGAGTGGTGGGATTCAAATTGGTGGTGATGCATAAAGTAAGGATAGACTATTATATTCTTGTCCATGTTGATGATAAGACGTAATACAGGACCATTGGAGAAGTTAAAGGTATAAAAGAAGATAAGCTGGGGAAATGGAACAGTATCTAAGCATTCAACCAAGTTTCGAGGCGCACTTAGTACAAGTTAATTCTTCCTGATTGCTTTCAGAAGAATAAGAGAGAGTCGATCAAGTCACAAAGCTAGATCTTCTTCAAGCTGCTGGAGAGGAATATCAAGAAGGAGAAATCCCTAATTATTCTACCTAAAGATCAATTTTTTTAGGGGCTGCTCTAGAAACCTGCCATCAGCAAGAATAATAGAAGAAACTAAAGCTTCAAGGTATATTATCTTCAAGTCTTCTGTTGTAAATCTATACATTATCTTTTTTGTAGGATATATCTTAGATCTGAGTTATAGGGCCTTTGTACCTTAGTTGTACGATTGTACTCTCAGCTTGAGCTATAAGACTTGGTGATAAGTCTGAGGTAGGACTTAGAGATAAGTCTGAGGTAGGAAACCAGGAGTGTTTTTGAGTTATGGGAGTTGGAGTACTCTGAGATGTAGGGCATGTGTGCCTGAGGTAGGATCTGGAGGAGATCTGAGAAATCCTGGGAGATTTGAGTTATAAGCTCTAAGGAACCGAGTTTTGGAGGAGATTGCCAAGTCTAACACACTACTAGATAGATGTAGAGGGAAGGTGGATGTATCCAGACCTTGGGTAACCACTATAAATAACTTTGTTAAACTGGGTTTGCTCTGTGTGCTTTATTTTATTATAAACTGCTAAATCTCTATAAGTAGCAAAATAGTACACGTCCACCTATTCACCCCCCCCCCCCTCTAAGTGAGTTATACTACCACAACAACAAACTATCAATTTTCTTAAATGTTTCTCTGATGCCATGTGTTAAGAGATTTGGGAAGGTCCGTTAGTTGGATCCCAAGTATATGGGACCTTTCTAGATTATTTAGCACGTCAGAGTGTCTACTTTTTGGCTAGAGTTGTCTGCTACTTTCTCTAATGTTCATGATATGTTCCATGTGTGCCAGATGCGGCAGTTCCTGCTTAGTGATCGACATGTTCTTAGCTCAGTACCCTAGTTGCAGACTAATATTTCCTATGTTGACGAGCTTGTCTGTATCCTGGAGATACAGGATTGAGTGTTGTGGAGGAAGACAATTCCTATAGTTAAAATTTAATAGTGAAATCAGGACGTTGAGAGCGCGACCTTGGAATTAGAGTTTGCCATGAAGGAATCTCATCCTCATATATTTTCCCAGTTTTCATCGGTAAGTATTTTTTATCCAGTAAATTTTATTTGATATCATTATGTCTTTTAAGTTCGTTATGCGTCTTAAGTTTTGGGTCTAAACTTCCTTTCAGGGGGTGACTGTAATGCCCCCGAATTTTTGATAATTAATTTTAATCTTCTAACCAATGTATTATTAGTCATAAGGGCATTACGTTAGCATGGAGATAGTAGTGCACCGTCATTAGTGAGTTTTCATGTCCATTTGGTCTACTCTAGCAAATTTTGAACTTGTTGTAATTTAGATTTTAGACTAAAGAAAATTAAATTATTTAATTTTAATTATTATCTTCTAGTTTTGTTACAATCTGAGCTGTGTTTGAAGCCCGACATATTTTTAAAGATTTAAAAAATTATTTTTTGTCATTAACTTCGGAAATTTTTAACTCAAGAGAAGCTTGGTGAACTCTAATTTTGACTTCTTCGTTGGATCCGTAGCACCGGTGGTTTCCTTTGGTGTGATTTTCATCGGAATCAGAGTGAGTGTAGTCATATTCTGCCAAATAAGGGTCTAGGCTATAAATTTTTCATATTAATAATTATGATAATAAATTCTCTTAAAAATTATGAGCCCTGACATTTAAAGACTTTTCTCTACCAGGTATCTTTCTTTCTTATTTTATTTTATTTTTAATTCCTTTTTCCCAAGGCATATCCCTATCTTCATATTATCTATTTCTCTCTTCTTTCCTGAGAAGGTTTTCTAGAGACTGGAGGAGAGCTTTTCCCTGGGGACCTTTCGGTCGGTGTTTGGAGAGCTCCAGTACTCAAAAACCTCGACGAAGCTTAGATTAGGAAAGCTCTCATTGAGCTCTTCGTGTGCGTATTTTTTTTCGTGTCTTCGTTCGGGTCGACCCTTGGTGTGGAGTGCTTTAGAAGTTTGAATTTGGTGAATCTCAAGTACGTGGTCATTTTCTTCCCTTGCTTATTCCCTGTAAATTTCTAAATCCTTGAATATCTTGTTCTTCTTGTTCTTTTCCTTGTAGCTTTAGCAAATCTAATATGCCCATGTGATCTAAGCATAATAATAATAATTTATTATTAGTCTTTTATTATTATGACTCATGCATGTTTAAACATGAGCCTAATTTCATCATTCCCTCTCTTGTGCTCAAGTTTCTTATTTTAAATCTCTCTTAAAGCACTGTTATCCTAATTGTTATTGTTTCTTGTAACAAAAATCTTCATTCCTGAATTTAGAAAGAATTTTTATCCCTCTTGGGTTCGTCCAAAATCTTTTTAGTGCTCATTCTTGTGTTTAGGAGCTATTTGCATCGTGTAGGTCGCGATGATATCGTCGTGTAAGTCATGATGATATCATCAGTCACAATGGTATCATCAATCACGATGATATTGTCGTGTAGATCACAACTATATTGTCAGTCACGATAATATTGTCGTGTAGATCGCAATGATATCATTGGTCCCGATGATATCATTGTGTAAGCTTGTCGTCGTGTTAATTCCTTTAATTTTATCATCGGGATGCCACGATGTCAAGTCTTGTATGTTTGATCTTGAGGCGCTCTTAGAGGGGTGGGGGGGAATAAGGGAAAACTTTTTAAGTAAATTTTTCACTAGCAAAATATGAATGAAACTTAAACAGATTTTCTCACAATCATAAATATGAAACAAGTACTTAGAAAATTCATGGAAAATGAGATGGACTTTTTTATTTCAAAGATAATAAAGTGTGTGTACAATGATTTCAAAAGAGCTTGAAATCAAGGCTACAAATGAAAATCTTCTTTTGTGATTTTACTGGTCCTTCTCCCAAGGACCGGTCGGCTATAACTTATCTCTCCCTAAATACAACCACTAGCGTCCCCTTAGATCCCTCCATGACTTAGTCATTACACACAAGACGGCGAACTCCCCCTAAACCGTACAAGGGCATAGTCATCGCTCACAAGGCGGTGATTTTTTTACCGTTTATAAAAAGTAATGGAAAGAAAACATGAAAGAAATCTGAAATTAAAAACTCCCCCCGGTCTTGAGTGTTAAAGAAGGCGATGAATCCTTGTAAAGATCGTTGGAGTTTAAGTACACGAACGGTCCCTTCTTCTCTCTTGAACTTTCTTAGGTAATTAGGAGTTTTTTAGGATTTCTAGAGGTAGTTGGCTAGGATTTCACCACGTCAGGAAGGTGGAGGTCGTGTACGGGCATGGGGCTATCGCGCCGCAATAGATATCGCCTGGCAATATCTCAATGTAATGAGCGTAGTGACCAAGTGGTGCGGATCATGTCTTATTTCATGCTGACGTCATCAATGCTATTGCCTAATGATAGAGATTTATCGCCGATGATATCTCTTGCTATGAATTTTGTTGCACGTCACAAATCCACAATCATTAGAGAATTGTACATATGTTATCTGCACACCATAAACACATTATGATCAAATAAATTTGAGATTTGTTATTTTCAAACCAAGGACTGCGGAACGCATGCTCCAACAATCTCCCCCTTCTGATAATAACGAATCCTCTTCGAAAGAAATCATCTTTGACCTATAGCGATGTTTATATAGTATGATAAGCGAAATAAAAAACATAAACGTGTATAGACTCCCTCTAAATGGATGCTCCCCCTAGATCTTAAATAGTAGTAAATAATAATTTTAGTTTTGAACTCCCTTTTAAGTTTTGAACTCCCTTTTTAGTTTTGAACTTCCCCTAACAAGTCTATATAGTAGATTTCTTTCATTATTCTCCCCCTTTTGGTATTACCAAAATAAGGTGGATTTAGTGAAATGTAAAAGAATATAGAGCATAAATATGATGAGACTTTAGATCAAGTTGTATTTGCAGAAACCTAAGAGATAAACCAAAATACAAAGTGTTGTGAAAACGATATTTGATAAGAGAATTTGAAAAGAAAAGCAAGTATAATAAACGGGAAATATGCAAGATAGTGAAGAATTATCAAGTAAAGATAGTGCAAAGAATGTGAGAAATTCAATTCATGTAATCAAAAACATTGCAAAACTCATGCTTAGATATCTCATCCAATTACTTTATGTGAGATAGAAATGTGAAAATCATTTTTGATCCAATTCCTATGAGAAGAAGTGTTATAAGATATAATGAGTTGTGCAAGTTGTGTTATTGTGTAAAATATAAGTGTATAATGTAAAAAGCATGAAAATATGAAATATAGTAACATAACATTGAATTGATACAAAGTACTTGACGATCATAAAAGGAATCACACATAAATTTTGATTAAAATGGTCATACATGGTTGCACAAGGTACTTTACGATTCTTTCCAAGGTGCTCAATCTCGCAATGCTCATTAAGACTTATCAAGAGAGTGAGTAGTGTTTGGTGGAGTTTCCTTTTCAAGTTATTTTACTGAGCATTTTTTATTTTATCACCATTTTTTCATAAGTGACCAAGGAATCCGAATCCACTTGTTTTGCAACCATATTTCCCTTTTTGTAAAAGCCATGGGAATGAAATCTAAGAAATTGTGCAAGAGTCGTATGTGAAAAAAAGAACTTGTGTAATTCAAGTGGTTAAGTATTAACAAATCGTATTCATAAAAAGAAACTTTAAAACACACATATATTTTGCCAAAAAGTATTCGTGCATTTTTATTATCAAATATAACACATTACTCATACTTAGAGACATGCGATAATAATAAAAATATTTACTAGTCCCAATTCCAATGTATATTAAAGATATGCATGACATGGATAAACAAAAAATAATATATTTTGAAACATGAAAACAAAAACACACATTGTAAATTATCTGGAAAAGATAAATCAACTAAATCTTTAATGTAGTATGTGTAACATATATAAAGAAAAGTGGAGACAACAAATTAGAGTTTTGATGCAAGTTTCGCTATCGCGAGCGACAGAGATATCATGTTGCGATATCGTTTTATATAAAAATGGTAGATCTGATTCCAGATCTCAAATCTCCTCATTTTTCCTGAAGCCTTAACGCAAGAGATGAACCCTTTCGCTGATGGAACCCCAAATCCAAGGTAATTTCATGTTTTTCTCTTAAACTTTTTAGGGATCTGTGATTTGAAGTAGATTGGGAAGACCCTTTGTGATTTTGAGTATATTTCATGTGAAAACTTTGAAAAATTTGGAGATAACTTTGAAAATTTTGATTTGGGAGGTTCTCTTCATGGATTTTTAATCTCTAATGTTATAAATTAATTAATTCAGTTTGTAATACCTAAAATTCCAAATTCTAATCTTAACATAGAAAAACATGAATCAGGAAGTGTCTTAGTTAAAATATCGACTATTTGTGAATCTGTTCCTATAAAGCTTTTTTCATAATATCCTTTTTAATATGGTCTTTAATAAAATGATGTGGGATGTCTATGTGTTTAGACTGTGAATGATATACTAAATTGTAGGTTAGATCTATTGCACTTTTATTATCACATCTTAATTCTACAGTATGTTGAAGTCCCCAAAATATTTTAATGTTTGTTTCATCCATAGTGCATGTGCACAACAACTACCTAGTACAATATACTTGGCCTTGGTGGTAGAGAGGGAAGCAGAATTATGTTTCCTACTTGACCATGAAAAAAGTGAAGGGCCTAAAAAGTGGCAAGTGCTACTTGTGCTCTTACGATCTAAGGAACAACTAGGGAAGTCTGAATCATAATATAAATGTAAAATAAATGAATCATTATGTGGATACCATAAACCTAATTTATAAGTACCGAAAAGATATCCAAAAATTTGTTTAACCCCTTTCAAATGTGATTCTCTTAGATTAGCCAGAAATCTAGCACATAAACAAACTGTAAATATAATAGCAAGTCTAGATACGGTTAAATATAATAAAGATTCTATCATCCCTCTATATAAGGTTTGATCAATAGAAATCCCACTTTCATCTTTTCCTAATTTCAATGAAATGCTCAGAGGAGTACTAGCTTGCTTAAGGTTTTTAAATCCAAATCTTCTAAGAATATCATGAATATATTTAGATTGGCAAATAAAAATATCATCTTTTTATTGAGTAATTTGAAATCCCAGAAAATATGTAAATTCTCCATTAATAAAAATATCATCTTGGTATTATTCTACATAAACTTCTTCATTAATATATCAGTTTAAAAATATTGTTTTAACATCAATTTGAAATAATTTAAATCTTTTTAAACTAGCAAATGCAAAAAAAATCTAACTTCTTCAAGACGTGCTATGGGTGCAAAGGTTTCATCAAAATCTACCCCCTCAATTTGATCATATGCTTTTTCTACTAACCTAGTCTTGTTCCTAGTGATTCGAGATTCACTATTTAGTTTATTTTTGAAAAATCCATTTATCACCTACAACATGATTATCAGTAGGTCTCTGTACAAGTTTCCAAACTTTATTACGTTCAAATTGGCTAAGTTTGTCATTCATAGCTAAAAATCAAGATTCATCTTTTAAAGAAGTTGAAACATCATTTGGTTCTATATCAGAAATAAAACATAAGTTTGAAAATAAATCATATAAAGAATAACGAGTACTAACCTCTTTTGATAATTCTCTAATAATTAATTTCTTTGGAGGTTCTTTAGAAAATCTGATTCACTTTGAGGCACATATTCTTCAACTTCTTCTCTTTCCTCTTTTTCTTCATATTTATCTCCAAGTAATTCTTCTCATCATGCTCCAAAGAAGGAAGGGGTTTTTCTTCGTTTCCTGTAGTATTAGTACCCACCACATAAGGAACAAACTCATCAAACTTAACATGATTTGATTTTTCAACTATTTTAGTGCTTTTATTACAAACTCTATATGTTTTACTTGTTGAAGAATAGCCAATAAAAATTCTTTCATCATATTTTTCATTGAATTTTCTTAACACATCTTTTATATTCAAAATAAAACATTTACAACCAAAAACCCTAAAATATGATGCATTAGGCTTCTTTTGGAAATAAATTTCATAAGGAGTTAACTTTAAAAATAGACAAAACATAACACGATTAATAACATAACATGCAGTACTAACAGCTTCAGTCCAAAAAGATCTAGGTAATTTAAATTCATATAACATAGTGCGAGCTAGCTCTTGAAGAGTTCTATTTTTCCACTCCACTACACCATTTTGCTATGGTGTGCGAGGAGTGGAAAATTCATGTTTTATTCCTAACTTAGTACCAAAAGAAATAAACTTATCATTCTTAAATTCACCTCCATGATCCGAGCATATGCACTTAATTTTCAAATCAAGTTCATTTTGAATATGAATACATTACTTTGTAAATTCGAAAAATGCATCAAATTTGGAAGTTAGAAAAATAGTCTAACAAAATCTTGAATAATCATTTATTAAAATAAATATATATTTTCTACCTCCTAGACTTTGTGTAGTGACTGGACCAAATAAATTCATATGAATTAATTGAAAAGTTCTAGTGGTAGAAATATCAATTTTTACTTTTAAATGAAGATTTTGAAAATTTTTCTTTTTGACAAAGAGTGCATAAAGAAGATAATTTTCCATCTAACAAAGGTAAACCTTTTATCAACTTGTTTATAGAAAATTTTACAAGTAATTTAGCACTAGAATGACCAAGAAGCATATGTCACAATTCGAATTCTTCATTCTTAGATTAAAAAAAACATTTTAACATAGAATGTGAAAGATCGTGAAATTCTATCATATAAACATTGTGAAATCTAGGTGCAGTAAGTATAATTTCATATGACTTTGAATCTATAATTTTGCACAAATGTGTAGATGATTCAAATAAGATGTTTAATCATTTATCACACATTTGACTTATAGAAATTAAAATTATGTGTCAAACCATCAACATATAAAAAATTTGAAATAGTAAAAGAATTATTACTAAAAGTTCATAAGTTTAAGGCGACTTGCAACCTAGAGGGGGTGAATAGGATTTCTTTCTCTTTTGATATCTTTTAGTTTTTTCCATTAATGCTTAGTGAGTTAGCAGTAATTTGCTTTCAAGTACATGCACAAAAAGAACACCATAGAAAAGCACACAATGATTTATAGTGGTTCCCCAACTTTTGGGTACATCCACTCTCCTCCCACCTTACTAACTTCCTATTAGTCAAGGCACTTCTCCAAAATAATGCTCCACAGATCTTACACCTTAGATCCCTCAGGATCTCTCAGTCTCCTTCAAGACCTACAGCTCAGCCACAAGGGCCTACAACTCAGTGGTCAGCTGATAACCTACCTCAGGCTGTTAAGTCCTACACTCAGGCTGGGAGGACAGTCCTAACTCAGATCCACAAGGGATACTACACTCAAGGAACAATACTCTCCTATAACTCAGGAAAGTTGCCCTACCTCAGGCCAGAGTCCCTACAGCTTAGATCCAGTTAGATCATATTGGAGTGAAATAGATTTATATCTATCACAGAGAAATTTCTCTGTGACAGCACCTTGAGTTGAGTTATCTTAGCTCAAACTTTTTTCACAGCTATAAGGATCTTGAGCTGAAAGAACTAGGAGTAAACTGCTTTGCTTCCTCTTCCTTCTTAAGACAGAGTCGGCTACTTTATTCTTTCTTCTTCTCAACTTCAGAAGTAGATCTTCAGGTTTGGGATTGCTGAACTGAGAAGAAACTTGATCTGCAGAGACTTCTTCCTTATTTTTTCTTCTCCCTCAGAAGGAAAGCCTTCTGACCTTGCTGGTGTCGATGAAGAAGGCACACAGCTAACTAAACTTTTTTTTGTAGGGAGACTTCAAGCTTTTACTTACAGCAATGACGAAGAGAATGAAGTCCAGCTGCAACCTTTTTGAAAATGATAAAGCCCTAAAAGTTATTTTGTGTCTTGTTCCATCTCTTCCTTTTGTAGTCCTCCGATCAGCGGCTTTTAGAGATCAGTGGGCCCCACCTACAACTTCCATCTATGCCTTGCTTAAACGGAAGAAGACATAGAGTAACTTCTCGGTAGAGTTTGTCGTGTTTTGTAGCTTCTCCGTACTTGATTTGAACTTAGTTGACTTTATCGATTTTGCTGATGTCAGCACCTGTGGACTTAGCTAAAATCAAGCATAATTAGAATAGGCATTGAGTGAATGAGTTTCACTCAATGCCAAAACACTTAGAAATAATTCTGTCTATCTAGGCATTGAGAGCGTTGAGTGAACAAGCCTCACTCAATGCTTTTTGCCTTAGCAAAATCTTCCTGCTTCTCTGGCATTGAGATCATTGAGTGTGTATTCATCACTCCACACTTTTGTCATAGAAAAGCTTTTGCATCTTAGGCGCTAAGAGCATTGAGTGAGCATGCCTCACTCAACGCTTTTTGTCTTAGCCAATTTTCTGCCTTTATAGCATCTTAGACGTTGAGAGCGTGTAGTTAGCACGCCTCACTCAACGTTTTTTGCCTTAGCCAATTTTCTGCCTCTACAGCATCTTAGACGCAGAGAGCGTTGAGTTAGCTAGCATGCCTCACTCAACTCTGAACTCAGTTCAACTCACAGCATTTTTGTTGTATGGCATTGAGTGAGTTGACTTCACTCAGCGCTTATGGACTTACCACTTTCTCATCTTGCCACTGCTTTGGCTTTAACTGCATAGGCTACACTCGGCGCTATAAGCCATCTGGCATTGAGTGAGTCACCTTCACTCAATGCCTGTGGACTTAGATAGATTTTTGTTAACCAACATCTTAGGTAAGTATTTACCTAACTTGGCCACTTAGGCTACCTGTCCCACCACTGTCAACTACAAGTATATGTATATCATTGACAAGATTGACTTCCTCAAATCTAGGACATTGTAGGCAATGGACCCAATAATCTCCCCCTATTTGAGGAAGTCAAAACTCTTAAGCAAGTGAGTCAATGACATACATAGTGTTATACAACAATAGGAATAAAAACTATAAAAATGAGAAGTGATCTATAGTTACCATACTTCCTTGCCTACAGAGTGGAACATCACTGCACCTGCTTCCCTTGAATTTTTGCTACCATACTTGAACATTAATCTGATCATATTTTCCTCACCCTTTTTGACTACAGCAAATAGATGGTAGGATTCTTATCATCTGCTCCCCCTCAAATAGGCATCAATGAATTGTTGGAATTGTGTTGGACATGCTCTCCCTCAATTGGAGAATCTTCATTTCTTTAAAGAACAATTCCATCTGAAAAATACAAAATAGCATGAAACAAGATGATGAGAAACTGAAGCTATATCAGGTTTAACATACCCAGCTCAAATTTGAAGGTGTTAAACTTTGCTTTATCTAGTGGCTTAGTGAAGATATCAGCCACTTGCTTGTTAGTTGAGACAAACTCAAGGTTGATATCTTCACATTCCACATGCTCCTTAATGAAATGATATCTAATCTCAATGTGCTTAGTCCTGCTATGGGAGACAGTATTCCTAGCAATTGAAATAACACTAGTAGAATCACATAAAAAAGGACTTCTACTTATTTAAAGGTTGTAGTCCTGAAGCTGATGCTGGATCCACAGCAACTTAGTACAGTAGCTACCTACTGAGATATACTCTGACTCTATAGTTGAAATTGCAATACTAGTTTGCTTCTTGCTGCTCCATGAAACTAGCCTTCTGCGTAGGAATTGATAGGTGCCAAAAGTGCTCTTCTTGTCCTGATGTATGCATCTGAATAGACAATTAGTTCAAATTCCCCATTCCTAGGGTACCATAGGCCAATATCTAGTGCGTCCTTAAGATACCTCAGAATTCTCTTTGCAATAGAGTAATGAGATTCTTTGGGGCAAGCCTGATACCTAGCACAAACATATTTAGCATACAAGATGTCTGACCTACTAGCAGTTTGATAAAGAAGGGAACCAATTATCTCCCTATACAAAGTCTCATCATTAAGTTTCCCTGCCTCATCTTTGCATATGAGTATACTTGATCCCATGGGAATTCTCATGGTGGAGGAATTTTCCATACCAAATTTTTTTATTAACTCCCTAGTGAACTTAAACTGGGATATGGACAAACCATAATCAGTCTGTTTTACTTGGAGACCCAAGAAGAACTTAAGTTCACTCATACTGCTCATCTCAAACTTCTCCTGCATAAGTTTGGCAAACTTTCTACAGAGGTTGTCATCAGTAGATCCAAAGATGATATCATCTACATAGATCTGAACTATGATGATCTTACTCTTAGATTCCCTTAGGAATAGAGTCTTGTCTATCTTCCCCCTTGAGAATTTGTTCTCAATGAGGAAGCTAGTCAAAGTCTTATACCATGCTCTAGGGGTTTGCTTCAACCCATATAGAGCTTTCCTAAGTCTATAAACAGAATTAGGTGAGTTAGGAACTATAAAACCTAGAGGTTGTTCAACATAAACTTCTTCCTTTAAGTCACCATTCAGAAAGGCTGACTTCACATCCATCTAGTAGACCTTGAATCCCTTGTGTGCAGCATATGCAAGGAACAATATGATGGCTTCCAATCTTGCTACAGGGGCAAAGGTTGATCAAAGTCAATGCCTTCTTCTTGCATGTACCCCTTAGCAACTAGTCTGGCTTTGTTCTTGATTATAAATCCACTTTCATCAAGCTTGTTTTTATAGATCCACTTGACTCCAATGACATTATGTCCTTGTGGTCTGGGAACCAACTTCCAGACCTTGCAACTCTTGAACTGGTTTAGTTCCTCCTGCATAGCTCTAATCCAATACTGATCTATGTTTGCCTCTTTAAACTTCTTGGGCTCCACTTGTGATAGAAAGCTTGAGTAAATGGTTGTATTCATACTTCTGCTCCTTGTTATTACTCCATGGCTTGCCTCACTAATGATCTGGTGTGTTGGATGATCTCTCATATGTCTGCCTATAGGTGGCATTCTTCTTTCAGTATCAGCAATAGGTGCAGCTTCAGGTGCAACCTCTTATTGATCTTCGTCCACTCCAAGTGTCCCAGGTAGATCTTCTAGAGTATCCACTTCATATTGGATAACTGGTGATGCTTCCTTGATGGTTAGATTGTCCATCATCTATGTAACGACCCCATCCGTTACATGACGTATAGTAGAAGGTCCGGCCGGGGCCCCACACTATATGCCACAAATAGACGGTGAGGTCACAGGATAATACCAAACCATACACGTATCCTAACTCAGAGCATGCTAGCGGAAGCTTTAAGTTATAATTGAACTCTAACCAAGAATGTCCAATATATAAACCACAGTTATATATACAGCCGCTCACCTCTTTCAGACCCATCGCCTATTTTGCTTCTTTCTAGCTTCAACAGATGAATCCGCGAACTCGGAACGGAATGTACAACAAATACACAGGGTTTGGCCTTAAGGCCCAGTTCCTCTTTCCACACCGTATGGATTACAAACATCGGCGCGCAGGCCGGCCATACATGAGTAAAAGAAAACAAACAAAAACGTTCGCATAGCCTTCAAGGGCTAGCCGTAGCAGCAGCAGCAATAGCAACAAGGGCTTCAGCCCTTCATTTACCACTTGGCTCTCCAGCACCTGCATAGGGACAATCCACCCAAACGGTGGCAAACACGGCAACGGTCAGCATTCAGCTGACCCAATTATAACAATCCTACCCCTTTCTCGGGGCAATAGCATTCCTTCCCTGCACAGCATGGTATCAACAATAGCAAATATGTGCTCGCAGGCACACTCAAGCCATCACAACCGTCGGCCACACGGACCGACAGTCCGTGCACTCAGGGCACATTCTTGGTGCACCGGAAAACCAGGGTCAACACCACCGTTTACACGGTATTGAGCATTCTAGTCTTTTTGGCGCGCGGGCCTAAGACTCTCATTATGCGCTCCAACGAAACCTATAACCAGGCTTACTAGTCGGACAGACATAACGTAGGTACGGATCAGCCACCCCCCGTTGCTCAAGTCGCCGTGCCACCTCGAATACGGAAGTATCCATGGCAATTTATAGACGCGGGTCGGTTTCACCTTTCCTGTTCGGCAATCTGCCTTTTCATCGAGTTGCAGCCCAACGGCTCAACCGCACACAAAGTGGCAACGCACGGCCACAAGAGTTGCATCCAACCCTCTTCATTTCCTGGACTTCATCTAGTACTTCCTGCTGCACCAAGCAACAGGTAGGCACAAGGCAAACAAGCCATAACCACGGAGTCTTCTCCGATATGCAAACAAGCATCACCAATCCAGACCAACATGTCCAGATGGGCTTCACACAGCATGCCTAGATCCGTACTCCAATTCCGGACTCTAACAAGGGGGGACTTCACATATCTACCCCAAGGGATGCCATAGCCCACCGCACACTCGCGGTGAAGGGTTTTCCCTATGTAATGCAGAAAAGAAGGACTTCACATGTCCAAGAAGGGAGATCGTTACCCTTGACGATCTCTTGGGAGCCATCGAAATCTAGCCGGTGAGAAAGCACCGCAGCAGCTTTGCCTTCACAGCACTGGCCTCGGATCTCGAATCGGACCACGGGAGCTCCGCCGGTGGCTTGATCTCCTCCTCCTTCTTCTTCCTCCTCTCTCTTTCTCTCTTCACTTAACCAAATGAAGAATGAACTCTTCATCAAGCCTCTGGTGTTTTAATCCAGCAAGGAATCACCTGAGCCTTTGGATCCAAATAGAGAAAAGGAACGGCCACGATTTTCCCAAAATTACACTTTTTTGGCTGACACGGCCTGTGGCACGCCCGTGTCACAGGCCGTGTACCCTTAAGCGGCACACGCGGTACTCGTACCGACTGAACTCTACCAAAACACGGGCATTGACACGCCCGTGTCGAACCTGACACGCCCGTGTCGGTCATGTGACACGCCCGTGTCACCCTTGCCTCATCGAGCTCCAAAACCAACAAGCAGTACACGGGTAGGCACACGGCATCGGACATGCCCGTGTCAAATCTTTCACGGACGTGTTCAAGGCTTGGTTCCGGGCCGTGTACTTCCCTGACTCAAACTGGCCATTTCTTGAGTGACACGCCCTGGGACACGCCCGTGTCCCAGGCCGTGTACCCCCGACACGCCCTGGGACACGCCCGTGTCCCAGGCCATGTCAAACAGCCTGCACCTCAATTCCAGTTTTGAGATTTTTGGGGTGTTACAATCCTCCCCTCCTTAATAAAATTTCGTCCCGAAATTTGACACAGCAAGGAAACAGAAAAATACAATGCTATAACTTGATAACTCTGTTATAACAAAAGGTAAACGGTCTACAGTTTATACAAACAGCTCGGGAAATTCAGCTCGTATGGTCTGCTCTCGCTCCCATGTTAGCTCTTCTCGGCCACAATTGTCCCATCGGACTTTGACCATCCCGATCACTTTGTTCCGCAACTGTTTCTCGGCTCGATCCTCGATCTGAATGGGTCGAACCCTCGTCGTTAGCCCATACTCGACCGGTACCCGATCATTCTCCACTACTTGAGCTGAATCCTTAACAGCCTTACGAAGTACGGAGATGTGAAATACATCATGTAATCCACCCAAGTCTGCTGAAAGTGCTAGTCGATAAGCAGCTTCCCCAACTCGCTCCACCACCTCAAATGGACCAAGATACCTCGGACTTAGCTTTTTCAAACGCCGAATCCTGGACACGCCTTTGAAGGGTTTGATCTTCAAATATACCCAATCACCCACCGCGAACTCCACGTCCCGGTGTTTGGCATTGTAGTACTTTGCTTGACGATCTTGGGCTATCAATAGCCTCTCCCAAATAGAGCGTATAAGCGAGGTAGCTTCTTCGACTTTCTTTTTCCCACTCAGCTTAGATTCGCCTGCTTCTGCCCAAGCTAACGGTGTACGGCATTTACGACCATACAAAGCCTCAAATGGTGCCATACCGATGCTTGCTTGGTAGCTATTATTATAGGCAAATTCTACAAGAAAAATATAATCTTCCCATCTCTTACCAAAGTCTAGGGCGCACATGCGGAGCATGTCCTCCATCGTCCTGTTGGTTCGTTCAGTCTGGCCATCCGTTTGGGGATGAAAGGCCGTACTAAACGCTAATTTTGTACCCAACATTTGATGAACTAGCCGCCAATCATTCGATGTGAATCGCCCATCACGGTCACTGACGATGCTCCGAGGAACACCGTGCAGTCGAACAATCTGCTCTACATAGAGCTTGGCCAAGGTTTCCACTGAATCGTCTCTTTTGTTTAGAAGGAAGTGCGCCACTTTTGTCAACCGGTCCACAATCACCCAGATTGAATCATGACCGCGTTGAGATCTCGGCAACCCGTGCACGAAATCCATCGAAATGTCATCGAACTTCCACTCTGGAATGGGTAACGACTTCAGGAAACCGCCAGGCTTCTGGCATTCTGCTTTCACCAACGCACAGGTATTGCATTCCGCCACATAACGTGCTACATCTTTCTTTAGTCCGGGCCACCAGAACAGCTTTTTCAGATCTCTGTACATCTTTGTGGTCCCTGGGTGAACTGAGTACTTTGCAAAGTGAGCTTCGTACATCAACTCTTCCCTCAATTTACCCACACTCGGGACGCACACTCGACCATTTCTTCGTAATAAACCGTTATCCCAAGAGAATTGGTCATCCGGCCCATCTTTAGCATAGCGCTGGAGACTTTCATCAAGCTCCGTTGCTCGCCGAACTCTGTCTGTAAGGTCATATTGAACCTCCGTCCAGTTCAAGCATGCATCGGTCGACGAACCCTTGTCAACGCACGATATCTCCAATGCTTCCAAGTCCTGGATCAAACGCTGATCATGCCTCTGCAACCAGCTTGCCCGTACCGGAGTCTTCCGACTCAAAGCATCAGCGACCACATTTCCCTTCCCGGGAGTATAGTGAATCTCGAAGGTGTAGTCCCCAAGTAACTCCATCCATCTTCGTTGTCGCATATTCAGATCCTTCTGATCCAACAAATACTTTAGGCTTTTGTGATCTGTATAGATATCCACTTTAACGCCATAAAGATAGTGCCGCCACAACTTGAGCGCAAAGATTACCGCCGCCAACTCCAAATCATGGACGGGGTAATTCCGCTCATGCACATTCAACTAGCGCGAGCCATAAGCAATCACTTTACAAAACTGCAGAAGAACGCAGCCTAAGCCACTCCCGGAAGCATCACTATAGATCTTATAGCCATCTGTACCACATGGCGATGTCAACACAGGCGCCGTGGTCAAACGACTCTTCAGTTCTTCAAAAGCACGCGCGCACTCCGGCGTCCAATGAACCTTTGATCTTTTCTCGTCAGCGTGGTCAGAGGTAAAGCAATCTGTGAGAAGTTTTCCACAAACCGTCTATAGTAGCCCGCAAGCCCAAGGAAGCTCCTGACCTCGGCCACTGAAGACATCACCGGCCAATCTCGAATTGCACTTATCTTCAACGGATCCACCGCGATACCTTCTCCACTTACCACATGGCCTAAAAAGGCGACTGAAGAGAGCCAGAACTCACACTTTGAGAACTTGGCATAAAGCTTATTCCTCCGCAGGGTATGCAAGACCAACCGCAAATGGTTTGCATGATCCTCTTCCGACTGAGAGTATACTAAGATGTCATCGATAAACACAATCACGAACAAATCCAAGTACTCTCGGAACGTTCGGTGCATTAGATCCATAAATATCGAAGGCGCATTACATAAGCCAAACGGCATTACCGTGAACTCATAATGACCGTAGCGTGTTCCAAACGCCGTCTTGGGAATGTCACCTTCCCGAATCCTCAACTGATAATATCCCGATTTCAAATCCAACTTGGAATAGACCACTGATCCTGCTAGCTGATCAAATAGGTCATTAATCCGTGGAATCGGATATTTGTTTTTCTCCGTCAGCTCATTCAATTCGCGGTAGTCAATACATAACCGTAAACTACCGTCTTTCTTTTTCACAAATAGAACAGGCGCGCTCCAAGGTGACATACTTGGGCGTATGTATCCCTGCTCCAACAACTCTTGCAATTGGACTTTCAATTCAGCCATCTCTTTTGGCGCGACGCGATATGGTGAGCGGGCCACAGGTTTAGCACCTGGCACCAACTCAATAGAGAAGTCAATCTCCCGCTGGGGTGGTAACCCAGGAAGATCTTTAGGAAACACATCGGCAAACTCTGACACAACCAGAACTTCACCGACACTGGCCTTTGGCTCAACAGCTTGAATTAGCGTGAAGATTAACTCCGCGCCCTTCCGAACAGCATTGACGACTTGGAGCGTACACAACAAAGTCCCGCCAACTCCTCGCATACCAGCGAACTTCGTCACAAGTCCGGTATTCTGGCCCAGTGTGATCTCCTTGGAGTTGCAATCAATAAAGGCACGCTGCTCCGAGAGCCAGTCCATGCCAAAGATCACATCAAACTCCGATAACGGTAGCACAGCTGCACTCAAACCGAAATCCTGACTTCCTATTTGAACATCCACATCGCAAGCCATAACCGCAAGCATCACACAGCCATTCGGCAATAGCACCCTTGTACTATCAACCGTCACATGACTCGGCACCCCAATTCGAGATACGAAGTCCTCAGACAGAAAAGAATGCGAAGCACCCGTATCAAACAGGGCTCTCGCCGGACGATTCCGAATCAGGACAAAGCCTGCATCACACACATCATGCACAAGCTATATATAACAAAAGGCAATAGCATTTAAGCAAGTAAGCTATATTAACTCGTACCTGTGACGACGTCACTTTGCTTAATCGCCTCCTGCTGACCAAGGTGATAAACTCGGGGCTGTGCCTGGGACGCAGAGGAATCAACCACCGCTTTGCCCTTCTCAGCATAAGACGCACCCGTCTTCTTTTCCCCTTTGGGCTGAACAACCCGACAATCACGGGCTATATGCCCCACCCGGCCACAAGTAAAGCATGTATGAGACTCCGGCCTTGACGTCGCCCCCGACACAACGGACGTAGACACTTGCCCAGACGGCTTGGACCTCTTGCCCCCTTTCTTCTGGTAGAACGACTTGCTAGGGTGAGGTGCTTGCTCTGGCTTCGACACAACCAAGACCTTGTTCCCTTGCACCCGTCTCATGTCCTTCTCCAACGCACATGCAGTATCAACCAACGCCTGAAACCCTTGGTTCACTGAACTCGAAAGCAGGAACCTCAACTCATCCTGCAATCCTTCATAGAACCTATTCGTTTTCCTTTGGTCATCCGCGAAGATTGTTCCCGCATACCTTCCCAACCTTGTAAACTCATGCAGGTAGGTATCCACGCTATCTTCTCCTTGCTTTAACCGTTGGAACTCATTTTCCATGGCAATGCGTTGCGCCGCTGGGACATGTTTCGCCAGAAATATGCGCGAGAACTCCTCAATCGATACTTGCATTAATTGCCTGCCCGCCAAATGGTGTACCTCAACCTCGTCCCACCACAACCGCGCCTCTCCTTCAAGCATGAAGGTGGACAAGGTGACCTTTAAAGTTTCCTCCGCCCTGATCGCTGTCATTATCCGCTTGACACGCGATAACCAATCCTCTGCCTGCGTTGGGGATCCCAGTCCCGTAAACGTAGGCGGACTGAAGCTCATAAATTGCTTCAACTGTCGGTCAGCTGCTCGTGGATCGACAGCCTCAACCGGCTCGGGTCGTACATCAACACGAACTGGCACTACTGCCGGCTACGCTTGCCCGGTCGGCTGAATCATGGCAAATAGAGCCTCAGCAACTAAGCGAACAGTTTCCGCAGATGGAGGAGGTGTTGGCACCTCAGCTGGTGTCGCACTCTCATCAGAGCGCTGGGGCTCAGACTGCCCAGCACCACTACACGTCACCTATAGGTGGACAAGACACACATTAGCGATCATATGCAAGCAAAACAACAGAAAAGGAACGCGCAGATTCCTCAAACAAGATTATGTACATTCCTTAGTGGACATTCCAGAGTTCATTAGCGTTACAGCAGGTCGCACAAGCACGTGCTCGCCACCCCACAAAAGAATTCGACCACGAATTCGAAAGAGGAAGACCGAACGAAGCTGATACCAAAATGTAACGACCCCATCCGTTACATGACGTATAGTAGAAGGTCCGGCCGGGGCCCCACACTATATTCCACAAACAGACGGTGAGGTCACAGGATAATACCAAACCATACACGTATCCTAACTCAGAGCATGCTAGCGGAAGCTTTAAGTTATAATTGAACTCTAACCAGGAATGTCCAATATATAAACCACAGTTATATATACAGCCACGGAATGTACAACAAATACACAGGGTTTGGCCTTAAGGCCTTACAGTTCCTTTTTCCGCACCGTATGGATTACAAACATCGGCGCGCAGGCCAGCCATACATGAGTAAAAGAAAACAAACAAAAACGTTCGCATAGCCTTCAAGGGCCAGCCGCAGCAGCAGCAATAGCAAGGGCTTCAGCCCTTCATTTACCACTTGGCTCTCCAGCACCTGCATAGGGACAATCCACCCAAACGGTGGCAAACACGACAACGGTCAGCATTCAGCTGACCCAATTATAACAATCCTACCCCTTTCTCGGGGCAGTAGCATTCCTTCCCTGCACAGCATGGTATCAACAATAGCAAATATGTGCTCGCAGGCACACTCAAGCCATCATAACCGTCGGCCACACGGACCGACAGTCCGTGCACTCGGGGCACATTCTTGGTGCACCGGAAAACCAGGGTCAACACCACCGTTTACACGGTATTGAGTATTCTAGTCTTTTTGGCGCGCGGGCCTAAGACTCTCATTATGCGCTCCAACGAAACCTATAACCAGGCTTACCAGTCGGACGGACATAACGCAGGTACGGATCAGCCACCCCCCGTTGCTCAAGTCGTCGTGCCACCTCGAATACGGAAGTATCCATGGCAATTTATAGGCGCGGGTCGGTTTCACCTTTCCTGTTCGGCAATCTGCCTTTTCATCGAGTTGCAGCCCAACGGCTCAACCGCACACAAAGTGGCAACGCACGGCCACAAGAGTTGCATCTAACCCTCTTCATTTCCTGGACTTCATCCAGTACTTCCTGCTGCACCAAGCAACAGGTAGGCACAAGGCAAACAAGCCATAACCACGAAGTCTTCTCCGATATGCAAACAAGCATCACCAATCCAGACCAACATGTCCAGATGGGCTTCACACAGCATGCCTAGATCCGTACTCCAATTCCGGACTCTAACAAGGGGGGACTTCACATATCTACCCCAAGGGATGCCACAACCCACCGCACACTCGCGGGGAAGGGTTTTCCCTATGCAATGCAGAAAAGAAGGACTTCACATGTCCAAGAAGGGAGATCGTTACCCTTGATGATCTCTTGGGAGCCATCGAAATCTAGCCGGTGAGAAAGCACCGCAGCAGCTTTTCCTTTACAGCGCTGGCCTCGGATCTCGAATCGGACCACGGGAGCTCCGCCGGTGGCTTGATCTCCTCCTCCTTCTTCTTCCTCCTCTCTCTTTCTCTCTTCACTTAACCAAATGAAGAATGAACTCTTCATCAAGCCTCTGGTGTTTTAATCCAGCAAGGAATCACCTGAGCCTTTGGATCTAAATAGAGAAAAGGAACGGCCACGATTTTCCCAAAATTACACTTTTTTGGCTGACACGGCCTGTGACACGCCCGTGTCACAGGCCGTGTACCCTTAAGTGGCACACGCGGTACTCGTACCGACTGAACTCTACTAGAACACGGGCATCGACGCGCCCGTGTCGAACCTGACATGCCCGTGTCAGTCATGTGACACGCCCGTGTCACACCTGCCTCATCGAGCTCCAAAACCAACAAGCAGTACACGGGTAGGCACACGGCATCGGACACGCCCGTGTCAAATCTGACACGGCCGTGTCCAAGGCTTGGTTCCGGGCCGTGTACTTCCCTGACTCAAACCGTCCATTTCTTGAGTGACACGCCCTAGTACATGCCCGTGTCCCAGGCCGTGTACCCCCGACACGCCCTGGGACACGCCCGTGTCCCAGGCCGTGTCAAACAGCCTGCACCTCAATTCCAATTTTGAGATTTTTGGGGTGTTACAATCTATTTCGTACCTGCAGTACTAGAAGAGGATCTTGGCAGCTCATGGTCAATCATAGTAGACTCATCAAAGACTGTATGAACTGATTCTTCTATATCTTGTCTTTTCAAGTTGTAAATCCTATAGGCTTTGCTATGATTGTTGTACCCAAACAAAATCCCATCAAAGGATTTGGCAGCAAACCTAGTCACATAGGACTTTTCATTATGAAGTACATAGCACTTGCTACCAAAGATCCTGAGATAGCTCAGGTTTGATTTTCTGTCTTTCAAGATCTCATAGGGAGTTTTCTTGAGATTCTTGGTGATAGAGGCTCTGTTGAGGACATGATATGCATTGTTGGCTGCCTCAGCCCAGAAATATTCTGGGAGAGATGTGTCATTTAGTAGGGTCCTTCCAGCCTCTATGAGAGTTCTATTTTTCCTCTCAACAATCCCATTTTGCTAGGGTGTTCTACGTGAAGAGAATTCTTGATGAATCTCATGCTCTTCACAGAACCTTATCATGCTATCAGACTGGAATTTAGTCTCATGGTCACTTCTAATTTTGACCACAGAGCTGGTTAACTCATTCTGAATTTTCTTTACAAACTTAGTGAAGATATCATGGGTTTCATTCTTTATCTTGAGGAACAATACCAAAGCAAACCTGGAAAAGTCATCAAACACCACAAGGGTGTATGTTGGGTACATTGGAAAATGTGTACCTGATTTGGAGAAACCTCTCGCAGCTCAATGATATACATCAAGGTGTATTTGATGTTATTTTGAGTTTATATGTTCAGGTTAAGTATTGGCTAAAATGCAGAGAAAAGTTTCTAAGTCAATGTGTCGACACTTAAGGAAGTCTGTGTCGACACATGGAAAAGCTGTGTCGACATCTGAAGCAGCTATGTCGACACACAGAATATTTTAGTCGACATCAACTGTGTCGACACCGGGAGGCAGTGTCGACACCCAGAATAGTTTGTCGACATCAACTGTGTCAACACCGGGAGGCTGTGTCGACACACAGAATTCTTAGTCTACATCAACTGTGTCGACACACAGGACTTGTGTCGACACACAGCAGAGTTTCAAAATAGTTGATTGCCGTGGAGTGAAGAAGTGTTTGTGTCGACACAAATACTATATGTCGACACATTCTCAAGATGCAGTGTCAAGAAGCAGTGTCGACATCAAGGCAGCTATGTCGACTCCACCAAAGTCTGTGTCAACACTTAAGTCACATGTGTCAACACATATTGACAGTTTGTCTTGACACATAATGACAGTCAATCTCGACGCTTTGCTGACAGAGACAAAGGTTCAAGAGCTGACTGGGGACTTGGCGGCTGTGCATTCCAACAACTTTAATGAAGCTGTCAGACTTGTCAGAAGTTAGTTAGAAACCGGATCAGCCGGTTACCATGGATGAAGTCTATATATATATATGGATTCAGAAGAAGAAAAAAATAGATCATACACACACAACTAACACAACTATTGAGAGATTGATCGTTGATCAAGAAAGTGCAAGTCACACAGGAGAAGATCTTCGTAAGAAGATCTAAGAAGACAATCTGAAGTGATTATCCACTCAGATTTTGTCTAAAGTGAATTCATTCACAATTGAGAAGGAACTTCAGAAGATTTGGGGAAAGAGAGCTCCAGCTATTTTGAGGTCAAGAAGGAGACAATCACAAGTCTCTTAAGAAGTAGATCCTGAACTAATCTACTAAGTAGTTCCAGATCCATATCTGGAATCCAAGAAAGAAGCTGCCTGTCAGTCAACTTCAAAGGAGATCAACCCTACAAAGTTTAGATTCAAGAAGCTTTGAAGAAAGCTAAGAATAGGTTTATTTCAGTCATCAGACTCATCAAAAAGATGATCAAGAATTCTCTTATCCTTTCTCTCTCAACAAGGGTAAGAGTCCATCAAATTACTTATCAAATTCTATAGGATCTTTTCAAAGATCTGAGTTGTAAGCCTGTGTTATAAAGGCTGAGTGTAGGAGATTTTGATCTCTGAGTGGTAAGGATGATTGAGCCTGAGTGTAGGAGAATTTGTTCTCTGAGTTGTAGGCCTTGTGGCAAGGCTAAGGTAGGGCTGTTAGCCTGAGTTGTAGGAACCTTATAGGGTTCTGAGTTGTAGGAACCTTTCCGGGTTCTGAGCTGTAAGATCTGTGGATCTGAGAAGAAGGAAGAAGTTAGGCCGAATCTAGCATACTGCTAGATAGGTGAAGGGGGAAAGTGGATGTACCCATACCTTGGGGAACCACTATAAACCTATGTGCAATCTGTGATGCTTGTGTTATTTTAGATTATGTGATTGTATATGCTGTGTGAGCTGTAGAGATTTGAGATTTATATTAAAGAACTGAAGCTATATTCTGCCTTAGTTTAAAATAAGGAAAAGAACCTATTCACCCCCCCCCCCTCTAGGTGTTTAGGTTGTCTTGAAGTAAAATCTATCAGTGTAGACCTTCCTACCAAGACTATGAACTGCCATAGGACCAAATAAGTCCATATGCAGGAGATATAGGCACCTCACAGAATCTTTGGTCTCAATGCCCTTGAAGGAAGCTTTTGTCTATTTGCCCTTCTGACAAGCAGAACATATGCCCTCCTTGGAGCACTTCACATTGGAACCATTCCTAACTAGCTCTTGACTAAAGATCTTACCAATAGTCTTATAATTTATGTGGGATAGCCTCTTGTGCCATAAGACACAATAAGAGGCTTTCTTATTTGCTACTAGACAGATAGGAGAGTCTGTATCTAAACATAGAAAGTTTAAGCAATAAACATTTCCACTCCTAGTGTCTGTCAATATGACCTTTTGGTTACTTGACCTCCTGATTAGGCACTCATCCTTATGGAAGATAATAAAATAGCCAAGATCAGAGAGCTGGCTTATACTTATAAGGTTGTGTTGCAACCCTTCAATATAAGCCACCTTAGTGATGGTGACTATGGCATTGGTGATCTTACCATATCCTTTCGTTACCCCTCTATCTGAACCACCAAAGATTACTTTGGGTCCATATTTTACTAGAGTGTACTCCTTCAAGTTGCCCCTTATCCCAGTCATGTGCCTGGAACAACCACTATCCAAATATTATATAGGGGTATGACCACTTGGACTATCTTGCAATACACAGTTTACTTTACCTTAGTACCCTAATATCTACTGGGTCCTAGGTGCACATTAGTATGAAACTGAACATGTCCACCAGCAGAATTTCTGACTGGTGGACTGACCCTAGCTCTGACCATATTGGGATTATGTCAGCAGTCAATGGCAAAATGCCCTATCTTACCACAGCACCAACAGTCATGTATATTATATCTTCTCTTCTATATAGGCCCTGCAGCTTGGTTAGCAACAGCCTTAACAAGAGGAAGATGTGTTGCAGCCCTTTTCTGATTTCTTTTAGCTAAAATTTGATAGAAGGCAAGTCTTCTAGCTGGCTTATTTGGTCTGCTCTGACTTGTATCGGCAGCAAGCTTCTTTTCAGAGATCATGCTTTTGATGGCATTAGAAATGCCCAAATCAACCTGGCTGTCAGACTTGCCCTTAGTCGGAGCCTTAGTTGTCGGATTTAGAGCCTTGGCTGCATCAACATTTTGAGTGTTAGAGCTGAAGTACCAAAAACAAATGGTCCATTTTAGGCCATTTGAGTTTTATCATGGGAAGCCATAAAGGCACTCCCCTGACTAGAGCTTTCACCATGGAAGTGAACATCTTTGTTCACCATAGAGGAACAATCATTCTCCCAATGACCACAGGAGCTTTCTTAGTCATACCTGTTAAAAGGTACCAGAACTTTTCTAAAAAGAATGGGAGGCTTGGAAGCAATAGGCTGACCTAGATCTGGAGCTTTGCCCTTCCTTTTGTAAGGAGAAACTCTTGTGCTTCCCTTGAATCTCAACCCCTTCTTACCCTTTTGAGAGGAGAAGGTGTCTATCAAGGGTAGTACTGTACTTGGCTTAGAATAGCTAGCCGCTATTCTTTTCTCCTTCTCAAGACTTTCTTCAAGCTCCCTGATAAGACAGTTCTTATGTTTGATGGAGGCTATCTGGATGTCCAAGAGGGACTTTAGTTGGCTTATTTCCCTAGCTTTCTAATCCAGCAGATTAGCTATTATAGTCTGTTGGGCAACTTCAAGCTTAAGAGATGAAATCACTTTAGCTTTGTTCTTAGACAACTTCTTGACCTTCTTAAAGGCATTCAGAAGTTCTCCATACTCGTCAATAAGTTGATTGACATCTTCTTCAGATCTAGAATCTTCTCCACCATTGGGTGAAGAGGTTTCTTAACAAGGACTGGTCTCATACCCAGACATAGAAGCCGAAATAGGTATTGAATTTACCTTGCGTGGACTAGGTAGATCCTGGTTGGCTTCTTCATCAGTCATTGCCATCAGCCCTCTGCAGCTATGGACATCATCTTCATCCACCTCTAAATCACAGTTTGATAGTGTCAAAGGGGCCCTGATACCTATCCTTGCTGAAGGACAGACATCCTCTGCTGATACACTTACATCTTTAGCAGCAGCAACAACAATAATTAGCCCAATGTAGGCTTCCTCTTCTTCAGAATCAGATGATGATGAGTCTATCTAGCTCTTTTCCTTCTTAGCAATGAAGGACTTATCCTTCTTCCCTTTGAACTGAAGCCGCTTCTTCTCCTCAGCCTCCTTCCTCTTCACTGGGCAATCAGCTATCATATGCACAGGCTTGCTGCAACAGTAGTAAACTACTTTAGAAGAGTTGTATTTATTAGGTTTGGAATCATACATGTCAGCCTTGGAGTGATTCTTCCTGTGATGAGTGGAGTTGGAAGGCATCTTCTTCCAATGCTTCTTCTTCATTAGCCTCTAGAGTTGCCTGGAGAAAGCTGTAAAATCCTCATCAGACATGCTGCTATCTGATGCTTCTGATTATAAGCTATCTGACTCAGCTGGTCTTCTTGGAGGAGAGGGAATCCTCTCCTTGCCCTTTCTGGTGCTTTCTTCTCTGAAGGCCAAGAACTTTTCCTTGGCTAGGGATTTGTTGGTGGCCTCCTCCTCTTTCCTGGCAGCTAATTGCATCTCATATAAGAGCAGCTTTCCAAACAATGTTTGGGGAGGAGTTTTAGCAAGCCTGGCCACCTCTCTTATGACACAGATCTTAGTATCTCAGTCTCTAGTGAGAGATCTGAGAAACTTACCATTTATTTCATAATTATTGAAGACCCTCCCATAGGTCTTCAACTCATTTATGATTCTGAAAAATCTTTCATAGCAAAAAGCTATGTTTTCTTTCAGATTTTGCCTAAAAGCCTCATACTTCTGGTTGAGCAGAGACTTTCTATCATCCCTTACTTATTCAGTACCCTCCATGTAGACCACAAGAGTGTCCCACATCTCCTTGGAGGTCTGGTAGTGAACCAAGTTTTGAAAAGTTGAATCATCTACTGCACTAGCAATGATATTCTGTGCTCTCTTTTCCAAGCCAGCTAAGATGACCTCATCCTTTGTCATTTCAGAGTATGTCTTTGGTGTCTGGATAATGGCATCCAGAGCAGAGACCTTCATAGGAATGACAGGGCCCTCCCTGACTGTTGCAAAGATCCTTAAATCACAGGCTTCCATAAATAGCCTCACCCTCTCTTTCCATATTCAAAAATACTCCTTACTACAGATGGGGAGTTTCATGGAACTCAGCTCTCTCTAGCTCTCTACAGAGCCCATGATCACTTAACTGCAGCTATCTTTGGAGATCACTCAGATTGTTAAATCCCTTTTTGAGCAACCTTCCTTTGATACCACTTGAAAGTTCTTAAGTTTAAGGAAGCTTGCAACCTATAGGGGGTGAATAGGTTTTCTTTCTCTTTTGATATCTTTTAGTTTCTTCCTTTTATGCTTAGTGAGTTGGAAGTAATTTGCTTTCAAGTACCTGCACAAAAAGAACACCACAGAAAAGCACACAATGATTTATAATGGTTTCCCAAATTTTGGGTACATCCACTCTCCTCCCACCTTGTTAGCTTCCTATTTGTCAAGTCACTTCTCCAAAACAATGATCTACGGAGCTTATACCTCAGATCCCTCAGGATATTTCAGTCTCATTCAAGACCTACAGCTCAGCCACAAGGGCATACAACTCAGTGATCAGCTGATCACCTACCTCAGGTTATTAAGCCCTACACTCAGGCTGGGAGGACAACCCTACCTCAGATCCACAAGGGATCCTACACTTATATAGAAGCACTCTCCTACAACTTTGGCAAGTTGCCCTACCTCAGGCCAGAGGCCCTACAGCTCAGATCTAGTTGGATCCTATTGGAGTGAAATAGATTTATATCTATCACAGAGAAATTTCTCTGTGACAGCACCTTGAGCTGAGTTATCTCAGCTCAAACTTTCTTCACAGCTACAAGGATCTTGAGCTGGAAGAATAAGAAGTAAACTGCTTTGCTTCCTCTTCCTTCTTAGGATAGAGTCAACTACTTTATTCTTCCTTCTTCTCAGCTTCAGAAGTAGATCTTCAAGTTTGGGCTTGCTGAACTGAGAAGCAACTTGATCTGCAGAGACTTCTTCCTTTTTTCTGCTTATTCCTCAGAAGAAAAGCCTTTTGACCTTGCTGGTGTCGATGTAGAAGACGCACAGCTAACTGAAATTTTTTTTACAGGGAGACTTAAATATTTTACTTGCAGCAATGACGAAGAAGATGAAGTCCAGCCGCAACCTTTTTGAAAATGATAAAGCCCTAAAAGTTATTTTATGTCTTGTCCCATCTCTTCCTTTTGTAGTTCACCGATCAACGGCTCTTAGAGATCATTGGGCCCCACTTGCAGCTTCTAGCTGCGCCTTGCTTTAACGGAAGAAGACATACAGTAGCTTCTCGGCAGAGTTTGTCGTGTTCTGTAGCTTCTCCGTACTTGATTTGAACTTAGTTGACTTTATCAATTTTGCTGATGGCAACACCTATGGACTTAGCCAAAATCGAGCATCAGTAGAATAGGCGTTGAGTGAAAGAGCTTCACTCAACGCCAAAACACATAGGCAGAATTTTATCTATCTAGGCGTTGAAAGCGTTGAGTGAACAAACCTCACTCAACACTTTTGCCTTAGCAAATCTTCCTGCTTCTCTGGCGTTTAGAGATTTGAGTGTGTCTTCATCACTCAATGCTTTTTGTCTTAGAAAAGCCTTCTGCATCTTAGGTGCTGAGAGCATTGAGTGAGCACGCCTCACTCAACGCTTTTTGCCTTAGCCAATTTTCTTCCTCTGCATCATCTTAAACGCTGAGAGTTTTGAGTGAGCACGCCTCACTCAATGCTTTTTGCCTTAACCAATTTCCTGCCTCTGTAGCATCTTAGGCGCTGAGAGCGTTGAGTTAGCTAGCATGCCTCACTCAACTCTGAACTCAGTTCAACTCACAGTTGGCTATATGACGTTGAGTGAGTTGACTTCACTCAATGTCTATGAACTTAGCCACTTTCTCAGCTTGTCACTACTTTGGCTTTTACTTCATAGGCTACACTCAGCGGTATAAGTCATCTGGCGTTGAGTGAGTCACCTTCACTCAATGCCTGTGGACTTAGACAGATTTTTGTCAACCCACATCTTAGGTAAGTATTTACCTTACTTGGTCACTTAGGCAACCTATCCCATCACTGTCAACTACAACAATATGTATATCATTGATAAGATTGACTTCCTGAAATCTAGGACATTGTGGGCAATGGTGTAACGCCCCGAAACTCAAAAGGGTGACGGGTGGCATTTTGAGCCAAATCTGAGTTTTGGTAGAGGTGACACGGCCTAGGACACGGGCGTGTCCCAGGGCGTATCAGTCACTCAGAGCCTTACACTCAACGATCGTTAAGTGAGGGGCACATGGCCTGAGCCCAGGCATGTTCGGGTCCGACACGGGCGTGTGCAATTCGACACGAGCGTGTCGAATGCCCGTGTCCTCATCGGGTCGTGCGGCGGTTTGCGCTAAGGTAGTTATACGGCCTGGGACACGGGCATGTCCCAGGGCGTGTCTAGCACACGGCATATAACACGGGTGTGTCACATGGCCGTGTTGTGCTCGGGTTGTTGTGGACCTATGTCGTTGGAGTCAACCGCATCCCACTATGCTCCGACTCAACTGAGAGTCTATAATCTTGGCCAGCAGGAGGCCATCAAGCAAGCGGATGTGGTGATAGGTACTGTTTAATTAATAGCAAGTTAGCTTTAAATACTGTTACCTAGTGCTTGTTAGCTTAATACTATTTGTATAGGCTTTGTTCTGATTGGCGATCGTCCAGCACGAGCACTTTTCGATACGGGAGCTTCACACTCCTTTTTGTCCGAAAGTTTCATAACGCGCATCAGAGTCCCTTCTTCGATGGCGAAGGACAAATTGGATGTGCTACTGCTGAATGAGTGTTCGATGCGCGCGGACAGGGTATGTGTCGTAAAGGTTCATATTGGAAGCCAATAGTTTGACTTGCTAGCGTCGTTGCTGCCGCTAGTAGAGTTCGATGTCATCTTCGGTGTGGAGTAGCTTTCGGAGCAGAAGGATTTTATTGATTGTAACCGTAAAGAGTTCAAGCTGGGTGTTGGGCAGGAGACGACGTTTGCGGGATTGAAGGGGTCGAGCAAGATGCTGATGTCTGCTCTTCAGGTGGTGAAGGCGGTTCGTGCTGGAGCAGAGCAGTTCTTCACGTTAGTGGAGACTGTAAAGCCTAAGGCCACTTTGGATGGTATCCCAGTGGTATGTGAGTACCCCGACGTGTTCCCGGGCGATCTTCCCGGAGCCCCACCGCAGCGAGATATTGATTTCACCATCGAGCTAGTGCCAGGTTCCAAACCTGTGTCACGTTCTCCTTATAGGTTGGCACCTAAGGAGATGGCGGAGTTAAAGGTTCAACTAGAAGAGTTGATGGAGTAAGGGTATGTGCGTCCAAGCTCGTCGCCTTGGAGCGCACCGGTCCTCTTTGTTAAGAAGAAGGACGAGAGCTTTCGGCTGTGTATCGACTACAGGGAGTTGAACAAGCTAATGGAAAAGAACAAATACCCGATCCCAAGGATTGATGATCTTTTTGATCAGTTAGTCGGTTTGTCGGTATTTTCAAAGTTGGATCTGAAGTCCGACTATTATCAGCTAAGGATAAGGGAGAGTGATATCCCGAAGACAGCATTCAGCACAAGGTATGGGCATTTCGAGTTCACGGTCATGTCGTTTGGGCTGACTAATGCACCATCAATGTTCATGGATCTGATGAACAGGACATTCAAAGAGTAATTAGACCGTTTTGTGATCATCTTCATTGACGATATATTGGTGTACTCGCAGTGCGAGGAAGATCACTTCAAGCATCTGCATCTAATGTTGGAGACGCTGAGTAGGAATGAACTATACGCAAAGTTATCCAAGTGCGAGTTTTGGTTATCCTCAGTGGCATTCCTTGGGCATATAGTTAGTGGAGAAGGGATAGCGGTAGATCCGGCAAAGATTATTGCGATACGTGAGTGGCCTGCGTTGTCTTCGGTAGCATAAGTCTGGAGTTTTCTTGGGCTTGCTTGTAACACCCCTATCCGTCACATAGTATATAACAGTAGGTCCGGTCGGGGCCCGATGCCATATACTACGGACAGACCGGTTGGTTACGCATTGAAACCATTCAACCAATCACAACGTCCTACACAGCACCTAGCGGAAGCAATTATTAAGTTGCACAATTAAGAACCCTGCTAACATGAATGTCCACGCAACTAAAAACAAGGAATGTTTAATACACGAATATTGGCCTTAAAGCCTTACAAGAGTTTGCTTAATAAAAAGTGTCTTCCAAACCTCGGCATGCAGGCCGGCACACATGAGTACAAAAAGGAAAACACTCAAAACTTGGCCTTCGAGGGCCGGCACAGTCGCGGGAGAGGGGTTTTCCCATGCAAAGGAAGAAGAGCTTCACATGCTCAAGAAGAGAATCGTTACCCTTTCGCTTTTCCTCGGCGCCATACGATCTAGCCGGATGGAAAGCACCGTATCGGCCTCACCTTCGCGGATCCGGACTCGGATCGTGATTTGGAGCTCCGAAGCTCCGCCGGTGACCGGATCTAGCTTCTTCTTCCTCCTCCAAGCTCTCTCCTCTCTCTAACTCTTAGAGAGAGAACCAACCAAAGGGAATGAGGGTTTCTAAACCCTATTCCCGGATATAACATCCCAGCAACCGCCCCCCACCGTTGGATCCAAATCCAAGGGAACGAACGGCCACGATTAGGCCTAAAATGCAAAATCTAGGGCCGAACACGGGTTGCAACACGGCCGTGTGCCTGGCCGTGTCACCCATTCGCCGTCTCGACCGACTCGAAAACCAGCACACGGCATCCGACACGGCCTCCGACACGCCCGTGTCACATGTGACACGCCCGTGTCGAGACCCGTGTCACTCCCCCCGTGTACAATCGGCCAGCTTTCCCAACCCGAGAAGGACACGGCCTGCGACACGGCACCCGACACGCCCGTGTCGCATGTGACATGCCCGTGTCTGGGCCCGTGTCATGGCCCGTGTGCATGACTCAGAAAACTGCCCAAAGTGACACGCCCTGGGACACGCCCATGTCCCAGGCCGTGTGCCTCAACTCGACAATCTCCGATCGTCAAAACGTCGACCACATGACCCGTGGCCGAACACACCCAGGACACGCCCATATCACGCCCGTGTCACGCACGTGACACGCACGTGTCACGCCCGTGTCACGCCCGTGACATGCCCGTGTCACGCCTGTGACACGCCCGTGTCACGCCCGTGACACGCCCGTGTCACGCCCATGTCACGCCCGTGACACCTGCTCCAAAACCCAGACTTGGCTTAAAACGTCGCCCGTCCCTCTTGTGAGTTTCGGGGTGTTACAACTCTCCCCCTCTTAAAAGAATTTCGTCCACAAAATTACCAAAGGAGAGAAAACAGAATCTCTCAGCGGTACCCAGGCGGAACAACTCTGGGTACACTTCCAGCATAGATTGCTCTCACTCCTAAGAGCTCCTGGCTAACACAAAAGTCCCACCGGACCACGACTATCCTGATCTCCTTGAGACAAAGTCTCTCGACTTCACGGTCTCCAAAACGAACGGGTTTGACCCTAGTCGTCAACCTTTCGTCCACCAAAACTTGATCACTCACGATCAAGTTCAAAGGCTCTTGCGCCGCCTCACCAAACCGCTCTAGAATTCTCTAGTGGTCCAAGGTATACCGGGCTCAGCTTCCCCAAGCGTAGCTCTCGTGAAACACTCTTGAACGACTATAACTTCCAACATGCCATCCGATAACCCATCATTCCGTTACGTGGCATTAAAGCACTTAGTCTGGCTCTCCTGAGCGATTAGCAAAATTTCTCATATGGTTCGCACCAAAAAGGGTAGTGTTTACCACCTCTTACTTTAAATACAACTTCGTGTCATCCGTTTCTAGCCTCGACAATGGCATGCGACGACTTCTACCAAAAAGGGCCTCGAAGGGCGCCATTTGTATGCTCGCTTGGTAGCTAAAGTTGTACGCAAACTTTACCAAAACAGATGGCCTTCCCACTGCTTCCCGAAGTCCAGAACGCACATGCGAAGCACGTCCTCCAACGTCCTGTTGACCCACTCGGTCTGCTCATCCATCCGCGGATGGAAGACTGGACTAAACTACAACTTAGTCTCCAGCACTTTCTGTAACTAACTCCAAACATTGGACGTAGAACACCCACCTCAGTTTCTCACGATGTTGTGGGGCACACCGTGCCGCCTAACGATGTTATCCATAAACATTTACCAGTTACTCCACCGAATTATCCTTCCTATGCGGAATGAAGTGCGACACTAGTGTCAACACAACTACGATCACCCAAACGGCGTCGTTACCTCACTGTGACTTTGGCAAACCATGCACACAATCCAGTCGAACTTCTATTCCAAACTAGGCAAGGATTCAAGGATCCCCCGGCACTTGGCACTCTGCGTTCACTAAGGCGCAAGGCTGGCACTTTGCCACATATAGTGCTACGACCTTCTAGAGTTCTGGCCACCAGAGCACTTCTTCAGACATCGGCACAACTTCGTGCCTCCTAAGCGAGCTGAGTACTTGGTATAACGTATCACAACTCCACCCATAGATTTCCCATGCTTGGGCCGCACAAACAATTGTCTTTCCTTGGTAGCCCACCTACAACCGTCGATTTGGGATTTTGACCCATCGAGCCGCACCCACGATTTCCTTCATACAGCTACACAACCATAGTCTGCAAAATACGATCAGCCAGGTCATACTGGACTTCCGACCAGTTCAACAACGCTTCTGCGCTAGTCCGCTTGTCAACACAACAGATCTCTAACGCTTCCAATTCCCGAACTAGCCTCTCATCATGCACCGACAACCATTCGGCTTGGGCGGGAGCCCTGCGACTCAACGCATCCACAACTGCATTGCCCTTGCTTGGTGCATGATGAATCTTGAACGTATAGTCCCACAGGAACTCCATTCATCTCTGTTGCCATATGTTTAGATCCTATTGATCCAACAGGTATTTCAGGCTCTTATGGTCGGTATGAATATCGACCTTAACGTCGTACGAGTAGTGCCTCCACAGCTTAAGTGCAAATATCACGGCCGCCAACTCCAAGTCACGGACTGGATAATTCCTTTCATGCACTTTTATCTGACGCGATCCATAAGTTATCACGCTTTCATGCTGCACCAGCACGCAGCCCAAACCACTACCCGAGGCGTCACTATAAACCTCGAAGCCCTCGATCCCACTCGGCGAACTAAGCATTGGCGACGTGGTCAACCGACTCTTCAGCTCTTCAAAAGCTTGCGCACACTCATGCGCCCACACAAAACTCTGATCTTTCCTTGTCAAAGTCGTGAGAGGTAGCGCTATCCGCGAGAAGTTCTCCACAAAGTGCCTGTAAAAGCCAGCAAGCCCCAGCAAACTCCGGACTTCCGCTACCGAAGACAACACAGACCACTCTCGTATTGCAACAATCTACGCCGGATCCACCGCAACTCCTTCCCTACTGACTAAGTGACCAAGGAACGTCACTGAAGATAACCAAAACTCGCCTTTGAAGAACTTTGCGTATAGCTCGTTCCTCCTTAGCGTCTCCAAAACCAAACGCAGACGCTTGAAGCGATCTTCTTTGCACTGCGAGCACACCAATAGGTCGTTAATAAAGAAGATCACAATATGGTCTAAGTACTCCCTGAACGTTCTGTTCATCAGATCCATAAACACCGATGGCACATTAGTCAGCTCGAACGGCATGACCATACACTCAAAATGCCCATATCTTGCGTTGAACGCTGTCTTTGGGATATCTCTTTCCCTGATTCTTAGCTGATAGTAACCAGACTTAAGATCCAACTTTAAGTACACCGATGACCCACCCAACTGATCAAACAGATCGCCAATTCTTGGGATCAAGTACTTGCTCTCTTTTATCAACTTGTTCAGTTCTCCATAAACGATTCAGAGCCGCAAACTCCCGTCCTTCTTCTACCCGAAAAGGACCGGTGTGCTCCAAGACGACAAACTTGGACGCACATGACCTTGCTCTAGACACTCTTCCAGTTGAACTTTCAGTTCTGCCAACTCATTAGGCGTTGGCCGATATGGAGAGCGTGACCCAGGTTTGGCACCTGGCGCCAGCTCACTCGAAATCGATCGCTCGCTACGGAGGGACTCCAGGGAGCCCATCAGAGAAACACATTAGCATATTCGGATACACATGAGATACTACCCAATGTAGGCTTAGGCTTCAAAGCCTCCCGTGGTGGCAGTAACTACGCTTGCACGTCGAATCCCTGACCCCTAAACCGTAACCTTGCTACACAGAATCTCTCTTCGCGCGCATTGAACATCCATTACGCCACAACGCATCCAATTGTCCTTTGCCATCGAAGAAGGTACTTCAATGCACGATATAAATCCTTTGGACAAAAGGAGCGCGAAGCTTCCGTCTCGAACAATGCTCTCGCCAGATTGCCAAAAAAATCCAAACAAAGCCTAGAACCTCCAGTCCTAAGTTAACACGCAAAAAGTAACAGGTATAAGAAGCTAAATTGCTATCAATTAAACCATACCTTTCTTCCCGACAATCGGCCACATGGTCTCCTGCTGGCCAAGGATGTTCACTCCCGATTGGGCCGGAGTAAACAGCGATGCGGCGGACGCCACCGCCTTGCCTTTCTCTTCAGATATCGACCCCGACTTCTTTTTGGACATTGGGCATCCACTCCAACAATCCCGGGCATAGTGCCCCGGCTTTCCACAAACAAAGTATGCATCCGGGGTTTGGACTATAGTCGCTCCAGATGTGTTAGAGGAAGGGACTAGACCCGACCTCCTCGCCTTCTTATGCCACCTACGGTACCCAGATTTTGAGGTTGGCATTTTGAACATCGTTTCCTTTACACCAGCGGCTTCAACTGCTCCTGCCAAAACTTTCCTTGTCTTCTGAGCACTCTCCCAACACTCTCTGGCAAGATGCCCTTTCTTGCCACAAGAATAACATTTGAGGGTAGTTCGGGTAGTAGATGACCCAACTTCCTTTCTAGGCATCTTTCGATAGACAGTCCTTATAGGATCTGTAGGGTTTGGTACCCTATCCACTGGTACTTGGTGAGTTTTCCCCAACTCCACTTCCAAAGCTCTAGCCGACTCCACCAAAGCTCGGAATCCCAATAACTTTGGTCCTAGCAGTAGGATACGCAACTCGCTGCGCAGACCGTTATAAAATCTATCAACTATAGATTGCTCGCTTTCCCATTCAAAGCCTGGGTGGCGCCTTAACATAAGGAACGTCTGCAAATATGCGTCAACTGAATGCGCTCCCTGCACCACAGTCATGCTCATCTGCTGCTCTAATGGACCCCCAAATGCCCTTTGCTCCAACATACCGCCCGATGTTGGGGCCATCTCAGGGACAAAGGGTTGCACATTACTCCCATATTGTGCGTTGGTCACAGCGAATACCGATTCAACCACCCTTCTTATGGTTTCTAGAGACGTAGGGGTCTCAGGAACGTTACTTGGTGCCGTACTTTGCTCAGCAAACGTGTGTTCAGACTGCCACGCTCCACTTCCGGACACCTATAGCCGTTCAAAACACCATAAGTGACTGAACAGAATTTGCAAAAAGTAATTATAGGAACACGCAGGTTCCTCAAACATGTGTATTTTCATTCCTAAGTGGACATTCATGGGTTCTTTTCATGTTATAACGATGACGCACACACATGTGCTCACCACCCCTTAAAGTGAATTCGTCCACGAATTCATTTAAGCTTGACCGAAACCAGTAGTCTGATACCAATTTGTAACACCCCTATCCGTCACATAGTATATAACAGTATGTCCGGCCGGGGCCCGACGCCATATACTACAGACAGACCGGTTGGTTACGCATTGAAACCATTCAACCAATCACAACGTCCTACACAACACCTAGCGGAAGCAATTATTAAGTTGCACAATTAAGAACCCTTCTAACATGAATGTCCACGCAACTAAAAACAAGGAATGTTTAATACACGAATATTGGCCTTAAAGCCTTACAAGAGTTTGCTTAATAAAAAGTGTCTTCCAAACCTCGGCACGCAGGCCGGTCACACATGAGTACAAAAAGGAAAACACTCAAAATTTGGCCTTCGAGGGCCGGCACAGCAACTCGGGCTTTAGCCCGCTATTTACCTCTCGGTTCCGCAGCACCTGCAAGAAATAATCCACCGCACGGTGGTAAACAAAGGCAACGGTCAGCTATGCTGACCAAATTATAACGATTCCGCCCCCAAACCGGGGCGGCAAAGCTTCTTCCCTGCACTTGTTAGCAAAACAAGCAACATAGCAAAATAAGCATCACATCACAGGTGCACGCTCACACGGCCGTACACCCCGTGCTCTCAGGGAACTTACTCGGCGAAGCCAGTCCGAACCCCGTCCGGTCCTCGACTCCACCACCACCCCCAGGGTGGCAATCTTGTGAGCATTTAGTCTTCTCAGCCGCAGCCTAGACTCGATCTCCAAACCTCGGTAAGTCCCACGTAAAACTTTAGGTCGCTTTAACCGAGCAGGTTGAGCGGTTAGGGGTACACAAGCCCGTTGCTCACCCCGCCATTACCATTAGGCCTTTGACGCGGACTAAGCTTCCCCAGTCCCAAATAACGATCAAATATGGTACATAGCCCCGCTATGTACCCGGTTGGCTCCCAGGCCACCGATATGACAGAAATGTGTTTCCGTCCAGATTTCCGGGTGCACCTCGAGGTTAATCCCCCAGATTCCCTGATGCATACTACCGCATAGCAACCCGAAAACAAACACAACGCTCGGAGTCTTCTCCGGGCAACAATGCATAGCAAATCATCACTGATCCGGACCAACACGTCCGGGTAGGCTTCACACATCATGCCTATGTCCGTATTACGATTCCGGACTCTAACAAGGGAGACTTTACATATCTACCCGAAGGAATACTACAATCTCGCCGCACACTCGCGGGAGAGGGGTTTTCCCATGCAAAGGAAGAAGAGCTTCAATGCTCAAGAAGAGAATCGTTACCCTTTCGCTTTTCCTCAGCGCCGTAACGATCTAGCCGGATGGAAAGCACTGTATCGGCCTCGCCTTCGCTGATCCGAACTCGGATCGTGATTTGGAGCTCCGAAGCTCCGCCGGTGATCGGATCTAGCTTCTTCTTCCTCCTCCAAGCTCTCTCCTCTCTCTAACTCTTAGAGAGAGAACCAATCAAAGGAAATGAGGGTTTCTAAACCCTATTCCCGGATATAACATCCCAGCAACCGCCCCCCACCGTTGGATCCAAATCCAAGGGAACGAACGGCCACGATTAGGCCTAAAATACAAAATCTGGGGTCGAACACGGGTTGCAACACGGCCGTGTGCCTGGCTGTGTCACCCATTCGCCGTCTCGACCGACTCGAAAACCAGCACACGGCATCCGACACGGCCTCCGACACGCCCGTGTCACATGTGACACGCCCGTGTCGAGACCCGTGTCACTCCCCCCGTGTACAATCGGCCAGCTTTCCCAACCCGAGAAGGACACGGCTTGCGACACGGCACTCGACACGCCCGTGTCGCATGTGACACGCCCGTGTCTGGGCTTGTGTCATGGCCCGTGTGCATGACTCAGAAAATTGCCCAAAGTTACACGCCCGTGTCCCAGGCCGTGTGCCTCAAATCGACGATCTCCGATCGTCAAAATGTCGACCACATGACCCGTGGCTGAACACGCCCGTGACACGCCCGTGACACGCCCGTGTCACGCCCGTGACACGCCCGTGTCACGCCCGTGACACGCCCGTGTCACGCCCGTGTCATGCCCGTGACACCTGCTCCAAAACCCAGACTTGGCTTAAAACGTCGCCCGTTCCTCTTGTGAGTTTCGGGGTGTTACATTGCTGGCTATTACAGGCGCTTCGTGGAGAAATTCTCGCGGATAGCGCTACCTCTCACGAAATTGACAAGGAAGGATCAGAAGTTCTTATGGACGCAAGAGTGCGTGCAAGCGTTTGAGGAGTTGAAGAGTCGGTTGACCACGGCGTCAGTGCTAGGTTCGCCAAGTGGGGTCGAGGGCTTTGAGATTTATAGTGATGCCTCAGGTAGTGGTTTGGGTTGCGTCCTGGTACAGCATGGAAAAGTTATTGCGTATGGATCACGTCAGTTGAAGTGCATGAAAGGAATTATCTTGTCCACAACTTGGAGTTAGCGGCCGTGATTTTTGCGCTTAAGCTGTGGAGACACTATTTGTACGGCGTAAAGGTCGATATTTATACCGACCATAATAGCCTGAAGTACCTGTTGGATCAGAAGGATCTGAAGATGAGGCAGTGGAGATGGATGGAGTTCCTGGGGGACTATACGTTCAAGATTCATTATGTACCCGGCAAGGGCAATGCAGTTGCGGATGCGTTGAGTCGCAGGGCTCCCGCCCAAGCCAACTGGTTGTCAGTTCATGATGAGAGGTTAATTCAAGAGTTGGAGGCGTTAGAGATCTATTGTGTGGACAAGCAGACTAGCGCCAAAGCAATATTGAACTGGACGGAAGTTCAGTATGACCTGGCTGATCGCATTCGGCAGGCTATGGAGATGGATGGAACCATGAAGGAGCTCGTGGATGCAGCATTGGATGGGTCAAATTCCCAGTATTTAGTTGAGGATGGGCTTCTAAGGAAGGGCAATCGTTTGTGCGTCCTAAACATGGGAAATCTACAGGCGCAGTTGATGTATGAGGCTCATCATACCAAGTACTCAATCCACCCGGAGAGCACGAAGATGTACCGGGACCTAAAAAAGTTGTTTTGGTGGCCAGGGCTCAAGAAAGATGTGGCACTATTCGTGGCTAAATGTCAGACTTGCGCCTTAGTAATGGCAGAGTGTCAAAAATAAGAAGGATTCTTGAAATCCTTGCCTATTTCGAAATGGAAGTTCGACAACATTTCGATGGACTTTGTGCATGGCTTGCCAAGGTCTCAGAAGGGAAACGACGTCATCTGGGTGATCGTAGATCATTTAACAAAAGTGTCGCACTTCATTCCGCATAGGAAGGATGAGGCTGTAGAGAAACTGGTGAAGCTGTATGTGGATAATATAGTCAAACTGCACGGTGTGCCCCGCAGCATCGTGAGTGATCGAGATGGACGTTTTATGTCCAATGATTTGAGGTTTGTGCAACAGATGCTCGGAACTAAGTTGAAGTTCAGCACAGCCTTCCATCTGTAGACGGATGGGCAGACCGAGAGGGTAAACAGAACTATGGAAGACATGCTTTGCATGTGTGTTCTAGACTTCGGAAAGCATTGGGAAGACCACTTGTATTTGCTGGAGTTTGCGTATAACAACAACTACCAGACGAGTATTCAAATGGCGCCCTTCGAGGCCCTATATGGTAGAAAGTGTCGCACGTCATTATCATGGATAGAAACGGGTGAGGCAAGGTTGTACCAAAAGCAAGAGGTGGAAAGCGTTACTTCTTTGGTGCGGATCATTCGAGAGCATTTGTTGATCGCTCAGGATAGACAAGCTAAGTACTACAATGCCAAGCATCGAAATGTGGAGTTCGCGGTTGGCGATTGGGTGTACTTGAAGATAAAGCCATTCAAGGGTGTGTCACGCGTACGACGCTTGAAGAAGCTGATCCCATACCTTGGACCATTTGAGATTCTGGAGCGGATCGGCGAAGCGGCTTATTGTCTGAGGCTATCGGTGCAGTTGAGTGGTCTACATGATGTATTCCATATTTCATTGTTGTGGAAGGCGGTGCAAGAGCCTTCGCAGGTGATCGCAGTTGATCAAGTTCCAGTGGAAGAAGGGTTGACGACTAAGGTCAAGCCCGTTCGTATTGAAGACTTTGAGGTTAAGCGACTCCGTAACAAGGAGATCAGGATGGTCAAGGTCCGTTGGGACAATTGTGGTCGTGAGGAGCTCAATTGGGAACGGGAGTAGACCATGCTGGAGAAATACCCAGAGTTATTTCTCTCAAATAACGCTTTTGGTTTTTGTTTATCTTTCCTTTGGTAATTTCGTGGACGAAATTCTTTTAAGAGAGAGAGAGAGTTGTAATGCCCCGAAACTCAAAAGAGTGACGGGTGGCGTTTTGAGCCAAATCTGAGTTTTGGTAGAGGTGACATGGCCTGGGACACGGGCGTGTCCCAGGCCGTGTCAGTCACTCAGAGCTTTACACTCAATGATCGTTGAGTGAGGGGCGCACGGCCTGAGCCCAAGCGTGTTTGGGTCTGACACGGGCGTGTGCAATTCGACACGGACGTGTCGAATGCCTGTGTCCTCCTCGGGTCGTGCGGCAGTTTGTGCTAAGGCAGTTACACGGCCTAAGACACGGGTGTGTCCCAGGACGTGTCTAGCACACGGCATGTGACACGGGCGTGTCACATGGCCGTGTTGTGCTCGGGTTGTTTTGGACCTGTGTCGTTGGGGAAAAACGCCCAGCGACACGGTTGTGTACTGGTTGGCACGGACGTGTCAAGCTTGACACGGGCGTGTCGTGTGCCCGTGTTCTTTTCGGTACGCATTAGTTTTAACGGTGAATGGGTGACACAGCCCTGAACACGGTCGTATAGCAACCCGTGTTTGGCCCAGGAAGTTTATTTTGGGGCCGAATCGTGGCCGTCCGTTTCTTTATTTTAAGATCCGACAGCTGGGGGGTGTTGCCTCAGGGATATACCCGGGTTTAGGGTTGGAAATCCTCATTCACTTTGGATTCACTCTCTTTCTAAAAGCTAGAGAGAGGAGAGAGAAAGGAGGAAGAAGGAAGGCTAGATCCGGTCACCGGCGGAGTTTCGGAGCTCCAAATTAAGATCCGACTTCGGATCCGTGGAGGCAAGGAGACTGCGGTGCTTTTCATCCACATAGATTTCAATGGTGCCAAGGAAAAATGCTAGGGTAACGATTCTCATCCTAGGACATGTGAAGTCCTCTTTTTCTTTGCATAGGAAGCCCTCTCTCGCGAGTATGCGGTGAGTTTGTGGCATTCCTTGGGGTAGATATGTGAAGTACCCCTTGTGTAGAGTCCGTATTCGAGAACGGACATAGGCATGATGTGTGAAGCCTACCCGGACTATTTTGTCAGGATCGCTGATGTTGCATTGCATATATGGCCGGAGAAGACTCCGCACGAATGTTTGTTTTTCAGGTTTTCTACGGGGTAGATTGCAACAAAGAGCCTTGGGGACTAACTTCAAGGTGCACCCAAAAAACTGGGTGGATGCGTTATTCTACCAACATGGTGGCTGGGGAGCCAACTTGAACATAACCGGGTTATGTGAACTGTGTGATAGAAACGGGACTCGGGGAGTCTTGACCCGCGCATATGGCTAAAATTGACGTTGCGGTGTGAGCAACGGGTCAAGCAGAACTGTACCTGTTCTATGTCGTTCGGTGTGACCGTTGGCATAGATGAGTGTCTCCGGCGGTCTATGGCTTAAATTGACGTGACCCGTGCCAGAAAGACAAAATGCTCATAAGGTTGGTCGTCCAAGGGATGGTGGTGAGACGGAAACGTCTATGGCTTAAATTGACGTGGCATTGGCCGGTTCGCCGTGAATGGGTCCTTAGTGCACGGGGTGTATGGTCGTGCGTGCCTGCACCCGTGATGAAGTTTGTTTACACTATACCGCTTGATTATGCTAACACAATGCAGTGAAGAGCATCGCCGCCCCGAGTTGGGGCGGGATCGTTATAATTTGGACAGCATAGCTGACCGTTGCTTTTGTTTGCCACCGTGCGGTGGTTTTTGCTTGCAGGTGCTGCGGAGCCGATGTGTAAATAACGGGCTAAAGCCCAAGTTGCTGAGCCGACCCTCGAAGGCCTAATTTTGAGTGTTTTTCTTATTCTCATGTATGACCGGCCTGCGTGCCGAAGTTTGGAAGACACTTACTTTTGATCAAACTATTGTGTTGGAACACCCTATTACTAATTTGGGTAAGGATCACTATGTTTGTCTTAGGAAACCAGGTTGACCTAGTTGTATAGTTGTAAAGGTAAACATTAGAATAAGTCTAGGGCTTAGAACTTAGGTTTGAAGCTGCCCCCAGGACCTTTCCAAGATCAAGGATATAGAGCCAAGCCCAAAGTCAGTTATCATCGAGCTTAGGTCGACGAAACGTCGAACTCGGTTCGACGCTCTCTGAGCTCAACCTTGTTAAAGTCGTCGAACTCCGGTCGACGTTCTTCGAGCTTAGGTCGACGATCTTTCTTCAGATATTCTTCAGGTCACTGAGCTCGGTTCGACGATCTTCGAGCTCAGTTCGACGTTTTCTGTCTGTTTGATCTGTTTCTATCTCTGAGCTCAGTTCGACGATCGTAGAGCTCAGATCGACGATTTTTTTGAGAGATCAACGATTCTAAGGATTCAAATGCTGCCAGTCTTTGGAATATTTTTGAATTCTCTCAGCATTTATGTCAAGGAGATCTGCCAGCCGTTTGTCTTTATTCTGGAGCAAGTTTCAAGGAATTATTCAGGGAATGTTTTATTGGACCTTCCTCTAGAAGACAAGACTTTTTATGGAAGACATTTATGACTGCCAACGGCTATCTTTTACAAGAAATTTTTTTTTTTAGAATCAGATCTTCCTTTTTATCTTCAGACAGATAGAATATACAATAAGATACACAGAGAGCACAACATCAAGAATTAAGCTGTGACAGATAACAAGTGATCAATTCTGAAGAATCAGAATAACAATCTTTTTGCTTACAGAAAAGTGATCACAAGCTTCATCTCAAGAACTCCAGACACCTCATCTTTCAGCCTTTTTACTGAAATAATCCTTTGCTGGAGATCTAAAGTTCTGAAGACCTATCACCCTAGAGCAAAGCTTCCATTCCTGAATCTGTCTACATCTCAGGGGGAGCTTTGACATCAAAAGATCCACTAGTCTTCTCTCATTTGATTTGAGAACAGAGAAGACAACTTCACCTCTTTGTTTTTTTTTCTTTCTGCTATAAAAGGGTTCTTGAACTCCCTTCAAAAGTTCTGTCTGGTTCTGAGAGCCTTATCAAAACTCAATGGTGGCAAGACACCTTATCAAAAAATCCAGTTTTGGTTTTTGAGCACCTTATCAAAAGCTCATTGGTGTCAGGACACCTGATCAACTCATCCTGAGTGGATTCCTACCAAGGGTGGTAGAAGAGTGGATGTACCCAGGTGTTTGGGGAACCACTATATTTCCTTGTGTCTTCTAAGTTGTTTGTGTGATTGGTTTGCTGTGTGCTGTGCTCTTTACTTCTTTGTTTTTAACTCTTTACTAGCACTCTACACTATACTATAAATTGAATTTTATATTTGCTGATTATTTCAACTGTGAAATTAATTTAAATAAACTCTATTCACCCCCCTCTAGAGTTGAGATAGATCTTACCCTCACTTTCAATTGGTATCAGAGGGAGGTTGGTTGCTCATACAGACTAACACCTGAACCAAACGATCCTTGATAAGATCAATCTCTTAAGAGGGTTATTTTCTTCATATCTTATATTATTCAAAGACATGGCACAGAACAAGGATTATGCAAGCACCAGACCTCCAGTGTGCAATCTATCTAAGTTTGCACTTTGGAAAGCAAGGATTAGACTATATATGAACTCTATTGATGAAGATATTTTCAATTCTGTCTTGACAGTTTCTCCAAGTCCACCAGCAAGCTCAAGCACAAATGCTGTTCCACCTCCCTCAGGAATAGATGCAGACATAAAGAAATGGAAAACTGCAGATGCAAAGGCCATGAACATCTTAGCTCAGACAATGTCTGATGAGATATTTCAGAAGGTAGCTGACTGCAACTCAGCCAAAGGAATTTGGGACAAGCTCTCTGAAATTGTCTCAGGGTCTGCTGATGAGAGGAAAGACAGAAGATCTCACCTCATAACCCAATATGAGAACTTCAAGAAAGGAGAAGCTGAGTCAGTTGCAGACATGTACAACAGATTAAGTCTGATTGTCAATGAGCTGAAGACCTTGGATAAAGAAATCTCATTGACTGAGCTTAATGACAAAATTCTAATGTGCTTCCCCAGCACTTGGGATTCAAGAATGTGGCCAATCAAAGATGCCAGAAGTCTAAATGAGATTACCACTGAAGCTCTCCTGGGCAAGCTCAAATCCTATGAACTGCTCATTAAAAATAGAGAAGAAGAACAGAAGACTGCCTCACCAGCCTCAAAGAAAGAGAAGTCAATACCTTTCAAAGCCATTGAGAATCAGCATGAAGAAAAGCTCACAGGCAATGAGGAGTTGGTCAGCCTACTGGCCAAAAGATTTTACAAACTGGCCAGAAAAGACTTCAGAAAAAGGCCATACAAAGGACATGATAAACCAAGGTATGATAAGTCAAATAATGATAAAGAAATTATATGCTTTGGCTGCAGGAAACCAGGCCACATTGTGCCTGACTGTCCAGAAAACAAGAACAAGGACAGAAAGGATAGAAGAGAAAGAAGGAAAGAGAAAGACTTCAAAAAGAACAGCTCAGACAAAGCCTCCTCCAGCAAGAACAAAAATACAAGGAAGGGCTTTGTTGCTGAGACATGGAGTGAGACAGAAGAGGATTCTGAAACTTCATCCAGCTCCATTGATGATGAAGATGATGCAGATGAAAAAGAATTTTGCATGATGGCTATCAATGCCTCACAGCAAAACTCTGATGCAGAATCATATTCAGACTCAGAAACTCAATCAGAAGAAGATCAGGTAATTAACTCTTTTGATTTTAATTCTGAGGACTTTAAAATTGAATTTAAGACATTGTGTTTGGACTTACTAAAATCTGAGAAAGAGATAATCTCTCTCAGAAACAAATTATCTGAATACAGTGTCCTAAACTCAAATAACCTCAAACTCTCTGAGGAGTTAGAATGCTGTAGGGAGGAGATAGCTTCACTGAAAAGTGAACTATCAAAGGCCAAAAAGTTTGAAGAATCCCTAAATGGGAGAAGTATCAGACTGATGGACATTACAAGCACAGTGAACTCTAGATTCAATAGTACACTGGGCTTGGGTGCCTCATCCAGCCAACCTATAATATTAACAACTCCAATCAAATTTGTCTCTAACAAAGGAAAGGGAGTAATAGAGGTAGCTAGGAAGAATGCAGATCTGCCAGAGAAAATTTCAGTTCAACAGATTGCGTCGAGCAGAGCTCGACGATCATCGAACAGAGCTCGACGATCTAACCCAAGATCGTCGACCTCAGCTCGACGATATCCAAACTCTGAACTTCAGTATAATCTATCTTCGAACAGAGATCGACGATCTGACCCAAGATCGTCGACCTCAGTTCGACGATCGTCGAACAGAGATCAGGTCTGTGAACATTCCTTCAATGGCACATCTAGATTCAATCCTAGAAGTCCCACATCCCAAGGCTTTAACCCCTATACTGAATGGATAGTACCTCCTAGGAGATACCATCCTGAAGGCTATAAGAGTCAACCTGAGATGTCTTTCATTTCTGAATTCAAAGGATATCAGCCTAGGCCCAAGGTTAACTGGGTCAAAAACAAATAAGATGTTCATGTGCAGGTGAAGACCTATCCAGTATCTAACCAACAATGGTATCTGGATAGTGGGTGCTCAAAGCACATGACTGGGAACAGGAAGAACCTATCATCCTTCATAACCAAACTTGGACCCAAATTGATTTTTGGTGATTCAAATTTTGGCCAAACCAAAGGATATGGTGCTGCTCAGATAGGCTCAGTCACTTTCAAGAAGGTGGCATATGTAGAAGGACTGAAGCACAATCTGATAAGTATCAGTCAGCTATGTGATGAAGGATACAAGGTGACTTTCAACAAATCCCTGTGCAAGATCAAGTCAGAGGATAACACAACTGTGTTAACAGGTAAAAGGACAGGTAACATTTACTTGGTAGATTTTCTTTCATCTAAAGTAGATATCTGTTTATTCAATTCCATATCTAAGCCAAATGTTTTATGGCATAAGAGATTATGACATCTAAACCTTAGAACCATTGCTAAGCTCTCCAAGGACAACCTTGTTAGAGGACTACCTTCTGGCCCCTACAAGAAGGAAGGACTCTGCAGGGTTTGTCAATTAGGCAAGCAAACTAAAAATAGCTTTAAGTCACTTAATAATAGTGATTCACCTAGGATTCTGTATTTGTTGCACATGGATCTTTTTGGACCCATATCAGTACAAAGCCTAGGAGGGAAGTCCTATACTTTAGTGATTGTAGATGACTTCTCAAGATTCACATGGGTATTCTTTCTGAGGAAGAAGTCTGATAACTTTAAGTGTTTGACAGAGTTTCTCAAATGTATACAGATTGAGTTCAACACTCACATTGCCCTGATCAGAAGTGATCATGGGACAGAGTTTGATTCTCTTCTTATGCAAGAGTTCTGTCAAAGTGAAGGGATCAGGCACAGTTTCTCAGCTCCTAGAACTCCTCAACAAAATGGGGTAGCTGAAAGGAAAAATAGAACCCTAATTGAATCTGCTACTACATTATTAGCAGATGCTCACCTACCTCTATCCTTTTGGGTTGAGGCAGTGAACACCTCCAACTATGTGCTAAACAGAAGCCTGATACATAAACTAAAGGGCAAGACTCCCTATGAATTGCTCAAAGGGAAGAAACCTAAAATAGCTTATTTTAAAATTTTTGGCTGTACTTGTTATATTCATAATAATGACAAGAAGTATCTAGCAAAATTCCAAGCTAAAGCTGATGAAGGAGTGTTTCTGGGATACTCTATGATCAGCAAGGCATATAGGGTATATAATAAATCTTCTTGTAAAATTGAAGAATCTGTTCATGTTACTTTTGATGAGACTAACATGTGTTATAAGGAGAAGTCTACTTCTACCATAGAACCTTTGCAGGTACACTCTATTTCAGAAAATATGGACAGATTACAGGTTAAAGAAGAGAATACAACCTCTCAACAAAAGAATGAGAGCAGTGATGATGAAGAAGAAGTTCAACCTCTTGAAGAAAATCATCCTAAAGAGACAGTTGTTATTCCACAAGAGGAAACATCAACACTGGTTGGTGAACAATCAACACCCCCTGTTGATTTAGTAACAACCAGAGATCATCCAATCACCCAAGTAATTGAAGAGATCTCAGCTGGTGTGCAAACCAGAAATCAGGTCAACCAGAACCTGATGCACACTTTCTTCCTATCTCAAGTTGAGCCTCAATCCATTCAAGATGCAGAGCAAGATCCACACTGGATCATTGCAATGCAAGAGGAGTTGCATCAATTTGAAAGGAATAAAGTTTGGGAACTAGTGCCTAAGCCAAAGGATCACTCCATTGTTGGAACAAAGTGGGTGTTCAGAAACAAACTGGATAATCAAGGAGTTATTGTCAGAAACAAGGCAAGGCTAGTTGCTCAAGGCTACTCTCAACAAGAAGGAATAGACTATGACCAGACCTTTGCACCAGTTGCAAGGTTAGAGGCCATTAGAATATTCCTAGCTTATGCTGCTCACAAAAGTTTCAAGGTTTACCAGATGGATGTGAAGAGTGCATTTCTCAATGGGGACATCAAAGAGGAAGTCTATGTTAGACAACCTCTAGGTTTTATCTCTCTAACTCACCCTGATTATGTTTTCAAATTGCATAAAGCATTATATGGTCTCAAGCAAGCTCCTAGAGCATGGTATGAGACCCTAGCATGCTTTCTTCTGGAAAATGATTTTGTTAGGGGGAGAGTAGACCAAACTCTTTTTATTAGAACCCATAAGTCCCACACCCTACTAGTACAAATTTATGTAAATGATATCATATTTGGATCTACTGATTCAAACTTGTGCAGAAAGTTTTCCAACCTGATGCATTCCAAATTTGAAATGAGTAGCATGGGTGAGCTCTCCTTCTTCTTAGGATTGCAAGTAAAACAGCATGCTGAGGGCATATTTATTTCCCAAACCAAGTATGCTAAAGAATTGGTTAAGAGATTTGGTATGTCTGAAGCATCTTGTATGAAAACACCCATGCCTACCAATGCTGTATTGGATGTTGATGAACATGAGAAACCAGTTGATCAGACAACATATAGAGCAATGATTGGCTCTCTATTGTACCTTACAGCCAGTAGGCCAGATATAATGTTTGCTACATGCATATGTGCTAGATTCCAAGTTAGCCCTAGAGAGTCACACCTAACTCTAGTTAAAAGGATTCTTAGATATGTAAAAAGTTGTCCAAATCTAGGACTCTGGTATCCAAAAGACTCAGGATTTGAATTAACTGGATTTTCAGATGCTGATTATGCTGGATGCAGAATAGATAGGAAAAGCACCAGTGGAACATGTCGGTTCCTTGGTGACAGACTTGTCTCTTGGTTTTGTAAGAAGCAAACATCTTTGTCAACCTCAACTGCTGAAGCTGAATATATGGCTGCAGGCAGTTGCTGTTCATAAATATTGTGGATACAAAATCAGCTCATAGACTATGGCTACAACTTAGAGAAGTCTAAAATTTTTTGTGATAATACTAGTGCTATCTCTATAGCACAAAATCCAGTCCTCCATAGTAGGACAAAACATATAGAGATTAGGCATCATTTTCTAAGGGATAATGTAGAGAAAAACAAAATAGAACTTCAATATATCCTAACTGATTTGCAAAGGGGAGATATTTTCACCAAGCCCTTGGATGAAAAGAAGCATAATTTCTTCCTAAATCAGTTAGGCATGTTAGATGGAGGAAGCCTAAACTAATTTACAAGATTTTTGAAATGTTAAAACACACCAAGACTAGCTAAAAAAAAATTCAGTCCTTTTTGTGTCTGTAGAATAGACTTTGTCGCTGAACTGCGCTCGATGTTTTCCCAGAAATCGTCGAACGTAGATCGACGTTTTTCTAAAAATCGTCGACCAGAGATCGACGTTTCCAAAATCGTCGATCTGAGTTCAGCGCCTCCGTTAGCACTAGGTTTTCTCTCTTTCTGTTCAGTGGCCGTCGAGCGGAGCTCGACGCTTTTCAACATCGTCGAACGGAGATCGACGATATTGAAGTCTCTTCAGATTCCTTCTGTAGCCCAAATCGTCAAGCTGAGATCGACGTTTTGTCGAACCGAGCTCCACGATTTTCCGTTTCGCCGTCGAACCCTAATATAAAATCATTTCTTCAGCCGTCGTTCATCTTTTGCGCTTTCATACTCTCTGTAACTTTCTTCGTTTTCCCTCCAAATCTTCTACGCTTGGTCGTGTTTGGTTCTTTGTTGCAGGTACAAATGGGTGGCTCCAATACTACAATTTCCAAAATGAAATTTGACACCGGGTTTGATATCGACATGAACTCGTTTGATGGAAGCGATCAGCGCTTCAAGGATATTCTTAATCTATTCAGAGATCAGCAGCTATCGCAAATAATGACTATCAGAATGAAGATTGCATCAGAAGAACTGAAAGAATGGTGTTATACAGCGACAGATGAGAATGAGAACTCCGTCGTCGGCTTAATAAAAAGGACTCAGGTACAATTGTCCCTGGCTCTTTTAACTGAAGTTTTTCATCTTAGTTCTGGAGAAGATTCCATAGAGTTATCTGGAGAAGAATATGAGTCCATGCTTGATAGAATGGGTCACAATGCTGTGAACCCTAATAAACTGCTGAAGAAAAATCTGTCGATAGAATTTCAATTTTTGGCTGATGTAGTTGGGAAAGTGCTTCTGGCCAAGCACTCAGCCCATGATACCATATCAAGATATCAATTTTGTCTAATGGGAGCTCTGCTTGATAAGAAACATCTAGACTAGGGATCAATTTTCTTCAACCTGATTAAGAAGAAGCTGAGTAAGACTGCTGTCAGTTTTGGGAGAATTCTAGGGGTCTATCTGCATTCCAGATGCCCTGAGCTGCTAACCTCTTCTGGGATGTTCATTAATGCATCCAAGAGGCTCTCTTGTGCCCTCTTCAGCAAATGGGACAGGCAGATTATAAACCCTACCAGAGCTGCTGCACCACTATCTTCAGGCACCAGGACTGTCTCAGTCACTCCACCTCTGGTCTCTGCCCTAATAGAAGTGTTGCCTGCTTCTCCTCCTCCTCCAGCTGTCTCTACCCCAGCCATTTCATCCTCACCTCCAATCACCACCCTATTGGTATCTTCCCCCATTAACATTTCTTCACCAGTTTCACCCCCTCCAGCATCTACCTCAGAGGAATTCCATCCTCTCTTCTCTTATCCAATCTTCACCTCATCATCTTTTTCCTTTGCAGATGATTCCTTTATGGATGATTCTCCCTCCTCTCCTCCTGAGCCTCCCTCTACCTCCTCATTCCAACAAATGCTGCAAGAAATTCTCTCCCAACCATCCTTCACACCTTCTCTGGCCTCACCTATCTTCACCTCAACATCTTCAATCTCCTCCATTCCTCTCTCAGAGCCATCCATACCCTCATTCTCCATGCCACCAGCTCCAGCCAACATCCTTCCAACAACCTCCTCTCCTACCTCTGCTCAAGCCCCTCTTGAGCATGTAGATCTATCAGCCCTGGCAGACAGGTTATATGAGCTACTAGCTCCTAAGCTAACCTCATTATTGGAGACCACTCTGGCTCCACTCCTGACCCATGTCAAGGAGCTGTCTTCCAAGCTCTCCTCCTTCATTCCCTCTCAGGCAATTACCTCTTCTGGGTGCCTTGACTCAGTTCTCCCTGAATCTAGGCAGGGGGAGATGCCTTCTGAAGTAGTGGTTGTGCCTAAGTCTGCTCCAGCTCTTGCTCCTGCTCCTGCTTTTGCAATGGATCTCTAGAGCCTGCTCTCTGAGTTTGATACAGTTTACTTCAGATCTTTGCCAGTTCCACATACTGAAGACTTGTCTAAGGCCATTGTGCCCATTTCTGTCTGTGATCCCAGCCAAATTGAAGCATATGTAAATTCCTGGAAGGCTGTGGATGTTTTTGTTTCCATCTCTGATGCTGCTACTAAGGTCATTGTGCCTCTTGTTGATGAAGCTGCTGCTGCTGTTACTGATGATACTGAAATGGTTCTTGTAATTGAAGATACATCTGCTGCTGAAGAAGTTGCTTCTTACCTGGAAGATCCTGCACCTGCTGTTGTTACTGCTCCTGTTGCTGTTGTTGCTTCAAAAGTTCCTTCTGCTCAAATTTCTGATGTTGCTCCTGCCCTGACTACTGATCAGTTGAAGTTACAAGAGAAATACATAAAAAGCATTGATGATTTGTATGACAGACCTCAAAGTTCAGAGAGTGATCAATTTCAAACTGAATCAGATGACTCTGCAAATACTATTGCCAAGAAGAGGAAGGCCAGAAGCAAGGCCATGATGTTAGTCCCCCCAGCTCAGGCAAAGGATTCTAATGACATACCTTACTATATTCTGCATGACTGCCCCATATCTGAGCCTTAGATGCAGTACTCCAAGAACCAATCAAAGGCTATGAAGAAGAGAAGGAAGCTGGATAAGTATGAAAAAGGATCTTCTCAGTATCAGCCTCCTCCTCCTCCTCCAGATTCTGGTTCAGGCTCAGCCTCTCAAGCTCCAGCTTCCAGGCAAAGCTCCTCCCAGTCTTATCAGAAATATTATCAAAGGGGGCAACATCAAAGGGGATATCAATCTAGAAGGGGCCAATATAGAGGAAGCCAGAGACGGCACAGATTTCATCAAAGGGAAGGACAAGGCCATACTGATTCTACTTCAGGTCCTTTCCCTTATAAGCTAAAAGATGCAGTTGTCTCCAGGACTCCTCCTACTGACTCTGAATCCTTCAACAGATATGAACCTCCTGTTCCATTTGAGGATCCTGAGAACAACCCCTTGTCCTGGACAGCTAGAATGAAAGAGTTGGCTGCTCTTGATCAAATGAAAAAGGCCAGAGAGCAAGGTAAGGACACTTCTAACATAACAACTCTATCAGATCAGAGAAAGAAAGAACTGGAGAGATATGCATCAAGAAAATTCTTTAATCCAGAAGATTATATGAAGCTGCACCCTGAGGCTGTAGTTCCAAGGCCCAGATCTCAAACTTCCTTAGGTGAAGAAGATGATAGAAGATCCAAGAAAGAAGCCCTCAATCCCAACAGAGAAATTATGTTTAAAAAGGGAACTGAGAAGAAGTGAATTGTGTAAGCTGAACAATCATCCTCCTCTGGATATTTGCTGACTTTTTATCTGTGATCTGCATTGCTGCTATATCTTTCTTATTGCATTGTTGATTTAGCTTCTGTTTTGAATGTATGCTTATTTACTTCCTAATTTTGTCTGTAAATAGTAATCCTAACCCAAATAGGGGGAGATTGTTGGAACACCCTATTACTAATTTGGGTAAGGATCACTATGTTTGTCTTAGGAAACCAGGTTGACCTAGTTGTATAGTTGTAAAGGTCAACATTAGAATGAGTCTAGGGCTTAGAACTTAGGTTTGAAGCTGCCCCCAGGACCTTTCCAAGATCAAGGATATAGAGCCAAGCCCAAAGTCAGTTATCGTCGAGCTTAGGTCGACGAAACGTCGAACTCGGTTCGACGCTCTCTGAGCTCAACCTTGCTAAAGTCGTTGAACTCCAGTCGACGTTCTTCGAGCTCAGGTCGACGATCTTTCTTCAGTTATTCTTCAGGTCGCTGAGCTCGGTTCGACGATCTTCGAGCTTAGTTCGACGTTTTCTGTCTGTTTGATCTGTTTCTATCTCTGAGCTCAGTTCGACGATCGTAGAGCTCAGATCGACGATTTTTTTGAGAGATCAACGATTCTAAGGATTCAAATGCTGCCAGTCTTTGGAATGTTTTTGAATTCTCTCAGCATTTATGTCAAGGAGATCTGCCAGCCGTTTGTCTTTATTCTGGAGCAAGTTTCAAGGAATTATTCAGGGAATGTTTTATTGGACCTTCCTCTAGAAGACAAGACTTTTTATGGAAGACATTTATGACTGCCAACGGCTATCTTTTACAAGAATTTTTTTTGAGAATCAGATCTTCCTTTTTATCTTCAGACAGATAGAATATACAACAAGATACACAGAGAGCACAACATCAAGAATTAAGCTGTGACAGATAACAAATGATCAATTCTGAAGAATCAGAATAACAATATTTTTGCTTACAGAAAAGTGATCACAAGCTTCATCTCAAGAACTCCAGACACCTCATCTTTCATCCTTTTTGCTGAAACAATCCTTTGTTGGAGATCTAAAGTTCTGAAGACCTATCACCCTAGAGCAAAGCTTCCATTCCTGAATCTGTCTACATCTCAGGGGGAGCTTTGACATCAAAAGATCCACTAGTCTTCTCTCATTTGATTTGAGAACAAAGAAGACAACTTCACCTCTTTGTTTTTTTCCTTTCTGCTGTAAAAGGGTTCTTGAACTCCCTTCAAAAGTTCTGTCTGGTTCTGAGAGCCTTGTCAAAACTCAGTGGTGGCAAGACACCTTATCAAAAAATCCAGTTTTGGTTTTTGAGCACCTTATCAAAAGCTCATTGGTGTCAGGATACCTGATCAACTCATCCTGAGTGGATTCCTACCAAGGGTGGTAGAAGAGTGGATGTACCCAGGTGTTTGGGGAACCACTATATTTCCTTGTGTCTTCTGAGTTGTTTGTGTGATTGGTTTGCTGTGTGTTGTGCTCTTTACTTCTTTGTTTTTAACTCTTTACTAGCACTCTACACTATACTATAAATTGAATTTTATATTTGCTGATTATTTCAACTGTGAAATTAATTTAAATAAACTCTATTCATCCCCCTCTAGAGTTGAGATAGATCTTACCCTCACTTTCATATTGTAAGGCCATGAGGCCAGTTCTTGTGTATGGAACATTCCTGGTGTTTTGAGTAGTGGACATTCATGCTTGGTTGGGTTCTTTATTCTTTGCAACTTAATAAACTACTTCCGCTAGATGCTCTGTGTAGGTCATTGTGATTGGTTGATTGGTTTCATTGAGTAACCCATCGATCTGTTTGTGGTAAATGGCCGGGCCCCGGCCGAAGCTACTATTATATGTTATGTGACGGATATGGGTGTTACAGACCAGCCGGCTATAGTCTATCTCTCACCGGATACATCCTCTAAACTCTCCTAGATCTCTCCATGACCTAGTCACTTCACACAATGCGGCGAATTCCCTCTAAACCGCACAAGGGCCTAGTCGTCGCTCAGAAGAAGATGATTCTTCTACCATTTACAAAAAGTAATGAAAAGAATACAAAAAAGAAATTAAAAATTAAAAACTCTCTCTGGTCTTTAGCACTGAAGAAGACGATGAATTCATGCAAAGATTGTCGGAGTAGAAGTGCACAAACGATCTCTTCTTTTCTCTTGAACTTTCTTGGGCACTTAGGAGTTTTTCGGATTTATGTAGGTAGTTGGCTGGGATTTCACGGGAATAAAAGCACCAAGAGGTGTGTTACAGAAATTTCCTAAAATCCAGCATTTTTGTACTTTTCGCGCTAACGTCAGGCGATAGGTAACTATCGTCTGTGATATCTCCTCTAACTATCTCATGTCCCACTTTGCAGTAATCGCATTGGGATGGTGGATATCGTGTACGGACGTTGGGCTATCACTCTGCGATATCGATATCGCTGGGAACATCTCAATGTAATGTGCGTCATGATCGAGTGGTGCGGATCATGGCTTATGTCATGCTGACATCATCAATGCTATCATTTGGCGATAGAGAGCTATCACCAACGATATCTCTTCCTTTGGATTTTGCTGCTCTTCGCCAATCCACAATCATTAGGGTATTGTGCAAGTGTTATCTGCACACCATAAACACACTATGATCAAATACATTTGAGATTTGTTATTTTCAACCCGAGCAGTGTGGAACGTATGCTCCAACATTATATGGTACCAATAAGCTGAATGTGCAATTCCTTTTTAAGACTAATATTATTTTTAATCTAAATGATAAAGTATATATATTTATCTATTCAGGAACTTTGGTAATTGTTCTTTTTTTCAAATTCTTTGAATTTGTTGGCCAGTTGGTGTGAAAGTGAAAGATGCCACCACCATAGTACCTATTTATGAATTGTTGGACAGTGGGTGTTAGTGGAATGTTCCACCACCATAGTGCCTATTTATGTATCATTACACCCGGTGATTTTATGATAGACTGTTGGTTTGTGTTGGAAAGAGAGCCCACCTCCATCATGCAAGGGTTGGGTTGTGCATTTTCTATTGGCTCTGGACTCCATGCAACGTGCATGGAACTTGCTTTGTCGGATAGCACATCAATAGGAGGGTCCTCAGGGTGAGTTGTATCTCGAGGTAGGACGTGTTCCTATGCAATTGCTGGTCATGCCCAATGCATGACATTTGAGTTGGGAGGATTGGAGACTCCCAGGTCCCGCAGAAGGGTGAGCACTTCCATCTGGCGCTCCTCCATCATTCGGAGGCGTTGCTCCACTGAGTTTGCAGATGCGACAATAATGGCTCTTTCTAACAACAGAGAGTTGCTTGCAGGAAAGTTGGCGGGGGTCAGATCCACACGTTATTCCGGAGTTGTGTCATTAGCTGTGTGTGCACTTCTCCTTGCCATTGTATTCAGCTGGGTGTGCATTCGCGGGGCATGCATCGTTTCCTGAAAGTTGTTGTAGAGTTTGGAAACACTTTCCCACAGACGACGCCAAATTGTTATGGGTCACTTGGCTTTCCTCTGATCTAGGGAATCAAACCGCCTTAGCTCCGAGTCAGGTCGGGCATGCAAATAGTCAATGAAAAATAAAGAAGCAATGACAAGAGGCTTTTTTTATCGGGGAAAATCCGAAAAGGGTGAAAAATCATGTAGTCGGATTGGTGCCTAGCCAAAAATCCACTATTTTTCTTCTAGTTACAAGTATTTGCGCCCTTCGGATGGTGACAAACTGTCTCTTTGTTACATGCTTTGAATATGAAAATAAGGGGTAAAAGCTAAGTCCTCAGAACTTCCATGATGCATCCTTGAGAGCGTTCTCCAGCGCTTTATCTCTTGCTCACAAAAGTGTCCAAGTAAGCGTTATGGATTGTGCGAACTAGTGAGGCAGCAGAATGAGTTCCTAGCGGAGAAATGATCTTAGTCTCAGGTTCTCATCTGAAAACCTCAGAGTTCTCTCTACTCCCTGGAGTTGTCTTCAAATGAGGGCATAGAGGACATTTTATAGTTTTTTTGAGGGACGTACTGGTAAATGCGTCCGACTGGATCCTTTGCTGGCGAATGACGTTGCGTCGTTCCGGTCACCTGCATCACCAATATTCACAAAAAGATGAACATGCCCACTAAGCGGTCAGGCAAGTTACCCGGCGACGGCGGTGGCGGCCCGCTGGCGTGCTGCGCACGCGCACAAGGGTTGTGTGCACTGCACACGCGCACAAGGGCTCCCCCGTTGCGGGCGTACAAGGGAGCGCACACGCGAAAGGGAGTGTGCACGCACGCTGGGTCGTTGTGCATGTGCTGGGGTGCTGCACGCGTGCTCCCTGGTGCTGGGCGCACATGGCTACTGCACGCGCCTTGCGATGTGCACTCGTGTACGGGGCGCATTTCGCGTGTGCGCGTGCCCTTCAGGGTGTTTTTGGGCTCCTTTGAGCAAGCGCGGTCCGTGCGCGTAGCTCGCTCGACCGGGTTGGCATTTTTGCGTGCATTTTCTGAAGTCTTTTTTATTTGACTTTGAAATTTTTAGGAGAACCCATCAATTATTATTATTTTTTTAGTAGTCAACAACAAGACATGTTTGACGGTAGAAAAACCGTGAACAACAATACATCAATATATCTGATTTAAAAATAATTTAATTAGAATTAATTAATACATAGACTGCTAAAGAGGGGGTCCGGGGGGTGCAGTGCGGCTATTGCACTGCACCATAAAGTGCAATTGCTGGATGTTGACATCTGTCAAAAAGTAAAATTAATGGCTTTGATTTCTTCTTCTCAAACCCATTTATTTTTGCCAAAAAATCACACTTCACGACATTTCTTTTTGCCAAAAAAATTTCCGCCATTACTGCTTGTTTTCCCGCCGGCCCTCTCCCACCATTCCCGCCCATCCTTCGCCCACAGTGACACTTCACCCAACTCTTCTCTTCCTCCTCCATTCTCCCAGTCAATCTTTCATGGTGGCTCCGACAAAGTGGCCGGAATACTATCTCAAACGAGCTCCATCACCCCCTGCCGCGGAAACCTTCCTCCCCTGTTCTGCCAATCAGCCGGAATACCAAATGGAAGGGGCCTCATCTACTGCCGTCTCTGAAACCATCTCACATTTGGAACTACTGCGCCTAGAATAAGGTAAATGCATACTTTATACACATTTTGATGCTTCTTAACTGTTGTTTTTAGGTGGAAACAGTCCCCAGTAGGATGAACTCATCCTTTGATACCCTAGTTTTAAGCTTTTTCTTGTCATCAAATGACTATTTTTCTTCTTCCTCTTCCTCTTCTTCTTCTGCTATCAAAAATTTGGAATCTTTTTGTTCTTGTGCCAGGTGCTGGGTTGGAGTTCTTCCTACTTGCTCGAACAAATTACTTGTTATCCTCACCAGCTTGTTTCTCATTGTTCCGGTTTTGATGAATTTGTTGGTCAAGGCATTGTCAAGCCTTTCTTTAGTGTCTCATGGCCATTGAGAACAACATGCGCTGCTATCTTTTGCAGTTTGGGATTGGTTTATCTATGGATGTTGGGAGAGTATTTGGGGATATCCTTTTGCTGTCAGGGTTGATTGTTCTGCTTGTGTCGGCAGTGCAAATGCAGAATTTTCTAATAAAAGCATGCAAAAAAATCACTTATTCATCATATGATTGACTTCGTTATCGTTCCTAATGCAACCCCTACATTTTATGCGATGGCAATCATCTTCTAGCTTTGAATCCTAGATCACTTGTTTTATTTTGGCCTAAAATTAATGGCAGTATATATCATTTTCTTGTTTCCCATAAAATTATTGCCTACAATTCAACATTTTTATCTGTGTGTTGCAATATTGGTCATTTTCTTGTTTCATGATATTTCAGTAGGTGAAATCCAAATGGCGAGCATAAGCAGCGACATCAAGGACATAGGAGCTGATGAGTCAAATTATACTCCACATGTCAACCAACAAATTACTCCTTGTCTCGGAATGGAGTTTGATTCTGAAGAATTTGCATATCAGTTCTATAATGAGTACGGGAGATATGCTGGTTTTAGTATCAGGAAACACTATAGAACTAAAAGCAGAAAGGATGGCATCGTGAACAACCGGAGATTCATTTGTTCAAAAGAGGGAGAAAGGACAAAGTTAAGAAATGGGAAAGCAACGAGTAATAGAGTAAAACTGACAAGGTCTAATTGTAGAGCATGTATGGGTGTCCGCTTGAGTCGAGAAACAAATAAATGGTTTGTGACGGCATTTTCTGAAGTACATAATCACGAATTACACATACCAGAAGTGACTCACATGATGTCATCACAGCGGCGACTAACTCCAGTACAGAAAATCAATGCTTCTATTACTGCAGATTCAGGTTTTTCTTTGAAGGCATCATTGGATTTAATGAGCGCTCAAGTTGGAGGTAAAGAGAACTTAGGCTTCACAAATGAAGATTTAAAATGGTACTTCCGTACTAGAAGGTAAAGGGACATGGAGTACGGGGGTTTAGGTGGATTGATGAAATATATGCAGGATAAGACGGGAGAAGATCCTACTTTTTATTATGCAGTCCAAATGGACTGTACCGAGTACATCACTAATATATTTTGGGCCGATGGTAGAATGATTAGCGATTATGTAGACTTTGGTGATGTTGTGTCTTTTGATACGACATTTCAAACAAATAAGGAATCAAGACCATTTAGTTGCTTTGTGGGATTCAATCATTTTAGACAAACAGTTATTTTTGGAGCTGCTCTTATGTATGACGAAACCATTCCATCATTTGAGTGGGTATTTCAGACTTTTGTGCATGCAATGTTGGGGAAGAAACCTTTGACGATTTTCACAGATCAAGAACAAGCAATGGCAAGTGCTCTTAAGAATATCATGCCAGACACATTTTATGGCCTTTGCACTTGACACCTTTCTCAAAATGCTCTAAACCATTTAGGGTATCTGTGCAAGAAGGGATCATCGTTCCTCTGTGATTTGTGTGCTTGCTTTTATTCATATGAGACCGTGGATGAACTAAATGAAGCGTGGTGTAAAATACTTATTCAATACAAGTTGGAAACTAATGCATGGATGCAAAAAACATGGAACTTACGAGAGAAGTGAGCACATGTATATATGACATGACATTTCTCAGGAGGAATGCGAAGCACCCAGTTAAGTGAAAGTTTTAATGCGATGATACGACGATACCTCAATAAGGATCATAACTTATCAGAGTTTTTCACTCACTTTGATCGAGTTTTGGAGAATGTAAGGTACAATGAATTGAAGTCATTGTTTATCTTAAGTGATAAAATCCCGACTCTAATGACTCCCGGATGTGACCTGTTGTTGATGGCTTCGAGGCATCATACTTATTCAGTTTTTGAAATCTTTCAACAAGAATTGCTAGCATCAATTTCTTGTAAAGTTAAACAATGTGAGGAGGTTGATATTGGAGTTAGGTTTGAGGTGACCGAGAGGCCAAAGATATATCATGTTATTGGTAATCGAGAAGATCAAATTGTATGTTGCAATTGCAAGAAATTTGAAAGTTTTGGGATTTTATGTAGGCATAGCCTTAAGGATCTCGATAAAATGGATATAACAGATCTACCTTCTAGATATATTTTGGGAAGGTGGAGCAAGAATGCAAAAGCATGCTCGTCATATTCTATTAATAATAACACACATATGAGGAGGATCCAAAGTTGTTGGTAACAACTAGATATAGGACATTTTGTCAGGCATCAGTAAAAATGGTGGCTATGGCAGTTGGGCATGAAGAAGCATTTACACATCTATCTCATTGTTTACCACAATTATGTCAAGAAATTGAAAAAATTGTATCATCGAATGGTTCCGATGAAGATGGTGTCATGAAATTTGGTGGTGGATATGATGAGCGGGTTTCAAACTTTGCTTGTGCCAAGGGTTTCAAGAAAAAAGAAGTGAAAGTACGAAGCACGAAAAGAATGAAATAACGGCAAGAGAAATTGACTCAGAAAAAACAAAAGACTGCCGTACAAGTGAGACATGATGGCAGTGTGCTCCAACTATTTCAGTGATAGTTTTTGGTATGATATGTCTACTTGTAAACTAAGTTATTTGTCTTCCATTTTTGTGTTTTTGGCAATTTTAAAATAATTATTTTTTGTTATTACAAAGGGAACCAAGTATCAATTTTGATGGGGATATTAAAAATGGTTGCTATGGCAGTTTTTATTAGCAGCTGCAGCTGTACTTGCCCTCTCAGTGATAGAAGCTGCAGTTTTTACACAAGGAAGAAACCGTTTTTTTATTAGCAGCTGTAGTGTTTTTTGTTGTTGTTGAAAGATTCAAAAATGAGAAGGTTTTACCAATTCATATTCTTATGACAACTTTTTTATTAGCAATTGTAGTTGTTTCTATTGAATCCTTAGGAATGTCTTATAAAAAATTGTAAATTTGAGCTTGCTGAGATTCATAGATTCGAAGTCCCGGTTCTTTTACTAGGGCCCTGTTTGCTGAGTTACATAGCTGCTTACTATCTAAGGCTCACCTTGCTGAGATTCAACCCATCATAATTTTTCTTTTTGGAATTTCTAGCCTTTTCATGACGACGACAACTTTTTATATTTACTCAATAGAGGCAAAAAAAATTGGACGACACGCTTGAGAACGACAGGGTCACACGATAAAATTTTGGTGCAGTTTATTTCTCCTCGAGTTGTTTTGTTTGGTAGAGATTTTATAATATATAAACGCTGCGGGGGAGGAGGAAAGGGGCGGAGGGGGAGGAGGAGATTGACTGCGGGAATGAAGCTCCATGTTCTAGTTTCTTTCTTGTTTACATTTGAACTTGACTTTAATCGTCTCCCACCTCCTCATAAATTTGATTGCAAATATTTCAAAACGCCATTAGACGCCTGCTACCAAATCCCCGGCAACAAGAACATGAATCCCCGGCCATTTCGCCGTTCGGCTGACCATCTCGCCGTTCTCCTAGACCCATAGGGTTTGGGTATGCTTCTCGATCGAGCCGATGTAAGTGTCGGGACGGAGGAGGATGTGCTCCAGCTGCGTCTTCTTCTGGTAAACCTCCTCTATCGTCTGCTTGCCGCCGGTGGCCGCCGATGCAGCTCCGGCTGAAGAGTTATGGGCGGTGCTGGACTGAAGACGAAGCTTCTTGACGGCAGCGACCATGGCAAAGTGGAGGGGAGACGCATGAAGGATTGGGTATAGCAAAAATAAATGGGTTTGGGAAGAAGAAATCAAAGCTATTAATTTTATTTTTTGACAGATGTCAACATCCAACAATTGCACTTTATGGTGCAGTGCAATAGATTAGGGGTGTGCATGAAAAACTGAAAACCGATCAAACCGCCCCGAACCGCCCAAACCGAACCGATTTTACACCGAACCGAACGACTCGGTTCGGTTTTGGTTTTCCTCTCTGAAAAACCGAACCGCACCGACTAAAATACATATAAAAATATTACCAATAATTATCTTTTAACTATTTTATAACTAAATAATGACACAAATTATATCAACTTAATAACTTTTATATCATTTGAGTCAAAATCATTTTTTGTAATGCATATTTTATGGATCGCGTTTAACTGTATTTATATATTTTTATATTTATTACTCGAACAGTCATAATTTTTTTATGTCATGTGCGTAAATAAAGCATTTATTTTTAATTATCATATATTTTTTAAATTTTCTTGCGGCTGAAAAACCGAAAACCGAACGAGTAAACCGACTAAAAAACCGAACCGAACCGATAAACATCGGTTCGGTTTCGGTTTGGGTCCAAACCGACCCAAACCGAACCGCTTGCACCCCTACAATAGATGCACCCCCCCTCCCCCCGGACCCGCTAAAGAGTCTCTCCGCGTGTATGAACAGTGTCATGTGCGTGCACATGCGGCCTTCCAAATACACATGAAATCACCCTCATTATTTTTGATGTGTACTTGACGGATGTGCACACGCACGACACTGTTCATATAAGCGGAGCATACTCAAAAAAATTCCCTTTTTAAACGGTACATTACACGTCCAACCCAGTATGTCACGCTCACGGTGAGCAGGTGGAACGCGGCGAGCGTGATCCAACTCCCTGCCAATGCTTGTCAAGCCCACTGCAACATGGCCGTTCCGGCCGGACACGTGTTCCCATGGCACAGGATAACCCGGTTCGGCAGCTTACATAAATCCCGCGTCCCCTCTCCGGGCTGCCCGGAAGAAACGGGCAACAATGATTCTGAATTTTCATTTCATTTGACTAAATATATTTCATTTTGAAATAGTTAGGAAACTTGAGTCAGGAATACTGCAACTTCTGGGCATTGTTGCGTTATTGACCAGGCACGAAAGTAAAAGAATTGAGGCGACCTTAGACTACTTTCCATATTTAATGGCAGACATCCGACAGAGATGAGAAGGAACTAGACCCCCCCTCCTCTCCTCCTCGATTCCTTTGATTCATGTGCCCCGGTCCTAGGAAGCAATTCCCGCAGCCGTCTCCGCCGCCGGGCAGCCCCGTCTCTATGGATTTTTACACCTCTATGAAGACGGCACCAGATGCGTCGGCGGTGGCGGAGATTTCTACCGCCCTGCTTCTCGAGCTTTCGGCATCGGATAACCTTGCCGCTTTCAAGCAGTTTGTAGAAGAGGCGGGCCTTCATGTTGATGGCTCCGCCCAGTGGTATTCCCGATCTGTGGGTATGGATTCCTCCTCTCCGGCGCGGCGGATGGGTTACGATTACAGAACGCCGCTGTCGATTGCCGCGCTCTACGGTAGCACCTCCGTGCTCAGCTATATCCTTTCCCATAAATTTACGGATGTTAATCGCCGGTGCGGCTCTGACGGCGTCACTGCCCTCCACTGCGCCGCTGCCGGGGGGTCGGCTGCCTCGCTTCAATCCGCAAGGCTTCTGATCGAGGCCTCGGCCGATATCGACGCGTCAGATGCCATGGGGAATCGCCCCGGGGAAGTTATAGCCAAGCAATTGTCGTCTTCAATGTTGAAGGAATTAGAGGTACTTCTGAAGAAAACTCCCTGCCCCCGGATTTCGTCTCCTCAGCCATCTTTCCCGCTCCCGGATATCAAAACCGGGATTTATGTCACCGACGAGTTTCGGATGTATAGTTTCAAGGTGAAGACGTGCTCGAGGGCGTATTCCCATGATTGGACTGAATGCCCCTTCGTCCACCCCGGGGAGAACGCCCGCCGCCGGGACCCCCGAAAGTTCTCCTACAGCTGCGTCCCCTGCCTCGAGTTCCGCAAAGCGTCTTGCCACAAGGGCGACGCCTGCGAATACGCTCACGGGGTGTTTGAGTCATGGCTTCACCCGGCTCAGTATCGAACTCGCCTCTGCAAGGACGAAACGGCCTGTTACCGGCGCGTGTGCTTTTTTGCCCACAAACCAGAGGAACTCCGGGCTGTGAATCCCACCTCGGCCTCGATCGCCGGCACTGTGCTTTCATCGCCGAAATCATCGCAGATGGGAGTTTCGTCTTTCGACATGGCCGCTGCTCTGGTCATGCAGTCGGCGCCTGGTTCTCCGATGTCCCCTTCCGCTTCCTCGTCATCGGATTTAACGCCGGGGTGGATGAATCCGGTAGGTAGCACGGTACAGCTGCCTTCTCTCTACCTGCCGAGCAGCAGACTCAAGTCGAGTCTAAGTGCCAGAGACATCAATAACCATCTAGAGTTGTTGCAATCTCCCTGCACGAACTGGAAATCCGGTTCACTCAACGGCGCCGTTGCTTCCCGCGTTTCCGACAATTACAGCAATCTCGCCGGGTCTCTTGATCCATCCATGCTTTGCCAACTCCAAGGTTGCTCTTTAAAGTTGAACCAAAATGTCTGCAGTCAGAAGCTTCTCTCCGGCTATGGAGGCAGTCTGCCGTCGTCCCCCAGAGTAAACGCATCATCTTTCGCGCTTGAACATTCCATGGTTAAGGCCATCATGAACTCTCGGCAGGCAGCTTTTGGGAAGAAAAGCAATAGCTTCGTGGACCGCGTTGTGGTTCCTCAACACACCCCGTCTATGGGTCTATCTGATTGGGGTTCCCCTAAAGGAAAGTTGGATTGGGGCATTCAAGAAGATGAGCTGAACAAGCTCAGAAAGTCTGCCTCTTTTAATTCCCGGAGCAACGCAGGCAACAACGCCGGTGCTCCCGCGGTGGCGCACCTCCACGGGCATGCCCTAGAGCAGCAGCAGAAGCAGTATCTCGGCAGCACGGCCCGCGATTTCTTGTCCTGGGAACAGCTCTACGGGGAGGACCGGTTGGTGGTTTAACTAATTAACCTTTAGTTCTTTGAGGGCATGGCTCTACATGTGGCTGACTTGTTCATTTATTTATGTTGTTTTTCTTTCGTTTTTTTTTTATTTCGAAATATCATGTTTATGTTCGTTGCCCGCTGCCTCTTTCATGAAGGGTGGAATGAATCATGAATGCCCGAAGGGATTCTGAACTGTGCTGAGACACAACTGAATATTCGTTCTTCTTTTATTTTGAACTTAGGCATCCAGAAATTTTGATTTGGGGGGACACAATTAAAAATTTTTAAATGACATTATATAGAAATATAAATAAGTTGACATTAAATAAACATACAAAATTACACATCAACTTCTAATTGCAAAATTAGAAATACATGAGAATTACAATTGCCCACGACGAGTCTTCATTTTATGAAAACGATCGATCATATCATCATCGCTAACTTTCAGAAATGCGTCTCTTTCAATGAAGGTAACCAAACAGTCGTTCAGTACTTGATCGCTCATACTATTACGCAATCTATTTTTCACAAAATTCTTGCCCGAGAATACCCTTTCAACACTTGCAGTAGCCACGGGAAGAATCAATACGAACTTCAATAGCTTATAGATTTGCTGATAAGCAACATGTTTCCCTGTTTCAACAAGTTTCATAGAAAGATGACCAAAATTCTTCAAGTCAGAAAACCTCACATCGCTTTTCATATCCACAATAAAATTCTCAAGTTAAAAATCCAAATTAAACAACTCTAAGGTTGAGAAGTCATTAGGATAAAACTCTGCAAGTCTGAGCACCTTTTGCTTGTCAAAACAACCAAAGGAGTTAATGGGATTCAAGCTAGCCATACAATGGAGCAACTCCATACTCACCTCATCAAACCAGTTGTTCAGCTCTTGTAATTGCAAATCAACAACTTTTAAGAATATTGCAACTCGATACTGATGCAAATACGTATAGTCTTCAACAAATCATTTTGATCTTTCTCGGGGAACATACCGATCATCCATTTTAGGAATATGAAGCACTAAGAGACAAAACAAGTAAAATCTCAAGCACTTAAGAGAAGCTTGTAGGCATGCTTTATGCTCAAACTTAATCTTATCTGATTGTCTATCAAGAGCCACAATTATAGACTTTTTAGGGTTTCTTAGTGTTTCAACTTTCTGCAGAGCTGATTGATGAAAACTACTAATCTTGCCAACATGTTTTGTGAATCCTTCAGGTTTATTCCAAGACCTAAATCCTCCCCCGCTCACAAAAGCATCCCCCCTATAGTTGTGGTCTCATTCTTGAATAAGTAACAGACAAAACAAAACGCTGCATCTTTTTCAACGCTATATTCCAACCAGTCAAACATATCAAACCAGGTGACCACAAATCTACGATCCTGATCTCCAATCTTTCTTTGAGGAAATGAGTGAAGTTTTGGTTGACACGAACCTCTTAAGATATAAGCTTTCTGCACCGCATCTTGCTCATGCAAAGGGTAGGTTGATATACTTTTTCGCTTTCCCGGATCATGTGAAAGCAACACTACATCAAAAGTATCACAAATTACTACCTCATAAGTAGACTTCATTACTGTTGCGGACTAACTCGATGCTCCGGTCGGGCCGGATAACCTTGGACCGCCTTAGCTCGCGGAGCGATCGAGCGCGCACACAGTCAGTTGAAAAGGGGGAATGAACACAAGGAGTTTTGACGTGGAAAACCCTTCAACCGGGTGAAAAACCACGTGACCGGTTCGCTGCCGGTCAAAATCCACTAGATCGGAGTGATTACAGTATGTTGGGTGAATCGGGGCGACAGGCCGCTCCCGTTACAATTTTGAGGAGAGAGAGAGGGTGTATGCGACCGTTGGTGGGCAACAGACTGCCTCGCCAACGGGACTTGGATGGTGGAATGCGCGAGATGCTTTAGGCGCGTGCGCTTAGAGGCGGTGTGTATTCCTGGGTTGTTGCTGCTTCCCTTGCTCGTCTTCTTTTGTTCTTGGAGTGCTTCCTTGGCGATTGAGTGCTGGTGGGGTGCCAATAGCCGATGACGGGGCCGACGGCCTGTGACAAGTGCTGATAGCTGCTGGCGGGTGCTGATAGCCACTGGGGGCCGCTGGAGGTCTCGGGCGGCGGGCGGTGGTTGGCGGCGAGAGGCGGCCGCTGGTTGTTGGCGACGAGGGGTGGCCGCCGGCGAAGAAGAACTGGAGAGCTCCCACCTGAGGAAGAAGAAAGGGGGAAGGCGTAGGAGAAGAAGATGATAAATGAAGAGCCCCTGGGGTCCTTTTATAGGCTCCAGGAGGAGATCATGGTGGGCCCCACCACTAACGTAGTGGGTTAGTGGGTGGTTGCCCCTTGATCGGACGGTCGTGGTAGCGCCATGATCGGATGGTGGAGGTTCGGGCGGCGAGCCACCGGCTGGCGGTGGAGGTGGCCGGTGATGGCCGGCGACGGCCAGGAGGCGGCGACAGGGCGGCCTGGTGGCGGCGGCCAAGCGGCCGGGCGGCGGCGGCCGGGCGGTCTGGTGGCGGCGGCCAGGCGGCCAGGCGGCCGGGCGGCGGTCGTGCGGCGGCGGCCGGGCGGCGGCCGGGCGGCGGCCGGGCGGCGGCCAGGCGGCGGCGGCCGGGCGGCAGCGGCCGGGCGGCGGTGGTCGGCGGCGGTTGGTTGCGGCGGCGGTATTCTCTCTCCCCTCTTTCCCCTTTTTGTGGATCTCCTTTTTGGTGGGAGAGAAAGAGGGGGAATTGGGTGGAGGAGATGAAGATGAGAGAAAGTGGGCTCTCCACTTCTCCCATCATGAAGGGAATCATGGGGTTGACTAGTGAACCCCATGATTTCATTTTGTGGATTGCTATGTGCACCCCTAAAACCATAAAATAGATCCAATTCCTATCAAATGCCCCCCAAATCCTTTGTTGTTGATGAGCCGTGTGAAAGACAACTTAGGATTTTTAATCATCTTGCCCCTTGCTTCCATGTCTTCCTTCGGAGTGAAGGCCAAGAAGGCGAAGAAGGGTGTCTCGAAGGTATGCTCGTACTTATACGATTGGTGATGGTGGTGCTATATCAAATTGAAGGAGCGGCGACGGGGGCTTTTGGCTAGGTGCCGGCGGATCCAATCGCGAAGGGGTCCGTGCACTTGATGGTGCGGAGGCGCGCCGGCGCATCGGCGGGCGAGTGCAAAGGTGCACCCGGAAGCAAGCAAGCGCGCACGGGGGCGCGCTTGCGCAGCCCCGCGCGCGGGGGCGCACGCCCAACCAAGCGCGCTCGAGCTGGAGCGCGCGCGCGCGGAGGCGCGCACGCAAACTCGTGCACGGGTGCGCGCACGCGCGGGTGCGCGCGCGCCCGACCCCGCGCGTGAAACCTCGCGCGCGGGCTCAGGCGCGCGCGCGGGCTCAGGCGCGCGCGCGGGCTCAGGCGCGCGCGCGGGTGCGCGCGCGCCTGACCCCGCGCGTGAAACCTCGCGCGCGGGCTCAGGCGCGCGCGGGTGCGCGCGCGACCCTGCGCGTGGGTGCGCGCGGGTCTGCACGCGCACGACCGTGCACGCGGGTGCGTGCGTGCAACCCGACACGCGGATGTGCGCGTGTTGTGCGTGCGGTCTCTTGCTCGCCTTGCGCTCTTGGGAGTGCCGTTATGGGCCTTTTCGTACCTGTTTGTTTAACATGATGGTCGTGCTAAGCTCCCAAGGGAAGAGATTTCTCAGATGTGGGATTTCTGCTCCCTCGAGTATACGGTTAGAAGAAAAAACTTGTTGTGGCGATATATAGGGACGCGTACACGGCGTCTCCATTCTTATTGGGGCCGAATGATACCTCAGTGGGTGAAGTTCATGTTATTTTACGTGAGTTTGACGTGCAGCGTCGTTCTATACGAGATTGACTCGCGACTCTGGCTTGTGCGAGATTGACTCATGACTTTGGTTGCACAAGACTTGCTTGTGAATTTGCCTTGCACGGTTTAGGACCGCGTCTTAGTTTGCACGATGCTGGCTCGCGGCTTCGCTTGCACGAGGCTGGCTTCTGACTTTATTTGCGTGGTTTGCGACCGCGGCTTAGTTTGCATAAGAATTGTACGTGGCTTAGATTGTGCGAGGGCTGCTCGCGGTTTAGATTGCGCGAGGGCTGCTCGCGGTTTAGATTGCGCGAGGGCTGCTCGCGGTTTAGATTGCGCGATGGTTCCTCGCGGCTTAGGCTGCGCGAGGGATGCTCTCAGCTTCTTCGTGAGGGGGGGGGGGGCAGGCTCCCACGGTGTTATGCGAGAGTTGCTCGCGGCTTGAGTTACGCGTTGTATGGAGGCAGTTGTTGTGAGGAGCGCGCTGCACGGAGGCAGTTGCTGTGAGGAGCGCGCTGCACATAGGCAGTTGCTGTGAGGAGCGCGCTGTGCAGAGGCAGTTGCTGTATGGAGCGCGCTGCACGGAGGCAGTTGCTGTGAGGAGCGCGTTGCACGGAGGCAGTTGCTGTGAGGAGCGCGCTGCACGGAGGCAGTTGCTGTGAGGAGCGCGCTGCACGGAGGCAGTTGCTGTGAGGAGCGCGCTGCACGGAGGCAGTTGCTGTGAGGAGCGCTGCACGGAGGCAGTTGCTGTGAGGAGCGCGCTTCACGGAGGCAGTTGCTGTGAGGAGCGCGCTGCACGGAGGCAGTTGCTGTGAGGAGCGCGCTGCACGGAGGCAGTTGCTGTGAGGAGCGCGCTGCACGGAGGCAGTTGCTGTGAGGAGCGCGCTGCACGGAGGCAGTTGCTGTGAGGAGCGCGCTGCACGGAGGTAGTTGCTGTAAGGAGCGCGCTGCACGGAGGCAGTTGCTGTAAGGAGCGCGCTGCACGGAGGCAGTTGCTGTGGGGGTAGATGGACGTCTTCGTACTTGGGCAAAGTGAGTATGCATTTCGGACTGCACGGGTGACGCTTGACGTCAACAGGCTTAAACTGAGAAAATGTTAACTTTTTAGAGTTACAGTCGTGAAACTGTTCTTGTGGGAACACATAATTTATAGGAAATTAAAATTAATAAACGCTATAATAGATAGAGCCCTTCTGAGGTGCGAATCCCTCTCTTGGGTTGGTCGTCTTAGGGGTTGCCCCCCAGTCCAGTCTAGCAAAACGGTGGGCCGAGTTCCCTTCTGTGGACTTGGTTTCTATCCCCGTAAGAATCTCCCCAGGAGGCCTTGTTTGATGAGATACTCGATCTCCTCCTTGAGCTTTGAGCATTCTTCCGTGTCATGTCCTTGTCCATGGTGAAATTCACAGTACTTTGTCTGGTCCCCCGTATTTTTAGCGAGAGGTCTGGGCTTGCGGAGCGCCTCTTTGCCTTGGATTGCATAAAATACATTTGTCGTGAAGGTGTTGAGGGGTGTGTACTCCCGGGGCGGCTGATCTTTCTGATGGTTACGGCGCAATCTTCCTTCTTGGTGTTGAGGGGCCGGCTCATTTTCCCTTTTTCGCTTCTGGTTGTCGTTAAACTGTTGACGATGAGCTTCAATAGCCTCGTCGGCAGCGATCTGAGCCTCTATGCGGTGCACGAGGTCGGGGTAGCTAGCGACGGTTTCCCTCATTAATGCTGAATAGAAGCTGCTCGGGCGAAGACCTCCGAGGAACATTCCTCTTAACAGTTCAGGGTCAACCCCTGGGATTTGGCGGGCTTCTATGGAGAACCTGCGGAAGAAATCCTTCAAAGACTCTCCTTCGTTCTGGCGGATACCTGATAAGTGGGAAGGGTCGCGGACGATCCTCCGATTTGCTATAAACTGATCTGTGAACTGTCTCATTAGTTCTGTGAAGTTGGCGATAGTGCCCGCTTTCAAGGAGTGAAACCATGTGCGGGCTTGCCCCTTGAGAGTGGTAGGAAACACTTGGCAGAGTAACTGGTCAGGTGCGCTGTAGATCCTCATAATGGTGGTGAAATGATTGACATGCTCGAGTGGATCGTCAGTTCCATCAAATGTTTCGATGTTTGGAGGTTTGAACCCTTGCGGGATCGGATGATCGAGGATCTGTTGGATAAAGGGGGAGCCTTGATAAAGCGGTCGATGAAGGTGGAAATCTCTCCTTGCAGCTTGGCGGCATTCTTCAGCAACAGCCTCCCTGATTTCTTGACGAGTTAGTAGAGGGTGGATGGGAGCATCGTTAACTGGATCGTGGGGGCGATCTGCCCTTGCTCTTCCTAGATGGGGATGGGCCGAACTGGCGGCATCTGAATGATCCTCGGGTCCTTCTTGTTCCACAGGGTCTTCCTGGCTCCTTGGTGGATTAAATAGTGGAGGATGGTTAGCTGCCGGAGGTGACCTTGGCGGAGCTGGAGGTGCTCCCATGTTCCGAAGCAGTGTGAGCATCTCTGTCTGTTGCTCCTCCATTTGGCGGACCCGCCCTTCCAAAGCGGTGACAGGGGCGAAAGCTGCTTCAGCGGTCAGTGGCACGTCTACCAGAGAGTGAGATCGTGCAGGCTCAGTGTGTCCGCCAAGTGCGGATCCTTCTGCGGTGCGGGCACTCCTCTTTACCATTGCAGTAGTAGGGACGATGGACTTTCTCTGTGAAGGATACTGGGAATGTTTCCCGCAGACGACGCCAAACTGTTGCGGACTAACTCGATGCTCCGGTCGGGCCGGATAACCTTGGACCGCCTTAGCTCGCGGAGCGGTCGAGCGCGCACACAGTCAGTTGAAAAGGGGGAATGAACACAAGGAGTTTTGACGTGGAAAACCCTTCAACCGGGTGAAAAACCACGTGACCGGTTCGCTGCCGGTCAAAATCCACTAGATCGGAGTGATTACAGTATGTTGGGTGAATCGGGGCGACAGGCCGCTCCCGTTATAATTTTGAGGAGAGAGAGGGTGTATGCGACCGTTGGTGGGCAACAGACTGCCTCGCCAACGGGACTTGGATGGTGGAATGCGCGAGATGCTTTAGGCGCGTGCGCTTAGAGGCGGTGTGTATTCCTGGGTTGTTGCTGCTTCCCTTGCTCGTCTTCTTTTGTTCTTGGAGTGCTTCCTTGGCGATTGAGCGCTGGTGGGGTGCCAATAGCCGATGACGGGGCCGACGGCCTGTGACAAGTGCTGATAGCTGCTGGCGGGTGCTGATAGCCACTGGGGGCCGCTGGAGGTCTCGGGCGGCGGCGGGTGGTTGGCGGCGAGAGGCGGCCGCTAGTTGTTGGCGACGAGGGGTGGCCGCCGGCGAAGAAGAACGGGAGAGCTCCCACCTGAGGAAGAAGAAAGGGGGAAGGCGTAGGAGAAGAAGATGATAAATGAAGAGCCCCTGGGGTCCTTTTATAGGCTCCAGGAGGAGATCATGGTGGGCCCCACCACTAACGTAGTGGGTTAGTGGGTGGTTGCCCCTTGATCGGACGGTCGTGGTAGCGCCATGATCGGATGGTGGAGGTTCGGGCAGCGAGCCACCGGCTGGCGGTGGAGGTGGCCGGTGATGGCCGGCGACGGCCAGGAGGCGGCGACAGGGCGGCCTGGTGGCGGCGGCCAAGCGGCCGGGCGGCGACGGCCGGGCGGTCTGGTGGCGGCGGCCAAGCGGCCGGGCGGCGGCGGCCGGGCGGCCGGGCGGCGGCCGTGCGGCGGCGGCCGGGCGGCGGCCGGGCGGCGGCGGCCGGGCGGCGGCGGCCGGGCGGCGGCGGCCGGGCGGCGGCGGCCGGGCGGCGGTGGTCGGCGGCGGTTGGTTGCGGCGGCGGTATTCTCTCTCCCCTCTTTCCCCTTTTTGTGGATCTCCTTTTTGGTGGGAGAGAAAGAGGGGGAATTGGGTGGAGGAGATGAAGATGAGAGAAAGTGGGCTCTCCACTTCTCCCATCATGAAGGGAATCATGAGGTTGACTAGTCAACCCCATGATTTCATTTTGTGGATTGCTATGTGCATCCCTAAAACCATAAAATAGATCCAATTCCTATCAATTACAATCTCTTGAGTATGAGGTGATGGGTCTGATGGAAATTGCGACACATTCTCAGTATCTTCAGAAGTAGCAAGAGACAACTCCTCATTTAACGTTGAGGAAGATACTTGAGTTTTAATTTCTTTTGAAACATGAATGCAATGAGATTGGATTTTTTTTTCCAGACTTTCCATATCCTGAGTAATCGAGTATCACAAACTGCCCAAACAATAATGCAAGCTAAAAAATAAGCAAAGTAATTAAGATCTATCTGCTCCGCTTGACCCTCTACCGGTCAATATTATGGAGCAGCCCTACAAGTAATCATCACAGATTCACATAGACTACATGATTTGCTTAGCTATTACTTGACTAATACCTCAAAGCACACCAATAATATATAACAAATAAATACAAAAGGAGATATATATAAGAGGAATTACCTTTAGAGAAGAAACAAAAAATCCAATATTGTAGTTTCCTTTGCTACAATTTTTTCTGCAATAATTGAAAGGAAATGATATAAATAAATTACAATTTTAATACAAGGTACAAGACTCACAACTTGAAAGCAAAACAAATCGACGAACGACATCAAAATGAATGTTGCATATCAACATTTCCACATTGCCTCTATTGAAGAAGGCAGAAAGTAGAAAAAATTGAGATGCTACAAACTTTTGGTGGTTAGTGGATTTCTTGTGATTTTTGAGCATTCATTTTTATTAGCATGCTAAATCTGCTTCCGGAGAAAAAAAAAATTGCTTGTTGCTTGATATGGATTTCTTAGTAGACCTTTCTAAATTAACTACAGGATGATGATGAGGCAAAGCAAAAAGCCCAGATCGTCAAAACAAAGGGAATGAACAGGGAGAAGTAGAGAACTCACAACCTGAAGCCTGAAGGTCCTGAACGAAGGCAGAGAAGGTGCTTCCGGGCCAACGCCGGCGACGCCCAACAGGGAGAAGAATGTCGGCGAAGTGAGACTGTGACTCTGTGACTGTGAGAGTTGAGACACCGGATTGCCGGAGGAGGAGCGAAGTCAGAACTCGGAAGAAAGCTTGTCGCACCGAGTTCTCGCAGATTAGGGCTTTTGGTTCTCGCAGTCGCAGAGTGCAGGCGGAACAGGTGGAAAAGGCGGAAAAGTGGAAAAGGCGGAACAGGCGGAACATGCGGTACAGGCGGAGCCTTTAGGGTTAGGCGAACCGAACTGGGCGAAACTAATTTGGGGGGGGGGGGGGGCACAGGGCTGGCCGAACCAGGAATTAATGCAGTTTTTCAAAAAATTTGGGAGGGGGGGCACGTGTCCCTGTGGCCCCCCTATAGATCCGCCCCTGAACATAGGCAGTTGAATATCTATAAAAATATTTTTTGGTAAAATATTTATACTTTTAATTTTATTTTATTTTATTTTAAATTTCACAGTTTTTTAATATTGTTTTTTAAATTTTAATTTTATCCATGCTCGTATGGGGCGCAAAAAGATAGACTCCTGATTTCGGCCTTTGCAACTCAATGTTGGGCGCCCTTGAATTCTGCTTCCGTAACCCTTATTGCATGCTGCAATTGCCCTTCAGGATTGTTTTGGGTGCCAACGCTCGAGCCTGGTCCTTTTTTGTAGCTCGCTAGGTCGGGTGAGCTTGTTTGAGCGTTTTGATCAAAGTCCTGTTGGAAAGTCTTAAAAATCTTTAGGGGAGAACACCCATCAAGAGTTGACATTTTGGTTCCCTAGAATTCCACTTGAAGAGTATCACTTGTCATTTGGCTGAAGTGGCATTCTCTTAAAATGTCATTTGAGATGCTTTTTTGGAAAAGTAGGAGAGCCCTGATCATCTTTCTTCTTCTCTTTTTGCTTGGTTTATGGTTGTTCGCTCCGTAGCTTTTTTGAAAGTGATAATGTCATGGCAGAATATCTTACTGATCCTGGGAATCTAATAGGGTCTTCATTTTTTAAGTTTTGAAATGTTAGACTAAAATATATGCGAACAACGATCATAAACGTGTAGTATGCAGAATAAAAATTTAAGACGTAAGAATAAGATCAAATATGAGACCATTGATGTTTTCACCGAGCAAGGCTCGACGCAAGTAACGATCTTCTAAGCCATCGATCACTGCCTCTAGATGTTGTAGGATGAATGAGTGATTGAACTTAGGGACCGAATACCCCTCCATATGTATTTATAGATGTGTTGTCATCAATCACATCAACTCAATGGGTAGTTATCACTAGTGGATAGTTCTCACCTAAGTGGGAAGTTATCCCCATATTGAATAATTATTAACCATTCATTTTAAATCGGGAGTTATCCTATAATTAAATGTTATTAACCATAACTTAAACGATGCGTTATTGACCATATTAATAAAATAATTTCGGAATTATAGCGACATGAATTATCGTCAACAATATAGCCTTTCTGACGAGCGAAATAGAATTATATACTTTGTTCAAAGATACGGCTGCCTTTCTGATGATTAAGGCTCACTAGCAGAAGAATCGGCACAAGATACAACATAGTCATATAGATAAAGACCAGACTCCACCCCAGGTTTTGTGGGTGGTTTTTTTGTTTTCTAATATTGTCCCTTTAATCACTACCGTGGCTACCAGCACCAAAAAACTGTGGATGAGATATAATATATATATATAAGCTATAGGCATTATGACAGAATCTTTCTATGGCCACACCTTTGGTAGTGGTTGTACCCGTAGTGCGACTTTTATCAAAAACAAGTGGAGCTACCTTTTGGCAGTGGTGGTACCTATTTGCTTTAGTAGTGGTTGTACCCGTTTGCCTCCAGGCTGAAGGCTCGCCCCTCTATAAAAAGAGGCGAGAGCTAAGTTCTTGGACACACGGTTCCTTCCTACTCTCAGAGTGTGTGCTTGTAAGAGTTTGTGTGTTTTCAGAGTTCTTGTCCAGACTTACTGTAAGTATATTTCATATTCCGAATAAATATTAGTAAGTTTTCTTGATCTTATCTTGTGAATGGTTAGTGAGTAGTCCTCTTCCCTCCTCTCCGGAGGAAAAGAACATGAAGATATTTCACGCGATCTGAAGATGGTCCACAGGTGTATGTACTCGACTACATACCGGTGGATTATTGAGTTATAACAAGTTCGGTCCATAGGTGGCTGAGGCCAACCCCAACGATGTAAAGAGGTTTGAATAAGGAAATTATAACAAAAAAAAATTATATCGGTATGAGCCCGGGGGCCGGGGAGAAGAAGTACCGTCAGGCGAAAGGCCGTAGGGAAAAAGTATCGCAGCCGCAGGTTAAATACTGGTATAAATAACCTTGTTATAAAATCCGAATTTAAACTAATTGAGACTGAATGGGACGTAGTAAGGACTCATGGGATATCTTGCGCTCAGGATGGCCCTCATACAGATCATCTTCAAGAAAGTGGAAAAAGAAGCATGTTCGAAGTACATTCGGAGAGGAGAGGATTTGTTAATATCTTTTTACAATCATAAGATCCAAGGTTCCTACCTAGTAACCAGTCGGGTTATTAGAAGTAGTAGAATAAGAGAGGTAATTATAGAAGAAAGACGTAAATACACGATTACGATATTACGACCCCAACCCCTCTTAAAATGGTATCAGAGCAAGGATGAACAATTTTCAAAAATTTGACTACTTAGATCTAGAAATATTCCAGAAAAATAATCACACAGTCCAGGTAAATAACGATTTTAAGCATGAATGTTACTGCCACTCCTCGCACACACATTTATTGCACTGAGCAAATAACCAATTAAATACACAAATAGATTTACTCATAAGACTCAATAAAACATTAGAATTTACGACCAACAAATATATGAATCTATATCAAATTAATATTGAATCTTTAAATCATAAAAATAAATTTTTAAAAGAAATAATCATCAATCAGCAGTATATCACAAACCAACTCACTCATGTATAAAAAAAACTAAAAATAATAATACATGAAAAAGAAACTCCCTTAGTCCCCAACACAATTCTGCAAAAATTAGAAATACATCATAAAGATTTACAATCAAAATATAATAAAATTGAAACTATGCTTTATGAAATAAAAAGAGCGTAATTGAGTCAGCAGAATATAAAGAAGCCATTAGACATACAAATATATATTTAAAAAATTCAATAGGATTTAGTAACCACGATGCACAAGGAGAGAGTGATAAAATTTTGATCAGACAAAATAATACCATGATCCACCAATTAATTCAACTACATAATAAAATAGAAAGCGCAATTCAAAAACCCAACGGCTATAAAGAGGACTCTCAAATCGAAGGTTTAATAGGACACTTAAAAGACTTAAAAATAGGAAACGAAAAATATACAAAACCACAAGAGCCATATAAATTTGGTATCATAAAAAGATGAGTTCTCAAGCGATAGCAACAACCAGTAGAACAGTAACATCAGAAAATAGTCAGGTCTGCACACCTTCCTTTTTAGGACGATTACTACGACAAAAACCGAAAAAAGAAACGGTTCTAGAAGAAGTATTAGACGTCGAACAGGATTTAGTGTTATATAATAATCATCAAATCAGCCTCCTGAACCCAAAAATGTTATACCACGTAGGACGATTTAATTTTAACACTCAATTATTAAGGATTAATAGGGAAGAAGAACTGCTAGCTACAAACTCTCCTAATAATATAAAGTTAATCAGCCAGAATACGATAAGCCAGATAGAACAAAAAGATTTAAAATTAGTCCATCTTGGATTAATAGTCATCAAATTAAAGGGACTAGCGAGGAAAGATTAGGAACAAAAGTCTTAATTACTCTCTTAGATAAGAGATGACAGTCGGACGCCCGTAAGGCAATGATCACCGCCATGGAAGTAGACATGTCAGGAAACAAAGGGATATTCTATTGTAGTCCAGACTTCATGGTTAGTATAAAAGACATAGATAAAATTGAATTAGGAATCCAAACAAAAGGATACGAAGATTTCACCGGACACAACAACCTGCTGAAAAATATCAGATTATTAGGAAAATTAACCAACAACAACACCACAAAATACAAGCTTAAATATTGAACATATTATAGATGTCATAAGTAGTAGGGGTGTTAAAATGATCCAACTCATGGACATCGATCCAGCCATATTGGAAGGACTAGATTGAAATATCAACGACAATTTAACAAATAGCACAGTTAGTATCCCAGATGATAGTTTTTTATACAAAAATTTAGACAACACTTATAGTTTAAGATTCAAGGGATATATGCACAAGCCAATCCCTAAACAAGACGAGATAGACTCTGACGTGGACTCTCTACAAAATGAACAGAATAGAAGACGGACATATAGTTAGGTATTACTACAAGGGTACTTACGACGACAAGATTAGGCTAGAAAATAAAATGGAAACTAAAGGCCTAATGTGCGAATATGATAGCCTCGAACTTAATGAATCAGGACATTTAGTATTGCATAGAGACCTACTGCTCCAAGAAGAGCCGGAGTTATACGCCACAACAGAGTACGAGCAACAAATAGAACTGGTCAATAGAGAATTTACATCTCAAGCAAGTAATACATATACATTTAACACAGAGATTGACAACAGAATTGGACAACCGCCTAGACCCACATACAACGACTATCATGGAGAAATAGATACTAATAAAGCTAAAGGAAAATGAATGCCATTAAAAATCATAGATAAAAATTATTAATAGATGACGAAAGATTATTAAATATCACAGCGCATGACCCCAAAAAATTACCCACAATATTAGAACTATGGAGCCGAATGGTAGTTAGGAAATATGATGAATAGAGATCATTAAGTCGCCAGAAGAGATGTATAATTATCTTGAAAAGTTTTTAGGAGAAACAGCAAGAGTAATCTGGGAATCTTATAAAAAGAATATCCCCAAGACTTTAGCCGAAATATTTCCCTAGGTGCAAATCCATATATTTTCACAAATAAGATAACATACTTGTTATTAGGATATCAACCAAATATTATCACAACAGCCCAGATAGAAGCTATCAGGAGATTAGAACAACTCCAAATCAGGAAATGACATTACATTAAACCATTCCTCCAAGACTATATATATTATAGTAGTATTGCAGGATGTTTTTATGATCAAACTATAGGAGAAAAACTATTCCTAAAATTACCAGATCCATTAGGAACCGTTATATATAAGAAATATAAAGAGCGACATATAAATTTTCTCTAAGTAGACAATATCAGTACAAAAATAAAATTTATTCTAGACTGTCTTGTAAAAAAATGCACTGATCTACAGATTAATAAACAGCTTAAAGACGAGTATAGTTTTTGCCGAAATATATATACACCCCAAAGATATGATAAGGAAGAAAAAGTTGGCTACAGACCACCGCAGAATAATTATAAATACAAACCTAAACGAAAATATTTCATACGCAAAAGTAATGCTAGAAAACCATATTTAAACAAAGATAAACACGTAAGAAAGTACGATCGACGACGAAATTACAATAAAACTTTAGCATGTTTTACTTGTGACTCTACTGAGCATCTAGCTAAAGAATGTAATAAAAACCATAATATACATAACAAACAAGCTGCTTTGATAAAATGCACAAATGAAGATTTAATACACTTTGACGAAACAATTAGTGATACAGAAAGTATTTATAGCATCATTAGTATTAATGACCAAGATGACAGATACCTTCCTAGCTCTGACAGTGATACAGAAGAAGCAATACCAAGAGAACTAGTTGAATTCGATCGAAAGTGTCGTGATTCCTACGAAGATAATTTATCCAAACTAAATCTCCTTAACTAATACTTAAAACAGATATGACGACTTGTGAGCATAGTTGGAAACATAATAATGGTAGTAATGATAAACCATGTGTTTATTATTTTAGATATCTCACTCTAGCATTAAGATACCAATGCACCCTATGTTTAATAGAAACTTGTAAATTTTGTCTTGAGGAAAAAATACCCTACCATATCCATCGCACAACTTTCATCCTGAAGACTAGTGCGGACATAAATTATTGAGTTAAGAATATTAGACATAGAAAACCAATTAAGTAATCTCCAAATACAGATATCCACCCTACAAAAAGAAGTTACAAACCTATTTACCATTTTTGAACAAATATATAACCATGTCCATGCTCCGTAATCTAAAATTTGATCTTCATATGATCGACACCTTTCTGGCTCACGACCATCCACGTAATAGAATATACATAAATTATAGCGACAAGTCCTCTAATGTATTGAGTAAAATCATCCATATATCACATGTACACTATCTTTTAGATATAATCTAAATATGCTAACATTATTTAATGAATAAATCATATGTTTATTCAAGTTTCTGCACAGAATAATATCTAACATTTGGTATCAAATCGGGAATTTGAATATATTAATTAGTTACATTCAACTACACCGACAATGAATGTAACTAATTAATATGTTCAAGTTTCGGCTTTGATACCAAATGTTAAAAATTTATATGAAGCGCGCAAGTCACAGACATTCACGAAATGAGATCAATAAAATCAAATAATCGTGTGTAATCTATGCGTGCAGGATCAACATGAACATAATCTTGTGTAATCCTGCACAAAATAAATCAAAAAATATGATACATGAATTATTGCAACAAGTCCAATGGGAAAGTCATAAAAATCTTTAGGGGAGAACACCCATCAACAGTAAACATTTTTGCCTAGAATTCCACTTGAAGAATATCACTTGTCATTTTGGATTAAGTGGCCCCACAAATTCTCTTAAAATGTCATTTGAGATGCTTTTTTGGATAAGTAGGAGAGCCCCAAACATCTTTCTATAAGTTTTTCTAATTATGAGTGGACTAATTCAATCGAATCGTCTTGATCAAGTGTGTGTGTTAGTTCGAGTTCAGTTATATCGCCCGTGAGTGTGCATCAAAATTGATTTGCGCGAATAATCGAAACCCGTGATTAGTGGACTAGGTTATTTTGACCTTCATTACGCAAGTTTAGTTTTCCCTTGGTACGCTCAGATTGATCAGCTCTAATTTGTGTTCTCGATCCATTTTGCATTGGCAAGAATTTTAGATTATGCGTGAGTTGGGGTGCCTTTAGCATTTTCACTCCACTCTAGATCCCTCGCCTATTAAGGGACCAAAAGCCGATCATTTCATGTGTGAAAAATTTGAATTGTGAAACAAGAAGAAGTGAATAGTCGCTTGTGGTTTTTGTGCTTCTTCCCTAAAATCACAAACTGCTCCCCTCCGATAGAAGCCCCAGTTAAATCGATCGCAAGTTTTGGCGATTTTCTACCGCTGTTCTTATAGGTGTTTCCTACCTAACGACAACTATCTTCCCGGTCGCCATCTCCGTCGAAGCCAGTCGATCTCCATTTTCCTCTGGTTTTTCTGGAGGAGCCATAGTCTGCGGATTACTTCCCTAAAGAGGAAGAAGGAGATTTAGGGCCTGTTTGGGAGGGCTTTCTAGCTCCTTTCTGTTTTCTAGAAAACGCTACCGCACCTAAGAAACCGTTTGGAATGTCTATCGGTGGGAAAAGCTACCACCTAAAACTACTTTTTCTCGTCTTTTTGAAAAGTCACGAGCCTCCTATTTTTCAACTTTTCGAAAAGCATCTTCACATCCCAATACACAGTTGATGCTACAAAAATGTTTTACTCCTCCGGATCCAGTTCGACAACACTGCAAAAACACTAGCCTTTCTCTAGACGAATATTTAGCCCTCGAATTTTTCTCCCGGGTGTAGTTTTTTGATCGGGCGCGATTTTTTCGCCCGATTCGAAATTTTCGCTCGGACGCGAATTTTTTTCCCTTATGCGAATTTTTCGCCCGGGCTCGAATTTTTCACCCGGGCGCGAATTTTTAGCCCGGACGTGATTTTTTCGCACGGGCAAAGAATTCTCGCCCGAACGCGGAATTTCGCTTGGGCGCGATTTTCTCGCCCGAGCGCGGAATTTCACTTGGGCGCGAATTTCTCGCCCGGGCGCGAATTTTTCGCCTGGGCGCGAATTTGTCGCCTGGGCGCGTATTTTTTCGCCCGGGCGCAGAATTTTTCGCCTGAGTGCGATTTTTCCCCTCGGGCTCGAATTTTTTGCCCCATCGCGATTTTTTCGCACGGGCACGAATTTTTTGCCAGGGCGCGCCGGCCGCGAATTTTCGCCCTGCGCGAATTTTCGCCCGGGCGAGAATTTTTCGCCCGGGCGCAATTTTTCTCTAGGGCGTTAATTTTTCGCCCGATTTTTTCGCCCTATAGCGCATTTTTCGCCCAAGCGCGCATTTTTCGGCCGGGCGCGCATTTTTCCCCCGGGCGCGGTTTTTTCCCTCGGACGCGGTTTTTTTGTTCAAGTGCGATTTTTTCGCCCGGGCACGGTTTTTTCACCCATGCGCGATGTTTTCGCCTCGACGCGAAATTTTCTCCTGGGCGCAATTTTTTCATCCGGGACCGAAACTTTCGCCCGATCGCGAATATTTTGCCTTGGCTCGAATATTTTGCCTGGGCACGCATTTTTCACTCAGGCGCGCTTTTTTTGCCCGGGCTCATTTTTTTTTGCTTGGGCACGAATTTATCTCGCCCCACCCGAAAATTCAGGCCCAGGCGGAAAGTTCGCTTCCAGGCGAATAATTCGCGTCCAGGCGAAAAATGCGTGCTCGAGCGAAAAATTTGCATCTAGCTGGAAAATTCATGCTCGGGCGAAAAATGTGCGCAATTTTAATATAAAAGTAAATGCAACGGAGATTTGTCAAATAGTTTATAAAGTGCTTCTCCTTTCTGAAAATCTCTGCAAAAGAAGTTCACTCAAACAGATCTCTTTTTGCAATATACATTTTCAAGCTCATTTTCCCATCTTCCTTTTGCCACCACTCCTTTTCCTTTCCGAAAAATCCTCCCAAACAGAGCCTTATTTGGAGATTTCTAAGAAGAGGGCGTGCATTCGAGATTTTCAAGAAGAAGGATTTTGTCTTCTTTCTAAATCATTTATTGTCCTACTTTGGAAACAAGTCCAGAATTGTTTTTATGGTCAAACTCATTTATTTTTGAAGCACAAACTAAGGAGATTTTCGGAAATAACTTAGTAAGTTGATGTCAGATTGTTCAATTAGCATCACTGATTTTATCCGTAAAAATACGAGTGCATTGTTGAGGATGTCATTGATTGCACGTCATGAAGCAGAGTCCAAAAATGGTACGCATATTTAATTTTTTTCCGCACTTTATAGCGCAGTGCATTTGTTTTCATAAACTTCATTATTTGTGATCGCATAAATTTTATAAATGATTAATTTCTGCTACCCCGTTGAGTAGGAATTAATTAATTATGTTCATGTCGATCTTGCACGCATAAATTATACAAGATTTTTTGATTTTATTGATCTCATTTCGTGAATTTCTGTGACCTGCGCGCTTCATATAAATTTCTAGCATTTGGTATCAAAGCGGGAACTTGAATATATTAATTAGTTACAGTCATTGTCAGTGTAGTTGATTCAGATTAATCACTAATGATCATACATAAAAAACCTCTTAATTTCAAAGAATATCAATGCGAGAGGGACTTACGAAGTACATTAATTTTATGTCTCTAAGCAGTCGTGATCTTTAGACACTTCGATGTCCTTTGACATTAATTATTACATCACGACACTTAATTTGAGGATAATTTAGAGAATCCCAGTGTAGGAGGACCTTGTGTGTTAATTGAACTATAGCCGCCAAAGTGGCATGTTTGATTGATTTACGAGATTTCATTCTCACACGGCTTCAAGATTATTACTCTAGTTCTAGCCCGTGATCATTCACCCAAAGGTGGTGTTTGCATGATAGAATTAGATGATTGCATACAGACATTTGAGCGGAAGTGTGAAGGTTCTAGTCATCTATTCACCCAAAGGTGATAGTTTTGCAAAAAACCTAAAAACTACCGTGTCTCGCTCTGTGTAGAGAATTTCTAACTGCGTGACACGTATTCTGCCCAAAGATGTTGCATGTTGACGCACCTGAATTCTCACGTGTGTGTTTATTTAAAGTTTTTAAAACACACTTATCCTCATTGCTAAATATTGCATTGTTTTTTCGTTTTCAGTCACCTTCACTATGTATAATAATTTGGCGACCATTAAAAAACTTACTGGGTAAAACTTTAAGAAGTGGAAGACTGATATCATGTTCGCAGTGTAAATGGCAGACATAAATTTAGCCCTGACATCTGATAGGCCTAAGGAGATGACTATGAACAATACTCGTACTCAGAATGATCATTATGCTATGTGGCATAAGTCCAATAAGATATGTTTGCTGACCATAAAAAGATCCATTCTTGAGCACCTGCTTAGTGTACTGCCAGAGACTGCTAATGCGCTCGAGTTTCTTACTATTGTGGGCCAAAGGTATAAATATCCTCTAACGCTGAAATTGGGGCTCTCATGCAAGATCTCTTCACTATGAGGTACATTGGTGATGGAGGAGTTCATGATTACATTTTGAAGATGGTGTACTATCAGACAAAGCTCCAAGAGTTGGATATAGTTATCCCTGAGACTTGCATAGTGCATCTGACATTTAATACTCTAACATCTGACTTCTGTATCCTGAAGACTATATATAATTCTCGGGATGAGGCTTGGAAACTGAATGATCTGATCACTCGATGTGTTGCTGAGGAAGAGAAGCTGAAGAATGAAAAGACTCACACCGCACTGTACATCTCAAAGGCTTCATTCAAGAAGAAGAAAAAGAAGTCCAATGCTCCAATTAAGTTTCAGGGCAGTCAGTCTAGCAGGGCAAAGGATTCTGCTAGTGTCATTAAGAAGTTCCGACATGCCTCTTCTGTATAAATGAAGAGCACGTGAAAAGTGAATGACTGAAATTCAAAGCTTGGATTGAAAAACATGGGCTCACACATAAAGGTAATCCTCTTTCACTCAGCCTATGTGAATCTAACTTAATTGAAGCCCCATCTATTTCCTGGTGTCTTGATAGTGGAGTAACTAATCATGTTGGTTACACATTATAGGGGTTCACCAACAGGAGGAGGCCAAACAAGGAGGAGTGTGGGCTCACAGTAGGAAACACCACTAAAGTTGAAGTCGAGTTCATAGGAGATATCTTCTTGATTTTAGATTCTAATTTTAAGCTTTTGTTAAAAGACACTTTTTATATTCCCGCATTTTGGCGGAACTTAATTTTTTGTTTCTGCTTTAGACAAACTTAATTATGATTTCAATGTTTTTTGTGGTTTAATTCAGTTATTTCATAAATCATATGTTGTTGGTCATTGCACTTTGTCTAATGGTTTATACATAATGTGTTTTGCTCATAATGAAATTTATGTGACTTTATTTAATATTGAAAATGTTGTTTCTAAAAGGCCTCTAATTAAGAAATGACTTCCATGTTGTAGTAAAAAGACTTGGCCACATCTCTAGGGATAGAGTAAAGAAAGATTAAGGATAACATTCTTTCTGCTCTTAACTTTAGTGACCTAGAGGCACGTGTTGACTATTATAGAGGTAAAATGACAAAGATAAAGAAGAAAGGTGTTACACATAGTCTTGACCTGTTGGAGATTATTTATACAGACATTAGTGGACCATATTCATCTACTCTATGCAAAAACACCTACTTCATTAGTTTCATTGATGATTTATCACGCTATGGCTATTTGTTTCTCATTAGGGAAAAGTCTGAGTCTCTTGATAAATTCAAGATATTTAAAACTGAATTAGAGAAAAAATTAGGTAAAGTTATCAAATTATTAGGTATGATAAAGATGGCGAGTATTTTGACAGACATGATGCCTCCAGGAAGCATAAAGATCCTTTTGTCAAGTACTTGTAGAGTTATGGCATTGTCGCCCAATACTCAATTCCAGAAAGTCCTGAATAGAAAGGTGTGACCGAAAGGCGCAATCGCACCCTTAAGGATATGATGAGGAGCATGATGATTAGGATAAATCTTTCTGAATTTCTTTGGGGTGAAGCGCTTAAGACTGCAGTTTACATACTTAATAAAGTTCTGTATAAATCAGTGCCCAAAACATCTTTTGAACTATGAAGTTGGAGACGACCCATCCTAAATCACCTATGGGTTTGGGGTTGTCCTGCGGAAGTTCAGTTATATAATCCATCAGAAATTAAGATTGTCGTCAGGTCTTCTCATTGCTACTTCATTGACTACCCAGATCATTCAAAGGGATTTAAGTTTTATTTCCCTTCAGGAGGTCCTAGAATTATTAAGTCACAAACAGCCAAGTTTTTGGAGTTTGATGTTGCTGAGCAACCTAATTGTTCTCATACCACTAAAGAAGTCGATGAAATTAGTCCAATTAATTAAACTCTACATATTATTAAAAAATTAGAGGTACCTGAACCTATAGTAGAACCTACAAAGGAAGTAGAGTCAGCTTTACAACTGCCTCCCACACAGCTACCTCAGTTGATTAATGTTGTTCCGGCACACACTAGAAGATCCAATATGGAGAGGAAGTCTGCAATTTCCTCTGACTATGAGGTTTATTTGGGTGAGAGCAATTGTTACATTGGTCACGTGGTTTACCCAGCGACATTAACTGAAGCTGTTTCTGGACCTTAGGTAGATTTGTGGTTGGATGCAATGAGAGATGAGATGGAGTCTATGAGGCCTAATGAAGTTTGGGAACTAGTAAATTTGCCCAAATTTTGTAAGCCTATTGGTTCTAAATTGGTATTTAATACTAAGAAAGACTCTAAGGGAAAGGTCGAGTTGTTTAAAGCCAGATTGGTTGTAAAGGGATTTACTCAAAAAGAAGGGATTGATTACCACGAAACTTTCTCTCCTGTTTCATCTAAAGACTCATTTAGAATTATTATGACACTTGTAGCTCATTATAATTTAGAGTTACATCATATGGATGTTAAAACCGTATTCTTGAATGGCGACCTTGAAGAATAAGTCTATATGGTGCAGCCTGATGGATTCAAGTTCGATAATACTGACCAACTTGTTTGTAATCTCAATAAATCCTTATATTGTTTAAAGCAAGCCAAAAGACAATGGTATCTGAAATTTGATGAGTTGATTACTTAATTTAGTTTTGTTGAAAACAAAGTGGACCACTACATATATCTCAAGATCAGTGAGAGTAAATTCACCTTCTTAATTATTTATGTAGATGATATTGTGCATGCGAGCTGTGATTTGGGACTTCTGCATGAATGTAAGTAGTTGTTATCCAAACATTTTAATATGAAGGATCTTGAAAAAGATTCTTTTGTTCTAGACATAGATCATTCAGGACAGATCTCGTCATACATTATGACTCTCTTAAAGGGATTATATTGAGCGTGTACTTAAGAGATTTAACAAGCCTAAATATAAAGCTAGAGATTTGCCAGTACTTAAGGGTGACAAGTTATGTCTATCACAATGCCCTAGAAATGATATTGAGAGATAGAGAGTCCATGAATAATATACCCTATGCAAGTGAAGTAGGTATCTTAATGTTTGCTCAGGTTTGCACCAGAACTGACATTGCCTTTACAGTGAGTCTTCTAGGCAGATATCAGTCGAACCCAGGACTTGATCATTGGGTGGCTGCCAAGAAGTTTTTGAGGTATTTGAAGAGTACACAAAAGTTTAAATTGGTGTACTGTATATAACATAACCTAGAATTAGTGGGTTATATGGACTCAAACTTTACGAGTTATGAGGACGATCAGAAGTAATATCAGGATACATTTTCAAGTTGGCTGGAGGGGCTGTTTCGTGGAAGAGTGTCAAACAGACACTCATTACTTCTTCTAGTATGCATGGGAGTTCGTTGCTCTTTTTGGCGCCGCTAATCACGTAGTTTGGCTCAAGAACTTCATTACTAAATTGAAGGTCGATGATACAGTTACTGGACCCATTTGTTTGTACTGTGATAATAATTCAGCTGTCATGTTCTCTATGAACAACAAAAGTATCACAGGGTCTAAGCACATGGAGATTAAATTCTTGACTGTGAAAAATTTTGTTAAAAAGGGTGACATAATTGTGGATCACATTGGGACATATAATATGATAGCTGGTCCACTTACCAAGGGACTTCGACCCACTATATTTAAGAAGCATGCCTGCAATATGGGTTTTGTGGAGTCTATTGATGTACTTGATTAGTGGGAGGCTATATTCATAGCTCTATTTAATATAATTTTCATCTGTCATTTCATTTTGCACTTCAAATTTCATATGTATGCCTTAATTTAACAAATTAATATCGTTTGAATTCAAACTTAAATTATATATACATGTGTGGTATCATTCAGTTGCAATACTCACACCTTCATGTGACACGTCACAATTCATAAATGAGTCTTGAAGCATGTGTTAGCTTCAAGCATAAGGCTTAAGACATTCATTTAATTTATAAAGCCTTGATCGTATGTCTCGTGACACCTTAATAAAATCATAAGATATTCATTTAAGAGACATACACGCTCTTTTGAGTGTTTAGAATTTCTCAAAGCATAGCGTAGTGCATTTAGTAGAGAAATTCATTAACCGCCAAGTTAAATAACAATTTGTGATCACATTTTAGTATGTTGTTTTGACTCTTTATGACCACATTGTGTCCATGTCAATTGAATCTGTAATATCTCATGACCATGGAAAGTCCTATGTTGCATATTGATGCGGTTGCCGCCTTGATTCAGAGTGAAGGTTTTAGTTGGACCAGATTGACGCATGGAGAGAACTCAAGATGCAAGCTTCATTATGGTACACTTAATTAAGTGGAGTGAATTGATCAATGATCGACCTAAATTACGATTGAAATAGTGAAAGTGGGAGAATTTAAGTATTCCTAATTATGAGTGAACTAATTCAATTGAGTCATTGAAAGTCTTTAATTTCAACATAGCTAACAACCTAGAGGGGGGGGGGGGGGGGCGTTTCTGGTTTATTATTGTTCTCTCTAACTTAATGTGTTATGAGTTATTAGTTTTTAAGCTTTCAAGACAAAACACAATACACACATAGATTTTATAGTGGTTCCCCAGATTATGGGTAAATCCACTCTCCTCTCACCTTTTTAACTTCTAGTTAGACAAGACACTTCTCCAAAAACTCAGCTCCAAAGAGCTTACACCTCAGATCCCCCAGGATCTCTCAGTCTCCTCCAAGACTTACAACTAAGACACAAAGCCCTACCTTAGATCAAACTGCTCCTACAGCTCAGTGATCAAACTGATCACCTACCTCAGACTTGAACTCAAGTCCTGCAACTCAGGATATGGAGGATATCCCTACTGTTGAAGCCAAAAATGACCTCGACAAATGTTCACGAACCAAAGCGCAGTCAATGCCTACTTCTCTCAAACCTCGACCCCTGACAGGTTGCTAAGGCCCTAACACTGACCCAAAGCCTCAGCTGGGAGGTCCCACCACACACCCGGAAGATCTCTGAGAGCTTCCCCTCCAAAGCCGAATGCTGGGCTGGGAGCTCTTCAGAAGGCACTAGGGCTAGAGGAAAATGATCAACTTGCCTTCTAAAGAGCCCTTATGGGTCTTTTTATAGTCTTCCTTTGACCTGAAAATACTGAAATGCCCCTGAGGGGTCTGCCAATAGCCAAATCCCGCTGTCATTTAAAGGGCATTTGGGTAATTTCACCTCGGGATAATATATTGTAAAATAATCCTCTTTATGAGCGCCGGGCCCCACCACGTGGGCCCACTTGGCGAGAACCCTGGTTGAGAAGGCTCTCGCTGGACCCCCACCCGGGCCAACCTTGGCGAGACCCCTTGCCAGGGAGGTTCGCGCCCTTCACGGTCTTGAAACTACCGCGACTGAAGGCCTACTTGGGGCCTTCTCGCCTCCCCTGGGCGGGAGCTTGCCTTAAGGCGGAAGCTTCCGTGGTCGACGATCTCTCCCACCGAGAGCTCGACTATCTGCTTTGGTCGGTCGACGATCTCTCCTGCCGAGAGCTCGACTATCTGCCTTGGTCGGTCGACGATCTCTCCTGCCGAGAGCTCGACTATCTGCCTTGGTCGGTCGACGATCTCTCCTGCCGAGAGCCCGACTATCTGCTTTGGGCGGTCGACGATCTCTCCTGCCGAGAGCTCGACTATCTGCCTTGGGCGGGAGCCCCTTTAGGGCGAGAACTCTATAAGTATGTCTCAGGGCTAACCCAAAGCTGACCTGAGCCTAGCCCAACTCCTCAGTGGTGTCTCCGGGTCCCACCCAGCGAATATGGGGTTGTACACAATCCCCGCTCTTTTCGAGCTAGCCCTGCGCTCGACAAGACAAGTGCAACCCCCAAAATATTCGCTAGACACGTGCCCGCCTATCGAGGGAATCTTTTGGTGGGTCCCACTGCGGCTATAAATATGTACTGATGGACGTCCATACGCCCTGCCTTTAAAATACGACTCTCTGACTGAGCTCTCGCCTCCGGGATTCTCGCGCGAGCTCGCCATGCATCCCAAGCGTGCTGCCAAACTGCTTCCGCAGGACCTCCAAGACCAGTTAGCCGCTGCCCAAGCGCGGGCCTTGGCTAACTGTGCGGCGGTGGCTCCATGGTTAGCGAAAAAGACTTCAACCGCCGGGCCTTCGGAGCCGAAGAAGAAGGAAAAGAAAAGGGCGAAGGCGGTCCGGCGGGATCTTTCTCGCGAGAACAGGGATCCTCCTTCCCCCACTCCCAATCCTGCCGGAGATTCTTCCCTACAGAAGGTAAGCCTTTCGCCCGTGCCTACCGAGCTGACTGGACATTAGATTCGATGATTAAAGTATGCTTTCGCAGGAGTCCGCTCCCAATAATGACGCCGAAATTCCGCCCAGCTCTTCGAACCTACCCGCTCATCCCCCCGAGGGCCAAATACGGGTCTCGGAAAGGATTCCTCCGGCCGGGGCCGGAACGACAGGTACATTTTCCCTTGTCAATATTTTAACCAGACCCTTTCTTTTCTGAACCGTCTTCTCGCAGTGCCAGCTCCCGCCGACCCGGGTCTATCCACCCGGGAAGATGAAGCGAGAACCGTCGAAGAGCCTCCCGCGGTGGCCAATCCTCTCCTGCAGGCGGGAGGGGCGGCTTCTGAACCTCCCGCTACTCTCAAGGATGCTGATCGCCCCTTGAGAGAAGACCACTTCCCTCATGCTTCCGGCCCGGCCGGGATCATCGTGCGCGAGCCCTTCCGCCCGGGGCTGGGCAAGCCCCTTCACCTCCTTTATGGAACCAACGGAGGGGTCGGGCCTTCCCGTCCAACTTTGGCTGACGGTTCTCGCCCAGCCGCAGGTATGCGAAAACTTTTTCGGACTGTTGATCGTCATGTCTTGACCAAAATTCTCGTGTGTTTCTTCCGCAGGTGATCCTGGCTTGCGGCCGGAAGTCAACGAGGAAGGAGAGGAAGAGGAAGAAGAAGACGAGGAAGAAGAGGACGAAGAGTCCCCCCTCCCTTCGTCTGGCGAGATAGAGGAAACCCTGAACAGTGCAGGGAGCGCGAAGGGGAGACGGAGGAAGATCTCGGCCATCTTGGCCAAGCTTGTCCGGCGGGATCGTGCCCATGCTGCCGCGGCGAAAGCGTTCCGCGAATCCGTGGAGCAAAGACTGGAGGCTCTGGAGCGGGACTTCTTCTTGGGCGAGACTGATTGCCCGCGCGGGCCTTCCGCCGAGTCTTCCCCAGGGAGGTGCATCTCGCAGATCCGGGACTACGCCAGGCGGATCAACCTTGGGTGTACCACGCTATCGTCTTACTTCAACCCGTTGGCGCCCCCAAGGACTAGGCGGCGAGAACGGGGACGATGGAGCTGGAAACCCTACTAGCCTTCGCGCTCTGAATCTTAGTGTCTTTTTTCTTTTCTTTTCTTTTCCTCTTCCCCCTGTTTCTCTTTTTCAATGTCTGTAATAAACATTATTATTAATTAAGTTTTTATCCAGCTTGCGCTAGCGAGAGTCTCGCTTCTACCCATGTCTCTTTTCCCTTTCCTTTTTATCGCTCTGCGGGGCTTTTTAATCAAGGCGCTTACCTCGATCTAGGATGCTTGCGCTGATTTAGGAGGTTTGCGTTAACCCAGGAGGCTTGCGCCAGTCTAGGAGGCTTGCGCCGATCCAGGCAGTCGCGTCGAAACCTGAAGCGACCGTTGACCGCCGTCATCCTGAGGGGGAGAACCGAGGCGTCGTTAGCCCGGATTCTGACAGCTGTACTCCGCTGTCACTTTCTCTCTCCGCCGGATGAACTCATGATGACTACGATTCCCTATAAATAGAGAGGCCTACCAACCGCATTTATTTCTCCGATCCGGAACCTCAGCCTCCCTCCGTGCTCTCGCGTTCCTGCTCCCGCTTCGACTCCCCTACAGCTCTCGCTCTTACTCACGAACTAGCCATGCCTGGCGAGAGCAAGGGTCGCGCCCATTGCGCGGAAGCCTTCCAGAAACATCTCTTCCCTTCCTGCAAGCTCACCCTCGACGAATACAACGCGATCGTCGACCGCTACGTTCCCGCCGGCTTCTCGGCGCGGAACCCGGGGAATCATGATAGGGTGAATACCCCCGGGGCGGGAGAGCTTGCCATCCCCCTCGAGCATTTCGAGGTGGGCTTCCGCCTCCCCCTGTGGCCGGAGGTTCGGTTAGCTCTCCGTTATTATGGGGTGGTGCCCGCCCAGCTAAACCCGAACTCCGTCGCGATCCTTATAGCATTCATATGCTATATGCGATCCGAGAGGATCGAGTTTAGCCTGCCCATCATCCGGAAGCTATTCAACTTCCGTGCCAAGGGGGGGGGGGGTAGTTTTCTTCTCCGGGCAACAGCTCGAGGTTACCGGTCTCGCCAATAAGCACCACCATTGGGGCGAGAAGTTCGTATACGTCAGCGGGGACTTTGGCAACGTCCCGCTTCAGCCCGTCCAGTATGAAGACGCTGCCTACAAGCCGCCCGCCCTGGGATCGCGCGAGAGCGCAATCCTGGAGTTCTTCGGGACCAAGGAGTTCGACGTCCCCTATCTTCTGCGGGACGTCGACTCCCTCCCTTTTGTTCAATCGGGCGAAGGTACGGTCTCGCCTCAGATTCTCTTTTTTATCAGATTCTCTTTTTTATCAAAAATTTTCTTACGCTGGAGGGCTAAAGCGTTTTTACTCTGCAGGAGAGCGGGAGGTCCCCCTGCACCAACCCTTCGCCGCAGGCTGGGGTGTCGAGGGTCTGGCAGCGAGAGGCCCCCTTGCGCTCGCGGAAGCTAGCGCCAGCGCCTGCCGAGAAGATCCAACCCCTTCCATGCCGCCACCGGCCAAGAAGCGGAAGGCCACCCTTCCTCCTCTCCGCGCGCTGAAGAGGCCCAAGCCTTCTGCCGCCGACAAGGGGAAATCGTTGGCGGTCTCGCCCGCCCAACCTCCTCCTGAGGGCAGGTCCTTTGAAGCGATCCTTCAGAGGGCCAGTGAGATGGATGCCGCTGCCGCCGCCAAGAGCCGCGCCGAGGCTTCCGCCAGGAACACATCGACCGTAGGCGAGGCTGGGGGAGAAGTGGTTGCCGCCGAGACCTCCGCCAACGTCCCGCCCCAGGAGGTGCCGAGAGGGCACCGGAACTTTGGTTTAGGCGTCAGGTACGCCGACCCGGAGGGGAAGCCCCAGATGGAATGGGACCCCAAGACAAACTCAATCAGGGTCTCGACCCTCCTTCCCCGATGGGCGGAGGGGGAAAATGTGACCGGCGAGGCCTTCTCGCTTGGGTATGGTCTATACAGCCGGGAAGATGCCAGCGTGTTCGACCAGACGCCTACCCGCCTTCTAGCCTTCGACGCCACCCGGGCCGTAATGCGCGGGTTCGAGCTTACACATATGTGTGCGCGTCGAAGCATCACCATTGACAAGAACTTCACAGATATGCGCAAGGCGAGGGAGGACGCGATAGCTCGCGCGCATGCCGCGGAAGAAGAACTCGCGAGAGCTCAACAGGAGCTCGCGGATGCCAAATTGGCGCTGTCTCTGCGCCCCGCGACCGAGGTAGGCGAGACCTTCCTGAGCCCTTGCCCCCGTTTCCTCGAAGTTTCTACTGTGTAATGCGTGACTAAGATCTTTTGTCCCTTTTGCAGGATTCCGCCCAAGTCAGGGAGCTTCGCGCAGAGCTGGCCAATGCGCGCTGCGAGAGCGTCCTTCTGAGGGAACAGCTCCGCGCAGAGCTAACGAAGGGCCCGCCCCCGGAGCTAGATGCGAGGTTGCGGAGCCGTTACCTCTCGGAGTACGACGTCGATAAACTGCTTCAAGCCAACGCTCAGGCGACCGTCAAGCTGACGCTCGAGACGCTGCGAGACGTCGAGCTGCTCCGGGAGGATGGCGCGACCATCGACGCTCGCCAGCTTCTCCCTTGGCTTTACGACCCAGTTCCCAAACCCCCGGGCGCGCCGGACTCGCCGCTCTCAGACGTCCCGAGGTCCTCTCCCGCTGTTGACGAGACGTCCGGGGAAGGCTCTGGCGATGCTTCAAGCGAGAGCACCAGTGGGGACTACATCGCGTCTCCTTAAGTTGTCTTTTATTTTGAATATCCTTTTGTAATGAGCGAGAAGCTCCTCACTTTTGTAATTAACCTTATATAAAGTAATGTTTCATTTCTTCACTGTCATTGTGTTTTTTAAGCGTATATCACTATGCCGAATGACCTCCGCGCGAGCTTCCGCCGAGACCCTTAGTCTCTTTAGGGTGACCTTACTTAGAGGTCAGCTAGGCGGAAACCTCGCATCGTCGATTGAATCGTCCTGCCTGGGCCCGCCGGGAGCTTTCTTTTTGCGAGAGCCTCCTTTAGCCGAGACCTTTGCTGGCCGAGACCTCTGGGCCGAGACCTTTACTGGCCGAGACCCCTGAACCGAGACCCTTTAGGGATTTGCCCCCGGTCTAGGTCAGGGTCCTGCCCACATATTTTTCCGACCAATCAAACCCCTACCCCGTCGGCGAGCCGTTGGACCTGCTAGCTCACATGGGTGCCCGCGCAGCGGGTCTACCGGGGTTTGAGCCGAGCTCGGGGTGTCGGAGTGGCTAAGAACAAAGTATCACAAGAGCCAGCCTATCCCCCACAGGCGAGCCTTCGGACCTGCCAGCTAGATGAGAGCCTGCGCAGCGGGTCTACCTGGGGCCGAGCCGAGCTCGGGGTGTCGTTGAAGTGGCTAAGAACAAAGTATCACAAGAGCCAGCCTATCCCCCACAGGCGAGCCTTCGGACCTGCCAGCGAGATGAGAGCCTGCGCAGCGGGTCTACCTGGGGCCGAGCCGAGCTCGGGGTGTCGTTGAAGTGGCTAAGAACAAAGTATCACAAGAGCCAGCCTATCCCCCACAGGCGAGCCTTCGGACCTGCCAGCTAGATGAGAGCCTGCGCAGCGGGTCTACCTGGGGCCGAGCCGAGCTCGGGGTGTCGTTGAAGTGGCTAAGAACAAAGTATCACAAGAGCCAACCTATCCCCCACAGGCGAGCCTTCGGACCTGCCAGCTAGATGAGAGCCTGCGCAGCGGGTCTACCTGGGGCCGAGCCGAGCTCGGGGTGTCGTTGAAGTGGCTAAGAACAAAGTATCACAAGAGCCAGCCTATCCCCCACAGGCGAGCCTTCGGACCTGCCAGCTAGATGAGAGCCTGCGCAGCGGGTCTACCTGGGGCCGAGCCGAGCTCGGGGTGTCGTTGAAGTGGCTAAGAACAAAGTATCACAAGAGCCAGCCTATCCCCCACAGGCGAGCCTTCAGACCTGCCAGCTAGATGAGAGCCTGCGCAGCGGGTCTACCTGGGGCCGAGCCGAGCTCGGGGTGTCGTTGAAGTGGCTAAGAACAAAGTATCACAAGAGCCAGCCTATCCCCCACAGGCGAGCCTTCGGACCTGCCAGCTAGATGAGAGCCTGCGCAGCGGGTCTACCTGGGGCCGAGCCGAGCTCGGGGTGTCGTTGAAGTGGCTAAGAACAAAGTATCACAAGAGCCAACCTATCCCCCACAGGCGAGCCTTCGGACCTGCCAGCTAGATGAGAGCCTGCGCAGCGGGTCTACCTGGGGCCGAGCCGAGCTCGGGGTGTCGTTGAAGTGGCTAAGAACAAAGTATCACAAGAGCCAACCTATCCCCCACAGGCGAGCCTTCGGACCTGCCAGCTAGATGAGAGCCTGCGCAGCGGGTCTACCTGGGGCCGAGCCGAGCTCGGGGTGTCGTTGAAGTGGCTAAGAACAAAGTATCACAAGAGCCAACCTATCCCCCACAGGCGAGCCTTCGGACCTGCCAGCTAGATGAGAGCCTGCGCAGCGGGTCTACCTGGGGCCGAGCCGAGCTCGGGGTGTCGTTGAAGTGGCTAAGAACAAAGTATCACAAGAGCCAACCTATCCCCCACAGGCGAGCCTTCGGACCTGCCAGCTAGATGAGAGCCTGCGCAGCGGGTCTACCTGGGGCCGAGCCGAGCTCGGGGTGTCGTTGAAGGTTCCCTCAACCAGGCCTATTCTATCACTGAGACGAGGAGTCATAGTCAGTTAAAACAAAACGCAAAGATAGCACACTCAGCGATAGCCAACATTCTGAAATAACTTTATTGAAAATGTAATAGTTGTTTACAACATCACTATCCTTTTTTCCCTCTTACGGGTAGAAGCGCTTCAGGTCATCACCATTCCAGGTGTGACTCAAGGTCCTTCCTTCTGCATCCTGGAGATAATAGCCTCCGCTAACTAGAGCCTTCTCTACTATATAAGGCCCTTCCCAGCTAGGGTTGAGCTTACCAACCGCGGCCGACCTTCCCGCAGCGTCGACCTTTTTCAGTACTAGATCCCCCTCGGCGAATTGCTTGACTCTGATGTGCTTATCGAAAGTACCGAGCCATTCGCCGTTTTATTTCTTCTTGCCTGATGGCGGCAACATCCCGCAGCTCTTCCACCATATCTAATGAGAGGCGCAACCCTTCCTCATTCTCCAACCTCCAAGCTTCGCTTCCCCCACCTGCGGCCGTGACCCTTGGGGACCGAACCTCGAACTCCACCGGGAGGACAGCCTCACACCCGTGAGAGAGCTTGAAGGGGGTCTCTCCAGTGGCCGTGTTTGGAGTTGTTCGCAAGGCCCACAGGACGGAAGGGAGCTGTTCCACCCAGCTACCCTTCAGGTTCTCGACCTTCTTTTTGAGCAAGTTGACGATGACTTTGTTTGCCGCCTCCACCTGACCATTGCTCCGAGGATGGTGGACAGAGGCGAACCTGAGATCGATCCCCAATTGGGTGCAGAAGCTGATGAATTCTTCGCTGGCAAACTGAGGACCGTTGTCTGTCACTATCGCTTGGGGCAATCCGTGCCTGCAAATGATTTCCCCCAAACGAAGTTTTTGATGACCTGGGAGGTTACCTTGGCTAATGGCTTGATCTCCAGCCATTTGGAGAAGTAGTCAATCATCACTAGGAGGAACCTCCTTTGCCCGCTAGCTGGAGGGAAGGGTCCAACCAGGTCCATCCCCCAAATGGCGAAGGGCCATGGCGCCGTGATGCTTCGAAGTCTTTGGGCGGGCAAGAGCTGGAGAGGAGCATGTACTTGGCACTTCCGACACCTCCTTGCGAATTCAGCCGTATCCCTCCTTATGGTCCGCCAGAAATATCCCTGCCTTATCACCCTTGCTTCCAATGTCCTTCCCCCTGAATGGCTGCCGCACTCTCCAGAATGCACCTCTTCCAGGATCCTCGGGACTTCCTCTTCGGTTACGCATCTCTCGAGGAGCCCTGACAACATTTTCCGATGCAAGCTCCCTTCCAGCATCAGGTAATGAGCCGCCTTGTGCCTGAAGCTCTTTGCATCCTTGACTTCTTCCGACAGTTCTCCTGTGGTTAAGAAAGTCACCAATGGATCCATCCATGAGGACCGCCGATTCACCTCCATCAACTCCCCCTCTTCAATGGCTGGTCGGAATAGTTCGGTTAGGGTACCTCCTCCCCGAGGCCCGAACTTCGCCAGTCGATCAGCTGCCGCGCTTTCCTCCCTGGGGACATGTCGAATAGAGAATGAACGGAAACCCCCGATGATGGCTCTTACCTTAGATAGATACCTCGCGAGGGTCGGCTCCCGGGCCTCAAACTCGCCTCGGATCTGCGATGCTACCACCATTGAGTCGGTGAAGGCTTCCACGTCCTGGATTTCCAACTCCTTTGCCAAGCGAAGGCCGGCGATCACAGCCTCATACTCTGCTTGGTTGTTGGTTACAGGGAAGTGGAAAGTCACAGCTTGCTCTATGGTAACTCCCTGAGGGCTTACCAACACCACACCTCCTCCCAGGGAGTGCCTCCCTGAGGCCCCGTCGACCACCATCTTCCACGCTTCTTGCGGCTTTGGTTCTTCGGCCTCCGCCTCGGTAACATAGTCCGCCAGGAAATCCGCTACGGCCTGGGCTTTGATAGAGAGCCTCGGGACGAAAGAGATGTCAAACTCGCTTAGCTCGATGGACCACTTTGCCAACCTTCCTGAATGTTCCACCCCCTCCAAGACCTTGCGAAGGGGATGGTCTGTTACCACCCTAATCGAGTGTGCTTGAAAGTAAGGGCGAAGCTTCCTAGCTGAGATGACCAAAGCATATGCTAGCTTCTCCAGGATGGGGTATCGGAGCTCCGCCTTTTTTAAGATTCGGCTGACATAATAGACGGGTAACTGCTTCTTCCCCTCTTCCCTAACCAAGACGGAGCTCACCGCCTCTCCTCCCACTCCTAAATACAAGGCTAGGTCCTCCCCCTCCTTTGGGCTTTGAAGTAACGGAGCTTGGGAGAGTTGCCTCTTCAGCCCCTGAAAAGCCTCTTCGCACTCGGCCGTCCACTCGAATGCTTGGTTGCCACGAAGTACTTTGAAGAAGGAGGAACATCTATCCCCTGACCGCGAGAGGAACCTGCTTAACCCGGCCAACTTCCCGGTCAAGCGCTGGATCTCCTTGGCGTTGCGAGGCGATTCTAGGTCTAGAATAGCCTTAACCTTATCGGGGTTGGGTTCTACCCCCGCGGGAGTCAAGAGGTGCCCGAGGAATTTGCCGCGACTAGCCCCGAAGACGCACTTCAAGGGGTTCAACCTCATCTTGAACTTCCGCAGGGTGGCGAACGTCTCCTCCAAGTCTCGCAAGTGGGAATCAACACACTTGCTCTTGACCATGAGGTCATCCACATAGACCTCCAGGTTCCTTCCCCTTTGATCTCGAAAGATTCGATCCATCATGCGTTGGTATGTTGCCCCTGCATTCTTCAATCCGAAGGGCATCATCCTATAGCTGAAGCATCCCTCTCTTGTGATGAAGGAAACATCCTTGACATCAGGAGGGTGCATCCGGATCTGGTGGTAACCTGAAAATGCATCTAAAAAACTCATAAGAGAAAAACCGACGGCTGAGTCAACCAGCGCGTCGATTCGAGGCAAGGGGTAACAATCCTTGGGGCATGATTTATTTAATAAAGAAAAATCGATACACATGCGCCATTTTCCTCCTCCCTTCTTTACCATTACCACGTTGGAGATCCAGCCGGGATACTGGATCTCTGAGATGAAGCCTGCGTCCAGGAGCTTTTTGACCTCCTCCCGGATGGGGGCTTCTAGCTTGGTGGCGATGGCCCTCATCTTTTGGCGTATGGGGCGGGCTCTGGAATCCAGGTTCAAGCGATGACAGGCCACGTCCGCGTCGATGCCCGGCATGTCTGCCGCGCTCCAAGCGAAGATGTCGACGTTGCCCTGGATGCAGGCTCGCATCCGCTCCTGATCCTCAAGGCTCAAGCCTCCGCTGATCCGAATCCTTTGCGCCTCCCCCGCTCTTGTAAGCACCTCCATCTCCACCACCTCTTCGGCCGGCTCCAGCCCCGACCGCTCCCAACTCACCCTCGCCTCTTCCCGCTCAAACTCGAGCTCTTCTCCCCCAACTTCATCAACTTCCATCGCCTCCTCCAGGCTCTCCTCCTGCCTCTGCTCTTCTTCATCCACCACTCCTCTCGTCTCTTCTGGGCTGATCTCCCCCAACTCCTCTACCTCCGCCTTCTCCTCAGCAACCCCCATCGCCTCTCCCAGGCTCATCCCCCCTTCCTCAACTCCTTCCTGCTCAGCCATCTCCCTCTCCAACTCCTCTGCCTCCTCCATCCATGACACGGTGTTAACCGCCGTCACATAGCACTGCCTTGCCATCTTCGGATCCCCCCTGATCCTCACCTGCACCCCTCCATTGTTGAACTTGAGGCATTGGTGGTACGAGGAGGGTACACAGCGAAAGGCGCTGATGAGGGGGCGCCCAAAGATGGCATTGTAACTACTCGGGGCGTCCACGATTACGAACCGACAGTTCCGTGAGACGCCCCCAAGCCTCACATGCAAGCCTACTCCACCTTCCACCTCTTTCCTTTCTCCGGAGAAGCCAAAAAGCGGTCCATCGGAAGCCAGGACCCTTTTTCCTTCCACCCTCATCTCATCGAAGGCCTTCTTGAAGATCACGTTCACCGAGCTCCCATTATCCACCAGTATCCGGGAGACGGTGTAGTTCTCCACCGCTGTCTGGATCACAAGCGCGTCGCAGAACGGGTCCTCGTAGTCCGGCATATCCGCGGATGAGAAAGTGATCTTCTCCTCTGGGGGGGAGCCTGGGAGGTCGAGGCGACCCCTCGGCGGAACATGGTTTGAAGGCTCCCCTTGCGGGTGGCCTCGATCCCCACCCCCCCGTGGATCACTCCGATCCCTCCTCGGGTCCCCACGTCAGTCCTGTCTTCACATCTGTCCTCCACCTCTTCCCGCTGTACTTCGACGATCCTTACAGGCGGATCTTGTCTTCCGGCCACTCTGGCCCCTCTAATCTCCAGAAACTCTGGGCAGGTGGCCGTTGCGTGACCTTCCTCCTGATGGAAGTCACAATAGGGCAACGCCACCCTGCCCCCTCTTCCTTCTCCTCCTCCCCTTCTTCCGGCTCCCCGAAGTCTTCTACCTCTTCCCCTTCCCACCTCCATAGCCTCCTGCGGCGGTGGGAAATGACCCCTTGGTCCCTGTCGCCATCCTCCCTGCTCCAGCCTTCTGGGCTCCCGAAAGTTATCTCTTATCTGAAGTCCTCCCTGGCCCTGGGGGCGGCCCTCCTGAGGCCTCCAACCCAATCGGTTGTTTGGCTCCCTGGCCCCCCCATGCTGTTGCCCCTGCCCTCGGGGCTCTTCTCTTCTCCTATCTTCCCTCGGCTCCCTCTGCTCCCTCTGCTCTCTCTGCCTTCCCGCCACTGGCTCCTTCACGTCGTCCTCGGCCAGCCTGGCTAGCTTCCTCGCAAACGCCGGGTTTGCCCTCTCGAAGTCTATCTCCTTCGCCGCCCTCTCCATGAGCTCCTCAAAAGAGAGAGGGGGCACTCTCTTCAACTCCATGCTGAAGAACCCTGGCCTCAGCCCCAGGGTGAAGGCTAGCATCAGCGCATACCCCGGGACCTCCTGGACCAGGAGAACCTCCTCTTGGAACCGGTCGACATAGCGGCCCAACGTCTCCTCCGGCCCCTGCCTCACTGCAAACAGGCACTCAGCCTCCTTCTTCCTTTTCTTCGAAGTTGACAATCTCAACAGAAAACCCCTCCGCAGATCCTCAAAGCTGTAGATGGAACTTGCCGGCAACTGGTGGAACCAGTCCCTGGCCTTTTCTTTCAGGGTGATGGCAAAAAGCCTACACTTGAAGGCATCCGACATTTGCCTGATGGACACCACGTCCTCGAACCATTGCACGTGCTGGACCGGATCATCCTTCCCGGTGTAGTAGGTCATGTCCGGCTCCCGGAACCCCTTCGGCACTGGAGCCGAGACAATGAGCTCACTAAAGGGGGTCTCGCCCCCTGCCTGGCGAGAAGGCACGTCCCGCGATCTCGGTTGGCTGGACCGATCCGCGAGACCTTGCCCAGGGAAGAGTTCCCGCACCGTCGCCTCCTTCTCGCCCAGATCCGCCGGGAGCTCCTTCCCGAGACGCTGACCTGGGAAGAGCTCCCGCGCGGCTACGTCTCTTTCGCCTGCCTCTACCGGGACCTCCTTACCGGGGCGCTGCCCTGGAGCGTTCTCGCCTAGCAGCGGAACCACCTCCACCGGAACCTGCGGCGTCTCCCACTCGTTCCTTGCCGAGAAGGCCAAGTTGATCGTCTGCATAACTTCTCGCCTGAAGTCCTCAAACATTTTCCTCGTCGCCTCGTCCACCCGGGTGGGGGATCCTCCCGCACCTGATCCTTCACCCTCGCCTCCTGCCATGGGACTTAACTCAAGATTTTCTTGCACCGACTGCTTCCGCGCTCACCGCACCAGAACTGTTGAAGCCAAAAATGACCTCGACAAATGTTCACGAACCAAAGCGCAGTCAATGCCTACTTCTCTCAAACCTCGACCCCTGACAGGTTGCTAAGGCCCTAACACTGACCCAAAGCCTCAGCTGGGAGGTCCCACCACACACCCGGAAGATCTCTGAGAGCTTCCCCTCCAAAGCCGAATGCTGGGCTGGGAGCTCTTCAGAAGGCACTAGGGCTAGAGGAAAATGATCAACTTGCCTTCTAAAGAGCCCTTATGGGTCTTTTTATAGTCTTCCTTTGACCTGAAAATACTGAAATGCCCCTGAGGGGTCTGCCAATAGCCAAATCCCGCTGTCATTTAAAGGGCATTTGGGTAATTTCACCTCGGGATAATATATTGTAAAATAATCCTCTTTATGAGCGCCGGGCCCCACCACGTGGGCCCACTTGGCGAGAACCCTGGTTGAGAAGGCTCTCGCTGGACCCCCACCCGGGCCAACCTTGGCGAGACCCCTTGCCAGGGAGGTTCGCGCCCTTCACGGTCTTGAAACTACCGCGACTGAAGGCCTACTTGGGGCCTTCTCGCCTCCCCTGGGCGGGAGCTTGCCTTAAGGCGGAAGCTTCCGTGGTCGACGATCTCTCCCACCGAGAGCTCGACTATCTGCTTTGGTCGGTCGACGATCTCTCCTGCCGAGAGCTCGACTATCTGCCTTGGTCGGTCGACGATCTCTCCTGCCGAGAGCTCGACTATCTGCCTTGGTCGGTCGACGATCTCTCCTGCCGAGAGCCCGACTATCTGCTTTGGGCGGTCGACGATCTCTCCTGCCGAGAGCTCGACTATCTGCCTTGGGCGGGAGCCCCTTTAGGGCGAGAACTCTATAAGTATGTCTCAGGGCTAACCCAAAGCTGACCTGAGCCTAGCCCAACTCCTCAGTGGTGTCTCCGGGTCCCACCCAGCGAATATGGGGTTGTACACCTACCTTAGAGAGAATGACTCTCCTACAGCTCAAGAACAAGGCCCTATCTCAGATCCAAATTTGGATCCTACACTCAGACCCAAAGGTCCTACACTCAGAGAGTATGACTCTCTTATAGCTCAGGCAAAATTGCCCTACCTCAGGCTCAAAACCCTACAACTCAGATCAACAAAGGATCCTACCTCAGACCCAAAGGTCCTACACTCAGATCCAAAATTGGATCCTACACTCAAGCAAATCTGCCCTATCTCAGGCACAAAGGCCTTACAACTCAGATCCAAAAGGATCCTACAGAAATGAAATAGTTTGTGTTAATTTGACATAGAGAAATTTCTCTGAGTCTACTATTAGAGATGGTTTATCTCAAATATAACTATCTTCACAGCAGCAAGAATAAGGTCTTTAGTAAATAGCTTCCTCTGTTGGAAGTAACTCAGAAATAATTTTCTGAACTTGCTGAAGAAGACTGAAGTCTTGACAGATCTTGAGTTCTTAAAAAAGCTAACCTGAACCTGTAGTAAAATGAAAGCTCTGCTTCTTCTCTTTATCAAAAACAAGTCTGAACTTGCTGTAGCAGAAGAAATTGCTATAGCTATCTGGAATGAACTTTTGGTTCAGCTGGAATGACTTCAAACTTTTGGCTCGGCAGTAATAACGAGGAAGATGAAGTTCAGCCGCAAAAAGTGAAACCCTAAAAGTTTTTGTTCTTCCTTGAGAAGCTGTCCCTTTTATCTTCCATCGATTAATGACTCCAAGAAGCAGTGAGGACCACCTGCATTTGACAACTGTAACTTGCTTTAACGGAAGAAAACATAAAGTATCCCTCCGATGCTATTTAGCGTGTTCTATAGCTCTCCCGCAACTTATTTGAACTTTGTTGACTTTTGTTGACTTTGGCTGACGTCATCAGTTATGGACTTGGCCAATTTATCAAATTCACTCCAGGTGTTGAGTGCGTTGAGTGAACAAGCTTCACTCAATGCCAAAACCCTTAGTCAACTTTTTTAACCATTCTGCATCATAAGCATTGAGAGCATTGAGTGACCCTTCATCACTTAACACTTTATGACTTGGCTCATCATTCTGCCTATAGGTGTTGAGAGCATTGAGTGAGCCTTCCTCACTCAGCGCCTCTGGACTTAGTCAAATTTTGACTTTCTTAGCCCAACAATCTCTGCACGATTAGGCGTTGAGAGCGTTGAGTGAGCCTTCCTCAGTCAACGCCTCTGGACTTGGCCATTTCTTCACCCGTCTGAAGGCGTTGAGTGAGCTAACCCACTCAACGCTTTCTGCCTTTGCCTGTGTTCTTTATTGGGAATTGTGTGAACTAGCTTCACTCAACGCTTCTGGACTTAGCCGATTTCAGTCTTCTTCTTAGGCTTTGATAGCAGCAGTATGACTCAACGCTTTTGTTGTCTAGTGTTGAGAGAGTCAAGTGAAGCTTCATTACTTAACGCTTTTGTACTTGCCCATTTTATGTCATCTTAGGCTACATCATAATATGATGCCTTCTGCTTTGGCGTCGAGTGAGCTATGTTCACTCGATGCTTCTGGATTTTGCCGAATATTCAGCTCCCTAATATTAAGGCTTTGACAGATTCATCTATACTCGACGATGGCGTTGAGTGAATTGCCCTCACTCAACGCCTGTGGACTTGGCCGCGGAATTGCTTTGCAGACTGCATGACTTTGACTGTCCACAACTAACTCATTGCTTTATGTCATATGACGTTGAGTGAACTGGCTTTACTCAATGCCTGTGGACTTAGGCGATTTCCAGCCTATCAAGCATATTCTCTTACATCTGGCATTGAGTGAACTGGATTTACTCAATTCCTGTAGACTTAGATAGATTTCTATCTCTCCACATCTTTACTTTATGACCACCTATCACATCACTTGGAATACCTGTCATATCAATGTTACAAGGACTAATATATATGCATGAACATACATCAAATACAACTTTGTGTATATCATTGACATGTTTGAATTCTACAAATCAAACTTCTACAAGTCTGGGACATTGTGGGCAATGTACCCAACAATCTCCCCATATTTGAAGAAGTCAAAACCCTCAATCAAAACCCAGAGTCAATGACATACACTAACATATGCAACAATAAAACAAAACTTTGAGAACATATAACAAGAGAACAAGTTATAGTTACCACACTTTCCTTGCCTGCAGGGTGATCATCATCGCACCTGCTCCCCCTTAATTGCTGCTACCAGCTTGATATTTTTGATCATTTCCTTCTCATAGATCTGATACCACTTATATCCTTCTCATTTGTATCTTTCTCTCCCCCTTTTTGACTTCTGTAAATAGTTAGGGAGGCTCTGATTATTTGCTTCCCCTTTTTGAGTATAGATAAGAAACTCTTGCAGCAGTTTAACCACATGAGAGTGCTGGAGGAGTGCTGCTCCTTCTCTACAAGATACCACTTGAATCTACCTCTACAAGTGCTACTTACTCCCCCTCAACTGAAGCATCCTCTATCATACTTCTTGGTAGACACTCTAGTCTATACCATTCTGGATAGTACTTGAACATGATACCACTAAAGGTATACCACTTGAAAAGTCTTCATCCCACTGAAGAACAATTTCACCTTCAAGAAATAGTATAACCTGCAACAAAGGAACAACATAAGGATCAACTGAAGCTATACCAGGTTCAATATACCAAACTCAAATTTGAAGGTGTTGAACTTTGATTCATCTAGTGGCTTAGTGAAGATGTCAGTCACTTGATTGTCTGTAGGAACAAACTAAAGGTTAATACCTTCACATTCCACATGCTCCCTAATGAAATGATATCTTATCTTAATGTGCTTAGTCCTGCTGTGTGAGATAACATTCCTAGCAATTGAGATGGCACAAGTAGAATCACAATATAAAGGACTTCTACTTATCTGGAGGTTATAATCCTGGAGTTGATGCTGGTTCCACAATAACTGAGCATAACAGCAACCTACTGAGATGTATTCTGACTCTACAGTGGAGATTGCAACACTTGTTTGCTTCTTGCTGCTCCAAGACACTAGTCTTTCTCCCAAAAACTGATAGGTGCCAAAAGTGCTCTTCCTGTCCTCTTTGCAGCCTGCAAAATGTGCATTTGAATAGCCTGTTAGTTTAAACTCCCCATCTTTAGGATACCATAGGCCAAGATCTGGTGTGCCCTTAAGATATCTCAAAATCCACTTTGCAGCAAAGTAGTGAGATTATTTAGGGCAAGCCTGATACCTAGCACAAACACATATAACATACATGATGTCTGGCCTACTTGTAGTTAGATATAGAAGGGAGCCAATTATCCCTCTCTACAAAGTTTCACCAACAGATTTCCCTGCCTCATCTTTGCCCATAGGCATACATGACCCCATGGGAGATTTCATGGTGGAGGCAGTCTCTACACAAAACTTTTTGATTAACTCCCTGGTAAACTTAGATTGGGATATCGACAAGCCATCATTAGTATGTCTTACTTGGAGTCCCAAGATGAACTTAAGTTCACTCATACTGCTCATCTCAAATTTACCTTGCATAAGTTTTGCAAACTTCCTGTAAAGGTTGTTATCAGTAGATCCAATGATAATGTCATTTACATATATCTGGACTAGGATGATCTTACCCTTAGATTCCCTTAGGAATAGGGTTTTGTCTATCTTATCCCTTGAGAATTTGTTCTCAATAAAGAAGCTATACAATGTCTCATATCATGCTCTAGGGGCTTGCTTTTGCCCATATAGAGCTTTCCTAAGTCTATAAACAGAATCAGGTGAGTTAGGAACAACAAAACCTAGAGGCTGCTCAACATAGACTTCTTCCTTTTAGTCATCATTCAGGAAGGCCGACTTCACATCCATTTGGTAGACCTTGAATCTCTTGTGTGCAGCATATGCAAGGAACAGTATGATGGATTCCAATCTTGCTACAGGGGCAAATGTTTGATCAAAATCAATACCTTCTTCTTGTTTGTACCCCTTAGCTACTAGCCTTGCTCTGTTCTTGATTATAATGCCATTTTTATCAAGTTTATTCCTACAAATCTACTTGACTCCAATGACATTATGTCCTTGTATTTTGAGAACCAACTTCTAAACCTTACATCTCTTAAACTAGTTCAGTTCTTCTTGCATAGCTACAATCCAGAACTGATCTATATTAGCCTCTTCAAATTTTTTTGGCTCAACCTATGACAGGAAGCTTGAGTATAGTGCTATGTTGATACTTCTGCTCCTAGTCACCACTCCTTGGCTGACATCACCAATGATCTGGTATCTTGGATGATCCCTTAGATGCCTGACTGCTGGAGGCAATCTTGCTTCAACATTAGCTACAAGGGTAGCTTCTTGCTGATCTTCATCCACCTCACTTGTGTCTTGCAATCCTTCTACTGGAATGTTCATTCCATCATCTTTATCTTGGACTAATGGAGTAGCTTATTTGATATTTAGCTGGTCCATCATCTGTTCTATACCTGCAGTACTAGAAGAGGAGCTTGGTCACTCACTGTTAATCATAGTTGACTCATCAAAGACTATATGCACAGCTTCTTCTACAACTTGGCTTTTCAAGTTAAAGATCCTATAGGCTTTACTATGATTGTTGTACCCAACAAAAATCTCATCAAAGGACTTGAGCGCAAACTTAGTCACATAGGACTTCCCATTGTGAAGCACATAACACTTACTACCAAAGATTTTGAGATAGCTCAGGTTTGGTTTTCTGCCCTTTAAGATCTCATAGGGAGTCTTCTTACGACACTTGGTGATAGAGGCTCTATTAAGGACATGACATGCAGTATTCACTGCCTCAGCCCAGAAATATTCTGGGAGAGATGTGTCACTCAACAATGTCCTTCCAGCCTCTATGAGAGTCATATTTTTCCTCTCAACAATCCCATTTTACTGGGGTGTTCTTGGAGAAGAAAATTCTTAATGAATCCCTTGCTCTTCATAGAACTTTGTCATACTATCAGACTGGAATTCGGTCTCATGGTCACTTCTGATTTTGACCACAGTACTATTAAACTCCTTCTAAATTTGCTTGACAAACTTTATGAAGATATCAAGGGTTTCATTCTTTTTCTTGAGAAAGAACACTCAAGCATACCTGGAATAGTCATCAACCACCACAAGGGTGTAGACTTTCCTATCAAGATTATGAACTGACATATGAATAAATAAGTCCATATATAAGAGGTATAAACACCTCACAGAGTCATTTGTCTCAATTCCCTTGAAGGAGGCTTTGGTCTGCTTGCCCTTTTGGCATGCTTAGCAAATGCCCTCCTTGGTGCACTTCACATTAGGACCATTCTGAACTAGGTCTTGACTAAAGAGCTTGCCAATAGTCTTGTAATTCAAATGAGCTAGCCTCTTGTGCCATTGGACATAATATGAGACTTTCTCATTTTCCACGAGACAAATAGGTTTGTATCTAGACAAAGAAAGTTTAAACAATAAACATTTCCACTCTTAGTGCCTATCAAGATGACCTCTTGATCACTTGACCTCTTAATCTGACACTCATCATTATGAAAAATAATAACATAGCCAAGATTGGAGAATTGGCTTATGCTTATGAGATTGTGTTGCAACCCTTCAACATAAGCCACTTTTGTGATGGTGACTATGTCATTGGTAATCTTACTATAGCCTCTTGTCACCCCTCTATCTAAACCACCAAAGATAACCTTGGGTCCATTTTTCACTGGAGTGCACTCTTCAAGTGGCTCCTTGTCCCAGTCATGTGCCTGGAACAATCACTGTCCAAGTACTATATAGGGGTATGGAAACTTGGACTAACCCACATCACACAATTCATTTTACCTTAAAACCCCATTATCTATTGGATCCTAGGTGCATGTTAGTATGAAAATGAACTTGTCTACAAGCAGCTTTTCTAACTGGTGGACTAACAACTGCTCTTGGCACACTTGGATTGTGCTAGCATTTTATAGAAAAGTTTCCCACTTTGCCACAACACCAATATTCATGAATGTTGTATCTTCTTTTCTATGCAGGACCTGTCATGTGGTTAAATGTTGGCTAAATAGTAGGAAGAGGAGCAATAGCCTTCTTCAGATTCCTTTCAACAAGGATCTGACTGAAGGTAAGTCTTCTAGATGGCTTATTTGGCCTGTTCTGAGGGCCATCAACAACAATCTTCTTTGCAAAAAACATGCCCTTGATAGCATCAAAAATGCCCAAATCAGGCTTGCTGATAGACTGACCTTTGGTCTGAGTATTTGCTAAGCGGTTCTGAACCTTGACCACAACCACATTCTTGAGAGTGGGGGCTGGAGCACCAAAGACAAATGGTCCAAGATGGGTCATTTGAATTTCTTCATGGGTAGCCTTAAAGGCACTCACCCTGCTATATCTTCTACCATGGTTGTGAACATTTTTGTTCACACTAGTGAATCTGCCATTCATCTAGTGACCATAGATGCTTTCTTTGTCATACTTGTTTGAAGGCAATTGAACTTTCCTAAAGAATGGGAGGCTTAGAAGCAAGAGGCTGATCTGGAGCTGGAGCTCTGCCCTTCCCTTTGTAAGGTGCAATTCTTATGCTTCCCTTGAATCCCAACCCCTTCTTACCCTTCTGAGAGGAGAAGGAGTCTATCAAGGGTAACACAGTACATGGCTTAAAATAGCTAGCCACTATTCTTTTCTCCCTCCCTAACTTCTCTTCAATATCCCTGATGAGAATATTCTTGAACTTGATGGAGCCTATCTGGATGAGATTCATGACCATAAGTTTGCTAAGTTTCATGTCCTTTTGATCTAGCAAAGTTGCTGTCTCAGTCAGTTGGGAAGCAGCTAGCTGTAGAGAGGCAATCTCCACAGCTTGCTTCTTAGACAATTTCTTGCACTTCTTAAAGGCATCCGGAAGTTCTACATACCTGTTAATCAATTAATTGACATCTCTTTCTGATTCAGAATCACCTTCACCACTGGATGAAGAAGCTTCTGTACAGGGACTAGTCTCATATCTATACTCAGAAAAGAGCTTGATAGAGAATTTACCTTGCTTTGAACAGGCTGATCCTGGCTGGATTCCTCATCAGTCATTGTCATCAGCCCATAACAATTGTAGGCATCTTCTTCATCCTCATCCACCTCTGAGTCACTGTCTAAATGTGACAAAGGGGCCCTGATGCCTATCCTGGCAGCAGGATAGACTTCATCTGCTGCTTTAGCTCCTTCTATAGCAGCAACAGCAACCAACCCAATATAGGCTTCTTATTCTTTAGACTCTGATGAAAATGAGTCTGTCCAGCTCTTTTCCTTCTTTGCAATGAAGTACTTCTCCATATTCCCCTTGTGTTGATGTTGTTTCTTCTAACTAGCTTCCTTTCTCTTTAATGGGCAGTCAGCCATAACTTGCCCAGGTTTGCTGCAACAATAGCAAACAACTTTAGATGAATTATATTTACTAGTTTTAGAATCATACTGTCAGCCTTGGAGTGATTTTTCATGTGATGAGAAGAGGTGGAAGGTCTATTCTTCCACTATTTCTTCTTCATCAGCTTCTGAAATTGCCTGGAGAAGGCATCAAAGTCCTCATCTGACATGCAACATTTTGATGCATCTAACTTTGAGTTGTCTGAATTAGTAGGTCTTCTTGAAGGAGAGAGAATCCTCTCCTTACTCTTCCGGATGTTATCTGCTCTAAAGGCCAAGGAATTTTCCTTGGCTTGGGATCTGCTGGTAGCATCCTCCTCTTTCTTGGCAGCCAGCTGCATCTCATAAGAGAGCAACTTTCCAAACAATGTTTGGGGAGGAGTATCAACAAGCTTGACCATGTCTCTTATGACACAAATCTTAGTATCCCTGTCTCTAGTGAGAGATCTTAGGAACTTGTCATTTATCTCATAATGACTGAAGACCCTCCCATAGGTCCTCAATTCATTTATGATTCTGAAAAATCTTTCATAGCAAGCAGTTATGTTCTCTTTCAGAGATTGCCTGAAAGCCTCATACTCCTGGTTAAACATGGACTTTCTATCATCTCTTACCACTTCAGTACCCTCCATATAGACCACAAGAGTGTCCCACATCTCTTTGGAGGTCTGGCTGTGGACCAAGTTTTGAAAGGTTGAATCATCTATGACACTAATAATAATGTTTTGTGCCCTCTTGTCCAATGTAGCTAAGATGACTTCATCTTTTTTCATCTCTGAGTATGTCTTAGGTGTTTGGACATTGAAATCTAGAACTGAGACCTTCATAGGGATGAAGGGTCCCTCCTTGACTGTCACAAAAATCCTTGGGTCTTAGGCTTCCATAAATAGCCTGACCCTTTCCTTCTAGATTCCAAAACTCTCCTTCCTACAGATGGGGAGTTTCATGGAACCTAGCTCTTTATGGTTCTCTCCAGAACCCATAAGTATAGAACTGTAGCTACCCTTAGAGATCACTCAGACGGTTAAATCCTTTTTGAACAACCTCCCTCTGATACCACTTGAAAGTCTTTAATTTCAAGATAGCTAACAACCTAGAGGGGGGGGGGGTGAATAGATTTCTGGTTTATTATTGTTCTCGTTAACTTAATGTGTTATGAGTTAGTAGTTTTTAAGCTTTTAAGACAAAACATAAAAGCACACACAGAATTTATAACGGTTCCCCAAATTATGGGTACATCCACTCTCCTCCCACCTTTCTAACTTCTAGTTAAGCAAGACACTTCTCCAAAAACTCAGCTCCAAAGAACTTATACCTCAGATCCCGTAGGATCTCTCAGTCTCCCCCAAGAATTACAACTCGGGCACAAAGCCCTACCTCAGAGCAAACTGCTCCTATAGCTCAGTGATCAAACTGATCACCTACCTCAGACTTGAACTCAAGTCCTACAACTCGGGCTATTGAGGATATCCCTACTTCAGAGAGAATGATTCTCCTACAGCTCAGGCACAGGGCCCTACCTCAGATCCAATTCTGGATCCTATACTCAGAGAGTATGACTCTCCTATAGTTCAGGCAAAAATGCCCTACCTCAAGCTGAAAATCCCTACAGCTAAGATCCACAAAGGATCCTACCTCAGACCCAAAGGTCCTACACTCAGATCCAAAACTGGATCCTACACTCAGGCAAATCTACCCTACCTCAGGCACAAAGGCCTTATAACTCAGATCCAAAAGGACCATATAGAAATGAAATAGTTTGTGTTAATTTGACATAGAGAAATTTTTCTGAGTCTGCTACTAGAGCTGAGTTATCTCAGCTCTAACTATCTTCACAGCAACAAGAATAAGGTCTTTAGTAAATAGCTGCCTCTGTTGGAAGTTACTCAGAAATAATTTTCTGAACTTGCTGAAGAAAACTGAAGTCTTGACAGATCTTGAGTTCTTCAAAAAGCTAACCTGAACCTGTAGTAAACTGAAAGTGCTGCTTCTTCTCTTTATCAAAAACAAGTCTGAACTTGTTGTAGTAGAAGAAAATGCTATAGCTATCTGGAATGAACATTTGGTTCAGCTGGAATGACTTCAAGCTTTTGGCTCGACAGCAATGGCGAGGAAGATGAAGTCTTATCGCAAAAAGTGAAACCCTAAAAGTTTTTGTTCTTCCTTGAGAAGATGTCCCTTTTATCTTCTACCGATTAACGACTCTAAGAAGTAGCGGGGACCACCTGTATTTGACAACTGCAACTTGCTTTAACAGAAGAAAACGTATAGTAGCCCTCCGACGCTATTTGGCGTGTTCTGTAGCTTTCCCGCAACTTATTTAAACTCTGTTGACTTTGAATGACATCATCAGTTATGGATTTAGACAATTTCTCAAATTCACTCCAGGCGTTTAGTGTGTTGAGTGCGTTGAGTGAACAAGCTTCACTCAATGCCAAAACCCTTAGTCAACTTTCTAAACCATTCTGCATCATAGGCATTGAGAGCGTTGAGTGAGTCTTCATCACTCAACACTTTCTGACTTGGCTCATCATTCTGCCTTTAGGTGTTGAGAGAATTGAGTGAGCTCAGCCTTCCTCACTCAGCACCTCTGGACTTAGTCAAATTTTGACTTTCTTAGTCCAACAATCTCTACAAGATTAGGCATTGAGAGCATTGAGTGAGCCTTCCTCAATCAACGCTTCTGGACTTGGCCATATCTTCACCTGTCTGAAGGCGTTGAGTGAGGTGGCCTACTCAATTCTTTGTACCTTTGCTTGTCTTCTTTATTAGGCATTGAGTGAACTGGCTTCACTCAATGCTTCTAGATTTAGTCGATTTCTGTCTTCTTCTTAGGCTTTGACAGCAGCAACATGACTCAATACTTTTACTATCTGGAATTGAGAGCGTCAGGTGAAGCTTCATTACTCAATGCTTTTGTACTTGCCCATTTTCTGTCATCTTAGGTTGTATCATAACACGACACCTTCTTCTTTGGCGTCGAGTGAGCTGTGTTCACTCGATGCTTCTAGACTTTGTCGAATATCCAGCTCCCTAATATTAAGGCTTTGACAGATTCAGCTATACTCGACGATGGTGTTGAGTGAACTGCCCTAACTCAACTTCTGTGGACTTGGCTGCAGAATTGCTTTGCAGTCTGCATGGCTTTGACTGTCCACAACTGCAGTCTGCATGGCTTTAACTGTCCACAACTAACTCAGTGTTTTATGGCATCTGGCATTGAGTGAACTGGCTTCAATCAATGCCTGTGGACTTAGGTGATTTCCAGCCTATCCAGTATCTTCCCTTACATCTAGCATTGAGTGAACTGGCTTCACTCAACGTCTGTGGATATAGAAAGATTTCTTTCTCTCCACATCTTTACTGTGTGACTACCTATCACATCACTTGGAATACCCGCCCTATTAATAATACAAGGACTAACCTGCATGCATGAACTTGAACATACATCAAATACAACTTTGTGTATATCATTGACATGTTTGACTTCTTCAAATCTGGCCTCTATAAGTCTGGGACATTGTGGGCAATGGACCCAACAGTCGTCTCAATCAAGTGTGTGTGTTAGTTCGAGTTCATTTATATCTCCCGCGAGTGTGGACAAAAATTAGTTTGCACGAATAGTCGAAACCCGTGATAGGTGAGCAAGATTATTTCGACCATCATTACGCAAGTTTGGTCTTTCCTTCACACACTCAAATTGATCGGTTATAATTTGTGTTCTCGATCCATTTTGCGTTGGCACGAATTTTAGATTAAGCGTGAGTTGGAGTGCCTTTAGCATTTTCACTCCACTCTAGATCCCTCGCCTATTAAGGGACCAATAGTCTCTTGCGGTTACTATGCTTATTCCCTAAAATCATGAACTGCTCCTCTCTAATAGAAGCCCCGGTGAAATCGATCACAAGTTTTGGCAATTTTCTGCCACTGTTCTTACAGGTGTTTCCCACCGAAAGACAACTACCTTCCCAGTCGCCATCTTAGATGAAGCCAGTCGATCCCCATTTTCCTCTAGTTTTTCTGGAGGAGCCATAGTTGGTGGATTACTTCCCTAATGAGGAAGAAGGAGATTTATTTGGAGATTTCCAAGAAAAGGACCTTGCATTAGAGATTTTCAAGAAGAAGAAGAAGGATTTTGTCTTCTTTCCCGTTAACAACAAAATCATTTTTTGTGCTACTTTGGAAACAAGTCCAGAAATGTTTTTGTGGTCAAACTCACATATTTCTGAAACACAAAATCAAGGAGATTTTCGAAAATAACTTGTCAGTTGATGTCTGGTTGTTCATTTAGCACCACTGATTTTATCCGTTGAAATACGAGTGCATTGTTGAGGATGGCATCGATTGCACGTCATGAATCCGAGTCCAAAAATGGTACGAATACTTAATTCCTTTTTTGTACTTTATAGTTCACTGCATTTGTTTTCATAAACTTCATTATTTGTGATCGCATAAATTTTATAAGTGATTATTTTTTGCTACACCATTGCGTAGGAATTAATAATTATGTTCATGTCGATCTTGCACACATAGTTCACACAAGATTATTTGATTTTATTGATCTCATTTTGTGAATGTCTGTGACCTACGTGCTTTATATAAATTTCTAACACTTTCATCTTCTCTTTTTGCTTACTTTATGGTTGTTCCCTTTGTACCTTTTTTGAAATTTATAATGTCCTGGCAAATAATATCTTACTGATCCTGGGAATCTAATAGGGTCTACATTTTTTAAGTTTCGGAATGTTAGACTAAAATCTATGTGAACAACGATCATAAATGCGTAGTATGCAAAATAAAAATTAAGGCGAAAGAATAAGATCAAATCTCAAATCATTGATGTTTTCACCGAGCAAGGCCGGCGCAAGTAATGATCTTCTAAGCCATCGATCACTCCCTCTAGATGTTATAGAATGAATGAGTGATTGAACTTAGGGACCAAATACCCCTCCATATGTAATTATAGATGTGTTGTCATCAATCGCATCCACTCAACGGGTAGTTACCACTAGTGGGTAGTTCTCACTTAAGTGAGAAGTTATCCCCATAATGGATAATTATTAATCATTCATTTTAAATGGAGAGTTATCCTATAATTAAAAGTTATTAACCGTAACTTAAATGATGAGTTATTGACCATATTAATAAAATAATTGCGTAATTAATTAATTAATTAATGTTATAAATCTGGAATTAATTAAATAATTAATATTAAAATAAATTATTTTAACATTCTCTCTCTTGGTCAATACTTGCACTTAGTTTAATCTAAAAATATACACATCTAAGAAATACGATACATGAATCATAACGACAAGTCCTCTAATGTATTGAGTAGTATCATCCATGTATCACATGTATAATATCTCTTCGATATAATTTAAATATGATAATATTGCTTAATGAATAAATCATATGTTTATTCAAGTTCTTGCATAGAATAATTTTTCTCATAAATATTAAGTGTACACAACAATATGAGAAAATACCATAAAATAAGAGTTTCATAAATCACATTGTTCATACAATAAAAATAATTATATAATGTGACTCAATCTCATATTGACCACATGATCCTTAAATTTAAATAGTGGCATGTCTTTAGTTAAAGGACCGGTTATCATCAATTTAGTGTTTACATGTTATATAACCAATTTTCCTTCTTTAACACGTTTCTTTAGGGCTAAATATATAATGTTAACGTCTTTACTTTGACTACTACATCCATTATTTTTAGTCATAAAGATAATAGATGAATTGTCACAATATATCTATAGTGGCCTAGAAATAGAATCAACAATTCTAATCCCTAAAATGAAACTCTTCAACCATACAACATGAGTAGACTCAAAACAAAAGATGAACTTTGCCTCTATAGTAAAAGTAGCAGTCACAGTTTACTTTGCGCTTTTCTAAGACACGGCTCTGCCGGCAAACATGAAAATATATCCTATTGTTGATTCGCAAGAATCAACACAACCAGCAAAGTCGGAATCGGAGTATCCTACTACCTCCAATTGATTAGTCCATCTGTATATAAACATGTAGTCTTTGATACCTTTAAGATACCTCATCACTTTCTTTGCAACTTTCTAGTGGTCCATATCTGGATTACTCTGATATCTTCCTAACATTCCCACAACATAAGCGATTTCATGTCTAGTGTAGAACTGAGCATACATCAAACTTCTAACAACAGAAGCATAAGGAATGTCGCATGCTTCCATCTCCCTTCAGGATTTTTTTGGGTACCTCCGAGCGAGCGTGATCAGTGTATTTGGTTCGCTCGATCGGGTGGGATTGCTTGAGCATTTAGGCCAAAGTCCTATCAGAAAGACTTGAAAATCTTGAGGGGAGAACCCCATCAAGAGCTAACATTTTAGTTCCCTCAAATTCCACTTGAAGAGTATCACTTGCCATCTTGGCTGAAGTGCCCCAAATTCTCTTAAAATGTCATTTGAGATGCTTTTTTGGATAAGTAGGAGAGCTCGATCATCATCTTTCATCTTCTATTTTTGCGTGCTTTATGGTTGTTCTCTCGGTAGCTTATTTTAAAGTGATAATGTCATGACAGATAATATCTTACTTATTGTGAATATTATCATCAAGATTCTTGATTTGAAAAAGGTCTCAAGATGACAATAAACATCTTGTATTTGATAAGTTATTTGAGTTTTGGTTCGACGTGTTAAAATAAAGTGCATTACTGTAATGTTAGGCTCATGGTCACGCAAACATGGTTTTTCCTTGTAATCCCTCAAGGAGCAAAACTCATATTGACCACTATTCTAATCATATATTAGACATATCACTATCATGGGAAAAACACTAAGGTTAAAAGAAATTAGTGGAAGAAATAGAAATTTGTCTAAGGAAAAGTTCGACTGCATCAACTTTATGCGTAAGGAAAATTTTGACGACATCGACTTCATGGCTAAGGAAAAGTTCGACTGCATCAACTTCATGCCTAAGGAAAAGTTTGACTGCATCAATTTCATGGCTAAGGAAAAGTTCGACTGCATCGACTTCATAACTAAGGAAAAGTTTGACTGCATCGAGTTTAAACTCAAGTATTTTATCAACTGCATTGACAACATCGACTACATCGACTACATCATTGAGAACTTTGTTGACTACATCGACTGCACTGTGACAGAGATTTTTATACATACTTTAAACGGCTAAGTGCTAGGTGTTTCTATATAATTCCTTAGTGTGTTCTGACCCGAAGGCATACAAATCATTAAGGCTATAAGTCCTTGTCTATGATATCACTTTAAGGTCACTTAGAAAACTTTTCACCAGCCTGACACGTGGCACAACAACTATTTTCTTAAATCTAGGCGCAGATTGCGCAGAAGATTTAAATAAATTTGAAAGACGAGATTCGCTGCATAATTCCAATGATTTCCCGAGGGAAAGAATATTCTCATTCATTGGAGAATAATTCCATATCTCAAATTTTTCCTTCGACAGAAATTGTTAGCCGTTCGAAGATTCTATATTTGGATTATTACCTAAGGACTTTGCTAGCTGCTGAAGAATTCTATATCAGTCTCAAAGCTCTCTGCCGTCCTAGTCCACTATAAAAAGAGGACTTAAAAGAATGACAAAAAAATGCATATCTCACAGAGATCGTTCAAGCAATTTTGACTCAAATTTTTCTATAATAGTTTTTGAGTAGTGATCAAATATTAAAAGAGAATTCATTGTCCACTCACTCCAAGCATCAAAAAGAGATTCTTCCAATAATGTGCTTTACAATATTTTTTCTGAAGAATATTCTTTTTGTCAAGGTTCCTGATCAAGACTTCAACACACTCAAGCCAACTCTTTCAAGTGTTGATCAAGGAAGAGAAGAAGATGGAAGTATGTCCAATTCTCTTACTGAAGACTCAATTCTTGTCTAATTGAGTCATAACTGTGCAAATCTTTTTACTTGTAGGATCTTTTTTAGATCAAGGTTGTAGGGCTTGTGTGGAGCCTGAGTTTTAGGGTTTGTGTAGATCCTGAGTTGTAGGGCTTGTGTTGATACTGAGTTGTAGGATCTTGTGTTGAAGATCTGAGTGGTAGGACCTGTGTGAAGGTCAGAGGTAGGTAACTTGTGTTCCTGAGTTGTAAGATCTGAGGATCTGAGAAAAAGTTTGGTGAAGTTTAGCCTAAGCTAACTCTCTACTAGATAAGTGAAGGGGGAAAGTGGATGTACTCATTCTTGGGTCATCAACAAAATGGGTTATGGAGATATTTACAAAGAACTAAGCTCCATGAAACTTTTTATTTGTAGGAAAGAAAATTTTGGAATTTTGAAACAGAGAGTTAAACTCTTCATGGATGCTTCTGATCCTAGGATATATATTATTGTTGAAGAAGGTCCCTATATCCCAATGAATGTCTCACCTATTGATGCTAATTTGAAAGTTCCCAAGAAACTCACAGAGATGACCAAAGAGGAAGTCATCTTGTCCACCATAGACAAAAGTGCAAAGAATATCATTGTCAGTGTCATAGATTACTCTACATTTCAAAATCTCATTCACTGTCAGACTGCCAAAGAAATGTGGGATAAATTTATTGTATACATAGAAGGGACAGAAGTGGTTAGGGATGATAGAAAATCACTACTAAATTAGGAATATGAAGCCTTCATACAAGAGAATAAGGATATTATAGCTGATTCCTATGAAAAATTCTTCAGGATAGTCAATGGGCATAAAAATTATGGAAGGGCTTTCACAAACTATGAGTTGAATGACAAGTTCTTGAAATTCTTGAATAAAGAATGGGATATTAGTATTTGTGCCATTAGGGAGATGGGAAATCTGGGCAACATCCAGCCCCAAAACCTATATGGAAAGTTGATGTCTCATGAACTCCACCTAAACACCAGGAGGAGTGAGGAAGGATACAACAAGTATAAGCTTATTTCTCTAAAAGCTGAAAGTTCCAAAAGAGGCAAAGAAAGGGCTTCTCCTTCCCCTAGCAAGCTAGCTGAATCTGAGGAATCAGAACCCATCGCCTTGTTTACAAGGAAAATAAAGATCTATTCGATGGAGACATGGCCTTGTTTACAAGGCAATTTAAGAAAATGCTGAGAAGGAGGAAGCACGAACAGTCTGCGAAAGTGATTTACCTGCCACAAATTACCGCAAGCAATTTACAGGCAATCAAAATAATCAGTTTCGTTAGCACGCACCGGGTCGATAGCGGCTTGCCTTGCCATGCTTTAAATAATTCGAGCAAACAATACATGACTCGACTTTTGACAAGGAGCATGAGAGCGCTTTATTTGGGGCTAACTTAGGAGGGACATCTCAACTCTTATTATCCCAACTAAGGCTCAACCTATCAAATTACTGTCAATCAGGGCATGACCGTGCTTAGAATAGTAAATTGCAGAACAAAGTACGACAATAAAAACTGATGTTAGTATAAGCTGCAGAATTGAAATGCTATAAAGAAATATGACCAGTAGGACATTGGAGTAGTACTGAATTGAAAGTAAGTATTGAAAGGAACTAGACCAGTACGAGACTGAAATAATACTCAAAAGAAATGAACTGAACTGAAAGTAATTTCTGAAAGGAACTGGATCATTACAAGACTGGAAAAATACTTAAAAGAAATAAACTGGACTGAAAGTAAATAGCCAGGACCAGTACGAGACTGGAGTACTGAAAAGAAAGTACTAAACTGAAATGAATAAATGAACTGGACCAGTACGAGACTGGAATAAAACATAAAGAAAATGGTTAGTAGTCCAATCACTCCATTCAATAGGCTTCAGAACTATCTCCGTTCTCAGGAGGCATGTTTAGTTCCATCTCCATTCTCAAGAGGCATGTTCAGTTCCATCTCTGTTCTCAGGAGGCATGTTCAGTTCCATCTCCATTCATAGGAGGCTTAGTTCAGTTTTATCTCCGTTCATAGGAGGCTTAGTTGTGTTTCACCCATTATTTAGGTCTGATAATAGTTCTGTTGCATCCTTTACTGTAGTGGATTAATCAGACCTAGAGAATTTAAGGGTTACACCTTTATTATTCGTCGAGCATGTCTGCTCGTATTTTAATTTTCCAAACTTGTCTGAGTTACTCGAGAGCTTTACAACGGATAAAGACGAGTAACTCAGTAGTTTTACAAAACCTCGGAATACTTAGAGCTTGGCACTTGCCTCGATCACTCTCATTCGTAAAATAATTTGAACTTATTATTGGACTAAAAGATGGTCGCGTGCTCCAATTTTCATTTCGAGAAAATCGGGCGCATTGATTTTTGAGCGCAACCCTAGGCTTCAATTAAATTGGAAAACACTAATTTTTCTCCCAAGGTTCCCAAATTTTTATACAACCTTTAAGAGGGCCTAAAAAGAGACTAGCATTTTTTTCAAAAAATTTCGAGCAATTTTGGGACTCTAAATTGGCCAAATAAAATTTATTTGGGCTTTTAAAATTACCAAATATCTTCCAAAAAATTCTAAAAATTTTTGTGGAGGAAGTCCATAATAAGAGGAATAATTTTCATGTTCAACACTTTTTCCCTAGGAGCCTATATTCTTTTATAAAAATTATACAATGTTCTGATTAAGAAATGGGTCTGCATATAACAGATCAAGCCTGATCTCGCGACCAGGATCACGCAATACCGAGTAATTGGCCAGCATTCTCCACAGCGGATCGGACACGGATCCGCTGTGGAGCACAAAATACGAGGCGGGAGGGGGGAAAGAGGTTATCCTCGTCGTCCATCTCACCATGAGATCTGGACGGCGGTGATTATATCCCGTCGACAAAGGAGGTGGTGTCCCTCTGCCACCGCTGGCCGGCCACTGCTGGGCACCGTAGCTGCCCCCATCGACTCATCGGGGGCCGGTGAGTCTTTGAGTGGTGGTCCGGTGGCCTGCCGCCGTCGTCCACCGCCTGAATTCAACACCCTGAGAGCAGGTGGCAGTGGCTCTACTCCCAGCGCCACCATGCTACCCTGACTTTCCATTATTAACCCGACCACAAAACCACCCCCGGCTGGTGTGTCGCGGGCAGGGATCCTCTCTAGCGGTGGCCCGGGAACCTTCCGCCGCTGGAGTAAAAATTCAGAAAAAGCTCTGCTTCATGGGTGCTGCTGGAATGGCATTTTCCGGCGGTACCTCGACCTCCCACCACCGGGGAAAGGTATCCCCGGTGGATTAGCCCCTTCCCAGCGCCTCCATCGGAGCTGAGAGAGGCTAGTCTCCTACGACCACCACCCGACCTAGAGCTTGGCTCAGGTTGTGCTAGCGATGCTCTAGCCATCGCAGGACGCATGCAGGACATCGAAAGGTTTAGGACGGGCGAGGGATGAAGTTTACACTTTTGGTGGTGTGGTTCAGGAGGCGACAATCTGAGTTGCCATGAAAGTGGCAGAGGAGGAGGGCTCGGGTTGATTTTATCGGCAAGTTAGGGTTCCGGTGAGGGCTCCCTGGGCTTGTTTGGCTTGGTGAGGAGAAAGGCAGGGGGAATGGGCTTTTATAGCATGAGGGGGTGGCCTCACCCTTCACTTCCTCGATGTGGGATTAACCCGAGAGAGAGAGAGAGGAGGATCTCCTCTCCTCCACTTGGCTGGACACATGGCTCCTCCTGAAAAGCCAAGGGCAGATAGGTATTTACTCCATGGGTTTTTATCTTAAGTGGGCTTGGGCCTTGGTAGTGAGGAAGAGGGGAGGGGAAGAGGGGAATGTGGTGGACTTTCTTCCTAGGCTCATTTCACCAAGTCTTGCTGGTTTGGGTGGCCCAAGAAGTGAGAAGGGGTGGGGCCTTAGCTATTAATGAAGAGGGGGTGAACACCTCTTTAAAAAAAACTCAAAAATTGACTTTTAGGAAGGTTTGACCAAAGTCAACCCCCCATGCTGGTCAAAGTCAAAGTAGGTCCAAGACATCGGGAGTTGGGTCGGGGTTTCGAGTCATAATTTGTGTGCGTACGCTTTTTAGTGCACTATTATGCTTGATTTGACCACAGGTTGACCACTCGTATTTGAAATTGACCGAAACGAACTTGGTTGACATCATATTGACCATAAGAGTCCAATGCTACTGACTAGGGTCGAATCGGAGTTTGTTTGCTAATTATTCAAAATTTGTACGTCGTGGCGCACTAAAACAGTCAAATTGCTGATATTCATCATTAGACTTCGAATTGTGATGCGACGAGTTCCAGTGAGTTCGTATTGACTATACGAAGCCACATGAACTGATAGAAACCAAATCGGAGTTCTCTAGGTCATTATCAAAAATCTCGTCTTCGTGACATTTTACGAGGGATGGCCATATTTGCCATATGACATCGGAGTTCAGCGGAACGAGTTCCAATGCATTCATATCGATTACACGAAGCCATATAAACTGACAGAACTCCAATCGGAGTTTTCTAGCTCTATATTCAAAAATCTCGTTTTCGCGACGTTCTACAAGAAACGGTCATATCCACCATATGACCTTAGAGTTCAACGGAACGAGTTCCGACGCACTCGTATTTACTATACGAGGCCACATGAACTGACAGAACTAAAATCAGTGTTCCCTAGCTCTATACCCTATCTAGGGTTGTCTGCTACCGGGTCACGGGTAGAGGTTCAGGTCACTTTTATTGGGCCCATTAGTGTCCTGGTGGCCCAATAAAAGTTGGGATGTTACAGGACGTACCCATAATCTGGGGAACCACTATAAATATTGTGTGTGCTTTTGTGGATTGTCTTGAAAGCAAGCTAACCTAGCTAACTCACATCACACCAAGTTAAAGAAAATCTTAAAAGACTAGAAAACCTATTCACCCCCTTCTAGGTGTTTAGCTACCTTGGAATTAAGAATTTCAAGTGGTATCAGAGGGGGGTTGCTCAAGTAGGACCTAACAGTCAGAGCAGATCTCAAAGGGTAGCTTAAACAAGTATACTTATTGGTTCGGGAGAGAACTATAAGGAGCTGGGTTCCATGAAACTTCCTATCTACAGAAAGGAGAGTTTTGGAATCTATAAAAAGAGGGTCAGGTTATTTATTGAAGCCTCTGACCCAAGGATCTTTGTGACTGCCAAAGAGGGACATTTAATCCCTATGAAAGTCTCAGATCTGGATTCAACAGTACAGACACCAAATACATATTCTAAAATGACCAAGGATAAGGTCATACTGGCTACATTGGACAAGAGGGCATATAACATAATTGTTAGTGTCATAGATGATTCTACCTTTCGGAATCTTGTCCACTACAAGACCTCCAAAGAGATGTGGGACACTCTAGTGGTCTACATGGAGGGTACTAAAGAGGTCAGAGATGACAAGAAGTCCATGCTCAACCAGGAGTATGAGGCTTTCAGGTAGGCCCAGAAAGAGAGCATAGTTGGATACTATGAAAGGTTCTTTAGGATAGTGAATGAGCTGAAGACCTATGGGAGGGTCTTTAGCCATTATGAGCTGAATGACAAGTTTCTTAGTTCTCTAACAAGAGACTGGGACACCAAGATCTGTGTCATCAGAGAGGTTGCCAAGCTAGCCAGGAAAGCTGATCTCTTATGAGATGCAGCTGGCTACCAGGAAAGAGGAGGAGACCATGAGCAAATCCCAAGCCAATGAAAATTCTTTGGCCTTCAAACTAGACTGCACCAAGAGGAGCAAGGAGAGGATTCCCTCTCCTTTATGGAGGCCTGCTGACTCAGACAGCACAGGGCCAAACTCATCTGACAGTAGCTTGTCAGATGAAGACTTTGCTGCCTTCTCTAGGCAGCTTCAGAAATTGATGAGGAGGAAGTAGTGGAGGAGCAGACCTTCCTCCTCCTCTCATCACAAGGAGGATTACTACAAGGCAGAGAAGAAGCACTCCATGGGAGGTAGGTATGACTCTAAGCCTAGCAAACATGTTTCCTCTAAAGTTATTATGTAACAACTGACTGCCCAGTCAAGAGAAAGGAGGATGGTGAGAAGAAACAACACCAACATAATGGTAATAAGGATAAGTCCTTCATTATAATGAAGGAGAAGAGATGGACTGACTCATCTTCATATGAGTATGAAGAAGAATCCCTCATTGGACTACTGGCTACAATTGCAGATGAAGCTGAAGATTGTCTTGATGCCAGGAGAGGTAGCATGGCCCCTCTGTCATATTCAGGCTGTGACTCAGAGGAGGATGATGAGGATGAAGATGCCTATAATTGTTATAGGCTAATGACAATGTCTGATGAAGAATCTTTCCAGGATCAGCCTGGTCCAGCAAAGGTACACTCTCTATCTAGCTCATCTCCTGAATCAGATTATGAGACTAATCCAAATTCTGAGGCATCTTTATCCACTGGCGATGATGGGTCAGAATCTGAGGAAGATGTCAATCAATTGATTAACAGGTATGGGGAACTTCTGGATGCCTTTAAGTAGTGCAAGAAGTTGACTAAGAAGCAGGCTGAGGAGATTGCCTCTCTTCAGCTAGCTGCTACCCAGCAGGCTGAGGCAACATCCTTGCTAGATCAGAAGGCTAGGGAAGTCAGCACACTTAGGAATATTACTCTCATCCAGATAGGCACCATCAAGTACAAGAATAGTCTCATTAGAGAGCTTGAAGATAAGCTCCAAAGGGAGAAGAGAATTGTGGCTAGTTTATCTAATCCTAATACTGTGTTGCCCTTGATAGACACCTTCTCCTCTCAGAAGGGTAAGAAGGCATTGGGGTTTAAGGGAAACACTAGAGTTGCCCCTTCCAAAGGGAAAGGGAAAGCTCCAGTCCAGCCTCTAGCTTCCAAGAATCCCATCCATTTTAAGAAGGTGATGTTGCGTTCAAACAGGTATGACCAATAAAGTATCTATAGTCACTGGAAGAATGGCAGATCCACTAGTGTGAACAAAGAGGCTCACAGCTATGGTGGAAGGTACAGTAGGGGAATGAGTGTCTTTAAGGCTCCCCATGAGGAAATTCAGATGACCCATCCTGGACCATTTACTTTTGGTACCCCATCCCCCACTCTCAAGAACAAGGCAGTTGCCTTCACTCAAGCCCATCCAGCAAAGGTTCAGATCAAGGGTAAGTTAGTTATCAAGTTAAATCTAGTTATCTCTGATGCTATAAACAACATGTCATCTGCAAAGAAGCCTGCTGCAAATGGCAGTCAGAGCCAGCCAAGGAAACCTGCTGGAAGACTTACCTTCAGTCAGATCCTTGCTGAAAGGAACTTGAAGAAGACTGATGCACCTCTTCCTTCTATTCAGTCAGCAGTTAACCAAACTACAGGATCTACACAGAAAAGAAGATATAAATCCATGAGTTTTGGTGTTGTGGTAAGGTGGGGGCATTTTGCCCTAGATTACTGGCACAATCCAAGTGTGCTGAGAGAAAAGGTTAGTCTCCATATTAGAAATTCTGCTGAAAGATAGTTTGGGTTTCAGACTAATCAGAACCTAGGACCCAATAATTATTGGGGTCCTAAGGTAAGATAAATCATTTGCTGCAGGTTAGTTTAAGTGCCCATACCCTTATATTGTACTTGGATAGTGATTGTTCCCAGCACATGACTGGAATAAGGAGCAACTTAAAGGAGTACACTCTAGTGAAGGACATACCCAAAGTTATCTTTGGTGGTTCAGATAGAGGAGTGACAAGAGGCTATGGTAAGATTACCAATGGCAGAGTCACAATCTCAAAAGTTACATATGTTGAGGGGTTGCAACACAACCCCATAAGCATATGCCAACTATGTGATCTTGGTTATGTCATTTCCTTCCACAAGGATGAGTGTAAGATTAAGAGGTCAAGTGACCAAGAGGTCATCTTGATAGGCATTAGGAGTGGAAATGTTTATTTTTTAAATTTCCTCTGCCTTAATAAAGACTCTCCTATTTGTCTAGTTGCAAATGAGAAAAATATCATATTATGTAAAATGACACAATAGACTAGCTCATTTGAATTATAAGACTATTGACAAGCTCTTTAGTGAAGAGCTAGTTAGGAATGGTCCCAATGTGAAATGCACCAAGGAAGACATTTGTTCAGCTTGCCAAAAGGGCAAGCAGACTAAGGCTTCCTTTAATGGCATTGGGACCAAAGATTCTTTGAGGTGCTTATACCTCTTGCATATAGACTTGTTTGGTCCTATGCAAGTTCATAGTCTAGGTAGGAAAGTCTATCCCCTTGCTTATACTTCTTCAAGGCTTTTGTCAAGAAGATTAAGAATGAACTAGACAGTACTATGTTCAAAATAAGAAGTGATCATGAGACTGAATTTCAGTCTGAAAACATGATAAGTTTCTGTGAAGAGTAAGGGATTCATCAAAAAATTCTTCTCCAAGAACACCCCAGCAAAATGGGATTGTTGAGAGGAAAAACAGAACTCTCGTAGGGCATGGTAAGACCTTATTGAAGGATACGTCTCTCCTAGAATATTTCTGGTCTGAGGTAGTTAATACTGTATGTCATGTCATTAATAGAGCCTCTATCACCAAGAGCCATAAGAAGACTCCATATGAGATCTTGAAGGGCAAAAAACCAAACCTGGGCTATCTCAAGATCTTTAGTATTATGTGCTTCATAATGGTAAGTCCTATGTGACTAAGTTTGTGGTCAAGTCCTATGATGGGATTTTTGTTGGGTGCAACAATCATAGTAAGGCCTATAGGATCTACAACTTGAAGAGTCAAGTTGTAAAAAAGTCTGTACATGTGGTCTTTGATGAGTCTACCATGATTAACAGTGAGCTGTCACACTCCTCTTCTAGTACTATAGGTATAGAGCTGATTATGGACAAGCTAACCATCAAGGAAGCTGCTCTAGAAATCCAAGATGGAGTGGATATTCCAGAAGAACTGCAAGGCACATTGAAGTAGATGAAGATCAGCAAGAAGCTGCTACTGAAGCTGATGCTGAAAGAAGCTTGCCTCCAGCTATCAGGCATCTAAGAGATCATCCAAGACACCAGATAATTGGTGATGTAAACCAAGGAGTGATGACAAGAAGCAAGAGCCTTAATACAATAATGTATGCAAGTTTCCTATCACAGGTTGAGCCCAAGAGATTTGAAGATGTCAACATAGATTAGTTCTGGATTGTAGCAATGCAAGAGGAATTGAACCAGTTTAAGAGATGTACGGTCTAGAAGCTGGTTCTCAGACCACAAGGATATAATGTCATTGGATTCAAGTGGATTTACAGGAATAAACTTGATGAAAATGACATTATAATCAAGAACATGGCTAGAATAGTAGCTAAGGGGTACAAATAAGAAGGTATTGACTTTGATTAAACTTTTACCCTTATAGCAAGATTGGAAGCCATCAGACTCTTCCTTGCATATGCTACATTCAAAGGATTTAAAGTCTACCAGATGGATGTGAAGTCAGCCTTCCTGAATGGTGACTTAAAGGAAGAAGTTTATGTTGAGCAGCCTTCAGGTTTTGTTGTTCCTAACTCACCTGATTCTATTTATAGACTTAGGAAACCTCTATATGGGCTGAAGCAAGCCACTAGAGCATGGTATGAGATATTGTCTAGCTTCCTCATTGAGAACAAATTCTCAAGGGGGAAGATAGATAAGATCCTATTCCTAAGGGAATCTAAGGGCAAGATCATCCTAGTCAAGATTTATATACATGATATAATCTTTGGATATACTGATGACTACCTTTGTAGGAAGCTTGCCAAACTTATGCAAGGGAAGTTTGAGATGAGCAGTATGGATGAACATAAGTTCTTCTTGGGCCTCCAAGTAAGATATACTGAAGATGGATTATCTATATCACAATCTAAGTTTACCAAGGAGTTGATCAAAAAGTTTGGTATGGAGAATGCCTCCACCATGAAAACCCTATGGGGTCAAGTATGTCTATTGGCAAAGATGAGTCAAGGAAACCTTTTGATGAAACTTTATATAGAGGGATAATTGGCTCCCTTCTATATCTTATTGCAAGTAGGTCAAACATCATGTATGTTATATGTGTTTGTGATAGGTATCAGGCTAGGCCTAAAGAATCTCACTACTCTGTTGTTAAGAGGATTTTGAGGTATCTTAAGGGCACACCAGATCTTGTCCAATGGTACCCTAGAAATAGGGATTTTGAACTAACAGGTTATTAAGATGCTGACTTTGCAGGATGCAAAGAAGATAGGAAGAGAACTAAGGGCACCTATCAGTTCTTGGGAGGAATACTAGTGTATTGGAGCAGCAAGAAGCATACCAGTGTTGCAATCTCAATAGCTGAGTCAGAATACATCTCAGTAGGTAGCTGCTATGCACAGTTGCCGTGGATCCAACATCAGCTTCAAGACTATAACCTCCAGATAATTAGAACTCCTTTGTGTTGTGATTCTACTAGTGCAATCTCAATTTCTAGGAATCCCATCTCTTATAGCAGGACTAAGCACATTGAGATTACGTATCATTTCATTAGGGAGAAGGTGGAATATGAAGATATCAGTCTTGAGTTTGTCCCTATGGACAAGAAAGTGGCTGACATCTTTACTAATCCACTGGATGAAGCAAAGTTCAACACCTTCAAGTTTGAGTTGGGTATGTTGAACTTAGTATAGCTTCAGTTTCTCCTTGTGTTGTTTTTTTTTGCATGTTGTACTACTTCTTGTAGGTGGAAAAAACCTTCAGTGGTATGAAGATTTTTCAAGTGGTATACCTTCATCGGTATCAAGTTTTTTAAGTGGTTCAAGTGCCATCCAGACTAGAATAGACTAAAGTGTCTACCAGGAAGGATGATAGAAGATGATTCAGTTGAGGGGGAGCAAGTCCAAACTTGTAGGGGTAGACTCAACCTTATGTAGAGAAGGTGCAAGCTGCTACAATAGTTGATTATCTGAACTCAAAAAGGGGGAGGCCAGCACCTCCCTGACTATTTACAGAAGTCAAAAGGGGGAGGATAAGGAAATGATCAAGGCCAGGCAGCAGCAAAATAGGGGGAGCAGGTAGTGATGATGATCACCCTGCAGGCAAGGAAAGTGTGGTAATCTATAACTTGATACTCTTATTCTCTTGTTATAAGTTTTCAAATTTAATATTTTATTACTGCATATGTTAGTGTATATCATTGACTCAGAATGTTGTTTGAGGGTTTTGACTTCTTCAAATAAGGGGAGATTGTTGGGTTCATTGCTCACAATATCCTATATTTGTAGAAGTCAAACAAGTCAATGGTATACACATAAATGTACTTGATGTATGTTCAAGTTCATGCATGCAGGTTAGTTCTTGTCATATAAATTGGAAAGGTATTCCAAGTGGTTATGACAGATGATCACAAGGTAGAGAAGTGGAAAGGCTAAAAATTGCCTAAGTCCACAGGTGTCGAGTGAAGCCAATTCACTCAATGCAAAATGCCAAGGAAGGATGCTGGAAAGATTGAAAATTGTCTAAGTCCATAGGCGTTGAGTGAAGCCAGTTCACTCAATGCCAGATTCCAAAAGGCACTGAGTATGGGTGGACTGTCAAAGTCCAGTTGTTTGGAAGACAGAAATGCGGCTAAGTCCACAGACATTGAGTGAAGGCAGTTCACTCAATGCCATATAACAAGAAGTGTAAGTCAAGAAGCGTTGAGTGAGGACAGTTCACTCAACACACTTAACGCCTCAGCAAGCTGGCAGACTTCAGAGAAGCGGCTAAGGAAAAAACATTGAGTGATGAAGGCTCACTCAACGCTCTCAATGCCTAGCAGATAAAGAAAGTTGCAGCTAAGTCTAGGGGCATTTTGTGATGAAGAATCACTCAACACACTCAACGCTTTGCAGTGCAGAAGAAATTAGCCAAGTCCAAAGGCGTTGAGTGAAGCCAGTTCACTCAACACACTCAACGAACTTAGCGCTTGATGATGTAGAGAATTTGTCTAAGTCCAGATTCATTAGGTGAAGGCCATTCGCTCAACGCACTCAATCCATGGATTGAATCTAAGAATTTGGTTAAGTCCACAGATGCTGACATCAACAAAAGTCAACAAAAGTCAACAGAGTTCAAATTCATTGCAAGAAAGCTACATAACACGACAAATGGCATCGAAGGCCTATTATACGGCTACTTTGTCAAAGCAAGTTTTAGCCAACAACTACAGGTGGTCCCCACTGGTCAAATAGCCATTAATCGACAGAAGATAAAAGGAACAAGATTGGGAGATGGAACTTAACTTTTAGTGTTTTATTCATTTCAAAAAGTTTTGACTGAACTTCATCTTCATCGCCATTATTGTCGTGCTTGAAGCAAGAAGTTGAATCAACCGATCTAAAAGTTCCTCAAGTTAGTTGTAGCTATTTTCATCAGCTATAACAAGTTCAGAAAAGTTTTTCTAAGAAAGAAGAAGAAACAGTGACTTCAATTTTCTGCAATCAAGGTTAGATGTTTGAAGAAGAAAAAGAACTGTCTACTCCTTTGTCTTCAATAACAAGTTCAGAGACTTTGGTTTCTGAGATACTTCCAGTATCATTAGCAGTCTACTGAAGAATTCATTTTCTTGTTGCTGAGAAGAAGGTAGGGCTAAGGTAAACTCAGTCCAGGAAGAAAGGCACAAAGAAATTTCTCTGGTGTCAAATCAACCACATTAACAAACCAAAATTTCTTTCTGTAGGATCCATTCTTGGATCTGAGCTATAGGATCCTTTTGAATCTGAGTGTAAGCCTGTGTTATAAAGGCTGAGTGCAAGATCAGTTATTGATCTGAGGTAGGATCTTTGTGTGGATCTGAGTGTAGAGCCTGTGTGCCTGAGGTAGGAGAGTGTTACTCTTTGATTTATAGGGATAACCTCCATAGCCTGAGCTATAGGACTTGGGTTCAAGTCTGAGGTAGGTGATCCTTTGATCACTGAGTTATAGGAGCAAGCTTGCTCTGAGGTAGGGATTTGTGCCTGAGCAATAGGTCTTGGAGGAGACTGAGATATCCCGAGGGATCTGTGTTGTAAGCTCTAAGGAGCTGAGTTTTGGAGAAGGGGCCTTGTCTAACAAGCTGTTAGAAAGGTGAGGGATAGTGGACGTACCCATAATCTGGGGAACCACTATAAATATTATGTGTGCTTTTGTGGATTGTCTTGAAAGCAAGCTAACCTAGCTAACTCACATCACACCAAGTTAAAGAAAATCTTAAAAGACTAGAAAATCTATTCACCCCCCTCTAGGTGTTTAGCTACCTTGGAATTAAAGACTTTCAACTAGCATGAGAGATTTCTTTGCACCAACGACATCAGATATTTAAGCTAGCCCATAATGTGCGAATAAAATCAAAATTCCTAGAAAGCCAATTTTGTGTATAACAGTACAACCAACAACAACCTGCTAAAACAACTTATAATTCGAATAAGAAGAATTGAAAGGAAATAAAAATAATACTAAACCTTTACAACTAGTTTTCCAAACAGAAAAATCACACAAAGTCTGCGTTCCCCGGTAACGACACCAAAAACTTGATGAGCGTTTGGCAAGTGCACCAGTCGCTCAAGTAATATCAAATGTGGGAGTAACTCCCCAAGTATTGATCACTCGCGGAACACAGGTTGGGGTGCGCGATTCAATTATTTAGGAAATTAATTGTGAGGGTTAAAAGAAAATAAGGCAAGGGTTTGGTTTAAGCAAAGAAAATGGACAACTAAATTACTAGTGCGGGTTGTCTTCACTGCTTCGCGGGTGGATGGAAGAGAAGACTAGCTGAGGGAATGACTCGATTAGGCAGAATGAGGGTCGTAAGCAACTCTTCGCAATGCACACCACTAGAAATTGCTAGTGCAACACTCACACAATGGTGGGGGTGACGAGATGAGATGGGGGCGCTCTTCGCAAGCATAAACCACACAACAATCACATAAAAATGAAAGATTGCATTAAAGAGAAATTAGAGTTTACACAATCATTCACAATCAACTAAATATTCTAAGAGAAATAAACTACAAATAGAGAGGAGGGAAGACTACAAGCGAAGCACGAAGACTCATCCAAGATTTACTGCTGGAATTGTGGGTTGTCAAGCCTCGCCCGAGCTCGGACTTCGACTATCGTCTGGGGTCCATAAGAGCTGTCACCTTCTTCCACTATACCCATCTTCTTTGTCAATAGCCTTTGATCACGACCTTCACCGAATAACTCTCCGAGTGCCGAGAGAAATCCCTAGGAACAAAGCTTGGAAGCTTGCGGATGATGGAGGAGTCCGAGAGGAAGCTCTTCCATGAGTTTTGAGAGAAAAGTATGCCCGGAGCTCCTCATGATAATGGTCGGAGGTGGAGTGGTGGAATGGTGCGAGCTGGAATATTTGGGCGCAAAAACGATCGTTCTTCCAAAAATAGGCGGAGTCCTGCGGCTTAAATAGTAAACAGTCAGAAAAATGGTCACACATGGTCGAATGCACAACCATGTGTGAATCGTGTGTTAATAACAACACAGAACTCCCCTAGCCTGATACAACACAAGACCGTGTGTTTTTGATCACGCATGGGCAAAACATCCCGTGCGAGAACAAATCACATGGTTAGTAACAGATCACTGAATATCAGACAAACTAGGCAGATCATGTGTTTTCCTTCGTGCATGATTGAGTCCAACCATGCATGAAGAAAATGCACTGACAATAAAAACATAAAATTTTAGACAAAAATACGAGGTTGTGAGATTTGGTCACGCTCGGGCAAAGCAAATTGTGCGCGAGTAAATTGCATGGCCTGGGACAGAGCACCAGAAAACCAATTTGTAGTCATTGCATGATCGCACCGATCATACGTGAAGAAAAATGCACGACCATGTGATTCCTATAGGGAAGACCAGGGTTATAATGAGGATCTGCCCAGCTACATAGCAATATATAGCCTAGAGCACACCTCTAGCACACATAAAAATAGAAATAATAACATAAAAACAATCTAGGGAGCGTCATGTGCTTACCCCCAGCATAAGCACACAATTGCGCACCACAACGGGCTTAAGAGTGCACTATGTGTATAATTGCAGAAAAGGAGAAAAATGAGCAATAACTACCCAAAATGTAGTGCACGTGAGTGAAAAATATAATAGATGAGTCCGAAAAACACTACAAATATCAGACTTATCATAGTGCTAACAAAAATCTAGGACCCAACAAGATTTGGGTGCCTAAGAAGAAGTAATCTCTTTTGTAGGAATGTCCAAAGGACAATCAAACTCCTATTTGGTACTTGGATAGTCGATGTTCCAGGCACATGACTGGAATAAGAAGCTTATAGACAGACTACTCCTCCGCTGAAGATGGGCTTAAAGTCATCTTTGGAGGATTTGACAGAGGAAAAAACCAAGGGTTATGGTAAGATCTTCAATGACATAGTCACCATCTAAAGGGTAGTTTATGTTGAAGGATTACAACACAATCTGATAAGCATAAGCTAACTATGTGATCTTGGCTATACGATTATATTCTACAAGGATGAGTGCCTGATTAAGCAGTTTGAAGAGAGCATACTGATTGACAATAGGAATGGAAATATCTACTGCTTAAATTTCATATGCATTAGCTCAGATTCTTCTATATGTCTTATATATGAGAACAAAGCATCTCTCTATTTTCAATGACATAAGAGACTTGCTCATATCAACTATAAGATCATCAACAAGCTCCTTTTAGAAAATCTAGTGAGAGTTGGTCCCAAGTGGAAGTATGTCTAGGAAAGCCTTTGTCATGCATGTCAAATGGGCACGTAAATAAGAAGATCATTCAAACCCATTGGGGTTAAATATTCCACTAGGTGTTAATATATACTGCACATGGACTTGTTTGGATCTATGCCAATTCACAACTTAGGAGGAAAATTTTATTCCTTTGTGATTGTCAATGATTACTCTAGGTTCACTTTGGTGTTCTTCCTTGAACAAAAGTCAGATACCATGGAAATACTCACTAGTTTATTCAAGCAGATTCAGAATGAAATGGGGGACTTTTGTGGCCAAGATCAGGAGTGATAAGGGAACTAAATTTTAATCTGTGCCCATGAATAAATTATGTGAAAACTAGGTATCTTTCAAGATTTTTCCTCTCCAAGAACTCCACAATAAAATGGAGTTGCTGAGAGAAGGAATAGAACCTTGATTGAAGTTGGTAGAATAATGTTGAGTGACTCATCACACCCAGAATACTTCTGGACTGAGGCTGTAAACACAGCTTACCATGTTCAGAATAGGGCCTTAATCAACAAAACTCACAATAAGACTCCCTATGAGCTTGTGAAAGGAAAAAAACCAACTCTAGCCTACTTCAAAGTCTTTGGGAGTAAGTTCTTTGTGTTAAATAATGACAAGCATTACCTAACTAAGTTTGCTGAAAAAGCTTCTGAAGGAATTTTTGTTGGGTACAACTCACATAGTAGAACTTATAGAATATTTAACAAAAAAACCAAAGAAGTAGAATAGTCAATTCATATTGTATTTGGTGAGACCAGCTTGATATATAAGGGCTGGACTAGTTCTTCTAGTATTTCAGGTATTGAGCAGAGCATGAAAAAGTAATCCATCAATAAACAAATGAAGAACGATGATCTGACCTCACGTGATGAACTGATCAAAGATGAAAGCACCTCCAAAGAAGATGCAAGTAAAGTTGCAGAAAGGACAGAGCAAACTGAAGTCTCACCTGAACCTGAAGTACAGAAGAATGCAGAAATGTTGCCTACAACAACAAAACATCTAAGGGACCACCCTCAAGATTAATTCATTGGTGATCTGGATCAAGGAGTTCAAACCAAAAGAAGTGCAATGAATGAAGTACGCCACCTAAGCTTTCTCTCTCAGGCAAAGCCAAATAAGTTTGAGGAAGCTTACTTAGATCCATCATGGATCTTGGCTATGCAAGAGGAACTAGAGCAATTCAAAAGATGCAAGGTCTACAAGCTATTCCCTGATCCCATCAACCACAATGTCATTAGGACAAAGTGGGTATTCAGAAAAAAGTTGGATGAGTAAGGAGTCATAATAAAGAACAAAGTAGGACTGGTTGCAAAAAGCTACAAATAAGAAGAATGATTAAATTTTGATCAAGCCTTTGCACCAGTGGTCAAATTGGAAGCTATAAGATTGTTTCTAGCATATGCAGCTCACAAAGGGTTCAAGGTTTACCAAATAGATGTGAAGTCTGCATTCTTTAATGGAGACTTGAAAGAGGAAGTATATATAGAACAACCAACAAGTTTTGTAAATTCCTTTCATCCTGACTATGTATATTACTTAAGAAAAGCATTGTATGGTCACAAATGGGTACCTAGAGCCTGTTATGATACCCTGTCTAATTTCCTCATTGAGAAAAAATTTCCAAGGGGAAAGATAGACAATACATTATTCCTAAGGAAAGTTAAAGACAAGATTTTGTTAGTGCAAATCTATGTAGATGACATTATCTTTGGATCTATAGATGATAACCTTTGCAAAAAGTTTGCTACACTTATGTATGGGAAGTTTGAAATAAGCAGTATGAGATAGCTGAAATATTTCTTAGGGCTACAAGTGAAGCAATCTGAAGATGTGATCTTCATCTCTCAGACCAAGTTCACAAAAGAGCTAATCAAGAAGTTTTGAATGGAGAGTTCAACCTCTATGAGGACTCCAATGGGCTCCAATGTATCTCTAAGTAAGGATGAAAAAGGGAAACCTTTTAATGAAACCATGTATAGATGTGTAATTGGGTCTCTGCTCTACCTAACTGCCAGAGACTAGAGATCATGTTATCCACATGTGTTTTTGCTAGGTATCAAGTAAACCCTAAGGAATCTCACTATACCTTTGTTAAGAGGATTTTAAGATACCTTAAGGGTACACCTAATCTTGTCTTATGGTACCTTAAGAGTAATGATTTTGAGCTGATGGGCTTTTCAAATGTAGATTTTGCAGGATATAAGGAAGATAGGAAAAGTACTTCAGGGACATGTCAAATCCTTAGAATAAGGCTAATTTCTTGTAGTAAGAAATAGACCAGTGTGGCCTTATCAACAGCAGAGTCAGAATATTTTTCAGCTAGAAGTTGTTATGATCAAATGCTTTGGATACAACACCTACAAGATTACAACATCCAGCTAAGTAAAGCACTTTTATTTTGTGACTTATCTAGTACAATCTCAATTGCCAAAAATCATATGTCTCACGGTAGGACCAAGCACATTGAGATAAGATATCACTTCATTAGAGAGCATGTAGAGAAAGGAGATATCTGACTTGAGTTTTCTCCTACTAACATGTAAGTGGAAGTTATCTTTGCAAAGCCTCAAGATGAAGAGAAGTTTAATAATTTTAAAATTGATATGGACATGTTGAATCTTAAATGAATTTAATGCCTAGCCTATCCATTATATGATTTGTCCTAGTATTTCTTTTATTATTATTGGGTTTGTCAGTAGAATCTATGGTCTTAATAAAGATGAATGCTAGAAGACAACATAAGGAAGAATTTCAACTATATGGGAAAACAGTAATGGAATTACAATTTCCTATCAGCATATTTTATCTATACAGATTTAATTCCTTAAACAGGCACACACCATTTCGAATTTCTTTTATATTAATAAAATTAGAAATAACATGAACATTGAGTTAAATAAGTAAAAACCCCAAACGTTGGTACCCAAGTTCTCGCACTCCTACTCCCGACTCGACAAAGAAAATCCTCTCACCTTTTAACCCTAGCTTCTTTGATGGCACCCAAGGAAAGTTTGTCGGACAAGATCAACACTAACAGTGAAGTCATCAGGCGTTGCTTAAGAACCTATTCCGAAGAGATTTAGAATATCATCTTCCACTTAAGCGCATCAGGCTTAGAGTTAATCTTATCAGAACCAACTAGAATAGTCCCAACAGTAGTGGGGGAATTTTTCCAAAATGCTGAAGTGAGCAGTTTCCGATCAAATATCAAAACCTTTGTGCTCAATCACCGACTCAGAATCATGACAAGAAGTATAAGTTATCACCTAGAGCAACCTACCCTTAAAGAAAGTGAAGAGGAAGAAGAAATAACAGGAGAAGACCATAGTGTAGCCCTGGAGTGGAGCAATTACTCTGGCGAGGAATATGGATCTTTGGAGAAGAGTGATATGAATCCTCCTGAAATTTTTTGGATGATATCATAGGGATAGCTCTGTTATGCAAGCCTAGATCTCATGATAGAATTTCCAAGGAGATGTTTAGAATAATGACTGCTGTCATTCTTGCCAAGAGACCTGACTGGAGAAATCTAGTTCTAAGAAAGATGCAAGCATGCCTAGCTGCCCCCAACATAGAGAGAATAGTATCCATGTACCTATCTAAGAGCCTAAGAGATAGCCTAAATGAGGCTCCTAAAGTTCCACTACTCTATTTGAAGAAAATGGATTATAGAACCCTAAAAAGGTGGGACAAACCTTTTCCCAAACCTGAAAAGGGAGGAGTAAACTCCAGGCTCTCCCATGAAGAATACAAGAAGAAAGAGAAAGATGAGACCCGTCCTAAAGGGAAAGCGGCTGCCAAGCAAAGAAGAATGAAGAAGGCACAATATGATGGAAGCTTTATTACCTCCCCCAGTCATGTTGAGGAGGAGTATACAGGGGACCATCTGTCACAACCCGCATTTTCTCCGAATTTAGGAATTATCAGAGTATGAGAAAACGCGCGTCATGATGCCACGTCGAGCAGGGGATAACTGCTGACGCTCAGACAAAACCATCTACTAACTTTAAGAAGAATTTCATGAGTTTAATGATTAGAAAATAAGTTATATTTCAGAGGCCGTATCCCTCGGCTCGGTGGATCACCTAGTCCACAGTTAAAAACTATACTTTACGCTGCGGAAAATACTTTATTCAGGTTTGACTTCCTAAGGAGTGCATAAGTGCCCCAAGAGGACAGCTTATGTTATGCAAGACTCTACATTTATTTTATATTTATATAAGAAAACGAACTTTATATGTTGTTTGGAAAATAGTGATTTTAGTTTTATAAAACATGATGATCATGCGATATACTCATAATAATAGTTGTAGTTTTAAAATAACTAGCAACCTAGCATAAATCCTCCACAGAGCAAGTAGACTATCTCCAGGAAATGGTAGCAGCAAAAAGTAATATATCTAGTACGAGGGTAAAAGCTACCAGTGGGCGCCAACAACCTGACATGAACCCACTAGCAAATATGTATGTCTGTAAGAAAAGTACAGAAAAACTACCTCACTAACAAAGCAACAAGATCTCCAAAGTCCAAGAGACCACCAGCAACACCACCGGAACCTAGCCACCAAACTGGCTACTGCTCAGAACCTGAGGCATTCAAAGGGAGAAAGAATACCTCAGCAAGCAAAACAAGGAAAAACTGCATGAAAGTGTCAACAAGGGAATAAATGAAAGAGGAAAACACACAGCAGTAAAAGTCACAACTGCCCAAAGTAAGACAACAAGAAATGCACTACGTGCGAGGAAACAGCATCAACCCTGCACAGAAACTACATCCTGCAGAGTCTACTAAGCTACCAAGAGCCCAAAGTGCTGCAATCTACCAAGGAAGAAACTTTTAACACCCTAAGCTGTGGGAGATGGTAGTAGCAAAGACAAACAACATGGATCCGGGTTGGAGGCAAACTAAGTCCCCCAACCACCATTTCCAAGCCAACAAGCTCAAGGGTCTACATGTGAAAAACACAAGGGACCTTCCACCCCCTTGCCCAGCCCGTACCTGGAGCAAGATAGAAGAATAAGGGTGGCCTTGGCAAAATTACACAACACCTCCCCCATGAAGAGCTTCAAACCACCACTACTAACCACGGTCCACGATTCGGCCTTAAGGAAAGAAAAACATGGCCGACAAGAAAACTCAAAATGTAATCAAGGAATTCACTCGGGAACGAAAATCGAGGTAGAGGAAAAGTGTTGAAATGACTCAACACGGCTTGGCATTGAGTGGGACCCACTCAACGCCTACCTAGACCTTGGCGTTGAGTGAGCTAGCCTCACTCAGCGCCAGAACAAGCATGGCGTTGAGTGAAGTTCACTCACTCAATGCCTCCAGCAAGAACAACTCTGGCGTTGAGTGAGCTAGCCTCACTCAACGCCAAAACAGGCATGGCGTTGAGTGAGGTACACTCACTCAGCGCCCTGGTACTTAAACCACAATCAGAGAAAGTGGCATTGAGTGAGCTGGCCTCACTCAACGCCAAAACAGCAATGGCATTGAGTGAAGCTCACTCACTCAACGCCCTTACACTTAACCGCAAAAGAGAACTATGACATTGAGTGAGTCCACCTCACTCAACGCCAAACCAGCAATGGCGTTGAGTGAGGTTAACTCACTCAATGCCCTGGCACTTAGCCATAAAAGAGAACTATTGCGTTGAGTGAGTCCACCTCACTCAATGCCAAACCATCAATGGCATTGAGTGAGGTTAACTCACTCAACGCCCTGGCACTTAGCCGCAAATAAGCAATTCTGCGGCGTTGAGTGAGCTGACCTCACTCAACGCCAAAATAGCAATGGCGTTGAGTGAGGTCGTCTCACTCAACGCCAAAAGTTCTGGCCGCGAAGAAGGGCTGTGGCGTTGAGTGAGTCTGCCTCACTCAACGCCAAAGCAAGAAATGGCGTTGAGTGAGGTCAACTCTCTCAACGCCACGGGACTTGGCCGCAAACTTGCCTTCGGCGTTGAGTGAGGCCACCTCACTCAACCCCAAACCAGGAATGGCGTTGAGTGAGGTCAACTCACTCATCGCCAAAGTACTTAGCCTCAGAAAAGGCTATGGCGTTGAGTGAGCACACCTCACTCAACGCCAAAGTACTTGGCTTCACAGAAGTGACAGCGTTGAGTGAGTCCACCTCACTCAACGCCAAAACCGAAATGGCGTTGAGTGAGGTCGACTCACTCAATGCCAAAACAGTTAGCTTCTCAGGAAAACCACGGTGTTGAGTGAGCTTGCCTCACTCAACGCCAAAACAGAAATGGCGCTGAGTGAGGTCGACTCACTCAACGCCAAAGTACTTAGCCGCTAGCAGGGGCTGTGGCGTTGAGTGAGTCCACCTCACTCAATGCCCCAGTACTTAGAAATATTCTGACTGGCTACAGCTGCGGCATTGAGTGTATGCACCACACTCAACGCCAAATCCGCAAAGGCTTTGAGTGTGTGCACCACACTCAACGCCGGGCAGACAGAACTCAAAAAGGCTCTTACCAACAACACAGCAGACACCCCCTTCTCTCTCTCTCTCGGCTTCACCCACAAGCCACCAACCAAACAGCAATCTGGAATAAACTGATGGCATTACACCGGCGGGTTGAGCACCAACAGCACAAAGAAGGGGGGCTCATGGGAGAATCTAAGCCCTAAATTCAGCAAGAAAAAGAGAACATGCTTGGCTTCTACCCTAGGGCTAACCGGGAAATTTCAACATTCAAGAAAACAATAATGGCAAGGGCAAGAACACCACTTGCCTCGATTTCCGGCGAAGCTTGGACGGCTTTCCCTCCTCTTACTTGGCACTAGCAGCAGCAGCACCTAAAACATACTCTCGTACATTAATGGCGGAAAAACCTCAAGACCGAAATCCCAAATCTCCTAAAAACTCCACGAAAATCGAAAATCTTACCGTCGAAACGCAGATCTGAGCGAGAGCAAGACAACGCCGCTTTCGGAATCGAAATCTGTCCACGAACACTCCCGAAATCACCGTCCGAAAGCTAGGGCAGCCCGTCGTTCCGCCTCTGATTTCCGCAAAACAGGAACAACGGTTTTATTTTGGTCTTGGGAAGAAGGAGGAAGGAGATGTGGGCCCGCCACTTCTTAATAAGGCTTTTATAACTGCTTAGCCATGTTGGTTTAGCCTAACTGCAGCCCAGCCGCCGGTTCACTCAGCTAAAAAATAAATTTCTAATTTGATTTTACTGCACACCCAAAACAACGCGAAAATCGAACTACCTCGGAATTCGACAAAATTCGCACCGTAGCTAAATACCCATGCTACGAACACAACGACGAATTTGAAATTAACTTTTGACGAACAGAACTCGAGTTATAACCTCCTAAAGCCAAAACACAAGCATCCCCCAAGAGGCCACACCGGGTCACCCAAAACGACTCGGCTTGCTAGGGAGACCTTGCCCATAGGCTACAAAATAGGCCCCTCAGTTCTAAGGAGCTAAACCACACTCCACAAATGGCACAAGCCACAAGGACGCGTCACCGTAATGCCGAACGAGAATAAAATAGTCGCAAAAAAATCAGGGGCGTTATAGTCACTCCCCCTAAAAGAAAGTTTCGTCCTGAAACTTTACGCACATCACTCCTACTAAATAAGAAAAAGTAACAAACAGGAGTTACAAGAAGGAAAACATACCGATCAAAATCAGGGAAACAAGTGAGGGTAAGCTTTCCTCATGGCCGACTCTAGCTCCCAAGTCGCGCTCTCCAAATCCTGATTCCTCCAAAGAACTTTCACCATCGGAATGGACTTCCTTCGCAGCACCCGTTCCTGAGTATCCAAAATATGGACCGGCACTTCAACAAAAGAGAGGTTGGGCTCGAACTGGGGCACAACGTCCAAGACTTGCCCACTGCAGCGCACACACTTCCGCAATTGACTAACATGGAAAACATTATGAACACCTGGGAAGTTTGCTGGCAAATCCAACCTGTAAGCTGACACGCCAATCCGCTCCAAAATCTTAAACGGGCTCACATACCTCGGGTCCAATTTCCGATTCTTACCAAACCTCTTTACACCCACCATCGGGGAAACCTTAAGAAATACAAGGTCCCCTACAAAAAACTCCAAGGCAGACCTACGCCGATTGGCGTTCTTCTCGTACCTTTCCTGAGCTATACGAAGCTTCTCTAGAATAAGCTTCGGTGCGACTTCCATTTCCTCAAGCGCATAAGGACCCAACAAAGGCCTCTCACCAGCCTCAGCCCCAAACAACAGAGTTCTGCAGCGCCTCCCATACAAGGCTTCGAACGGAGCCATCTGCAAGCTCTCCTGATAACTGTTGTTGTATGCAAATTCCATAAGTCGCAGCCGCTCATCCCACGCTCCACTGTGGTCTAAAATGTAGCATCGGATCATATCCTCAACTATCTGGTTCACCCGCTCCGTCTGCCCATTGGTCTGTGGGTGGTAAGCAGTAGAATACCTCAGATCCGTACCCAAACCCTCCTGCAGACTCTGCCAAAAACAAGAAGTAAACCGGGAGTCTCGATCAGAAATGATACTCACAGGCACACCATGCAGTCGGATGACTTCATCCAAGTACAACTCTGCTATCTTCTTCATCGGGTAATCAATCTTATATAGCACAAATTACGCACACTTCGTCAGTCTATCCACTATGACCCAGACAGAATCAAATCCCCTCGGGGATTTCGGTAAGCCTATGATGAAATCCATAGATATACTTTCCCACTTCCAAGTCAGGATATCTAACGAAGTCAACTTCCCACCAGGCCTTCCATGATCGGCCGTCACACGCTTGCAAGTGTGGCACTCAGCAACAAACCGGGCTACATCACCTTTCATGCCATACCACCAGGCAATTTGCTTTAAGTCACGATACATCTTCGTAGATTCTGGATGGTAGGCAACGCTGGATCTATGAGCCTCTCTGCATATCATACCTCTAATATCCCCAACAGCGGGGATGCAAAATCTGTCGCGGTACTTCAAAGTACCCGCATTATCGATAGCAAAGTCTGGCAACTCCCCCTTCTCGGTCCTGGTGAATAAGTGCAGAAGATCCAGATCGTCCTTCTGGTGCAGTCTGGTCAAAGAAATCAAGGACGGCTCTGCCACTGATAAACTACTCTGCAAGCCACAGCATCCCACTGATATATCCATAAGGAGAAACTCCTCCACTAAACGATCGGCGGTGAGATTAAAGATCTTTCCCGTCTTTCGGCTCAAGGCATCAGCCACCACATTGGCCTTGCCTGGATGATACTGGATCTCTACCTCATAATCGGCCATATACTCTAGCCACCGCCGCTGGCGCAGATTCAACTCCTTCTGCGTGAACACGTACTTCAGACTCTTATGGTCGGTGAAGATCTTGCACTGAGCCCCATAAAGTAGGTGTCTCCACAGCTTCAACGCATAAATAATCGTTGCGAACTCAAGGTCATGCGTAGGATAATTCTTCTCATGAGTCTTCAGCTGCCTTAACCCATAGGCAATCACTTTTCCAATCTGCATTAACACACAACCCAGACCTACATGCGAAGCATCCACGTAAACATCATAATCCACCCCTTCAGTAGGCAGGGTCAGAACGGGAGCAGTGCACAATCTCCTCTTTAACTCCAGGAAGGCTTCTTCGCACCTCTCGCTCCAAACAAAAGCCACGTTCTTCTGAGTCAGCTTGGTCAAAGGTGCAGCTAGGGAAGAGAAACCCTCCACGAACCTCCTGTAGTAGCCAGCCAACCCTAGGAAACTCCTGATCTCCTTAGGCGTATTCGGCCTACTCCAATCCATCACCGCTGCGACCTTTTCTGGGTCGACCGAAATCCCATCCTTGTTCACCACGTGGCCTAGAAATGAAACCTGAGGCAACCAAAATTCGCACTTGCTCAGCTTGGCAAATAACTTATGGTTCCTCAACTCCGATAGAACCAAGCGCAGATGCTGCTCCTGCTCCTCAGCACTGCGAGAATAAACCAATACGTAATCGATGAAGACCACCCCAAACTTGTCTAAGAAATCCTTGAACACCCAGTTCATCATATCCATGAAGGCTGATAGTGCGTTCGTCAAACCAAATGACATCACCAAGAACTCAAAGTGTCCATGCCTCGATCTAAACGCAGTCCGTGGAATATCTGTCTCACGGATCCTGAGCTGATGGTAGCCAGAACGAAGATCGATCTTGGAGAACACCGTGCTACCGCGCAACTGGTCAAACAAATCATCGATCCTCGGCAGAGGGTACCTGTTCTTAATAGTGACTTTATTCAACTCCCTATAGTCGATGCAAAGCCGCATTGACCCATCTTTCTTCTTCACAAACAGTACAGGAGCACCCCAAGGCGATGAACTCTGCCTGATAAATCCCTTTGCCAACAGCTCATCCAACTGAACTCGCAACTCCTCTAACTCATGAGGGGCCATCCGGTACAGCGCCTTAGCAATTTGACTCGTACCCGGCTCTAAATCAATCACAAACTCCACATCCCGCTCAGGAGGAAGACCAGGAAGATCATCCGGAAAAATATCGGCAAAACCACGAACAACTGGAATCTCCTCCAAGCGCGGTACACTAACAGCGGTCCCAACCACCGAGACCAAACAAGCAAAACAATCCGAAAGAAATAGCTTCGGAGCACATACCGCAGAGATAACAGGAGAATCCTGGCACAGATCAGCATACATGCTTCCGGGCTGACCGTCATCCCTGATGAAGTCCAAGCGCTTCCCTTTACACTGAATGACTGCATCATACCTAGACAGCCAGTCCATGCCCAAAATAACATCAAAGTCCTCCATGTCAATCATCTTCAGGTCTATCTTCGCAAGGAAATCCCCCAACAAAACAGGGCAATCTAACATGCCCAAATCTGACAACACAGATTCACCGGAGGAGAACTTGACACGGAAGATTTCCCGAACTCGATCTAAAGTCAATCGATGTTGCTCCACAAAGGCTCGATCCACGAACGAGTGGGTAGCGCCGGAGTAAAACAGAACACGCGCCCAGCGGTTCCTCACCTTAAATTTCCCTATAGGAGCATATAAAACTAAGGAACTACCACAACAATACTGCAAACATTCTAGTAAACAAGAACAAAACCTTCAGGCTGGAAAGACAACTAACCTGAGATGACCTTAGTCGAAGCTTGAGCCTCCTCGGAAGAGATCACGTTCAGCTTTACCTTGCCCTTATCCACCCGCTGAGGTGGAGGTAGCACCTAAAGTGGAACTGCATGAAGAACAGGTTGGGCCTGAGGACACCTAGCCTTGATGTGTCCCTTCTGCCCACACTGATAGCAGCCTTTATCCTTGGACTAGAACTGGGCAGCATCATGCCCGGGTCGCTTGCAAATAGAACAGGAGACATCCCTCCTAGGAGCACCCTTAATCGCATGAACCTGCTCCTTCTTCTGAGCTGCTGCCTTCTTGAAACATCTCTCAACAGGGTGGCCTGACCGGCCACAGAAGCTGCACACCACTTTGCTCTTCTTTCCTGGAGCAACATTGGGTACCTGGGGTTTCTTATCCTCCACCGACTTCCTCTTGTCCTTCCTCATTTGCTGGCCTCTGCTCTTTGCGGTCTCAATAGCCTCCACCTTCAGAGCCACCTCCACTACTCCTGCATAAGTCTCTGACCCATAAGCACCGGTCAACTACTGCACCTCGCTCCTCAAACCACCGAGAAATCGCTTAGCCCGTTCAGCCTCAATGCTGACCAATCCAGGGGCAAAACGACTCAACTTGCTGAACTCTATCTCATACTCACCCACCGTGAGTTGCCTTTGCTTCAGATGGAGGAAGTCGTTCATGAGGCGGTCACGCTCGACCGAGGGTAAGAACTTCCTCAACAGCATCTCCTTGAACACTTCCCAAGAGCATCCAGCTACCAAGCTCTCCTTCTCTCTCAGCCACCAACTCTTAGCCAAACCTTTAAGCTGATAGGCGGCTATCATCACCCTCTGATCATCTGCAATTCCAGAGTACGAGAACATCTCCTCCATGGAGATCAGCTAGTCGTCTAACACCATGAAATCTGCCTTCCCGTCATAAGTGGGAGGGCTCATCCTCTGAAACTGCGAGATGAAGGCCATCTCTGCTGGCACCACCACTGGAGGTCTTAAGGGTGCAGGAGGAGGAGGGACAGCTAACCCCCCTGCAGGACCTTGCACTCCCTGAGTCTGACCTGCCACAACCGCCACCAGGGACTAAATCTGGGCCTACATCTCTACCATTTGTCTACTCATGGCATCGCTACTCTACCGCAGGCTCTCGATCACCGCGTCATTCTGAGCTCCAGATGACTCACCCTCAGACAGGGGAGTCGATCTAGTCGAAGGACGTCTCGCCATCCTAAAATCATAACAACACTAGTTAGATCCTAATACAATGGCTAGAACCCACTACAAGTACAGACAATACATATATAGATATAACCTTAAAGGTTCTAAACTTGCTCTGGGAGTTTATCTTTTTACAAAAATTGATGTTATGCCCTAACCTAAGATGGTTAACCACCACCATGCTAATTCATGTGCCTAGATCGGGAATGCATGACTTTATATTACTTTTGACTTGAAAGCTTATGTGTGTACATATATCATCCTGCCAGCCTTTAGCTTGGCACGTTGTGCTTATGCAATGTTATGCTATGCATGATTGTGCAATGCATTCTAAAAAGGCCCTAATGCATGTTATGAGCGGCGTACGCATGGAAATGTTATGCATCTCATACTACATAACATTCGCATGCAACAAAAAAGAAAACGTGCTAGACGCAGCCATGTGGTGAGGTTATGCATCCCATACTACATAACCCTCACATGTTGCCCCTATGGTGGATCCATATACGAACACATATTATGCATCCCATACTACATAATATGCCCCGTATACTTCATGTTATGCTATGAGTGTAGTGTTCGTGCTTTTGCCAAGACGTGTTGATGACATATCGGTGTGTGAATGACATGATGCTGAACTACTAAAGCAATCAAAGGAAGGTTGCCCGACTAACTTGTCAAGCAACCTCCCTCTAATACCAACTGTCACAACCCGCATTTTCTCCGAATTTAGGAATTATCAGAGTATGAGAAAACGCACGTCATGATGCCACGTCGAGCAGGGGATAACTGCTGACGCTCAGGCAAAACCATCTACTAACTTTTAGAAGAATTTCATGAGTTTAATGATTAGAAAATCAGTTATATTTTAGAGGCCGTATCCCTCGGCTCGGTGGATCACCTAGTCCACAGTTAAAAACTATACTTTACGCTGCGGAAAATACTTTATTCAGGTTTGACTTCCTAAGGAGTGCATAAGTGCCCCAAGAGGACAGCTTATGCTATGCAAGACTCTACATTTATTTTATATTTATATGAGAAAATGAACTTTATACGTTGTTTGGAAAATAGTGATTTTAGTTTTATAAAACATGATGATCATGCGATATACTCATAATAATAGTTGTAGTTTTAAAATAACTAGCAACCTAGCATAAATCCTCCATAGAGCAAGTAGACTATCTCCAGGAAATGGTAGCAGCAAAAAGTAATATATCAAGTACGAGGGTAAAAGCTACCAGTGGGCGCCAATAACCTGACACGAACCCACTGGCAAATATGTATGTCTGTAAGAAAAGTACAGAAAAACTACCTCACTAACAAAGCAACAGGATCTCCAAAGTCCAAGAGACCACCAGCAACACCACCACAACCTAGCCACCAAACTGGCTACTGCTCAGAACCTGAGACATTCAAAAGGAGAAAGAATACCTCAGCAAGCAAAACAAGGAAAAACTGCATGAAAATGTCAACCAATGAATAAATTAAGGAGGAAAACACACAGCAGTAAAAGTCACAACTGCCCAAAGCAAGGCAACAAGAAATGCACTACGTGCGAGGAAAGAACATCAACCCTACCTAGAAACTACATCCTGCAGAGTCTACTAAGCTACCAAGAGCCCAAAGTACTGCAATCTACTAAGAAAGAAACTTCTTACACCCTAAGCTGTGGGAGATGGTAGTAGAAAAGACAAACAACATGGATCCGGGTTGGAGGAAAACTAAGTCCCCCAACCACCATTTCCCATCCAACAAGCTCAAGGGTCCACATGGGAAAAACACAAGGGACCTTCCACCCCCTTGCCCAGCCCATACCTGGAGCAAGATAGAAGAATAAGGGTGGCCTTGGCAAAATTACACAACACCTCCTCCATGAAGTGCTTCAAACCACCACTACTAACCACGGCCCATGATTCAGCCTTAAGGAAAGAAAAACATGGCCGACAAGAAAACTCAAAATATAATCAAGGAATTCATTCGGGAACGAAAATCGAGGTAGAGGAAAAGTGTTGAAATGACTCAACACGGCTTGGCGTTGAGTGGGACCCACTTAACGCCTACCTAGACCTTGGCGTTGAGTGAGCTAGCCTCACTCAGTGCCAGAACAAGCATGGCGTTGAGTGAAGTTCACTCACTCAACGCCTCCAGCAAGAACAACTCTGGCGTTGAGTGAGCTAGCCTTACTAAATGCCAAAACAGGCATGGCGTTGAGTGAGGTACACTCACTCAACGCCCTGGTACTTAACCACAATCAGAGAAAGTGGCGTTGAGTGAGCTGGCCTCACTCAACGCCAAAATAGCAATGGCGTTGAGTGAAGCTCACTCACTCAACACCCTTACACTTAGCTGCAAAAGAGAACTACGACATTGAGTGAGTCCACCTCACTCAACGCCAAATCAGGAGTGGCGTTAAGTGAGGTTAACTCACTCAACGCCCTGGCACTTAGCCGCAAAAGAGAACTACGGTGTTGAGTGAGTCCACCTCACTTAAAGCCAAACCAGCAATGGCGTTGAGTGAGGTTAACTCACTCAACGCCCTGGCACTTAGCTGCAAATAGGCAATTCTGCGGCGTTGAGTGAGCTGACCTCACTCAATGCCAAAACAACAATGGCGTTGACTGAGGTCGTCTCACTCAACGCCAGAAGTTCTGGCCACGAAGAAGGGCTATGGCGTTGAGTGAGTCTGCCTCACTCAACGCCAAAGCAAGAAATGGCGTTGAGTGAGGTCAACTTTCTCAACACCACGGGACTTGGCCGCAAACTTGCCTTCGGCGTTGAGTGAGGCCACCTCACTCAACCCCAAACCAGGAATGGCGTTGAGTGAGGTCAACTCACTCAACGCCAAAGTACTTAGCTTCAGAAAAGGCTATTGCGTTGAGTGAGCACACCTCACTCAATGCCAAAGTACTTGGCTGCACAGAAGCGACGGCGTTTAGTGAGTCCACCTCACTCAACGCCAAAACCGAAATGGCGTTGAGTGAGGTCGACTCACTCAACGCCAAAACAGTTAGCTTCTCAGGAAAACCGCGACGTTGAGTGAGCTTCCCTCACTTAACGCCAAAACAAAAATGGCCTTGAGTGAGGTCGACTCACTCAATGCCAAAGTACTTAGCCGCTAGCAGGGGCTGTGGCGTTGAGTGAGTCCACCTCACTCAACGCCCCAGTACTTAGAAATATTCTGACTGGCTACAGGTGCGGCGTTTAGTGTATTCACCACACTCAACGCAAAATCCGCAAAGGCTTTGAGTGTGTGGACCACACTCAACGCCGGCCAGACAGAACTCAAAAAGGCTCTTACCAACAACACAGCAGGCACCCCCTTCTCTCTCTCTCTCGGCTTCACCCGCAAGCTACCAACCAGACAGCAATCTGGAATAAACTGATGGCATTACACCGGCAGGTTGAGCACCAACAACACAAAGAAGGGGGGCTCATGGGAGAATCTAAGCCCTAAATTCAGCAAGAAAAAGAGAACATGCTTGGCTTCTACCCTAGGTCTAACCGGGAAATTTCAACATTCAAGAAAACAACAATGGCAAGGGCAAGAACACCACTTGCCTCGATTTCCGGCGAAGCTTGGACGACTTTCCCTCCTCTTACTTGGCACTAGCAGCAGCAGCACCTAAAACATACTCCCGTACATTAATGGCGGAAAAACCTCAAGACCGAAATCCCAAATCTCCTAAAAACTCCACGAAAATCGAATATCTTACCGTCGAAGCGTAGATCTGAGTGAGAGCAAGACAACGCCGCTTTCCGAATCGAAATCCGTCCACGAACACTCCCGGAATCACCGTCCGAAAGCTAGGGCAGCCCGTCGTTCCGCCTCTGATTTCTGCGAAATAGGAACAACGGTTTTCTTTTGGTCTTGGGAATAAGGAGGAAGGAGAAGTGGGCCCGCCACTTCTTAATAAGGCTTTTATAACTGCTTAGCCATGTCGGTTCAGCCTAACTGTAGCCCATCCGCCGGTTCACTCAGCTTAAAAATCAAATTTCTAATTTGATTTTACTAATATCACAACCAAAACGACGCGAAAACCGAACTACCTCAGAATTTGACAAAATTCGCACCGTAGCTAAATACCAATGCTACGAACACAACGACGAAGTTGAAATTAACTTTCGACGAACAGAACTCGAGTTATAACCTCCTAAAGCCAAAACACAACCATCCCCCAAGAGGCCACACCGGGTCACCCAAAACGACTCGGCTTGCTAGGGAGACCTTGCCCATAGGCTACAAAATAGGCCACTCAGTTCTAAGGAGCTAAACCACACTCCACAAATGGCACAAGCCACGAGGACGCGTCACCGTGACGCCGAACGAGAATATAATAGTTGCAAAAAAATCGGGGGCGTTACACCATCACCCTAAAATCTTTGCACCAATATTCCAAAAGATCTTTAGAGCACATCATCTTTGGAGGAATCCAGGGGTGTGGCTGATCAAGGAAGGATTGAGCTGGGAGAGGTTCATCAAGAACCAACTACCCAATAAATTGTTGAGCTCAACCAAGGAGAAGTTCATGTGGAACTTGCTCCTCAATTAATTGCTACAAAAGTCCTGGAAGCCTCCACACTTCATAAGGAAGGAAGGAGAAATCCATCTACACTTAATCCTTCCAATTACAGTTGAGGGGGAGCCTATTCCTGAGGACTCTGCCCAACAAACTGAAATTGTTGAACCTACTGAAGAGGGTCAAGGGCAGGTTACCATGGAATAAGTAGAGAAGGTAATATGCGAAGTGATAGCCTTCACAACCATAGTTCCTCATGATGAAGAAACATTTGCATAATTTATCCCAAATGGTACTGAGATATCATTGTGGAAATGAAAGAGTGTACTCAAAGAACCAGACATTGACAAGGAAATATCAAAATAGTCAACCCCTGACTGTTTATATGATGATTATGTGGTCCTGCACACACTTCCCCGAGAGCTACTAAAGTTGAGTCATATTCCCCAATTCCCCAACTAACAGAAGAACCTAGTTCTTTCTTGGCTCAGCTACAACTAATGATGGACAATCAGAGAATAAGCATAGAAAACTTTATGGAAAATACAATACAAGGACTAAGGAAAGAGATGAATGAGAGACTATGAGAGGTAGAAAGAGAAATGAACCATATGAACAATCGACATTCTAAATCTTCATGAAAACAACCACTGCTATAGACTTCACAGCAAGACATGCAGAATGACATGAAACATCAAGGAATTCAGGCTATCATAGACAACTAAGATGCTACTAGACAAAACCTATATAAAGTATTCCTAGCAACAAACACGAGAATGTCTAATAACAGAATGGACATCATAAAAAGGATGGATCATTGTAACCAGCTGCTAGATGGACATCTTATGCAAACAAAGAACTCCATAGTAGATGGAGTCAACATGTTGAAAGATAGAATTGGTCAAGCCCAAGAGGCAATCCACAAAGAAACATTTGAAGAAATCAGAAAGGGGGAGAAGTACATAACCCATCACTCTACAAAGGAGGCTATCTAGACCACTAACACAATTAGAGAAGCCTTAGAGCTGGATCCCATAAATTATTCTCCTCGTCCTATCATCCATGAATTTGACCTAGCTGTAGATTATGATTACCTCCCTCCAGAGGACTATGAAGAAGCTTGGGAAGGATATGATCTCACTCCTTCATCTAAGTAAAGAGAATCATCATCCAGGAAGATGATGGTTGATTAGATCCAGGATGAGATCATGGAGTCAAAGCAAAGAAGAAAGATTGAAATTCAAATATGTCAGGATATGAGGTTTGGAGTCCTACATACAGTAATATCATTCTCTATACATGGACAACTTTGACAAGCATGAGATTAACATCTCCAGATACTATAATTATGTGGAATGGAAGAAGAATGAAGATCATGAGACAAGGATAAAACTCATAGAAGGAACAACCCATATGTACCTCCTCCTCTCAGATACAGTCTGAATTCATTTGGTTACTTTGAAAGACATAAGAGAAAGGCTTAAGGAGAAGATTTTTGAAGTGCTGAGAACTTTCAGCTGACCTAACTTATGGTTTTGGGTTGTTTTTACTTGTTTAATTGAAATGTAATTCCGACTATATTTAATCTTGTTAATATAAAGTGGAATGTTTCGCTGTCAAAATCTTTCTATAATTCATTTTTGTGTATTTATGGTTATCATTATATGAGATTGTTAGGAATATTTCCCCAAAATTCCTGATTTGAAGAGGACTTCAAGATTAGAATAAACATCTTGTATTTAATGAGTTGTTTGAGTTTTGGTGTGACAAATAAAACTAAAGTGCATGACTAATGTATTGTTAGGCTCATGGTCACCCAAACAGGGTTTTTCCCTTGTAATCTCTCAAGGAGAAAAACTTATGTTGACTTCTGTCATAATCATATATTAGACATGTCAATATCATGGGAAAACCACTAAGGTTAAAAGAAATCAGAGGAAGAAACAAGAATTTGTCTAAGGAAAAGTTTAACTGCATCGACATCATGCCTAAGGAAAAATTCGACTACATCGACTTCATGCCTAAGGAAAAGTACGACTACATTAACTTCATGCCTAAGGAAAAGTTCGACTGCATCAGTTTCATGGCTAAGGAAAAGTTCGACTACATTGACTTTATGGCTAAGGAAAAGTTCGACAGCATCGAGTTCAAGCTCAAGTATTTTATCGATTGCATTGACTACATCGTTGAGAAATTTATCGATGACATCGACTGCATCATTGAGAACTTTGCCGAGTGCATCAACTATACTTTGATAGAAATTTTCTACAGACTTAAAACGGCTAAGTGCTAAGTGTTTCCATATAAGTCCTTAATGTGTTTTGACCTGAAGGCATACAAATCATTAGGTCTATAAATCCTTATCTATAACATCACTTCAAGGTCACATAGGAAACTTTTCACCATCCTGACACATGGCACAATGGCTATCTTCTTAAATATAAGAGTGGATTGCACAGAAGATTTGAATAAATTTGAAAGATGCGATTTGTTGAATAATTCCAGGGATTGCTAGAGGGAAAGAATATTCTCATTCATTGGAGAATAATTCCATATTTCAAATTCTTCCTTAAATAGAAATTGCTAGCCATTCAAATATTCCATATTTGGGTTATTACCTAAGGAGTTTGCTAGTCATTGAAAAATTCTATATCAGTCTCAAAGCACTCTATCTTGCTAGTCCACTATAAAAAAAGGAATTAAAATGAGACGAAAAAACATACATCTCACAGAGATCCTTCATGCAATTTCGACTCCAAGTTTTTTGTGAAAGTTTTTGAGCAGTGATCAAATATTCAAAGAGAATTCATTGTCCATTCATTACAAGCATCAGGAAGAGATTCTTCCAAGAACCTGCTCTACAATATTTTTTTTGAAGAATATTCTTTTTTTCATGGTTCCTGATCAAGACTTCAACACACTCTAGCCAACTCTTTCAAGTGTTGATCAAGGAAGAGAAGAAGAAGGAAGTTTATCCAGTGCTTCTTACTGAAGACTCAATTCTTGTCTATTTGAGTCATAACTATTCAAATCTTTCTTACTTGTAGGATCTTTTTTAGATTTTGAGTGTTGTATCTTGAGGCACCCTTAGAGGGGGGGGGGGATGAATAAGGGAAAATAACAAATTTCGAATAAATTTATCACTTAGCAAAATATGAATGAAACTTAAGCAAATTTTCTCATGATCGTAAATATGAAACACATACCTAGAAAATTTATTGAAAAATGTGATGAACTTTTTATATCAAAAACAATAAAGTGCATGAACAATGATTTCAATAGAGCTTAAAGTCGAGGCTGCAGTTAAAAAGATTCTAATATGATTTCACCGGTCCTTTTCCCAAGTACCGGTCGACTATAGCCTATCTCTCCCTAGATACAGTCTCCAGCCTCTCCTAGATCTCTCCACGACCTAGTAGTTGTGCACAAGGCAGCAAATTTCCCCTAAAACACACAAGGGCGCTGAAGAAAAGAAAGGATTACAAAATATGAAAAATAATATTAAAACTCCCTCTGGTCATGAGCGATGAAGAAGACGGTGAAGCCTTGCAAAGATCGCCTGATTTGATCTGCACGAACGGTCTCTTCTTCGTCCTTGAACTTTCTTGGGAACTTGGGAGTTTTCCTGGTTTTGGAGCAATCTGGATAAGAGTGCACGTGAATGAAGGTTCATGGAGGTGTGTAAATGAAATACATTGAAGTCCAGCCTTTTATATAAAATACCACTACTGTTGGCAGTATTACAATACCATAGATGTTATCACCTCGTCTGCCATGTGTGCCATGCCATGCTGATTGTGGGTCTACCGCTGGAGGTATCACGATATCTCCTAGCGGAATCACGAAGTTATGCGCGCCGTGGCTGGATCGTGCATGATCATGACAGACGTCATCGGCGCTACCGCATATGGTAGCTCACTGCCGTAAGCGGTACTAAATTTCATACTTAGCGCCATTTTCTCCGAATTTGATCTATATGATAACTATACCTGTGATATATGCACACCATAAACAAACTACGATCAAATACATTCAAAATTTGTTATTCTCAAACCAGGGAAAGCGGGACGCATGCTCCAACAATCTCTTCCTTTTGATAATAACAAATTCTTGGAAAAATAAATCAGCTATGACTATTGTTTCATTTATGTATTATGAAAAACAAGATAATATCGTGCAAGGACTCCCCCTAAATGGATGCTCCCCCTTTATAAATGATTTTAATATTTCTACATGAGTACTTCCCCTAAATAATGTACTCTTGTACCCCCCCCTAAATAGGTTAAATGTTAAAATGCCAAACATTAATTTCTTGTTTCATGTTGAATTCTCCTCCTTTTGGTATTATCAAAAGAAGGTGGGGTAAGTATTTTAGCTATAAAAATTACAAAACTGTGTTAGAGAGAAATTTGTTGTAAGATAGAAAATAGCGGAAAGTGAAGGCGGAGTTAGAAGAAATGCAAGTAGAAGATAGAAATTGGTATAAAATTACTAATACAATGTAATATAATTTGAAAACCAAGTCATCATAAACATTGTATAAATCATGTTGTTGTTTCTAAAGAAAATGGTCAAGTGTTAAAAGAATAGAATAGATGTATTTTCAAATCCAATTCTCATGAAAAGAAATTTTATATAAGATAATGATGTGTACAAGTAGTGTTTGAATAAAGAAAATAAGTGTATAAACTTATATCACATGACAATATCTGTAAAGCCCCAAAAACACTATAGATATGGGAAGTGTTTTTATGGGTTCTAGAGCCCTGGGATTTTCCAGGTTGGAGGTCACGGGCGTGTAAGGGGTGCCGACACAGGCGTGTCAAAGTTGATATGGGCGTGTCAACATGTTGTGTCCTTCTCTGGAAACTGGGCTATGTCGAGGGGCATCTACACGGCTCGGGACACGGGTATGTCGTGGTCAACAAGACCGTGTCAATCCTAACACGATCGTGTCAGGACCCGTGTCCACTAAGGGTTGTGTCGGTTCCGTAGGGCGGTTATGGAACACGCCCACCGACACGGGCGTGCCAGTTTGGGTGACACGGGCGTGTCACCTTGGACACGGGCGTGTCTCAACCCGTGTACTGCACTAGATCGACGATTTCGTGTGCAAGCAGGGCACACGGCCAGGCACACAGCCGTGTGCAAAGCCGTGTTCGGCCATCTGAAATGATTTTCAGAGTTAATCTGGGCCGTTTGTTTTTATTAAATACGATCCAACAGTCCTGGCTTGCCTCCTGATTGTTTATGGACGGGAATGGGGAAGTTATTCCTCATTTCATCTTTGGCTTTCTATTTCTAAGGAGAAGAGAGAGGGGAGAGAAAGAGGAGGTAGGAGAAGAGAAATCCGGCCGCCGGTGGTGCTACGATGGTCTGAATTGCATGCCGAATTAAGATTCACGGAGGCAAGAGCCTTGCGGTCTTTTCCAACCGTGTACTTTTCTCCATGGCGCCAAAACGTGCTGCAAGGGTAACAATTTCCCACTCGGCCATGTGAAGTCCTTCTTTCCTGCATTTGCATAGGAATCCTCCACCAAAAGGTGGAACGCGAAGTGAGTCCCGTGGCATCGGTGGTTCATCCCTTGCTTTGTTGCATTAGAACCGGAAGTGAGTAGTATGGCTAGGCATTCTGTGTGAAGCCCATCCGAAAGTGAGTAGTACGGATTGGTGATGCTTTGTTTGCAATTGGAGAAGACTCTGTGTTCATTGATTGTTTGTATGGAGTCCCCTGGTGTATACCTGAGGCTTGGTGCAGCAGGAAGTATTGGAGGAAGTCCAGGAAAATGTGAGAGTTGATACTTGGTGTTCAAATCATATGGTCATGGGTACCATGTTGTGTGTTGTTGGGAAGTTGTGCTACAACTAAAAGCCTTGGTGGAGAACGGGCAAGGAGATGTTGTACCCGCGTCGGTCTGGTATGATGACTGACGATGATGAGCAATGGGCAAGGCGGACCTGTACCCGCGTTATGGTTGTCTAACCTTGGGTGCTTAAGTCCCTGTTAGGAACTCATAGCGAGAGTCTTAGGCCTGCGAGCTATAAAGACTAGGAATGGTCATTTTGGACCGTAAGGTAGAAAGACCTTTAATCAGTGGTGGGACCTTGGATTTTCCGGGACACCAATAAGGTGCCCTGAGTGCACGGAGCGTCGGGCTGTCGTGCTGACGTTTGTGTTATGTATTGGTTAGTGCGGTTATGCACAACCGTGGTGGATTGTAGTATACATATACTGGTTAATAAAATGCTTTGCAGGGAAGGAATTTCGATGCCCCGTGCCAGGGGCAGGGTCGTTATAATTGGTCAGCTGAATGTTGACCGTTGCCCTATTTGTCGCTGCTTGGTGGATTGTTTCTTGTAGGTGGAGCTGGCCCAAGCGAGAAATAGCGGGTTGAAGCACGGTTGTGTTGCTGCCCTTGAATGCTTTACTTTATTTTACTCTAGTTCATGTGTGGCCGGCCTACGTGCCAATGTTCATAAACCACACTCCTATTAAGAGAAACTTGTAAGGCCATAAGGCCATGTACCTTGTGTATTGGGTTGTATACATTCCTAATTGTTAGTAGTGGACATTTCTGTTGTTGTTCTTGAGTTCAAAGTTTTCAACCATGAATCTTCCGCTAGAATGCTCTGTGTTAGGAATCGTTGGTAGTTTTGATATTATAAAGTGACGTCTCCACCTATTCGTGGAATATGGTGTGGGGCCCCTGCCAGACCTTCTACTATATCCCATATAACGGGTAGGGCGTTACAATTTGGTATCAGCTTGTAGGTCTTTCTCTTCCGAATTCGTGGGCGAATTCTTTTGAGAGGTGGCGAGCACGTGTAAGTGTTGTCGTTATAACACAAAATGAACTCAAGAATGTTCACTTAGGAATAAAAATACACTTGTTTGTGGAATCTGCGTATTCCTTTTTGTTTGTTTGCCATTTTGTTTAGTCGCTAAGTTGTGTTTCTTACATATATAGGTGACTAGAAGTCATGCAGGACAGTCAAAACCCCAACGTTCCGATGAGAGTGCAGCACTAGTGGAGGTGCCCATACCTCCTCCTTCTGCTGAAACTGTTCGTATGATTACAGAGACAGTACTTGCTGTGATGAATGCTTAGCAGGTTGGACAGGCGAGGCCTGCAGCGGTGCCAAATCATGCTAGGCTAAGGCAAGAACCGATAGAAGTTATGGTTGATCTCCGAGAAGCAGATCAATAACTGAAGCGGTTCATGAGCTTCAATCCTCCAACATTTGATGGGACCAATTTGTCGGCCCAGACAGAGCATTGGCTTTCTAGGATAAGAAGGATCTTGACAACAATCAGGGTTGAGGAGGAGCAAAAGGTAACATTAGCCACCTTCATGCTGGAGGGAGAGGCTCGACTTTGGTGGGATGAGGTCGAACTGCATCACTTGGAAGGAAGACAGTTAATTGAGGTCTCGATGGTGGAGTTATCTCGGTTGTTCTTGGCAAAGCATTTGCCGACGCCGCAAAGGATTGGTATGGAATTGGAGTTTCAACGGCTGACGCAAGGAGAAAAGAGCGTGGATGACTATCTCCATGAGTTTACACGTTTGGGATGTTATGCAGGATCTATCTTTGCCGAAGAGGAGCGTAAGACCAGTAGATTCTATGAAGGACTACGGGATGAGCTAAGGTTTTTGCTCTCGAGTTCTGTGAGCCAAGGATTTCAAGCGTTGGTCTGTACGGCTAGGTCTTTGGAGAAGGACTTGAACAGGACACAGGGCAAGAGGAACTTGGCAGTGACAAAGCCAGAGTTCAAGACGCCCCGTCCGGAGAATTCTGGGTTCCATAAGAGATGGGGAAAGAGGTCCAAATCTGCTGGACAAGCCCCTTCAGATGTTGTGACAGAGGCATCTTCTGGGTATGGTTCTCGAGCTTGTTATACATGTGGAAAGCTGGGGCACTTTGCTTGTGACTGTCGCTCTGGCCCTCCAAAGGGCGAAAAGAAGGAGGGAGCGTCATATGTGTAGAAAGGGAAGATAGTGATGGAGTCTTCTGCATCGCAGGTGCTGACCCGGGTCTTCAATCTCGAGCAACAGGAGGCTATAAAACAGGCTGACGTCGTCACAGGTACGAGTAGTTTGTAGTTTTACTTTGTGCATTGTGCTGTGCTTGTTTTAATTTTGGTAATATAGGTTTTGTCCTTATACGGGACCATCCGTCAAGAGCCCTGTTCGATACAGGTTCCTCGCATTCGTTTCTGTCTGAAGACTTTGTCTTACGGATCGAGGTGCCTGCAAGAACCATAACAGACAGTATTAAGGTGCTACTACCTAACGGATGTGTGTTGTGCGTGGATAAGTCGTGTAGTGTGGAAGAAAAGATAGGAAGTCGGGATTTCTTGGTGAACGAATCAGTGCTACTGATATCTGAGTTCGATATTATTTTTGGTATGGACTGGCTTTCAGAGCAACATGCTAGTATAAATTGCACTTCCAAAGAGGTTACACTGGGTCAAGATACTGAACAAGAGACTAAGTTCAATGGCATGCGAGGGACGAGTAGGATACTTTTATCTGCCCTCCAAGTCATTAAGGCAGTTCGGAAGGGTGCAAACTTATTCTTCACACTTATAGAGGTTGTGGAGCCTAAGGCCAGTATTAGTGAGGTGCCGATTGTGTCAGAGTTTGCTGATGTGTTTCCGAAAAGTCTTCCAGGGTTACCACCCCAAAGGGAGATCGACTTCGCTATCGAGTTGGTACCATGTACGAAACATGTGGCCCGCTCTCCATATCGAGTTGCGACAAAGGAAATGACGAAGTTGAAGGTTCAGTTACAGTAACTACTAGAGCAAGGCTACATACGTCCAAGTCAATCACCTTGGTGCACTCCAGTTCTCTTTGTGAAGAAGAAGGATGGTAGCTCGCGTCCATGTATTGACTATAGAGAACTAAACAAGCTAACGGAAAAGAATAAATATCCGATTCCACGGATTGATGACTTGTTTGACCAGTTAGTTGGCTCTACTATATACTCCAAGTTGGATTTGAAGTCAGGTTATTATCAGTTGAGAGTTCATGAAAGTGACATACCCAAAACAGCGTTTGGAACACGTTATGGTCACTATGAGTTCACGGTAATGCCGTTTGGGCTGTCCAATGCTCCATCGATATTCATGGATTTAATTCATCGGGTGTTTAGGGAATACTTGGATCTGTTTGTAATCTTCTTTATTGACGATATCCTCGTATACTCCCAAACTAAAGAAGATCATGCAAATCATTTGCGGTTGGTGCTGCACAACCTGAGAAAGAACAAGCTCTACGCCAAGTTCTCTAAGTGTGAATTTTGGCTGTCGTTAGTGGCTTTCCTTGGCCATATGGTTAGTGGAGAGGGCATTGCGGTGGATCCAGCTAAGATTGTTGCTATACGGGAGTGGCCTGTTCTTACTACTGTGGCAGAGGTCAGGAGTTTTCTTGGACTGGCGGGCTACTACAGGCGCTTCGTAGAGAATTTCTCGCGGATAGCCTTGCATCTCACCACACTGACGAGGAAGGATCAAAAGTTCATTTTGACGCCCGAATGTGCACGAGCTTTCGAGGAGCTAAAGAGTAAGTTGACCACGGCGCCAATCTTGACATCGCCATGTGGTTTGGACGACTTTCAAGTGTATAGTAATGCATCAGGGAGTGGATTAGGCTGCGTTCTTCTACAGTTTGGGAAGGTGATAGCTTATGGCTCACGCCAGCTGAAGGTGCACGAATGGAATTACCCCGTCCATGATTTGGAGTTGGCGGCGATAATATTCACACTTAAACTTTGGCGTCATTATCTATATGGCGTGAAAGTGGATATATTCACGGACCATAAGAGCCTGAAGTATCTGTTGGATCAGAAGGATCTCAACATGCGACAGAGAAGGTGGATAGAGTTTCTTGGAGACTACACCTTTCAAATTCACTACACTCCCGGTAAGGGGAATGTCGTCGCGGATGCCTTGAGTCGTAGGACTATGGCAAGGGCTAATTGGTTGCTAAGGCATGATGAACGCCTAATTCAAGAACTAGAAGTCTTAGACATTTCTTGTGTTGACAAGGATTCCACTACAAAGGCGTGTTTGAACTAGACAAAGGTGCAGTGTGACCTTAAGGATAGAGTTTGGCAGGCAACAGAACTTGATGAAAGTCTACAAAAGTATGCAATAGGGAGTTCAGATTCTCAGTTTTCTTTTGATGACGTCCTTTTGCGGAGAGACGGACGTTTGTGCGTCCCAAGTAGGGGTAAAATTCGTGAAGAATTGATGTATGAAGCCCACTTCACAAAATATTCAATCACCCCGGGAGCACGAAGATGTATAAGGATATGAAGAAAATGTTCTGGTGGCCTGGAATGAAGAAGGATATAGCACATTATGTTGCAAAATGCTAGACATGTGCCTTAGTAAAGACTGAATGCCAAAGGCCAGGTGGTCTTCTGAAGTCGTTGTCTATTCCTATATGGAAATTTGATGACATCTCGATGGATTTCGTGCATGGGTTGCCGAGATCGCAACGCGGTAATGATGCAGTTTGGGTGATTGTGTACCAGTTAACTAAGGTCTCACACTTTATCCCGAACCGGAAGGACGACTCAGTTGACAAGTTGGTAAAATTATATGTGGATAACAATGTACGATATCACGGTGTGCCCCGTAGCATCGTTAGTGATCATGATGGGCATTTCACTTTGGGAGATTGGAGGCTAATTCACCAACTGTCGGGTACGAAAGTGCATTTCAGTACGGCCTTTCATCCTTAAATGGATGGTCAGACCGAAAGGACCAACAGGACGTTGGAGGATATGCTCTGAATGTGTGGACTAGATTTCAGAAAGAGTTGGGAAGATCATCTATATATGATCGAGTTCGCCTACAATAAAAGCTATCAAGCTAGTATTCAGATGGCGCCCTTTGAGGCCTTATATGGTAGGAAGTGTCGTACCCCTTTGGCTTGGGCGGAGAATGGCGAATCGAAGTTATACAAGAGAAAAGAAATGGATGATGCTAACTCGACTATTCGATTGATTCGAGAAAGATTGTTGGTGGCTCAAGACAGGCAAGCAAAGTACTACAATGCCAAGCACCGAAACGTAGAGTTTGCAATGGGCTATTGGGTATACCTGAAAATTAAACCCTTCAAGGGCGTGTCCAGGATAAGGCGTCTGAAAAAGCTGAGCCTGAGATATTTGGGACCATTTGAAATTGTAGAACGTGTTGGTGAGGTTGCCTATCGGTTAATGCTTTCAACAGAACTGAGTGGTTTGCATGACATGTTTCATGTCTCGGTATTAAGGAAAGCAGTGAAAGAGCCATCTCAGTTGGTTGATGCGGATCGAGTATCTGTCGATAGTGGGCTAACGAAGAAGGTTAGGCCTATTTGGATCGAGGATACGGCGGTTAAACAACTACGAAATAAAGCTGTCGGGATGGTCAAGGTCCGATGGGATAATTGTGGCCGAGAGGAGTTGGCATGGGAGCAGGAACAAGCCATGTGTACTGAATTTCCCGAGCTATTTTTGTAGTATTGTTGTAATAATTTGTATGGACAATAGTATATATTTGCATAGTATATAAGTTTGTTTTGTGCTTAGTGAAGTTCGGGACGAAATTCTTATAAGAGGGGGAGAATTGTAATGCCCCAAAAACACTATAGGTATGAGAAGTGTTTTTATGGGTTCTGGAGCCCTAGGATTTTCCCAGCTGGAGGTCATGGGCATGTAAGGGGTGCCGACACGGGCGTGTCAATGTTGATACGGGCGTTTCAACATGTCGTGTCCTTCTCTGGAAACTGGGCTGTGTCGAGGGGCGTGTACACAGCTTAGGACACGGGTATGTCGTGGTCGACATGGCCGTGTCAATCCTGACACGGGGGTGTCAGGACCCATGTCTACTAAGGGTCGTGTCGGTTCCATAGGGCGGTTATAGAACACGCCCACCGACACGGGCATGCCAGTTTGGGCGACACGAGCGTGTCATCTTGGACACGGGCGTGTCTCAACCCGTGTCTTGCTCTGGATTGACGATTTCGTGTGCAAGCAGGGCACACGGCCAGGCATACGGCCCTGTGCAAAGCCGTGTTCGACCATCTGAAATGATTTTCAGAGTTAATTTGGGTCGTTCGTTTTTATTAAATATAATCCAACGGCCCTGGCTTGCCTCCTGATGGTTTATGGATGGGAATGGGGAAGTTATTCCTCATTTCATCTTAGGCTTTCTCTTTCTAAGGAGAAGAGAGAGGGGAGAGCAATAGGAGGTAGGAGAAGAGGAATCCGGCCGCCGGTGGTGCTACGGTGGTCTGAATCACGTGCCGAATTATGATTCGTGGAGGCAAGAGCGTTGCGGTCCTTTCCAACCATGTACTTTTCTCCATGGTGCCAAAACGTGCTACAAGGGTAACGATTTCCCACTCAGACATGTGAAGTCCTTCTTTCCTGCATTTGCATAGGAATCCTCCATCAAAAGGTGGAACGCGAAGAGATTCCCATGGGATCGGTGGTTCATCCCTTGCTTTGTTACATTAGAACCGGAAGTGAGTAGTACGGTTAGGCATTCTGTGTGAAGCCCATCCGAAAGTGAGTAGTACGGATTGGTGATGCTTTGTTTGCAATCGGAGAAGACCCCATGTTCATTGATTGTTTGTATGGAGTCCCTTAGTGTATACCTGAGGCTTGGTGCAGCAGGAAGTATTGGAGGAAGTCCAGGAAAATGTGAGAGTTGATACTTGGTGTTCAACTCGTGTGGTCATGAGTACCATGTTATGTGTTGTTGGGCTGTTGTGCTATAACTAAAAGCCTTAGTGGTGAATGGGCAAGGAGATGTTGTACCCGCGTCGGTCCGGTGTGACGACTAACGATGATGAGAAACGGGCAAGGCGGATCTGTACCCGCATTATGGTTGTCCAACCTTGGGTGCTTAAGTCCCTTTTAGGATCTCATAGCGAGAGTCTTAGGACTGGGAGCTGTAAAGACTAGGAATGCTCATTTTGGACCGTAAGGTAGAGAGACCTTTAATCAGTGGTGGGACCTTAGATTTTCCGGGACACCAATAAGGTGCCCTGAGTGCATGGAGCGTCGGGCCGTCGTGCTGACGTTTGTGTTATGTATTGGTTAGTGCGGTTGTGCACAACTGTGGTGGATTGTAGTATACATATGCTGGTTAATAAAATGCTTTGCAGGGAAGGAATTTCGATGCCCCGTGCCAGGGGCAAGGTCGTTATAATTGGTCAGTTGAATGTTGAACGTTGACCTATTTGCCGCTACTTGGTGGATTGTTTATTGCAGGTGGAGCTGGCCCAAGCGGGAAATAGCGGGCTGAAGCCCTGGTTGCGTTGCTGCCCTTGAAGGCTTTTCTTTGATTTACTCTAGTTCATGTGTGGTCGGCCTGTGTGCCGATGTTTGTAAACCACACTCCTATTAAGAGAAACTTATAAGGCCATAAGGCCATGTACCTTGTGTATTGGGTTGTATACATTCCTAATTGTTAGTAGTGGAATTTTTTGTGGTTGTTCTTGAGTTCAAAGTTTTCAACCATGAAGCTTCCGCTAGAATGCTCTGTGTTAGGAATCGTTGGTAGTTTTGATATTATAAAGTGACCACTCCGCATGTTCGTGGAATATGGTGTGGGGCCTCGGCCGGACCTTCTACTATATCCCATGTAACGGGTAGGGGCGTTACAATATCTATGTACAAACATAACATTGAAAAGTCATAATGCACTTTACTACCAAAAAAGAAATCATAGCACAAGAATTTTGTCATACATTATTTGCACAAGACACTTTACAATTCATTCTAAGGTGCTCAACCTCACAATACTCATTAAGACTCATTAAGAGAGTGAGTAGTGCTTGGTGGAGTATTCTTGTCAACTTATGTTATTTATCATCCTTTTTTTAAACTGTATATATATATGTATATGTATATGTATATTAAGGACTCTGAATTCACTTGTTTTTCAAACATGATTATGAATTTTATCGTTTAGGTCATGCTTAGAAATCTTTATTGCATGAAGTCCATTTTGGAGTAAGTAATTTATGGAATTCAAGAGGCTAAGCTAATACAATCCATATTCATGTAAGAAGAAAATTTAACACACATGTAGATTATCCAAAAAGTGTGAGTTCATAAATAATTATCAAATATAAAATATTAATCATATTTAGAGGCATGCAAAAAAAATTTTCTATCAAACTTAATCTTGCATATACAATATTTTTGAGTTTTTAAAAAGAAAAGTAACATTATACGTAATCTTTCAAAATGAATTTTACATGTCAACGAAGATATCTGGAATGGAAAATATTTGGACACGAAAATACAGGATAGAGAAATATTTGGAATGAAAAAAATACAGGATTGGGAAGAAAAATGCTACCTCCTGTGGTAGCGCGATACCACCGACGGTATTGGGTTTATATAAAAAAACTCGAGATCTGAAGTCAGATCTCGTTTTCACCATTGTTCTCTCAAACCCTACCGCGAAAGCTTCTCTATATCCGGCGATATCAAGCCCCATTTAGATATTTTTCTTTAGGTTGTTAAATTTTTGAAAGGGTTTTTCAATGTTATGAAAAAATTTAAGTTCCGTTGAAGTTTTTATTGTTGATCTATGTAGGTCCTAAAAAAATTTAAAGTTGGAGGAGATCTATGTAGATCTTGGAAAGTTGAAATTTTGTTTTGAAATTTTGCTTGGATCTCGTGATTTCAAGTTACGTTTGTGAAGAATAAGTTAGATTTCGGTTAATCTCATGAATTTTTTTGTAGTAGATTTTTGAAGTGAATTTATTCTGTGATTTATGAAATGATACCGCTTGTGGTATCCCGAAACCGCCCGACGGTAGTGCTAATTATTATTTTTTCTGTTTTTTACCTCAGGAAATGGCATCGTGTGGAAAGTCTAAGAGAGGATCAACCAACAACCCTCATGTTGTGTATCAATCATATTCGGGGATTGAGAAAGAGAAGATTGGAGTTTTGTGTTTTGTGGAGTTCAATGATACAAAACATACTAACGTTTATGACTTGCTTGCTAAAGCAGGTATAATGTATGTCATAATTCCCAATGGTTTTTCATCTATACTTATAAAAGAATTTTATAATCACCTTGAAGACCCCAAGAATACAGATTTAAACGGAGGTGTGATTCCATATATCCAAATGGAAATAGTCGCAATAACACATGAGGACCTTAGAAATGAATTTGGATTGGAAGAAAAAGATCATTATCTAGAAATAGTGGGGAATTATAGAAAGGATAAAGATTGGACAACATTGAATTTTTCTTTGCATGGAGTAAGTAGTAGGAAACTGATTTCCAATACTGCATCTTTTACATCAGATGCTTATATGATTCAGGACATCTTGAGGCATACTATTATCTCAAGACAGGTGATACTAAAACAATCATAGCTCAGTTAAGTTTAGTCACTCATAATATATTAGAGAGTGGTGACTTTGATGTGGCTAACTTGATATTGTCAATTATCCATCATACTTATAAAATGAAAGATCCTTCGAGAAAGAGACTTAATATTCTCCCTTTGGGAAGCATTATTCAAAGGATCTTGTACAAAATGTATGAGTGGATTGTTAAGGATCTTTATATGGACGATAAATTTCCTCTCATCTATCATACGGACATGATACTTCTTCACAACGCCCCTCAATGGCCTCCACCATCTCAAGGTGAGCCATCTTCGTCTACTAGACCACCTCTTCAGAGAGGTTATTCACTTCGGGAAGAAATTAGAGATTTATAAAAGATAGTTGAAGAACATAAAGTATATACTGCTAAGAAATTAAGTGGATACAGAAAATGTTTAAATTCCTAGTTGGTGGGTCTAAGAAAAAACCTACTCATATGGAAGAATAAGAATGGGAGAATCCCATGATAGATCCACCACGTCACTCGATACGATGAACTCAAAGGCAAAGAGATATGGGACAAAGTTCTAATGAAGACCAGCCAGAGGCCAGTAGAGATAGCATGGATTACTGATCTTCTTACCATAGGCCAATGGGTTACCAGAGTTTAGCTAAATTTCACTACCGCCCGACGATATCTAGCTATCATCGGCAGTATCGCAACTATTTCAGTTTTCAGTATTATTTTCCAGGCATTTTATATTTTTGCATTTGGTGTCTATTTATGTGGTTTGAAGTACATTATGCCACTTAGATCAATATATTTTTATGGAGTTTTATTAATTAGATTTATTTTTTTAAAAAAATTGACTATTTTAATTTGAAATGTTTAAAATCCCTACTCTAATATTAGCATAGTGAAGCGTGAATCTGGAAGTGGTTTTGTGAATATGCCTATGAGTTGAGAATCTATTCCTATAAAACTGATTTGTGCATGATTTTTTTTAATATGGTATCTAATGAACTGATGTCGTACATCTATGTATTAGACTGTTAATGATGTACTGGATTATAGGTTAGATTTTTTGCACACTTATTGTCACACCTTAATTCTACGGTTTGTTGAACTACCCCAAAATCTTCTAGTGTTTGTTTCATCTATAGGGCTTGTGCACAACAACTAACTAGTGCAATATACCCGCCCTCGGTAGTGGAGAGGGCAACAGAATTCTATTTCATACTCGACCATTAAATAAGTGAAGGACCTAAAAAGTGATAAGTGTTACTAGTGCTCTTACGATTTAATAGACAACTAGCATAATCTGAATCAGAATAACCATGTAAAATAAAATTTTCATTATGATGATATCATAAACCTAATTTAGATGTACCGATAAGATATCTAAAAATTCATTTAACCACTTTTAAATGTGATTCTTTGGGATTAGCCTGAAATTTAGCACATAAAAACAACAAACATAATATCTGGTCTAGATGCGATTAAATATAATAAAGATCCTATCATTCCTCTATATAAGGTTTGATCAATAGAAATTCCACTTTCATCTTTTCCTAATTTCAATGAAACACTCATAGGAGTACTAGCTTGTTTAAGATTTTCAAAACTAAATCTTTTAAGAACATCATGAATATATTTAGATTCGCAAATGAAAATATCATCAAGTTTTTTGTTAATTTGAAATCCTAGAAAATATGTAAGTTCTCCTATCATGCTCATTTCAAATTCATTTTTCATCACCATAACAACTTCATTACATAACACTTCATTAATAGCTTCAAAAATAATGTAATCAACATAAATTTATAAAACTACTAAATCATTATTTACATGCTTAATGAAAAGTGTACTATCAGCACTACCCATTTTATAATCATTCTTTAATAAATATAATATCAATCTTTCATACCATGCATGTGGCGCTTGTTTTAAACTATAAAGTGCTTTTTCTAATTTATAAACATGATTGGTAAATTTTTCATTAACAAAGTCAGGGGTTGTTTTACATAAACTTCTTACTTAATGTACCCATTTAAAAATTTAGTTTTAACATCCATTTGAAATAATTTAAATCTCTTAAAACTAGCAAATGCAAGAAAAATATTAACTGCTTCAAGATGTGCTACAGGTGCAAAGGTTTCATAAAAATCTATCCCCTCAATTTGAGCATATCCTTTTGCCACTAACCTAGCCTTGTTCTAAGTGATTCTAGATTCACTATCTAATTTATTTTTGAAAATCAATTTAACTCCTACAACATGATGATTAGAAGGCCTCTCTACAAGTTTCTAAACCATATTATATTCAAATTGGTTAAGTTCATCATTCATAGCTAAAAACCAAGATTCATCATTTAAAACAGTTGATACAAATTTTGGTTCTATATCAGAAATAAAATATAGGTTTGAAAATTAATCATCTAAAGAAGAATAAGTACTAACCCCTCTTGATGGTTCTCCAATAATTAATTCCTTTGGATGATCATTAAAAAATCTGAGTTCACTTGGAGACACATATTCTTCAACTTCTTCTCTTTCTTCTGATTCTTCATCTTGATCTCCAAGTAACTCTTCATCATCATGTTCCAAAAAAGGAAGGGGTTCTTCTTCTTTGTTTCTTATACATAAGAAACAAACTTATCAAACATAACATGAATTGATTCTTCAACTATTTTAGTCCATTTATTATAAACTCTATACACTTTACTAGTTGAAGAATAGCCAATTAAAATTCATTCATCACATTTTTTATCAAATTTTTCTAACGCATCTTTTGTATTTAAAATAAAACATTTACATACAAAAAATGTAAAATATGATATATTAGGCTTCTTTTGGAAATAAAGTTCATAAGGAATTAATTTTAAAAATGGACGAAGCATAACACGATTACTAACATAACATACAGTACTAATAGCTTTGGCATTACAATGACCAAGAAGCCTATACCACAATTCTAATTCTTCATTTTTAGAAATAAAACATTTTAACATAGAATGTGAAAGATCATGAAACATTATCATATAAACATTACGAAATCTAGGTGCAGTAAGTACAATTTCCATGTGATTTTGAATCTATAATTTTGCACAAGTTTGTAGATGATTAAAATAAAACGTTTAATCCTTTATCACATGGTTGACTTATAAAAATTAAGTTATGTTTCAGACCATCGACATATAAAACATTTGAAATAGTAAAGAAATCATTACCCTCTACACTAATGCCCATAATACTTCTTTTTTCGTTGTCGCCAAAGGTCATCATACCTCCTTTCTTCATCTCAAGACTAAGGAACTTTGATTAATCGCTTGTCATGTGTTTTAAACAGCTAGAGTCAAAATACCACAGGTCTTTCTTGTCCTTAGCCTACCAACACGTCTAAGTATCACTGTGAACACTATATTCATCATCAGATGGTGTTGATGTAGGGATGTCCGGAATCGGAGATCTCCACGGTAAAAGTCAATCTACGCCCAATCTCGTCTTAGAACTATCGCACCTACACAGCACCTATCGCCCACAATATTTCCTCGTCACAAACGCAGCACAAAAAATAACAAGGAGGATTGGTCGACTCGAAAATAGCGATCAAAATTTGAGTCGGATCGTTCCCCAAATTAACGTAAAGATTGCCAACCTTTTTGGGAGCAAAACCAAGGCTATAGGCCAAGATCCGCTCCGGCAAATAGGATCCACCCGATCCGGAAAATAAAAAGCCTAGCAACGGCGATTTCGAAATGAAAAGTGCAGCGATTGATTTAACAAAGCGGATAAAACGATTTGCGATCCACCACAACTAATTAGAAGAAATCACACAAGGAGGGATGAGATATTTTACCCAACTGGAGAACGTTCACACAAGATAATTGTGGGAGATTCACTCTCTCCACGGATCCACCGACGTCACACCGAAGGGCTTGCAACCTTCTTCCACGGAGTCGCACCGAAGGAAGCCGCGCCGGAGTCGCACCGAATCGGATGGAGGGAGCAAAGGGGGGGCCGGCGGCTTCACACCACTAGAGGGGGGCGGCGGCAATGAGGGAGCACCTCTTGGCCGAATTCTCAAAGGAGGAGGATTAGGGTTCAATCTTTTCTAATGATCTCATAATAATGCCTCCTTAAATAGGAGTTACAAACAAGCCTTAACCATTCATGATGGAGATGTAATCTCATCCATCCAAATGGTTAAATGCACACCAAAATAAAATATTGTCCAAATGAAAAATAAACTTGCAAACATTGAATATAAAATTATCACTTCAAACTTGGATAATTTTATATTCCTAAAATAGAAATAATAAAGCATGAAAAGGGAATTGTTTTAATGCGGTGCGGCGAATGTTGCGCGCCGCGGGCAGAGGTTGTAACGTAGCCTTCCGCTAGCACCATCGTGACGCCTCACGTCCTTTAGTTGAATCGCCTCAGCAACCGGATCAACCTCATCATTGTCAGCATCGTCTCCAAGTAGAGGTGGCGGGGGCGCGCCATCAATCCTCCCCCGCTCAAAATCACGCATCTCTGTTGCGTGGTCCAAGAGGTAGCGACGAAGAAGATCGGCATCCAAGCTTTGCAGCTCCAACTCGAGCACCCAAGAGTCATCCGAAGGGGGGCGGTCACGCCAACGGATGAGGAAGCGGCGGGTGTCGCCATCAGCGGTGGTAACATGCTCAGCATCAAGTATCATCTCTGGAGTGGAAAATGTCCGTGGGAACCTGGGGAACATATTAGCAGTAGGCAAGAAAGAAGGCAACGTACCATCCGATGATATACCTGTGGGGACCGTAAGAGAGAGATCATCCGTTCTACCACTCCCCAACCCATGAGAATTTAAAGTGGGAGAAGAAGACGACAAAGAAATCAACTCTTGTGGTGGCGACACAAATATCGTTAAATCCGAAACGTTAAAAATGGGGGAGATACCCCAATCAGCAGGCAAGTCCAAAACGAAAGCGTTGTCACCTAACTTCTTAATAATCCGAAAAGGGCCGGCGCGCTTTGGTGCTAACTTTTTAACGGTGCCAGTTGGCAAGCGTTCGGGAACTAAACGGACTAAAACCCGATCGCCAATTTTAAAGTTTGATACTCTCCTATGTGAATTAGCGTGCGCCTGATAAGAGTCGTATTGTGACGTCAAAGTGGCCCGTATACGTGCATGTAGATCATGGATGTGTTGGGCAAAGGATTGTGCAAATTGACTTGCTTTGTACGTTGGAGGCAACGGCACCAAGTCAAGCGGCACAGGAGCTTTATAACCGTGAACAATCTCATTCGGAGACATACCCGTAGACCTATTTTTGGAATTATTGTAGGCTAATTGGGCGTGGGGTAAGAGAAGATCCCAAGTGCCTAAATGATCGCTCACGAGGCATCTTAACAAATTCCCTAAACTCCGATTAACTACTTCCGTCTGCCCATCCGTTTGGGGGTGATAGGCGGAGGAAAACAATAACTTTGTTCCCATTAATATCCATAACGTTTTCCAAAAATAACTAGTGAATTTTACGTCTCTATCCGAAACTATGGTCTTTGGCACTCCGCGGTGACTAACGACTTCTTTAAAATATAGTTTAGCGACATGAGATGCATCGTTTGTTCTACAGCACGGGATGAAATAAGCCATCTTGGAAAATCTATCCACAACTACAAAAACGGAATCATGACGGCGTTGGGTAGGAGGAAGGCCTAATACAAAGTCCATACTAACATCTACCCAAGGCATGGAGGGAATAGGCAAGGGTGTATATAATCCTACATTGGTTTTACCACCCTTAGAAACCTGACACGTTCGGCAGCTACTCACTACTCTTCCTACCATAGCCTTAAGTTTGGGCCAATAAAACTTTTCCTCTACTAACGTAATCGTCTTATCCCTACCGAAGTGACCACTCAACCCTCCACTATGCAATTCCCAAATGATATGTAGACGTAACGATGACTGCGGAATACATAGTTTTCCGTTCCTAAACAGGTAACCGTCCTTAATGACGTACGCAGATATCGTCGTGGGGGAACTATCCTGGGCTGATAAATAGACGTCTTGGAAGTCAGGACACGTAGCATACTCATCCTTAACCCGCTCAAATCCTATAACATGTACTTCCATAGAAGTGAGTAAAAGCGTAAGACGACTAAGGGCGTCAGCGACTCGGTTATCAGCTCCCTTAAGATGTTTGAGGTTAAAGGTATAACCTTGTAGGAATGCTACCCACTTAGCGTGTCTTGGGCTGATTTTATGCTGTCCGTTAATGAAACGCAAGGCTTCATGATCGGAGAGGATCACGAACTCCTTAGAGAGGAGATAGTGCCTCCAATGGTGTAGACATCGGACTACAGCATAGAACTCCCTATCGTAATTGGAATAATTCAACTTGGGGCCCGCCAACTTCTCGCTGAAATAACTAACGGGATGGCCCTCCTGGCTCAGGACGCCTCCAATCCCTACTCCAGACGCATCACAGGTGAGCTCAAAGACTTTAGAAAAGTCAGGCAGACGTAAGACAGGTGCCTCAGTCATAAGCTCCTTTATTCGTTCAAAAGCATAGGTGGCGGACTTCGTCCATGTAAACTCTCTCTTCTTCATACAGTCGGTGATAGGCGCCATAATACTACTGAAGTCTCGTATGAAACGACGATAAAACGTGGCTAACCCATGAAAACTACGTACCTCACGTAGGGTGGTTGGCACAGGCCAGTCCTTAATGACCTGAACCTTGCCCGGATCAACTCGAATACCCTGTGAACCGACTATATAACCCAAGAACTCTACCTCCGAGGCATTGAAAGTGCATTTCTTCAGATTGAGAAATAAGGTCTCTTTCCGTAGGGTGGAAAGGATCACTCTCATGTGGGAGATGTGCTCGGTAGTAGAGGTGCTATAAATCAGTATATCGTCAAAGTAGACGACAACGAACTTCCCCATGAATGGCTGAAAGACATGTGTCATCATCCGGGAGAAGGTACTAGGGGCATTGGATAACCCAAAGGGCATCACAAGCCATTCGTACAGTCCATCCTTCGACTTAAATGCCGTTTTCCACTCATCGCCCTCTCGTATCCTAATCTGGTGATAGCCACTCCGAAGATCTAATTTGGAGAATACGGTGGCTCCAGACAAGACATCCAACAAATCATCTAGGCGGGGAATAGGAAACCTATACTTGATGGTGATCTTGTTGATAGCCCGGCTATCAACGCACATCCTCCATGTACCATCCTTCTTGGGGGCAAGAAGGGCTGGCACCGCGCATGGGCTCATACTAGTCCTAATAAAACCTTTCTCTAGCAAGCCCTCTATCTGGGACTGCAACTCCAGGTGAGCTGCGGGGTGGAGTCGATAATGGGGCTGATTTGGCAAGGAAGACCCCGGGATGAGGTCTATCGCATGCTGAATATTCCTAAGCGGGGGCAACGTGGACGGTAGCTCATCCGGGTACACATCCCTATACTCTTCCAATAGTACCCGTAACTCACTAGGTAACTCATCCAAAATGCTAGAATCGGGCTTCGCACTTAGGAGGACTAGCGCATACATAATTCCATCAAGGAACGGATCTCTCTCAAACTCTTTCTTACCAACTAGATTCAACGTCTTTCTCTCTACAGGGATAGTGGTATCCTTAGCCAAGACTACGGGCTCCTTTGGGATGGTGGGCCTCAAAGTGATGGTTTTACCATTGAATTTAAATTCATAGGAGTTGGCTCTACCAAAATGTGTGACATCACGGTCGTATAGCCAAGGGCGGCCCAACAACACATGACAGGCGTCCATCGGAAGGACATCACACCACACCTCATCAACGTAGGATTTGAATGAGAGTGGGACCAGGCATCGCTTGGTAACGGGTACGGAGATCTTGTTGATCCAAGCGACCTTATATGGGGTCGGGTGTGGTTCCGTGGTCAAGGACATACGTGCTATGGCGTTCTCGGATACGACGTTCACACAGCTACCACTATCTATAATAAGCTTGCAAAGCTTTTCGCCACTCTTAAAGATCAGAGAAAATATGCTCGTCCTCTTCCAATCATCTAATGGACGAGGGGTGGCCAAGATACAACGCATCACCATAAGGGGGTGATCGTCCTCTAAGTCACTTGGGACCCCTTCCGGGTCGCTCTCCTCAGCAGCCTCATAAACATAGTCCGCAAGATCGGTCGTCGACTCTAATAGGGCTATGGCTTTAGTCTTCGTTGGACATTCGAAGGCATAGTGACCTTGAATGCCGCAAGAGTAACATGTGGCGTTAGTCTTGCTAACCTTTCCGATAGGTATACGTTCGCTCGCGGGATTCTTAGTATTCCTAGCAGTGATCACGACAGACTTTGACTCGGCCGACCGGTACTTCCCCTTATCTTGATAGGTGGAGGAAGATGATCCGGTAGTGGCTTTTCCCTTCGCATGGGAGTAACGGGAGTGAGCCTTAGTGGCTAAATGTTTCTCAATGTCGAGGGCGGCATTGAATGTCGTATTCAGATCTGTGTGACCATAACGCAAGAGCTTCCGCTGAATATCGGGTTGAAGCCCCTTACGAAACCTAGAAAGGGTGACTTCGGGGATCTCCCTCAGGTTACAACGCACCAACCGGTCCTTTAATTCTCCCATGTACTCTGATACAGAATTGGAGCCTTGTCGCAGGGAGGCGAGCTCGTCAAACATTTGTGTCCGATGGTACGCGGGGACGTACTGATCGGTCAGCAAATTCTTCATGACGGTCCATCCAATAATCGGGTCTCCGTCCCCAGTCCCTAGTCTACGCTCTTCATTCAGCCAATAAGTTTTGGCGCGACCGGTTAGCTTCATCCTGGCAACTTGGACCTTTTGGGGGTCCGTAAGATGGTGCCAATCATAATAGCATTCCATGTCCACTATCCATGTGAGAAAATTCTGTGGATCTCCCATACCATCGAAAGTGGGGGCATCAATTTTGATGGCCCTTGTAATATCGAACTCTCTCCCGTGGCGATTGCCTCGAGGGGGCACTCGTGGGGAGTCGCCATCCGAATCCGAATCGGAAATATGTTGGCGCCGGTGGGGCAACTCAACATTAGCGGGAGGTGGGGGTGGCCTAGCTTGATTTTGTAAAATCTGTGCTAAGGTGGCCCTAAGTTCCGTCATATCGTTACGAAGACCGGCTATCGCTTCAGCGTTACGAATTTCGTGTTCGTTCTCAGCCATCCTAGACGTAGACGGTGCCGAATACTCCGTGCCTAGCCTAGTGCGCATGCAAGACCCAGAAAATTATGAAAGATAATTTTTCCTAGGGCTGTAGCTAGAATGAAAATAATTTTTTTTTGACAAGCTTGATGTGAGAAACACGTAGATCGTTAAAAAATTTTTTTTTGAAATTTTGCTGAAAAATGAATATTTCAGCCCGCTATGTGCAGACCAACTAGACAGAATTACGATGTTCTAATTTGCAGGCAGACTTAACGCGGCCGAATCAAAAAATTTTCAGTTTTAAAGTTGCTGGAAATAAGTGCAGGAAGCTACAGTTTTTTTTTCAGATTTTTTTGACAAGTTTAAAATTTCGACGGATTTACTAAACGCAGACCAATCCGAAATTTCAGATCTTAGAAAATTCAGATCAACCAACGACGAATGCAGAGAGGATGTTTGCAACGTGGGAGTTGAAACAACCTCCTCTGATACCAAATTGATGTAGGGATGTCCGGAATCGGAGATCTCCACGGTAAAAGTCAATCTACGCCCAATCTCGTCTTAGAACTATCGCACCTACACAGCACCTATCGCCCACAATATTTCCTCGTCACAAACGCAGCACAAAAAATAACAAGGAGGATTGGTCGACTCGAAAATAGCGATCAAAATTTGAGTCGGATCGTTCCCCAAATTAACGTAAAGATTGCCAACCTTTTTGGGAGCAAAACCAAGGCTATAGGCCAAGACCCGCTCCGGCAAATAGGATCCACCCGATCCGGAAAATAAAAAGCCTAGCAACGGCGATTTCGAAATGAAAAGTGCAGCGATTGATTTAACAAAGCGGATAAAACGATTTGCGATCCACCACAACTAATTAGAAGAAATCACACAAGGAGGGATGAGATATTTTACCCAACCGGAGAACGTTCACACAAGATAATTGTGGGAGATTCACTCTCTCCACGGATCCACCGGCGTCACACCGAAGGGCTTGCAACCTTCTTCCACGGAGTCGCACCGAAGGAAGCCGCGCCGGAGTCGCACCGAATCGGATGGAGGGAGCAAAGGGGGGGCCGGCGGCTTCACACCACTAGAGGGGGGCGGCGGCAATGAGGGAGCACCTCTTGGCCGAATTCTCAAAGGAGGAGGATTAGGGTTCAATCTTTTCTAATGATCTCATAATAATGCCTCCTTAAATAGGAGTTACAAACAAGCCTTAACCATTCATGATGGAGATGTAATCTCATCCATCCAAATGGTTAAATGCACACCAAAATAAAATATTGTCCAAATGAAAAATAAACTTGCAAACATTGAATATAAAATTATCACTTCAAACTTGGATAATTTTATATTCCTAAAATAGAAATAATAAAGCATGAAAAGGGAATTGTTTTAATGCGGTGCGGCGAATGTTGCGCGCCGCGGGCAGAGGTTGTAACGTAGCCTTCCGCTAGCACCATCGTGACGCCTCACGTCCTTTAGTTGAATCGCCTCAGCAACCGGATCAACCTCATCATTGTCAGCATCGTCTCCAAGTAGAGGTGGCGGGGGCGCGCCATCAGGTGTAGTACTCTTTCCCATCAAGCACCTCCCCATCATTGTCTGAACTTGATCTACTTGAACTTTTAGATAAAGAATCATCCCAAGTCTCCTCCTTTAGTACCTTCTTCTTTACTTTTTTCTTATGCATTTTTTTTGTACTCTTTAAGATATTTTGGGCACTTGCTTCTAATGTGTCCAACCTTTCTACAGTGATAGAAATCCGGTGGCGAACGTTCCTCCTCCTCCTCATCATCATTCACCTTTCCATTTCCTTTCTTAAAACCTGACTCCTTATTAAAGTGCTTTCTGAATGAATTTCTTCTCTATGGATTTCTCGTAAACCTTTTAAACTTCATCAAAAATAGACTCTCCTCATCCTCTTCATCATTTTCATCTGTTTCACTCTCTTCCTCCTTCTTTGACTTCAATGCCAACGCCTTCTTTGGCTTTATGTTGTACTTTTATTGTTGAATTTTCAACTCCACTTCATGAGTTTTTTGATTCCCAAGGAGTCTCTCTATTTGAAAAGGCTTTAGATCATGTGATTCTGACATGGCGGTCATTAAACTTTGGGAGAAGTAATCTAAGAATCTTCCTCACTAAATCACCATTGGAGAAATTCTTGCCATGTACTTTAGAGTCATTTACGATCTTCGTAAATCTTGTGTACATAGAATCAACGTCTTCGTCAACTTCCATCCTGAACTTTTCAAATTCGGACTCCAGTTAGAATAACTTTGAATCCTTCACCTACGAAGTACCTTCATGAGTAACTTCAAGTAAATTCCAAATATCATAAGCAGTTTCACAAGTGCAAACTCTATTAAATTCAATTCTATCTAATGCACAAAATAAAACGTTCATTGTCTTAGCGTTGTTTTTGCATCTAAGCTTGTCAGAATCAACCCATTTATCTTTTGGTTTTTCTATAATAAAACTTCCAACAACCATTGTAGCAAGAGTGTAGCATTATTCTACCATTCTCCAACTGTCAATATCTAATGCAATTAGAAAACATCACATTCGAGTTTTTTGATAGTTATAGTCAGTGCTAGTGAATAACAGAGGTATATTAATACCTTGCCCCTCAAAAAAGCATGATCATTATGCGCTATTACTCCCGATGGTAAAATTGTTTTGGAGAAACTTGGTTCTGATACCAAGTGTTGGATCTTGAGATGCCCTTACAGGTGGTGAATAAGGGCGAATAACAAATTTTGAATAAATTTATTACTTAGCAAAATATGAATAAAACTTAAGATGATTTTCTCACAATCGTAAATATGAACAAGTACTTTAAAATTTTATGAAAAGTTAGATGATTTTTATATAAAAATAATACAGCACATGAACAATGATTTCAATAGAGCTTGAAATCAAAGCTATAGATGAAAATCTTCTTTTGTGATTTCACCAGTCCTTCTCCCAAGGACTGAACGGCTATAGTCTATCTCTCCCTAGATATATCCTCTAGCATCCCCCCGGATCTCTCCACGACCTAGTCACTGCACACAAGGCGACGAATTCCCCCTAAACTACACAAGGGCCTAGTAAACACTAACAAGGCAGTAATTTTTCTACGGATTAAAATGAAGGAAAGGAATGATTAAAAAAATATGAAAATTAAGATTAAAATTCCCTTTGGTCTTGAGCGCTGAAGAAGATGGTGAAGCCTTGCGAAGATCACCTGATTTGATATGCATGAATGTTCTCTTCTTCACCCTTAAACTTTTTTGGGAACCTGAGAGTTTTTCTTGTTTTGGAGCAATCTAGATGAGAGTGCACGAGAATGAAGGCTCATGGAGATGGTAAATAAAATAAAATTCTAGCCTTTTGTAAGAAAGATCGCTACCATTGGCAGTATCGCGATACCGAAGATGAAATCACCTCGTGCTGTCACGTGCGCCATGCCATGTTATTTGTGGGGCTATCGATGGCGGTATCACGATATCGACTGGCAGTATCACGAAGTTATGCATGTCGTGGATGGATCGTGTGTGATCATTGCTGACGTCATCGGCACTACCGCGGACGGTAGCTTACTACCACAAGCGGTACTAAATTTTGTACTTAGCGTCATTTTCTCTGAATTTGATCCATAAGATAACCATACATGTGATATTTGCACACAATAAACAAATTATGTTCAAATAGGTTCGAGATTTGTTATTCTCAAACAAGGGAATGCAGGATGCATGCTCCAACACTGAGTTATAGGACTTGTGTGGAACCTGAGTTGTAGTACTTGTGTGAAGCCTGAGTTGTAGGGCTTGTGTTGAGCCTGATTTGTAGGATCTGTGGAGGATCTGAGCTGTAGGGTCTTATGATTGAAGATATGAGTGGTAGAACATGTGTGAAGGTCTGAGGTAGGGAACTTGTGTTCCTGATTTGTAAAAAATGAGGATCTGAGAAAAATTTTGGTGAATTTTTGCCTCAGTTAGCTCTTTATTAGATAGGTGAAGGGGGTAAGTGGATGCACTCATTCATGGAGAACCATTATAAAATCTCTGTGTGTTGTGGTTTTATTATTTTTGTTTACTTTCTTACTATGCTCTTAAAAGAAAACATCAAGAGAATTAAAATTAAGTTAAACACATATTCACCCCACCCCACCCCAAGTGAGGAGCAAACCTTTACTTTCATTAATGATCCTAAGAATCTAATAGGAACTTCATTTTTTAAGCTTTGGAATTCATACATGTCGACTATGAAAACGGTGATAAATATTGAAGAGTAAGAATGTATGGGAATGGTAGATGATAAAGCTATGATATATTATGAAAAAGTAAGGAGCAAAAATTTGACATGAATTTAATACCACTACTAGTAAGAACATAAAATAATATTAGGAATTTATAGATGAAGATAAGAAAAGAAATTGAGCCAAATCATGCTTCATATGATATTTCATTTCAAACTCGTTGCGACGCAATCTTCACGTGCTTGACTTTAAGATCGAATTTGATCAAACTTTTCAGTTGCTATTTGAAAATAAAAATCAATCTATACAATGCTTTGGGGGGGCTACAATCGATGAAAGTACTATCGAGTAAGCAATATCGCCCATGAACCCAAAAGCAATGATCATGGGCCAAAATGACAAACCTTTGCATAACTTGTCAATAAAGCATGAATGTAAACATGACATGATATTCAATTCAAATTCCACAAAACCCAACATTCTAAAAAGTGATTAATTTCTTACACGTTGCAGTCGAAAACAAAATCATTATTTTTCACCCAGTCGTAGAGCAGTCACAGTTCCGATTAATTTTCGGTTCTACTAAAACCGTGAACTGAACTACTAAGGTAACAGTTCTTCAAATTAGAACCAAAACATTATTTAGTTTGATCGGTTCCAGTTTCAATTATGATTCTAGTATAATTTTTGAAACTGTCGTGTCAATGGTTCCGACTGTGGTTCAACGAGAACCAAAATCAAACAAGCCTCTAACGGTTTGGTTTGGTTCTATGTGATTCGGTCCGATTCCAATCAGTTATACGTGTTATAATTTTAATCATTTTATAACTCTATAATTTAAGTCATTACACAGTTTCACAAAAATTATTATCTATTTTAAAATGTATATTTGAAAAACGAGTTTGAGATTCAAATAGTTAAAGCAATAATTGCATGGTTTTTAAAGCCTAAATATGTTAAAATTGTACTAATACAGATATGCATGCAATAATATTTGACTTGATGTACTGAATAGAAAAAATAGGTAACATTATATGAATACAATAAACCTTATCCAAAAAAATTAAATGATCATTAGCATGGTGTACAACAAGTAATAATGTAATACTTGATGCAAAAAATAATCGCTTTATCGAAATAGTTGAGTAATAGCAAACATTAACATGCACAAAGTAGATAATATAATTAGGGGATTGTTATAGACAAACCGAGTTCTACTATATACAAATCAGTGCAAACCAAAAAAAATTGTTATATACAGACTAGTTCAAAAATTATAAAAAAAACTACAGTTTAAAATTTAAGATATATTCAGAAGTTTCACATTGATTACATATATTCAGAGATATTGCTCACATTGAGTACACCGGATCCAAATCTTGCATTGATCACATTGAAATACATAAAAAATTGATCAAATCTTACTATTTTGGATAATATTAGCAAGAAAAATGACCAACAATATTCCCTTCAAAAAAACAAAAACCTTGAATCCTGAATGATCGACCCATGTTGAGTTCACTTGGGCATGTAGTCGAGCACTTGACGTACACATCTGTCATACAAGGAGAGGCTCTCCGGGAGGTGTGGATATCATCCACCGAAGCAGCAGCTTACTGCATGTAAACCCCCCTCCCGGAACACAAGACATGGTTGAGAGAAGTTTTATGCCCATAACAGCCGCCTTGTAGTAGCATCAGCACACGAGCTAATTTGTACCAAAAGTCGCTTATTCTGCCGGTTAATTTCCAATATCACAAATGACAACCCAATAAATAGAAGCATAGAAGTCATGATCAACAAAAAGATAAATGTCCAAATACATTACATCATAATAAGAAGCTATATCACCCCCTTTAATATCAGAGTACACAAAATTGCCCGAAGGCTATATCGTAACGCTCACAACTCATATCAGTCACAGAGGGAAGTGAGGGTATCGTCGTATCAGGTCCTGTCCCCCTGGCCTGACTATCCTCCTACACAAGGTGTTGCTGCTGCTCTATCTGTGGGGTATCCTCCTAAAATTGTAGACATAGCAACCGTTAGTCATAAAGACTAAGTGGCTTCACATCCGCTCACCCCAACGACTCTTAGGCACAGAGAAGAGAAAAAGAATGAGGAACACAATATTGCAGTAGTATAATATCAAACATGCGACAGAAGAGTGTTATAAATATAGTAGTTCATGTATATATCAGCACTTCCATAATAAGCAAGTAACAGTAGCAAACATCAACATATGAATAGGCACATCTATACTAACAACATATCAATCATAGGTACAAAATTTAATATAACTTATAAAAATATCCCTACAAATTAATAAGTTAAGGATCGGGTACATCAAAGTAACTCATCATATAAAAGTACCCATACAAATTTATATGATGAGAATCTTATGCGGCGTAATGAAATGAAATGAAATTAATGCAATATGATTACTCGCCCATGCTTACACACCCACACTTTGCTACGTCGACATAAACCTTTAGTTCAAACTTTTCGAGTAGGTAGCTAACCTCTCAGACATCACCAGTCGTGGACAAATGGTGACAGTGGAGAGTACTTCTCTACTACTAGGCGAGCATACACACTAGCAGGCCTAGGCCTCCGTACGCCTCAACGCTAAGAACACAACAGCGAATCCTTGCGTAATATGACTCAGAAGGGGTCTTGGGTAGATGTGCACAAAGAGCCCAGCCCTACTGGCCTATAACTGGCATGGAATGAATCTTCGGTTGTGAACACCAAAGAACCAAGCCCAACCGTCCACTGGTACAGAAGGAGACTTTAAGAGTGAGCACCAATGGACCAAGCATAACCGCTCGAGGTCTAACTGCCAGCTCTTGTCGGTATGATGATTGGCGAGCCCGTAGACCTGCCACCTTAATCCTCAATGCAGGATCATATACTGTGTGTCAAACACACATCCACACCCATGAAAATCACATGTACTATGCCCTCATACATTCAAGGGATCCAACCGATCGAGTCCCTTTATATCATAACCAACACTGTGATCCATAGCATGCAAGGGTCCATATTTAACATAGGGTGATAGTCCATCTTAATTATTATACCAATCCCTCACTACTACTTGTAGGGAGTTAACATAACTCTAAGCAGTGGGCTACACCAGTCATCCCTTCAATACTTGAGATCAAGGCTCAGCTCATCATATGGCCATGAGTGTATACCCCATCCGACCCTTTCTAGGATTTATCATATACATATACATTATATTAATTCAATCATCTCTACTAAACTTAATTTCACAAAGCTCCAAGTAATCGCAGCAAGTACTCTTTCCAAAGCTTATTAATCATGCAAGGGGTGGTCACATTATTATCAACTATTTAACCGTCCAATCCCCTGAGTAATCAATTCGTAGAATAAGGGAATTATCCAAATATTAATATATCACAACTATTCGCCACAGTTTACTAAAATTGGGTTTCGGGAAGCTACAACCCACCATAAATTACGGGCAACCCCAAATCAGAAAGGTATTTTAAGGGCTACAACATCCATGTTGTGTCTGTCCAAATCCAAATTCATCACACTTGAAATCGGGATTCAGCCTGGCTGTGTACACTTAGACAGAACTCAACCTGCACATTTACAGTGCAACAAATTCTTCTGCACTTTCAGGGAGCTACCAAACTCCTCAAAAATCCTGCAACCATCCGTTGGAAAGGTCTTTCTGAGGGCTACAACTTTCATGTTGAGCCCAAAACTTGAATCAGACCGTATCATACCTAAAATCGACCATAAAGTTCATTGCGCATAGTAAAACATATTTTTGTGCAACACTTTTGCACGCATCGTAAAGATGGACGAACGACATCGGTTCACCTCCTTCCTCCAGCCATCACACAAAGCACAACCAACATCTCTCTTCCCTTTCTCCCTCATTAGACCACTATTCTTCAGGAAATCAAGTCTGCCATCTTCGTAATGAAGAGAGGAGATGATTGAAGATAATCATGCGGCGATCGACGCCCTAGAACAAAAGTTCTAGCGTGGTCCCTTCCTAGGAGATCTCCATTAAACTTCCAAATCAAGCTCTCTTGAGTCGATATCTCTCCTACACTTTGGATCTAAAGATTTAGCACCAAGGAAGAGGGTAGGAAGCTCACCTGATTTCCGACCATGGATCGTGTTCTCCTTCTCAGCGGCATAGCTGTATTCGGTTTCGGTCGGTAACGTTCTTGTTCGTCGTTCTTCGGGAAGAGGGGAAGAAGTCGGCCGATGAAGAGACCTTTTAGGGTTCGGGTTATCCTTATAAGGGAGTGGCTGGTGATTTAGGGTTGAGAGTCTTCATGTCATGTGTCACTCTCTCATTGGACCACCCTTATTATAATATAAAATAAGTTTTCTAAAAATACCGGATGTTAACGCGCCGTCCTGTACAAGTCCGGAAGTATCATAAATTTTCCCAGATGGTGAGTAATCAGACAGCACACACAGAAAATACCAAGTCCATTCGTTATGTATACTCGACGAATCGTCGAAATCACTCAACGAATCGTCGAAATCACTCAACGAATCGTCGAGTGCATTGAGTCTGTTATACGTGTCCTCTCGACGAATTCACGAGTCCATTCAATGAATCTCTCGGCGAATTTCACAAGTCCACTTGGGTTCACTCAACGAATTCGTCGAGTCTTCTCAACGAATTCACGAGTCCTTTCGACGAACCTCTCGACAGATTTCACAAGTCCACACGAGTTCACTCGACGAATTCGCCAAGTCTTCACGAGTTCACTCGACAAATTCGTCGAGTCTTCACGAGTTCACTCGACAAATTCGTCGAGTCATCTCGACGAATTATAAGTTTTCTCGACAAATTCTCCTGGCCTCTTGACGAATTACAAGTCTTCTTGACGATTTCACGAGTCTTTTCGACGAATTCAATCCAGGCTTGTTCTAACTGCCGTCTCAAGTCACCATAGTGACACCGCAACACATACGGGGGGTCTAGCTCGAAATGGGACATTGCACTGCATGGGCATATCATCATCATCATCCAAATCAAGATGGGGTTGGGGGGTTACCTTCCGGTAGGGCATCATGCCGCTCATGGCTTCTCCTTCAGCAAAAGAAGTAAAATAGGGAGGAATCGCCTACAACGGGTTACTTCAATGGAGGCGTGTGGTATGGAGGAAGGAGAAGGTGGAGAGATGAGAACGAATCAGAATGGGAGAAGAGAGCTAACACTAATGGATAGGCTCTGCCACAAACAATGGAGGAGAGATGGTCGCCGGTCATGGAGAGGCGGGTCGTCGTCGGTTGGGGCTAATGGGTTGTCGTCGATTGTGGATCTTTGTCGGTCTGGGCTGCCGTCGTCGATTGGGGATGTTTGTCTGCAAGTTATGTCATTGTTCCGGGATGTTCGCCGGCGAGGGAAGCGAGGGATCGGGAAATAGAGATGAAATTTGGACGAACGGCTAGGGTTAGGAATGATTTCTTAGTTAATTTTAGGTATTTATATTGCTTGTGTATAGTAGTTTAAAAACCCCTATAAAACTATAAATATCGGTTTCTATATAGCCAAATCCGGTTTGTATATAACAACTCCCTTTAATTATCAACAAAATTAGATAATAATCACTAAATACCATTTTTGTATGTTGTCTTGGTTCATCACTGAGTACGTCTGCAATTGGACGACGTTACAATCGGACGGCTCATATAAGTAGAGCATTGTTAATAGCACGCCTCTTCTCACTAATAGCAACCCTGCAATAGTTAGCACCTCCAAATTTATATTCCGCACCTCCTGACTAATAAGCACATCACCAAAAACTTGGCTTTCCACGCATTAAGTTGAAGCACTTCACTATAAAATATATCCATTGCATCATCTGCACAGCCTATATATCCCTTTTCGAAATTAGACACCTTAGAGGATTTATATTTCACTGCTAAACTTAATTTATATATACACAAATTTAAAAAGAATAATAATAAAATTAACCACAATTACATGATGTAACAGAAGTACTAAACCTTAAATCAAAGAGGGAAAATAAATGCAATAAAAATATAATAAAAAAAAGTAATAAAAATGCGGGAAAATAAGTTCACCGGGTTAAAAAACCGGTCCGTTTGGCTTGCAGGGATTGGAATTGATCAATTCCAAAAACTGCAAAAATTGTGATTTTGCTAAATTTTAATTTTGTTGTTCGGTTACATGATGAAATTGAAACACTTGAATTGAAACTGTGCAATTTTATTGTTCGATTGCAGGAAGAAATTCATCTACAAACATTGAAATTAAATTAATCCCCTGCATTAGTTTCTGCCGTTAGTCCATCTTATCAGCTCGAACAAACTTGAAGCACACACTATTTGGCATTCTCATGTGTTTAAAACTTAGTAAAACTTTATACTGTTGTGTAAACTTGATATTACAAACAAGGTTGCAGAACATATCACATAAATAAAATGAAATAAATTTTCGCAGACAACAAAAAAAAATAATCTTTTCAAACATTTGCTCAATAATCCTCAAAAATGCAAGCAAATTCATTATTTAATCTTGCTTCGCTTCCCAGACAAAAAAAAATCTTCCTAGACAAATTTCAGGCACTTGCAATTTTGCCCGGTGATAAGAATGGTCACAGCATGTACCTGGAGGGAGGAGAGAAACCGTCTCTCTTTCTCGTTTTTCACCGCCTGTGCCAGATAAGGAAGAACAAAAAACTCTTTCTTTTTCTGTCAAGCTACCTTTTCCGGGGATTTTTGGCACTTAACACCCCTGAATTGGGTGTGTTTGGCACATTGCACCCTAAGATTTATAATTTGGCACCTTGCACCCTCCAAATTAATTTTGGAAGCACTTTGCACCCTCATCTATTTTCCGGTATTGCTTACTTTTTATTTATTTTTGAAAGGTAAGAGGGTAGTTTAGGAATTCCGGTATGCTTATAACATAAAACCCGGATAAACCCTAACCCACTCTATTTTTCCATCTGATATTCTGCCCCGATATTCCATCTCCCCGCAGATCTTGCTTCTCCCGGCGTGCTCTCTCCCGGACGACAACCGGCGACGACTTCTTCGGCGGTCTCTCTCCCGGACGACGTCAAACTTCAGGCGAGCTCTCTCCCGGCGACATATATCCCCGGCGTCCCCTATCTCCGACGTTCTTTCCATTTTTTTGCAGAGACAAATCTAGGATTTACTCGGCATATCAGGTAAATCTTCAAGGCCTCGTTTCTTCCCATTTTTTGGACATGTTCTAGGTTACAGACATGAGATGTGCGTTTCTTCATTGTTTGATCTAGGTAATCATGCATTTCTTCATCTTTTTAGGGTGAACATTTCTTCTTCTGATTTTTCAAGCCACTATGACTTGTTAGTGCTTGATCTAGGCAACATTTGAACGGGGAATAGTGTCACAACCCGCATTTTCTCTAAATTTAAGAATTATCAGAGTATGAGAAAACACGCGTCATGATGCCACGTCGAGCAGGGGATAACTGCCACGTCTACCAGTTGGCGCCAACAACCTGACACGAACCCACTGGCAAATATGTATGTTTGTAAGAAAAGTGCAGAAAACTACCTCACTAAACAAATCCAGAAGGAACTCCAAAGTCCAAGAGACTACCAGCAATACCACAGCAACCTAGCCATCAAACTGGCTACTGCTCAGAACCTGAGGCATTCAAAGAAAAAAAGGAATACCTCAGCAAACAAAATAAGGAAAAACTGCACCAAAGTGTCTACCAGATGATAAATGAAAGAGGAAAAACACAGCAGTAAAAGTCACAACTGCCCCAAGGCAAGACAAAAATAAATGCACTAGGTGCGAGGAAACAGCATCAACCATGCCCAGAAACTACCTCCTGTAGAGTCTACTAAGCTACCAAGAGCCCAAAATGCTGCAATCTACCAATGAAGAAACGTCTAACACCCTAAGCTGTGGGAGATGGTGGTAGCAAAATAAACAACATGGAACCGGGTTGAAGGCAAACTCAGTCCTCCAACCACCATTTCCAAGCCAACAAGCTCAAGGGTCTACATGTGAAAGCACTAAGGACCTTCCACCCCCTTGCCCAGCCCGTATCTGGAGCAAGATAGAAGAAAAAGGGTGGCCACGGCTAAATTACACAATACCTCCCCCATGAAGAGCTTCAAACCACCACTACTAACCACGACCCACGATTCGGCCTTTAGGAAAGAAAAAACATGGCCGACAAGGAAACTCACAACATAAACAAGGAATTCACTCGGGAACGAAAATCGAGGTAGGGAAAAAGTGTTGAAATGACTCAACACGATTTGGCGTTGAGTGGGACCCACTCAACGCCTAACCAGACCTTGGTGTTGAGTTAGTTAGCCTCACTTAGCGCCAGAACAGCCATGGAGTTGAGTGAGGTTCACTCACTCAACGCCCTCCAGAAGAATAACTCTGGCGTTGAGTGAGCTAGCCTCACTCAACGCAAAAACAGGAATGGCGTTGAGTGAGGTTCACTCACTCAACGCCTCCCGCAAGAATACTCTGGCGTTGAGTGAGCTAACCTCACTCAACGCCAAAACAGCGATGGCGTTGAGTGAGGTACACTCACTCAACGCCCTGGTACTTTACCATAAACAGAGAAAGTGGCATTGAGTGAGCTGGCCTCACTCAATGCCAAAACAGTAATGGCGTTGAGTGAAGCTCACTCACTCAACGCCCTGCCACTTAGCCGCAAAAGAAGACTGCGGCGTTGAGTGAGTCCACCTCACTCAACGCCAAAATAGCAATGGCGTTGAGTGAGGTTCACTCACTCAACGCTCTGGCACTTAGCCGCAACAAGGCAAATCTGCGGCGTTGAGTGAGCTGACCTCACTCAACGCCAAAACGGCAATGGCGTTAGTGAGGTCGTCTCACTCAACGCCAGAAGTTCTGGCCGCGAAGAAAGGTTGTGGCGTTGAGTGAGTCTACCTCACTCAACGCCAAAGCAGAAATGGCGTTGAGTGAGGTTCACTCACTCAACGCCACAGGACTTGGCCGCAAATTTCCTTACGACGTTGAGTGAAGTCACCTCACTCAACGCCAAACCGGAAATGGCGTTGAGTGAGGTCTACTCACTCAACGCCAAAGTACTTAGCCTCAGAAAAGGCTGTGGCGTTGAGTGAGCACACCTCACTCAACGCCAAAGTACTTAGCTTCTCATAAAAACCACGGCGTTGAGTGAGCTTGCCTCACTCAACGCCAAAACGGAAATGGCGTTGAGTGAGGTCGACTCACTCAACGCCAATGTACTTAGCCGCTAGCAGGGGCTACGGCGTTGAGTGAGTCCACCTCACTCAATGCCCCAGTACTTAGCCAAAATTCTCAAACTGACTACAGCTGTGGCGTTGAGTGTGTGCACCACACTCAATGCCAAACCCGCAAGGCTTTGAGTGTGTGCACCACACTCAACGCCGGCAACTCGAGAGCCCAAACTTGGCTCTTTCCAAGATACACAGCAGGCACCCCCCTCCTACTCTCTCTCTCTCTCTCGGCTTCACCCGCAAAGCAACAATCAGACAGAAATCTGGAGTATAATTAGGCGGTATTACGCCGCGGGTTGAGCACCAACAATACAAAGAGGGGGGCTCATTAGGAGAAACTAAACCCTAAAATTCAGCAAGATAAAAGAACAGCTTGGCCTCTACCCTAGGGCTAACTGGGATTTTTCAATTCAGCAAGTGCATAAAAATGGCAAGGGCAAGAATACCACTTGCCTCGATTTCCGGCGAAGATTGGCCGGCTTTCCCTCCTCTTCACTCGGCACTAGCAGCAGCAGCACCTAAAAGCACATTCCCGCGCTTTAATGGCGGAATCCACAAGAAACCGAAAATCCAAGTCTCCTAAAACTCCACGAAAATCAAATCTCTTACCGTCGAAACGTAGATCTGAGCGAGAGCAAGCCAACGCCGCTTTCGGAAACGAATTCCGTCCACGAAAGCTCCCGAAATTGCCGGCCGAAGGCTAGGGCAGTTCGCCGTCTCCGCCTCTGCTTTCCGCGAACTGGAGCAGCGGTTATAGGTCTCGGGAAGAAGGAGGAAAGAGTGGGCCCGCCACTCCAAGTAAAGCTTTTATATAAGCTTTAAACACGTCGGTTCAGCATAACTGAAGCCTAGCCGCCGGTTCTCTTAATAAAATAAGAGAATTTTCTAATAGTCTTTACTAATGGCACACCCAAAACGACACGAAAACCGAATTACCTCGGAATTCGACGAAATTCGCACCGTAGCTAAATACCCACACTACGAATACAACGGCGAAGTCGAAATAAACTTTCGACGAACAGAACTCGAGTTATACCCTCCTAAAGCCAAAACACAAGCATCCCCCAAGAGGCCACACCGGGTCACCCAAAACGACTCTGCTTGCTAGGGAGACCTTGCCCATAGGCTACAAAATAGGCCACTCAGTTCTAAGGAGCTAAACCACACTCCACAAATGGCACAAGCCACGAAAATGCATCACTGTAATGCCAAACGAGAATAAAATAGTCGCAGAAAAATTGGGGGCGTTACAGTCACTCCCCCTAAAAGAAAGTTTCGTACCGAAACTTTGCGCACAGCACTTCTACTATAAAAGGAAAAAGTAACAAACAGGAGTTACAAGAAGGGAAACATACCGATCAAATCAGGGAAACAGGTGAGGGTAAGCCTTCCTCATGGCCGACTCTAGCTCCCATGTCGCGCTCTCCAAATCCTGATTCTTCCATAGAACTTTCACCATCGGAATGGACTTCTTTCGCAGCACCCGTTCATGAGTATCCAAAATACGGACCAGCACTGCTCCAACTGGGGCACAACGTTCAAGACTTGCCCACTGCTGCGCACACACTTCCACAATTGGCTTACATGGAAAACATTATGAACACCTGGGAAGTTTGCTGGCAAATCCAACCTGTAAGCTGACACGCCAATCCGCTCCATAATCTTAAACGGGCCCACATACCTCGGGTCAAATTTCCGATTCTTACCAAACCTCTTTACACCCACCATCGGGGAAACCTTAAGAAATACAAGGTCCCCTACAAAAAACTCCAAGGCAGACCTACGCCGATTGGCGTTCTTCTCGTACCTTTCCTGAGCTATACGAAGCTTCTCTAGAATAAGCTTCGGTGCAACTTCCATTTCCTCAAGCGCATAAGGACCCAACAAAGGCCTCTCACCAGCCTTAGCCCCAAACAACGGAGTTCTGCAGCGCCTCCCATACAAGGCTTCGAACGGAGCCATCTGCAAGCTCTCCTGATAACTGTTGTTGTATGCAAATTCCATAAGTCACAGCCGCTCATCCCACGCTCCACTGTGGTCTAAAATGTAGCATCGGATCATATCCTCAACTATCTGGTTCACCCGCTCCGTCTGCCCATTGGTCTGTGGGTGGTAAGCAGTAGAATACCTCAGATTCGTACCCAAACCCTCCTGCAGACTCTGCATCAGAAATGATGCTAACCGGCACACCGTGCAGTCGGATGACTTCATTCAAGTACAACTCTGTTATCTTCTTCATCGGGTAATCAATCTTATATGACACTAAGTGAGCACACTTCGTCAGTCTATCCACTATAACCCAAATAGAATCAAATCCCCTCGGGGATTTAGGTAAGCCCGTGATGAAATCCATAGATTTACTTTCCCACTTCCAAGTCGGGATCTCTAACGAAGTCAACTTGCCACCAGGCCTTCCATGATCGGCCTTCACACGCTTGCAAGTGTGGCACTCAACAACAAATCGAGCTATATCACCTTTCATGCCATACCACCAGGCAATTTGCTTTAAGTCACGATACATCTTCGTAGATCCTGGATGGTAGGCAACGCTGGATCCATGAGCCTCTCTGTAAATCATACCTCTAATGTCCCCAACAGCGGGGATGCAAAATCTGCCGCGGTACTTCAAAGTACCCGCATCATCGATAGCAAAGTCTGGCAACTCCCCCTTCTCGGTCCTTGTGAATAAGTGTAGAAGATCCGGATCGTCCTTCTGGTGCAGTCTGGTCAAAGAAATCCAAGACGGCTCTGCCACTGATAAACTACTCTGCAAGCCACAGCATCCCACTGATATATCCATAAGGAGGAACTCCTCCACTAAACGATCGGCGGAGATGTTAAATATCTTTCCCGTCTTTCGGCTCAGGGCGTCGGCCACCACATTGGCCTTGCCTGGATGATACTGGATCTCTACAACATAATCGGCCACATACTCTAGCCACCGCCGCTGGCGCAGATTCAACTCCTTCTGCGTGAACACGTACTTCAGGCTCTTATGATCAGTGAAGATCTTGCACTGAGCCCCATAAAGTAGATGCCTCCACAACTTCAACGCATAGATTACCGCTGCAAACTCAAGGTCATGCGTAGGATAATTCTTCTCATGATTCTTCAGTTGCCTTGACCCATAGGCAATCACCTTTCCGACATGCATTAATACGCATCCCAGACCTTCATGTGAAGCATCCACGTACACATCATAATCCACACCCTTAGTAGGCAGGGTCAGAATGGGAGCAGTGCACAATCTCTTCTTTAACTCAGGAAAGACTTCTTCGCACTTCTCGCTTCAAACAAAAGCCACGTTCTTTTGAGTCAGCTTGGTCAAAGGTGCAGCTAGGGAAGAGAAACCCTCCACGAACCTCCTGTAGTAGCCAGCAAACCCTAGGAAGCTCCAGATCTCCTTAGGCGTATTCGGCCTACTCCAATCCATTACTGCTGCGATCTTTTCTGGGTCGACCGAGATCCCCTCCTTGTTCACCACGTGGCCTAGAAATAAAACCTGAGGCAACCAAAATTCGCACTTGCTCAGCTTGGCGAATAACTTGTGATTCCTCAACTCCGATAGAACCAAGCGCAGATGCTGCTTATGCTCCTAAGCACTGCGAGAATAAACCAACACGTCATCGATGAAGACCACCACGAACTTGTCTAAGAAATCCTTGAACACCCGGTTCATCATATCCATAAAGGCTGATGGTGCATTGGTCAAACCAAACGACATCACCAAGAACTCAAAGTGTCCATGCCTCGATCTAAACGCAGTCCGTGGAATATCTGTCTCACGGATCCTGAGCTGATGATAGCCAGAACGAAGATCGATCTTGGAGAACACCGTGCTACCGCGCAATGGTCAAATAAATCATCGATCCTCGGCAGAGGGTACCTGTTCTTAATGGTGACTTTGTTCAACTCCCTATAGTCGATGCAAAGCCGCATCGACCCATCTTTCTTCTTCACAAACAGCACATGAGCACCCCAAGGTGACGAACTCTGCCTGATAAATCCCTTTGCCAACAGCTCATCCAACTGAACTCGCAACTCCTCTAACTCATGAGGGGCCATCCGGTACGGCGCCTTAGCAATAGGATGCGTACTGGGCTCCAAATCAATCACAAACTCCGCATCCCGCTCGGGAGGAAGACCAGGAAGATCATCCGGAAAAACATCGGCGAAATCACGAACAACTGGAATCTCCTCCAAGCGCGGTACACTAACAGCGGTCCCAACCATCGAGACTAAACAAGCAAAACAATCCGAAAGAAACAGCTTCTGAGCACATACCGCAGAGATGACAGGAGAATCCTTGCTCAGATCAACATACACGCTTCCGGGTTGACCGTCGTCCCTGATGAAGTCCAAGCGCTTCCCTTTGCACTGAATAACTGCATCATACCTAGACAGCCAGTCCATGCCCAGAATAACATTGAAGTCCTCCAGATCAATCATCTTCAGGTCTGCCTTCGCCAGGAAGTTCCTCAAAAAAACAGGGCAATCTAACATGCCCAAATATGACAACACAGATTCACCAGAGGGGAACTTGACACGGAAGGTATCCCGAACTCAATCTAAAGTCAACCGATGTCGCTCTACAAAGGCTCTAGCCACGAACGAGTGGGTAGCGCCGGAGTCAAACAGAACACGCGTCCAACGGTTCTTCACCTTAAATTTCCCTATAGGAGCATATATAACTAAGGAACTACCACAACAATACTGCAAACATTCTAGTAAAACAAGAACAAAACCTTCAGGCTAGAAAGACAACTAACCTGAGATGACCTGAGTCGAAGCTTGAGCCTCCTCGGAAGAGATCACGTTCAGCTTTCCCTTTCCCTTGTCCACACGCTGAGGTGGAGGTAATGCCTATAGTGGAACTGCATGAAGAGCAGGCTTGACCTGAGGGCACCTAGTCTTGATGTGTCCCTTCTGCCCACACTAAAAGCAGACTTTATCCTTGGACCAGCACTGGGCCGTATCACGCCCGGGTCGCTTGCAAAAAGAACAGGAGACATCTCTCCTAGGAGCACCCTGAATCGCATGAACCTGCTCCTTCCTCTTTGCTGCTGCCTGCTTGAAACATCTCTCGACAGGGTGGCCTGACCGGCCACAGAAGCTTCACACCACTTTGCTCTTCTTTCCCGGAGTCGCACCGGGTACCTGGGGTTTCTTCTCCTCCACAGACTTCCTCTTGTCCTTCCTCATTTGATGGCCTCTGTTCTTTGCGGTCTCAATAGCCTCCACCTTCAGAGCAGCCTCCACTACTCCTGCATAAGTCTCTAACCCATAAGCACTGGTCAACTGCTGCACCTCGCTCCTCAAGCCACCGAGAAATCGCTTAACTCGATCAGCCTCAATGTTGACCAATCCAGGGGCAAAACGGCTCAACTTGCTGAACTCTATCTCATACTCACCCACCGTGAGTTGTCTTTGCTTCAGATGGAGGAAGTCGTTCATGAGGCGGTCACGCTCGACCGAGGGTAAGAACTTCCTCAACAGCATCTCCTTGAACACTTCCCAAGAGCATCCAGCTACCAAGCTCTCCTTTTCTCTCAGCCACAAACTCTTAGCCAAACCTTTAAGCTGATAGGCGGTTATCATCACCCTCTGGTCATCTGCAATCCCGGAGTACGAGAACATCTCCTCCATGGAGATCAACCAATCGTCTATGACCATAAAGTCGGCCTTCCAATCATAAGTGGGAGGGCTCAACCTCTGAAACGGCGAGATGAAGGCCATCACTGCTGGCACAACCACTGGAGGTCTTAAGGGTGCAGGAGGAGGAGGGACAGCTAACCCCCCTGCAGGACCTTGCACTCCTTGAGTCTGACCTGCAATAACCGCCACCAGGGACTGAATCTGGGCCTGCATCTCTACCATCTGCTTGCTCATGGAATCGCTACTCTGCCGCAGGCTCTCGATCACCGCGTCATTCTGAGCTCCAGATGACTCACCCTCAGACAGGGGAGTCGATCGAGTCGCAGGACGCCTCGCCATCCTAAAATCATAACAACACTAGTTAGATCCTAATACAACGGCTAGAACCAACTACAAGTACATACAATACATATATAGATATAAACTTAAAGCTGCTAAACTTGCTCTGGGAGTTAATCTTTTTACAAAAATTGATGGTATGCCCTAACCTAGGATGGTTAACCACCACCATACTAATTCATGTGCCTAGATCGGGAATGCATGACTTTATATTACTTTTGACTTGAAAGCTTATGTGTGTACATATATCATCCTGCCAGTCTTTAGCCTTGCACGTTGTGCTTATGCAATATTATGCTATGCATGTTTGTGCTATGCATTCTAAAAAAAAGGCCCTAATGCATGTTATGAGCGGCGTACACATGAAAATGTTATGCATCCCATACTACATAACATTCTCATACAACGAAAAAAGAAAACGATCTAGACGCAGCCATGTGGTGAGGTTATGCATCCCATACTACATAACCCTCACATGTTGCTCCTATGGTGGATCCATATACGAACACATATTATGCATCCCATACTACATAATATACCCCGTATACTTCATGTTATGCTATGGGTGTAGTGTTCGTGCTTTTGCCAAGACGTGCTGATGACATATCGGTGTGTGATTGACATGATGCTGAACTACTAATGCAATCAAAGGAAGGTTGCCCGACTAACTTGTCAAACAACCTCCCTATGATACCAACTGTCACAACCCACATTTTCTCCAAATTTAGGAATTATCAGAGTATAAGAAAACACGCGTCATGATGCCACGTCGAGCAGGGGATAACTGCTAACGCTCAGGCAAAACCATCTACTTTACTTTATGAAATAAATTCATGAGTTTAATGATTAGAAAACCAGTTATATTTTAGAGGCCGTATCCCTCGGCTCAGTGGATCACCTAGTCCACAGTTAAAAACTATACTTAGACGCTGCGGAAAAATATTTTATTCAGGATTGACATCCTAAGGAGTGCATAAGTGTCCCAAGAGGACCACTTATGCTATGCAAGACTCTACATTTAATTTATATTATATATAAGAAAACGATCTTTATACGTGGTTTGGAAAATAGTGATTGAGTTTTATAAAACATGCTGATCATGAGCTATACTTATAATAATAATTGTAGTTCTAAAAATAACTAGCAACCTAGCATAAATCCTCCTCAGAGCAAGTAGACTATCTCCAGAAAATGGTAGCAGCAAAAGTAATATATCTAGTACAAAGGTAAAAACTACCAGTGGGCTCCAACAACCTGACACGAACCCACTGGCAAATATGTATGTCTGTAAGAAAAGTGCAGAAAACTACCTCACTAAACAAATCCAGAAGGATATCTAAAGTCCAAGAGACCACCAGCAACACCACAGCAACCTAGCCACCAAACTGGCTACTGCTCAGAACCTGAGGCATTCAAAGAAAAAAAGGAATACCTCAGCAAGCAAAATAAGGAAAAAATGCACGAAAGTGTCTACCAGATGATAAATGAAAGAGGAAAAACACAGCAGTAAAAGTCACAACTGCCCCAAGGTAAGACAAAAAGAAATGCACTAGGTGCGAGGAAACAGCATAACCCCTGCCCAGAAACTACCTCCTGCAGTGTCTACTAAGCTATCAAGAGCCCAAAATGCTGCAATCTACCAAGGAAAAAACGTCTAACACCCTAAGCTGTGGGAGATGGTTGTAGCAAAATAAACAACATGAAACCGGGTTAAAGGCAAACTCAGTCCCCCAACCACCATTTCTAAGCCAACAAGCTCAAGGGTCTACATGTGAAAGCACTAGGGACCTTCCACCCCCTTGCCCAGCCCGTACTTGGAGCAAGATAGAAGAAAAAGGGTGGCCACGGCAAAATTACACAACACCTCCCCCATGAAGAGCTTCAAACCACAACTACTAACCATGACCCACGATTTGGCCTTTAGGAAAGAAAAAACATGGCCGACAAGGAAACTCAAAACATAAACAAGGAATTCACTCGGGAACAAAAATCGAGGTAAGGAAAAAGTGTTGAAATGACTCAACACGGCTTGGCGTTGAGTGGGACCCACTCAATGCCTAACCAGACCTTGGCGTTAAGTGAGTTAGCCTCACTCAGCGCCAGAACAGCCATGGCGTTGAGTGAGGTTCACTCACTCAACGCCCTCCAGAAGAACAACTGTAGCGTTGAGTGAGCTAGCCTCACTCAACGCCAAAATAGGCATGGCTTTGAGTGAGGTTCACTCACTCAACGCCTCCTGTAAGAATACTCTGGCGTTGAGTGAGCTAACCTCACTCAACGCCAAAACAGCGATTGCGTTGAGTGAGGTACACTCACTCAATGCCCTGGTACTTAACCAAAAATAGAGAAAGTGGCGTTGAGTGAGCTGGCCTCACTCAACGCCAAAACAGCAATAGCGTTGAGTGAAGCTCACTCACTCAACGCCTTGCCACTTAGCCGCAAAAGAAGACTGCGGCGTTGAGTGAGTCCACCTCACTCAACGCCAAAACAGCAATGGCGTTGAGTGAGGTTCACTCACTCAATGGCCTGACACTTAGCCGCAACAAGGAAAATCTGCGGCGTTGAGTGAGCTGACCTCACTCAACGCTAAAACGGCAATGGAGTTGAGTGAAGTCGTCTCACTCAACGCCAGATGTTCTGGCCGCGAAGAAGGGCTGTGGCGTTGAGTGAGTCTACCTCACTCGACGCCAAAGCAGAAATGGCGTTGAGTGAGGTTCACTCACTCAACGCCACGGGACTTGGCCACAAATTTGCTTACGGCATTGAGTGAAGTCACCTCACTCAATGCCGAACCGGAAATGGCGTTGAGTGAGGTCGACTCACTCAATGCCAAAGTACTTAGCCTCAGAAAAGGCTATGGCGTTGAGTGAGCACACCTCACTCAACGCCAAAGTACTTAGCTTCTCATAAAAACCGCGGCGTTGAGTGAGCTTGCCTCACTCAACGCCAAAACGGAAATGGCGTTGAGTGAGGTCGACTCACTCAATGCCAAAGTACTTAGCCGCTAGCAGGAGCTACGGCGTTGAGTGAGTCCACCTCACTCAACGCCCTAGTACTTAGCAAAAATTCTCAAACTGACTACAGTTGTGGCGTTGAGTGTGTGCACCACACTCAATGTCAAACCCGCAAGGCTTTGAGTGTGTGCACCACACTCAACGCCGGCAACCCGAGAGCCCAAACTTGGCACTTTCCAAGATACACAGCAGGCACCCCCCTCCTACTCTCTCTCTCTCTCGGCTTCACCCGCAAAGCAACAATCACACAGAAATCTGGAGTCTAAATAGGCGGTATTACGCCGACGGTTTGAGCACCAACAACACAAAGAGGGGGGCTCATTAGGAGAAACTAAACCCTAAAATTCAGCAAGATAAAAGAACAGCTTGGCCTCTACCCTAGGGCTAACCGGGATTTTTCAATTCAGCAAGAGCATAAAAATGGCAAGGGCAAGAATACCACTTGCCTCGATTTCCGGCAAAGATTGGTCGGCTTTCCCTCCTCTTCACTCGACACTAGCAGCAACAACACCTAAAAGCACATTCCCGCGCTTTAATGGCGGAATCCACAAGAAACCGAAAATCCAAGTCTCCTAAAACTCCACGAAAATCAAATCTCTTACCGTCGAAACGTAGATCTGAGCGAGAGCAAGCCAACGCCGCTTTCGGAAACGAATTCCGTCCACGAAAGCTCCCGAAATCGCCGGCCGAAGGCTAGGGCAGTTCGCTGTCTCCGCCTCTGCTTTCCGCGAACTGGAGCAGCGGTTATAGGTCTCGGGAAGGAGGAAAGAGTGGGCCCGCCACTCCAAGTAAAGCTTTTATATAAGCTTTAAACACGTCGGTTCAGCATAACTGAAGCCTAGCCGTCGGTTCTCTTAATAAAATAAGAGAATTTTCTAATAGTCTTTACTAATGTCACACACAAAACGACACGAAAACCGAATTACCTCGGAATTCGATGAAATTCGCACCGTAGCTAAATACCCATGCTACGAACACAACGGCGAAGTCGAAATTAACTTTTGACGAATAGAACTCGAGTTATACCCTCCTAAAGCCAAAACACAAGCATCCCCCAAGAGGCCACACCGGGTCACCTAAAACAACTCGGCTTGCTAGGGAGACCTTGCCCATAGGCTACAAAATAGGCCACTCAGTTCTAAGGAGCTAAATCACACTCCACAAATGGCACAAGCCATGAAAACGCGTCACCGTAACGCCAAACGAGAATAAAATAGTCGCAGAAAAATTGGGGGCATTACAAATAGTTCTGTGTAAACACACTAGATCCAAAAAAATTCATGTTAATTAGTACTTATAGTTAAGTACTGGTGATGCAAAATTGTTAGTGTTTGATCCTGGCAACTTGTTAGTGTTTGAATTTTCATGAAAATTTTTTCATGTTAATTAGTTCTTATAATTAATTACTGGTGATGCAAAATTATTAGTGTTTGATCTAGGCAACTTGTTAGTGCTTGATTTTTCATGCAAAAAATTTCATGTTAATTAGTGTTAACACACTGGATGCAAATTTGACAGTTCTGTGTTTTTTATAGTTTTTTTTGCATTTGATTTTCATCCCCTTTCTTCTTAGCACTTATAGTTAATTAATTTTTTGAAATAAATTATTGTTTTTGCATGATAAAGAATGGTTTGGATGTTGAGAGCTAATGATTCAAGAGCGGGCACATATTACATGTCATCTGAAGTTTCTCTATGTAATTTCAGACTGCATCATTCTGGGTTATTCATTGGTTCTACAAATATATTGTATAGCCCTGATGTAGTTAGCTTCTTTGACTACTGTGATTGTAACTTCATAATATTAAAGGATTTGCATGATATGGCAGATCTAGTTCGTCATTTAGGTTGGGTGAGATTTTTTTGTTGTTCCGGCGGATTTGTTGATCGCAGTAATATGAATTGGATATTGAATGATGATGACGTTAAAAATCTAATAAGGTATACTAATTCAGAAAAGGTAGTTGATGTCTATGTTGAAACTGTTGAAACCCATATTGACCATGACAGTGAGGTTGACCCTAGCTTGGAGAAGCCAATAATAGAATTTGAAAATGGCAGCGACTCAATAAGAAACGAAGAGGACACGGATGAATATGATTCAAATTTTAGCGATGACTTCGAAGAAGGTGAATATGAGTGTGATGATATAGATTTCGATGACTATGTTGATGAAGCAATAGAATGGGTAGGGTTGAAGGAGCCAAAGTAAAGAGTCAGTAAGAAGCAAAATCAAATCATAGAGCATTATAAGAATAGAATCCTTCACACCTCTAATCCAAATAAAGGTCAATCATCACGTTATCACATCTACAAAGGAAATGCACATGAAACAAACTTTGAATTTGAAGTTGGATTGTGCTTTAATACTGGTGAAAATTTCAGATACGCGGTTAGGACTTATTCAAACATGCAAGGAAAGCCAATAAAATTCACAAAAAATTGTCATGATAAGATACAAGTTACTTGTGAATGTGGTTGGATAATGTTTGCTTCCTTTATTTCTAAAAATGATACAACTTTTCAAGTAAAGACCATCAAAGGAGAACATTCATGTTATAGGGCTCCAAGCTCTAAACATTGTACTTCCGATTATCTTGCTAAAAATTATCAAAACCATCTTAGGAGTAACGCTGAGTGGCCGATTATTTCTATGCAAGAGATGATGCAAATGGAAAATAAAACATCACTTTCCATTTGGAAAATGTATAGAACTAAAAAGCATGCAAATAAAATTATTCATGGTACAGAATTGGAGCAGTATGCTAGCATTTGTGACTATTGTGAGGAAATTCGTCAAACTAATCCAAACACAACAGTAAAAGTGCAGTGCAAACAGGTTTCAGATTCACAAAAATGTATCTTCAAAAGATTATATATATGTTGGGGTGCTAACATAGACCATCAATTTCTTAAAAGAAAATAGGAAATCGTGGGAATGGTTTATTGGTCTATTAATACAGGATTTGTGTATTGAAAACAATTTTGCATAGACCATCATTTCAGATAAACAGAAGGGACTTATAAGAGAAGTGGATGAATTATTACCAAATACAGAACATAGATTTTGTGTAAGACATATGTATAGCAATTTCAAGCTAATACATAAAAGCTTACAACTGAAATCTTTATTGTGGAAGGCTGCATCCGCTTCGAGATTAATTGATTTTAATGATGAGATGGAAAAACTGAAACTATTAAATATTGAGGCATATAATTGGGTAAGCAAGAAATCCTAGAAATTGGGCAAGATCTCACTTCAGCACATGGCCCAAATGTGATATGCTACTGAATAATTTGTGTGAAAGTTTTAATAACGTTATACTAAAGGCAAGAGGAAAACCAATCATCGCAATGCTTGAGATTATAAGAGTAATTTTGATGAAAAGATTGCATACACAACGAGATAAATTGGTCAACTCGGTTGGAGATATATGTCCAAACATCCAAAAGATATTGGAAAACAACAAACGGATGGTTCGTGATTACGTATTGGAATGGAATGACGACGAAAAGTTTGTGCTAAAAGGGTGGAGTGGTGATAAATGGATAGTGTAATTAAGATGTCAAAGCTGTAGCTGCAATAAATGGGACTTAACTAGAATTCCATGTGTGCATGTCATATCATGCATTTTTTTTAAAAGAGAGAAGGCAGAAGATTATGTTTATTTCTGGTATAAAAAAAATAACATTTTTGAAAGCGTATGAACATATGTTGAATCCAATTAGAGGATCAAGGGAATGGCCTCAAACTGGCCTAAATCTTTTGGTCCCATGGACGGTTAAATCAAAAAAACCGGGGAGGCCATCAAAGCATGATAGAAGATTGGAACAAGATGAGTTAGATGATAAAAGGTATGGTTTGAAGAGGCATGGGACAAAATATGCATGCTCCAACTGTGGTGTAACAGGGCATAATAAAAAAAGTTGTAGTCAATCAAGCAAGAATGCCGAGCAATCATTGCCAACAACGTCCAAATCAAGGTTACCGATTAGTTCTCTTTTAGTTGATTTAATTTCAAAACTTGTAGAAGTATTAAAATAACATAATATTTATTTTTCATGTAGATAAAAAAAATGATTTCTATTACACAAGAGACATTTACTGAAGCAACAAATTCATCATTTCCAACATTTTCAAGAGGTGTTAATTAGATGTTGAATTCATATATTATTGTAGTTTCTTTGACTACTGTGCTTTTGACTAAAGTTTGTGTTCTTGGCAGGATTTGAAGACTTCAACAATTAATTTGGAGTGCAAGCGGTAGTACTCAATTTATGATTTTGGGGATTTTTATGATTTAGAGTGCAAGCGGTAGTACTCAATATATGTGCAACTGTGGTTGTTAATTAGAGACTAAATTTATGATTTGGGGATTTTTTTTGCAATTTTAAATGATCATTTGTTTCCATTTGTCACATATCTTAATGAATCAATTGTTGATATTGCTCGAGAATGTGTTGCTATTGCATTCATAATTGAGTGAACGACTAGTAGCAATGAGCGGTCAACTAAAGAAATGCGAGAATCGTTGCCAAAACACGTTATAATGATTTAGCTCAATTTCTATACTAAAGTCATGTTTCTATTCGGTTTTTGAAACTCGTGGGTTGACATTTGAGAGCACATTTGTTATCGCAATTCACTACAAAACAATTACTTTGAAATTTGAAAATTTTGCTCAATTTCTATACTAAGGATAATATGTCAAATGTTTTAATTTACCTTGATCTCTAACTGACAAGTTAAGCGCTTATACTCATCCGGGTGGAAAAAACATTGCAAAAATTGTTGTTTTAGAATTTATTTTAGATTAAAAAACACAATTTATAATTCAAATGAATCGCTTCAAAGTTTACAAAACTTCATGTAATAAACTTCATGTAATTTTATCTCGTAGTTACGAGAGTACGTCAAATGAGATGTAGTTATTTTAGTAAATTACAACAATTTACAAAAAAAAATTGTAATAATAAATGAATGACCTGTGTATAACAATGCATAGATATCACATGCATTGCAAATGAGATGGATCATATTTCAGCACAACAAGTTGTATGGTCTGCATATAGCTGTGCATGATATAAAGATCAAATTTCAACACAAAAGCTTGAATGGTCTGCGAATAGCAATGATTTAATTAGAGCAAATTTTGTTTGCTCGCGGATGATAAAACCCGGCGGATGATAAAATCTGGGGGATGATAAAACCGGATGATAAAATCTGGCGGATGACCCAAATACCCCTGCATGTACAGGGTTCAGAATTTAATAAATGCAGAATAAATAATAAAATAACTGGAGGGTGCAAAGTGTTTTATTAAAAACTTTCTAGGATGTAAAGTGTCAAAGTTCAAATCTTGAGGTGCAAAATGCCAAAGAGCCTTATTTGAAGGGTATTAAGTGCCAAAAATCCCTTTTCCGGCAAGGTAAAGGAAGACCTACCTTGTTGGCGAGCTACTATTTCTCGTTTGATAGGCCGATGGACCTCGACATCTCAAATCTGGGAGCAGACGGTGTACTTCCCTAATCGCCCCAGTTTGGTGCAAAAACGAAAAGGAGCATGAACAGGAAGAAGAACAGTAAGATGAGATTATTTTTCCGGTGGAAATCCCAGCGGCGACTCATCGCCGGCCGGCGGAGCATTCTTGGGAAGCGGGTAGTGTCTGGTCGGCTAGAGGAGATGGGTCGCGTGAAAACCAGGCGGGGGAGATAAGAATTGGGCAAGGCTTAAAATGAAAACCGAAGGTTTTCGTGAATTCCAATTCCCGGACGAATTCAGTCAATCTGAACACCTGGAAAAGATTTATTAATGCTCAAAACCAATTCCGAAAACCAATTCTGTCATATCGAACGCTGTTAGGATCATGACAGCACATACATCTTCTCATCCAACGGCAGCCTTTCCAACGCGTGGAAAGATCACAGCATAGCCAACCTTTGCATCCGAGCCATCCTGCTAACACTTGGCAGCATCCAGAGATATTTGAATTAGAATTAATCCTCTGTAATTAGTAACGGTCAAATATGAAAAGGGATATATATACCCTGCTAATGTAATAGTTATTATCATCCTGGATTAATAAAGTGCCTGTCTCTCTCCCCCCCTCTCTCTCTCTCTCTCTCTCTCTCTTTCTCACTCTCACACACTCTCTCTCTCTCTCTCTTCCCGAATCTTTACCCTTTTTCTTATTTCTTTTCCGGCGGCCGTCCGGCGACGGCGTGCAGTTCTTACATTTTGGTGCTCTCGTTCCGAACTCACCTCACGATGGCCGAACATACACGCTCGAAAGATAGCCAGAATTCTTATCAAGAATTGCAGACAGCGGCCAAACTGGACAAGGAGGCTACTACCCGGAGCATTACAGATCTCCGTGACGATTTATATGCAAAAGAAGCCCTCCTTATCCAACAAATTGTCGACACACGCAATGAATCAACAGGCAAGATCGACACCTTACGAGCCGACATGATGACTCAATTCAAGAACGTTCAGCTAACTCTGGATCATTTATGCTCGCGGCCATTTAACCCAGAAACAGGCCAATCATCAACAGCAAACGGGGTTCTAGGTCCAGCACCGACTACATCCCCCACCCTGGTAGTTTCGAACCCTGCTTCTCAAGATTATAAATTTCAATGTCCGCGCTTTAGCGAAGGAGACCCTACCGATTGGCTATATAATTTGCACCTTTATTTTCAATTTCATAACACCAGCCCACGTGATTATCTCCTTATCGCTGCCTGCCATCTTGATCGACCAGCATCTAGATGGTATCAGGCTACGATGCGAGACCAACCCACTATTACCTTCCAAGCTTTTGTAGAGGCTTTAACAAAACGATTTGGCCCTTCCACTTATGACGACCCAGCTGAAAAATTAGTAAAATTAAACCAAACAACAACTGTTTTGGAATATAAAACTCAATTTGAAGAATTTTTAACGCGTATTCCGAGACTAACCAGCACATTTATTACCAGCGTTTTTATTTCCGGTCTTAAAACAAGTATTCGCGGTATCGTTAAAATGCAACGTCCGACTGACCTTCACACCGCTTTTGCGTTAGCAAGAATGGTGGAAGATCAGGAGCTGGAACATACGACAACCCTACCACCAACCCATCGACCAGATTATCATAAGACAGTACCCGTATATGCTCCGACTATTCCACGACAATTTCCACATTTACAATGGCATCCACCAACCCAACCTTCCACAAATATACAACCCAAACTTCAAAACCAACAGAACTATCCGATCCGTCGACTATCCGCAACAGAACGCCAACGCCGTCGAGATTTAGGCTTATGTTATAGTTGCAACGAAAAATATAGTTTTGGACATAAGTGTAAAGGTTCAGGAACCCTTCTTTATTTCCAGGGGTCTGATGAACCTGACGTATGTGAGGATGTCGTGGACAATCCAAATTCGGACAATCCAAATACGGACGCTTTGGACAATAATGGGGCCGTTTGTTTTTATGCACTCAATGGCGAACCACCCGGTCGTTGCATTAGGTTGACCTCTTACATCCTTAATCAACCTTTAGAGACGCTGATCGACAGTGGTAGTTCCCATGATTTTATTTCCACCCGAATGGCCAAATACTTGCATCTCACAATATTAGCAATTCCACCATTCTAGGTTTTTATGGGTAACGGAATGTCAGTCCCTTGCCAAGGCAAGTGCAATGATATCAACTTGCTCATTCAAACAATGACATATAAATTATCTTTATATGTTCTTCCTCTTCATGGCGCAGACCTCGTATTAGGAGTACAATGGCTACGATCTTTAGGACCAGTAACCACCGACTACTCGACTCTTACGATATCTTATACAACCAGTGATGGCCCAGTGAAGCTACAAGGACAATTGACTCTCCCGGAAAAATCAGTTTCATCCTCGCAAGTATCACGCCTCATGTCACTTCAGGCCTCGGCATTATGTGTCCTGACATCAGACTTTCCATCACCCGTACAACACAGAAATGAGGAATTCCAATTAGATAGTTCATTACCCATTCGATTTCAGGATCTATTACTGTCTTTTCAAAATCTATTTTACAAGCCAAATACACTACCTCCAAAAAGGGGAATAGACCACGCCATTCCTCTCGTTCCAAACCAAAAACCTGTCAATGTTCGCCCATATAGGTACCCACATTTCCAAAAAAATGAAATTGAACGACTAATTATGGAGATGTTACAAGCTGGCCATATCCGCCCCAGCACCTCTAGTTTTAGTTCACCGGTAATTTTAGTAAAGAAAAAAGATGGTACTTGGAGATTTTGCGTTGACTATCGGATATTAAATAATTTAACAATTAAAGACCGCTTTCCCATACCCACAATAGATGAGTTATTAGACGAACTCTGTCAAGCACGATTTTTTTCAAAGCTGGACTTACGTTCCGGTTACCACCAAATACGGATGAAAGAAGCCGATATCCACAAAACGGCATTTAGAACTCATCAGGGTCATTATGAATTTACTGTTATGCCATTTGGACTAACAAACGCTCCATCCACTTTTCAATCATTAATGAACACAATTTTTCAACCTTATTTGCGTAAATTCATTGTGGTTTTCTTTGACGACATTTTAATTTTCAGTACCACAGAGGACGACCATTTCTTACATTTGGCCACAGTTTTGAAAATATTAGATGATAATATACTTCACATAAAACATTCAAAGTGTTTCTTCCTTACCACCGAAATTGAATTCTTAGGCCACAATATATCCAAGGGGACGGTTTACCCAACTAATACCAATATAGAGGCAATCCGACAATATTCCACACCCATTAACCAAAAAGAGGTTCGAGCTTTTTTGGGATTAGCTGGATTTTACCGAAAATTTATCCCTGGATTCTCAATCCTTGCAGCTCCTATGTCAGATTTGTTAAAATCGATAAATTTTACTTGGACTAGTGACACTCAAAAGGCTTTTGACACACTTAAAAAAATGTTAATTTCAAAACCAATTCTCCACTTGCCAAACTTTACCGAACCTTTCCAGATAGAAACAGATGCCTCTGGAACAGGTATAGGGGCAGTGCTGCTACAAGCAAAGAAGCCTATAGCATATTTTAGTAAGAAATTAACCCCACTTATGCAAAAAAAGAGTACTTACGTACGAGAAATGTATGCCGTCACTGCGGCAGTTGCAAAATGGAGGCAATACTTACTAGGCCACCCATTCCAAATATTAACTGATCACAAGAGCCTACATAATTTACTCACTCAAGATTTGCATACACCGGAACAACAACTATTCCTAGCCAAATTGATAGGTTACGATTACACAATTAAGTATAAACCAGGCAAAACAAATGTTTTAGCAGATGCCCTCTCCAGGTCGTGTGTTGATCATCCAACCACAACCCACAATATTACTTTAGAATCCACACCAGCATCACAAATGTACACATTAGCGGTCACACAAGCCACATCCACATTGCTGGAAGGATTAGAACAAGCATATGCCGAAGACCCCTTTACCCAGCAAATACTAAAAGACATTAGAGACAACCCATCCCTTCGGCCCCATTGGGGACAAAAGGGAGGAAATGTGTTTTACAAGCATAGGTTATTCATTCCCCAGAATTCAACAATTATCCACAAAATAATCACAAACGCACATGATAGCATCTATGGAGGTCACTCAGGAATAAAAGCAACCCTACACAGAATCCAGTCGCAGTTTCATTGGAACCACATGAAAAAGGACATAGTGGCGTACATCAGCCACTGTGACCTGTGCCAGAAGGCAAAGCCATCTAACCATTTACCGTATGGGTTGCTGCAACCCTTACCAATTCCAACATTGATATGGTCAGATTTGACAATGGATTTTATCACGCAGCTCCCTAAATCTAATAACTATTCAAATATCATGGTAGTCGTTGATCGTTTAACCAGAGCAGCCCATTTTGCTCCCATAATTTCTCCAATAACTCCGCCAACGGCGGCAAAGGTTTTTTGGGAAACGGTGGGAAAATTACACGGGATGCCAACCTCTATCGTATCAGACCGTGATTCCACTTTTTTGAGCAATTTTTGGACTGTTTTGTTTAAATTACAGGGAACTACACTACACTTCAGTTCCGCCTATCATCCGCAAACGGATGGATTAACGGAACGAACTAACAGATGTTTGCAACAATTTTTAAGAATATATACACACGAACAACCAAACAAGTGGTCTCATTACCTAAGCTATGCAGAATTTCATTTCAATACTTCAATTAATACTTCGACCGGCATGTCTCCTTTTGAGGCCATGTTCGGTCGACCGCCCCCTGGGCTTTTGACTTATTGTGAAGGTAGCACGAGGATTGAAGCAGTGGAGCTCACATTGCGGACTAGGGATGAAATACTACAACAGCTACGGGAAAATTTGCAAAGATCACAACAACGAATGAAGATGTATGCGGACGGAAAAAGAACAGACAAAAAGTTCCAGCTACATGACTGGGTCCTACTGAAGCTACATCCGTATCGGCAGCTCACACTCCACAGAATGCAGTGCAGAAAATTGGCTCTCCGCTTTTACGGACCCTTCCAGGTGGTGGAAATCGTGGGAGAAGCGGCGTACAGGTTACGGCTACCAGAGGGCTGCAAGATACATCCCGTCTTTCATGTTTCCCTACTCAGGACCTATCGACAAAGTACAGACAAACATATTACGCCTCTTCCGATGAGCAGCTACAACAATATGCCCTTACATTTGCCGTTAACTGTCATCAGTTTAAGGGAGGTTGTTAGGGACAACCGGAAAATCCCTCAAGGGCTAGTCCAGTGGAAAGATCTTCCACCCGAGGATAGTACATGGGAAGATCTAAACTCTCTACCAGCGGATCTACAGAAAACAGTACAGGAAAACTTACTCACTACCGGGGAGGACCTCACCGACGAACTCACTACCGGATGGCTACGAAAAAATAAAAGATCTAAACGAGAGAAGCAGAAGGCAAAGGAAACCTCACCAATCGACATCTTTCACTCCAGGAACGGGAACACATCAGCTCCTGCTCCAACACCAGCAACGAGAGCAGAAAACGTTTACCTGGCGTTACTCCAGAAGTCGGATCCACAAGAAATCAACCCTTCGAAGCAACTCTCCAAAGCACAGAGTCCTTCCTCCACCAACGACGCCGCCTCGCCACTGTAGCAAACCCTAAGTTGTGAAGGTAGAAGGAAGGTGAAGGTAAGCTGAACGATGTGGGCATCGTTTTTTTAAAGCCGGAGGTATTTGTTAGGATCATGACAGCACATACATCTTCTCATCCAACGGCAGCCTTTCCAACACGTGGAAAGATCACAGCATAGCCAACCTTTGCATCCGAGCCATCCTGCTAACACTTGGCAGCATCCAGAGATATTTGAATTAGAATTAATCCTCTGTAATTAGTAACGGTCAAATATGGAAAGGGATATATATACCCTGCTAATGTAATAGTTATTATCATCCTGGATTAATAAAGTGCCTGTCTCTCTCCCTCTCTCTCTCTCTCTCTCTCTCTCTCTCTCTTTCTCACTCTCACACTCTCTCTCTCTCTCTCTCTTCCCGAATCTTTACCCTTTTTCTTATTTCTTTTCCGGCGGCCGTCCGGCGACGGCGTGCAGTTCTTACAAACGCACCCGCCACCACTGCAACCGGAGCCTCCACCACCTCCTTCCTCCCAACCCTAGCCGCAGGCCGCCGTCATCATTGTCACAACATCCCTCATGCTAGGCCTATCTGCCGGCCTTTCGCTTGTGCACAGCATTGCCACACTATAACCACCTCCTACCTCACCGGCGTACACCCAACTGCCACCCCTCCGTCGACAACCTGTGCCACTCCTCCGCGTTCCTTCCCCAATTCCTTCCGAACCCAATCCACCACACTCACCTCCCCGCCGACCACCGCCCTCCTGGCGCTCACGATCTCCATCAACACTACCCCATAGCTATACGCATCGATCTTCTCGTCCACCCTCACGGTAAAGGCATATTCCGGCGCCTTGTACTCCCACGACCCCACTATCCTTGACACCGACGCCTTCTCCTCTTTTGACACACCGAAATCCGGCACTTTTGAGGTATATAATGTTTTTGGGTCTATGTAATTTTTATGTTGTTGAGGGGGCATTATGGTCTTTGGAGTCTTATTAGGGTTGTGTTTAAGTAGCCGGTTCTTGTTGGACCAGGTGTGATGAATTTTGTCATGTTTTGTTGTTGTCGTTGTTGGTGGCTATCACGGGAGAGTTCCCCTGCACCTTCTTCACGACCACTTTCATGGAGTACGCTTGCCTCCGATTGGGGCATTTATGGCCCAGTGCGTTAGGTCAATCACACCAAAAACAAAGACCCTTGCGTCGCTTATCATCCACCTCCACGGACGACAGCTTGCGCGCCATTGATGGAGAAGAACGTTGGTTGGCCTCTGTGCGTTCAATAGACCCACCTGGGTGCCACCGAAAATTCGCAGAGCTGGATGTAGGGTGTGGCATGTTCGCTCCTCGAGGTGGTAGTGTTCTTCTCGATGGCTGTCTGCCGGTTGCGATAGGCCAACTGCTACTCCTGGAGCCTTGTCAATGAAAAACTTTTTGTAGAGATTTAAGTTGAAACATTCCAACGCCATATTGAATGTCGTCGCGGAGAGCGACCAAACAAAAACCGGTCGCATGTTCCTCAGCAACAAATACTCGATGCAAGAGCAAATCAAACTCATCTAGATAATTTTACACAGATGTCTTGTGTCTCAAGTTTTTTAACTCGCTCATGGGATCATTGAAGAGAACTAAACAGAAACGGTCATGTAATGCTTGATTGTATTCTTCCCATGTTGGTCACTGCCGAGTGAGACGAGCCTTCATATATGCTTGATGCCAATAGAGAGTTTTCCCTTCCATGTGCACGGACGCGACCTTCACATTCATGTCCTCTGGGGTGTCATCTATAACGAAAAATTGATCACACATGTAAATCCATTCGAGCAGCTCCTCACCGGAAAAACGGGGAAACTCCAACCGCGGAAAGCGAGTCGCAATTTGTATTATTCTGAGTATGAATATCCAATTCTGGCGAGTGCTCACCGGAAAAAACGGGAAAACTCCAACCGCAGAAAAAGCGTCACAATATGATAAATTTATTCGCAAATGAAGAGGATAACGGTTAGCAGTGGTTCTGGATAGTAAAAAAATGCTCCAACAAGATTACAAGCCTCCAAAATAAGGTAATAATTGGAAAAATCAATATAAATGTATGATTGAAAGGTACTCTATTATTCAATACTAGCACAGTAGAATTCAAGGTTTCCCGGTACAAAGACTCAATTCTCAAACTATAAGTTTTCTGCTACAAATCAGTAAAAAAAATGTCCCACGACTGAACTACGATTTTTTTGGGTCTGATAGAATAAGAAATCATTAAAAAAATAGTGAATCCTTTCATAGAGGCGACTAAGAAAAATAATTTATATTTACAAACAAAAAGGACATTAGCTAGACACATGATTAGGATTGGGAAAATTGCACATGCAGTCCCATGGTGGTACTTAAATATGATGAGAAGACACTCCAGAAAATAGCAGTAGCGTTGCGGGTAGCTTGAGACTCCTGGTAGATCGGACTAATTGAATTGTCTTAGCCCGTTGAGCGGTCGAGTACGCAAACAGAAAGAAAAATATAGAAAAGAAAAAAGACTTTTTTTGACGTGGAAAGCCCGTAAACTTGGTGAAAACCACGTGGTCAATTCGGTGTTGATCAAACTTCCACTAGATAGTTTTATAGGACTTACAGAGAATTCGAGGGCGACATGCCGCTGCTCGTTACAACTTGAAAGTAAGTGAGGGGGATGTTCGAAGCATGATGAGGCACTGCTCGCAAAACTAAGAGTTTTGCATCTATATGCAGAGGAGAGCGCACAGACATTGGAGAGTTGGAAGGAATCTCCTTGCATTTGGAATGCTGATGCAAAGAAGGCTCCCGACATGGATTGTTCGGAGGCGCATGCAGACGGCTGAAGGTGGCAGAAGGCGGACGAGGGTCTGAAAGTCTTTGATTTCAAGATAGCTAGCAACCTAGGGGGGTGAATAGGTCTGCTTAGGTCTTTTGAGAGTCTTTTTAAATCACTTGATTGTTTCTTAAGTTTTCAGCTTCTAGTGATCTAGAATTTGTCTTTAGCACCTGTAATTAAGAAAACAAAAGCAAACACAGAAAAACACACAAGTATTTTATAGTGGTTCCCCAAAATTATGGGTACATCTACTCTCCTCCCACCTTGCTAACTTTATGTTAGTCAAGACACTTATCCAAACAAATGCTCCAAGGAACTTACACCTCAGATCCCTCAGGATCTCTCAGTCTCCTCCAAGACTTACACCTCAGCCACAAAGGCCTACACTCAATGATACAAGTATCACCTACCTCAGGCACTTAAGCCCTACCACTCAGGCTATGGAGGATAGCCCTACCTCAGAGCAAGCTTGCTCCTACAGCTCAGAGAGATACACTCTCCTACAGTTCAGGCAATACTACCCTACTTCTCAGTGAGTAACAGTCACCTACCTCAGAGAGATACACTCTCCTACAACTCAGGCAAATTTGCCCACCTCAGACCCAAAGGTCCTACTGCTCAGATCCAGAAGGATCCTACAAAGAGAAATAGTTTAATTAACTTTGACACAGAGAAATTTCACTGTGTCAATCACTTGAACAGAAAACTTCCTGCTCCTACTCTCCTCACAGCAGGGAAAGGATTTGCTGAAGGAACTCAGAAGAAAACTTTTGAACATGCTGCTGAAGGCTAAAAATCTTTTGATCTTGAGTCTTCAAACAGCCCACTGAACCTGTAAAAAGATGAAGATTCTTCTTTCTTCAGAACAGATTCTGAATCTACTGTGGCAGTTGGAGACTTGCACAACTAACATAACTTTTCTTGCTGGAGAGCTTCAAGCTTTTTCACTTGCAGCAATGGAGAAGAAGATGAAGACGGTTGCTCTCCTTTTTGAATAATGTATGCCCTAAAAGTTCCATTCGTCTTGGCCCTATCTCTTCCTTTTTTGTAGTTCACCGATCAACGGCTCTTAGAGATCGGTGGGCCTCACCTGCAGCTTCCAGCTGCGCCTTGCATTAAAGGAAGAAGACGTACAGTAGCTTCACGACAAGTTTTGTCATGTAGTGTAGCTTCCCCGTGTCTGATTTGAACTTAGTTTACTTTGTTGATTTTGCTGACGTCAGCACCTGTGGACTTAGCCAAAATCGAGCATCAGAGAATAGGCATTGAGTGAGTAAGCATCACTCAACGCCAAAACACTTAGACAGATTCATTGTCTCTTGGCGTTGAGTGAGTAACCTTCACTCAACACCAAACTACTTAGAATATAAATCTGATTCTAGGTGTTGAGTGATTCAGCTCACCTAACCGCCAATCTTGCTTTATCAGCATTCAGCTGTTTGACGTTGAGTGAGTAAGCATTACTCAATGCCAAACCCTTTAGACAAAATTCTGTCTTTACGAGGCATTGACAGCGTTGAATCAGTAACCTCCACTCAACTCTTTTTGCCTTAACCAAATTTCTGCTTATTCAGCAACATGAGCGTTGAGAGCGTTAAGTGAACATGCCTCACTCAATGTTTTCTGCCTTAGCCAATTTTTTGCTTATTCAGTAGCATGGCGTTGAGTGAGTTGACTTCACTCAACGCTTGTGGACTTAGCCATATTTTAGCATATTCCAACTTCAGGCTTTTACTGTTGTAGCCTATCTCACAACCCTTTTGTTGTATGGCGTTGAGTGAGTTGACTTTACTCAATGCCAGTGAACTTTGCCATTTTCTCAGTTTGCCACTGCCTTGGCTTTAACTGTATAGGCTTCACTCAGTGCTATAAGCCATCTGACGTTGAGTGACTGATCTTCACTCAACGCTTATGGACTTAGACAGTTTTCTGTCATCCCACACCATAGGTAAGTGTTTACCTGACATAGCCACTTAGGCTACCTGACCTATCATAGTCATCTACAAACATGTGTATGTCATTGATAATATTGACTTCAGTCAAATCCAGGGCATTGTGGGCAATTGACCCAATAATCTCCTTCTATTTGAGGAAGTCAAAAACTCTTAAAGCAAAGACAATGACATACATAGAACCATACAGCACAAAGCATAATAAAAGAAAATTAAATACTTGAGAAGTGATCTATATTTTTCACACTTCCCTGCTTGCAGAATACATTACTGCATCTGCCATCAGCTTCCCCTGAATTGCTGTTGCCTTGCTTATCTGATTATCTAATCATCTTATCCTCTCCCCCTTTTTGACTGCAGCAAATAGCAGGAAGGATGCACATGATAAACTGATCATGTTATCACCTACTTCCCCTAAATTAGGCAGCATTGCTTGACTTGCTCCCCCTCAAAATGAGAATCTTCATTTCTTTAAAAGATCATCTTATCTGCATAAAGCCAAATAGTTTGCAACTAGAGGTGAGGAGAAATTGAAGTTATACTAATTTTAACATACCCAACTCAAATTTGAAGATCTTAAACTTGGCTTCATCTAGTGGCTTAGTGAAGATGTCAGCCACTTGCTTGTCTGTTGGGACAAACTCAAGGGTGATATCTTCACATTCCACATGCTCCCTAATGAAATAATATCTAATCTCTATGTATTTAGTCCTGCTATGGGAGATAGGATTTCTAGCAATAGAGATTGTACTAGTAGAATCACAGAATAAATGAGTTCTACTTATCTGGAGGTTGTAGTCTTGAAGCTAGTGCTGGATCCACAACAACTGAGCACAAAAGCTTCCTGCTGAGATATACTCTGACTCTATAGTTGATATTGCCACACTGGTTTGTTTCTTGCTGCTCCAAGATATCAGTCTCCCTCCTAAGAATTGACAGGTTCTAGATGTGCTCTTCCTATCCTCTGTATAGCCTGCAAAATCTGCATCTGAATAGCCAGTTAGTTCAAACTCCTCATTCCTAGGGTACCAAAGGCCAAGATCTGGAGTGCCCTTAAGATACCTCAAGATTCTCTTAGCTGTAGAGTAGTGCGATTCTTTAGGGCAAACCTTATACCTAGCACAAACACATGTAGCATACATGATGTCTGGCCTACTTGTAGTAAATATAGAAGGGAGCCAATTATCCCTCTATACAAAGTTTCATCAACATGTTTCCCTACTTCATCTTTGCCTACATGCATACTTGACCCATGGGAGTTATCATAGTAGAGGAATTCTCTATGCTAAGTTTCTTGATTAACTCCCTAGTGAACTTAGATTGGGATATGGACAAGCCATCATCAGTCTATCTTACTTGGAGGTCCAAGAAGAACTTAAGTTCACACATACTGCTCATCTCAAACTTCCCCAACATGAGTTTAGAAAACTTTTTTTAGAGGTTGTCATCAGTAGATTCAAAGATGATGCCATCTACATAGATCTAGACTAGGATGATCTTTCCCTTAGATTCCCTTAGGAATAGGGTCTTGTCTATTTCCCCCCTTGAGAATTTGTTCTCAATGAGAAAACTAGACAATATCTCATACCATGCTCTAGGGGCTTGCTTCAACCCATATAGAGCTTTCCTAAGTCTATAAACAAAATCAGGTGAGTTAGGAACTACAAAACCCGGAGGCTGCTCAACATAGACTTCTTCTTTTAAGTCACCATTTATGAAGGCTGACTTCACATCCATTTAGTAGACCTTGAATCCCTTGTGTACTACATATGTAAGGAATAACCTGATGACCTCCAATCTTGCTACAGGGGCAAAGGTTTAATCAAAATCAATCTCTTCTTCTTGTCTATACCCCTTAGCTACTAGACTGGCCTTATTCTTAATTATAATGTCATTTTCATCAAGCTTGTTTATGTAGATCCATTTGAATCCAATGACATTATGACCATGAGGTCTGGGAACCAGCTTCCAGACCCTGCACCTCTTGAACTGGTTCAGTTCCTCCTGCATAGCTCTAATCCAATGCTGGTCTATGTTGGCCTCTTCAAACTTCTTGGGCTCCACTTGGGATAGAAATCTTGAATACATGGCTGTGTTCTGACTTCTGCTCCTTGTCATTACTCCATGACTTGCCTAACTAATGATCTGGTGTGCTGGGTGATCTCTCATATGTCTGACTGTAGGTGTCAGTCTTCTTTCAGCAATAAGGGCATCTTCTTAATGATCTTCATCTTCTCCTAGTGTGATAGGAAGATCTCTAGAGTATCCATATAATCTTGAATGACTGGTGATGCTTCCTTGATGGACAGCTTGTCTATCATCTATTATGTACCTGTAGTACTATTAGAGGAACTAGGTAGTCCATTATTAATCATGATAGACTCATCAAAGACTACATGAATTGATTCTTCTACAACTTGGCTTTTCAAGTTGTAGATCCTATAAGCTTTGTTATGATTGCTGCACCCAACAAATATTGCATCATAGGATTTGACAGCAAACTTAATCGCATAGGACTTGCCATTGTGAAGCACAAAGCATTTACTATCAAAGATTCTGAGATAGCTTAGATTTGGTTTCCTGCCCTTCAAGATCTCGTAGGGAGTCTTCTTGTGGCCTTTGGTGATAAAGGCTCTATTGAGGACATGACATGTAGTATTTATTGCCTCAGCCTAGAAATATTCTGGGATGTGTCACTCAACAATGTTCTACCAGCCTCTATAAGAGTCCTATTTTTCCTCTCAACTATCCCATTTTGCTGGAGTGTTCTAGGAGAAGAGAATTCTTGATGAATCTCATGCTCTTCACAGAATATTGTCATGTTATCAGACTGGAATTTTGTCCCATGGTCACTTCTGATTTTGACCACAGAACAACCAAGCTCATTCTGAATTTGCTTGACAAACTTCATGAAGACATCAAAGGTTTCATCCTTCTTCTTAAGAAAGAACACCCAAGTAAACTTGAAATAGTCATTAACTACCACAAGGGTGTAGACTTTCCTGCCAAGACTGTGAATTGGCATTAGACCAAATAGGTCCAAGTGCAAGAGGTATAAGCACTTCACAGAGTCTTTGGTCCCAATACCCTTGAAGGAGACTTTTGTCTGCTTACCGTTTTAGCAAGCAGAACAAATGCCCTCCTTAGAGCACTTCACATTGGGGCCATTCCTAACTAGCCCTTGACTGAAGAGCTTGACAATAATCTTGTAATTCAAATGAGCTAATCTCTTGTGCCACTGGACATAGTAGGATACTTTCTCATTTGCCACCAAACAGATATGAGAATCTGTGTCTAGACAAAAAAATTTCAAGCAATAAATATTTCCACTCCTAGTTCCTGTCAAGATGATCTCTTGGTCACTTGACCTCCTAATTAGGCACTCATCCTTGTGGGAGACAATTACATAGCCAAGATCAGAAAGCTGGCTTATGCTTATAAGGTTGTGCTGCAACCCTTCAACATAAGCCACCTTTTTGATGGTGACTGTGTCATTGGTGATCTTACCATACCCTTTGGTTACACCCCTATCTGAACCTCAAAAGATGACTTTGGGTCCATCTTTTACTGGAGTAAACTCCTTCAAGTTGCTCCTTGTTCCAGTCATGTGTCTGGAACAGCCACTATCCAAGTACCATATAGGGGTATGGTACCTTGAACTATCCTGCAATATACAAATTACTTAACCTTAGGACCCCAATATTTATTGGGTCCTAGGTGCATGTTAGCATTAAACTAAACATGTCCACCAGCAAAGTTTCTGACTGGTGGACTGACCCTAGCTCTGGCCATATTGGGATTATGCTAGCAATAAACGACAAAGTGCCTTATCTTACCACAGCACTAACACTCATATATGTTATATCTTCTTTTTTGTGAAGGCCCTGCAGCTTGATGAGCTGCAACCTTGACAGGAGGAAGTTGTACTGCAGCCTTTTTCTGATTTCTTTCAGCTAGAATTTGACTGAAGGTAAGTCTTATAGCTAGCTGATTTGGTCTGCCCTGAGTGCCAGCAGCAGCTAGCTTCTTTTCAGAAAGCATGCTTCTGATGGCTTCAGATATGCCCAGATCAGCCTTATTCTTAGACTTCCCTTAGTCAAAACCTTTGTTATCAGATTCTGAGTCTTGACTGCAGTAACATTCTTGAGAGTTGGTGCAGAAGCACCAAAGACAAATGGTCTAGATTGTGCCACTTGAAATTTCTCATTGGCAGCCTTGACTGCACACACCCTACCAAAACTTTCATCATGACAGTGAATATCTTTGTTCACTCCAGATGAACAACCCCTCTCCCAGTGACCATAAGAACTTTCTTGGTCATACCTGTTAGAAGGTATCAAAATTTTTCTGAAAAGAATGGGAGGCTTAGAAGCAATAGGGTGAGGTGGAACTAGAGCTTTGCCCTTCCTTTTGGAAGGAGCAACTCTTGTGCTTCCCTTGAATCCCAACCTCTTCTTTCCCTTTTGAGAGGAGAAGGAGTCTATCAAGGGGAGGACAATACTTGGCTTAAAATAGCTAGCCACTATTCTTTTCTCCTTCACAAGCTTATCTTCAAGCTCCCTAATGAGACAGTTCTTGTGTTTGATGGAGGCAACTTGAATGTCCAAGAGGGAAGTCAGTTGGCTAATTTCCCAAGCTTTCTGGTCCATTAGATTTGTTGTTACAGTCTGCTGGGAAACTACAAGCTTAAGAGATGAGATCTCTTTAGCTTGCTTCTTAGATAACTTCTTGACCTTCTTGAAGGCATTCAAAAGTTCTCCATACTTGTCAATCAGTTGATTGACATCTCCTTCAGATCAAGAATCTTCTTCACCACATGGTAAAAAGGCTTCTGAGCAAGGACTAATCTCAAACTCAGATAGATAAACAAAGTCAGGTGATAAATGTACCTTGCTCAGACCAGGCTGATCCTGGTTGGTTTACTCATCATTCATTGCCATCATCCCTCTATAGCTGTGGATATCTTCATCCACCTCTAACTCACTGTCTGATAGTGTCAGAGTGGCCTTGATTCCAATCCTCCTTGGAGGATTGACTTCTCCTACTGCAATAGCTTTATCTGTAACAGCAGCAACAACTAGCCCAATATAGGCTTCCTCTTCTTCAAACTCAGAAGATGATGAGTGTGTCCAACTCTTTTCCTTCTTGGCCATGAAGGACTTTTCCTTCTTTCCTTTGGGTTGGTGTTGCTTCTTCTCCTCAGTCTCCTTCCTCTTCTCTGAACAGTAAGCTATCACATGCCCAGACTTGCTGCAGTAGTAGCAAATTAATTTAGAGGAGTTATATTTATTATGTTTAGAACCATACCTGTCAGTCTTGGACTGGTTCTTTCTGTGATGGGTAGAATTGGAAGGCCTTTTCTTCCAATGCTTCTTCTTCATTAACCTCTGGAGTTGTCTGGAAAAGGCTGCAAAATCTTCATCAAACATGCTGCTGTCTGATGACTCTGAGTCAGAGCTGTTTTACTCAGCTGGTCTTCTTGGTGGAGAAGGAATCCTTTCCTTGCCTTTCCTTGAGCTTTCATATTTGAATTGCCAATGACTTTTCTTTGGCAAGTGATTTGTTGGAGGCATCCTCATCCTTCCTAGCAGCCAGCTGCATCCCATAAGAGAGCAGCTTCCCAAACAATATTTGGGGAGGGAGTGTCAGCAAGCTTGGCCATCTCTCTTATGGTACAGATCTTAGTATCCCAGTCTCTAGTGAGAGATCTGAGAAACTTATCATTAATTTCATAATTATTGAAGACCCTTCCATAGGTCTTCAACTCATTTATGATCCTGAAGAATCTTTCATAATAGGTAGTTATGTTCTCCTTCAGGATTTGCCTGAAAGTCTCATACTCTTGGTTGAGCAGAGACTTTATATCATCTCTTACCTCATCAGTACCCTTCATGTAGACCACAAGGGTGTCCCACATCTCCTTGGAGGTCTTGTAGTGAACAAAGTTCAGGAAGTTTGAGTCAACTACAGGACTGACTATGATGTTCAGTGCTCTCTTGTCCAGGCCAGCTAGTATGGACTCATCTTTGTTCATTTCAGAGAGTGTTTTTTGTGTCTGGATGTTCACATCCAAAATAGAGACCTTCATGTGAATGACAGGCCCCTCCCTAATAGTTGCAAAGATTCTTGGATCATAGGATTTCATGAATAGCCCACCCTCTCCTTCCATATTTCAAACTGCTATTTTTTGTAGATGGGGAGTTTCATTGAACTCAAATCTCTCTGGCTCTATCCTGAGCCCATGACCACTTAACAGCAGCTACCTTAGAGGATCACTCAGATTGTTAAATCCTTTTTGAGCAACCTCCCTCTGATACCACTTTAAAGTCTTTGATTTCAAGGTAGCTAGCAACCTAGGGGTGAATGGTCTACTTAGGTCTTTTGAGAGTCTTTTTAAATCACTTGATTGTTTCTTTAAGTTTTCATCTTCCAGTGATCTAGAGTTTGTCCTTAGCACCTATAATTAAGAAAACAAAAGCAAACACAGAAAATCACACAAGTATTTTATAGTGATTTCCCAAAATTATGGGTACATCCACTCTCCTACCACCTTACTAACTTCCTGTTAGTCAAGGCACTTCTCCAAACAAATGCTCCAAGGAGCTTACACCTCAGATCCCTCGGGATCTTTCAGTCTCCTCCAAGACTTACACCTCAGCCACAAAGGCCTACACTCAGTGATACAAGTATCACCTACCTCAGGCACTTAAGCCCTACCACTCAGGCTATGGAGGATAGCCCTACCTCAAAGCAAGCTTGCTCCTACAGCTCAGAGAGATACACTCTCCTATAGTTCAGGAAATACTGCCCTACTTCTCAGTGAGTAACACTCACCTACCTCAGAGAGATACACTCTCCTACAGCTCAGGCAAATTTTCCCTACCTCAGACCCAAATGTCCTACAGCTCAGATCCAGAATGATCCTACAAAGAAAAAAAGTTTAATTAACTTTGACACAGAGAAATTTCTCTGTGTCAACCACTTGAACAGAAAACTTTCTGCTCCTACTCTCCTCACAGCAGGGAAAGGATTTGCTGGAGGAACTCAGAAGAAAACTTCTGAACTTACTGCTGAAGGCTAAAGATCTTTTGATCTTGATTCTTCAAATAGCCCATTGAACCTGCCAAAAGATGAAGGTTCTTCTTTCTTCAGAACAGATTCAGAATCTACTGTGGCAGTTGGAGACTTGCACAGCTAACAAAACTTTTCTTGCTGGAGAGCTTCAAGCTTTTTCACTTGCAGTAATGGAGAAGACGATTAAGACGGTTGCTGTAACACCTCTACCCGTCAAGAAGAATATAATAGAGGGTCCGGCCGGGGCCCCACACCATATTCCACAAATAGGCGGAGACGCTACTAAATAATATCATAACCAACGCATCCTAACACAGAGCATTCTAGCGGAAGTTTCACGGTTGAATTCATGAACTCAAGATAAACAACATTGTCCACTAACATAGGAATGTATATATATACATCAAAAGAGTCTGGCCTTAAGGCCTTACAACCGTTTCTCTTAACAAGAGTGTGGTTTACATACATCGGCACGCAGGCCGGCCACACATGAACAAAAGAAACAAAACAATGCCTTCGAGGGCAGCAACGCAGCTTTGGGCTTCAGCCCGCTAAGTCCCGCTCGGACCAGCTCCTCCAGCACCTGTAAGAACCAATCCACCCAATGGTGGCAAAACAGGGCAACGGTCAGCATTCAGCTGACCAATTATAACGACCCTGCCCCTGGCACGGGGCAGCGGAATTCCATCCCTGCATAGCATTCATCCACATGATATATAGCCATTCAAGCAAGACGTGCACGCCCGCACCGTCACATATCACAAACGTCGGCTCGACGGCCCGACGCTCCGTGCACTCAGGGCACATTCACACCGTTCAGAGGTCCCAGACATAACGGCGCACTATGAGCATTCTAGTCTGATCGGCTCACCGGCCGTCGACTCTCGCTATGTGATCCTAACAGGGTCTTAAGCACCCAAGGTTAGACAACCATAACGCGGGTACAGATCCACCTTTCCCGTTGCTCATATCGTCAGACTCACGCCTGGACTGACGCGGGTACAGTTTCACCTTGCCCGTTCCACCATTTCCTAGTTGCAGCCTCACAGCTCAACTTTCCACCAGTAGCACTCACGGCCACAAGAGAGTCCAACTCTCATAATTTCCTGGACTTCCTCCAGTACTTTTATCCATCATGCATACAAGCAATCATCACGGAGCCTTCTCCGATATGCAACCAAGCATCACCAATCCAGACCATGTCAAGATGGGCTTCACACAGCATGCCTAGATCCGTACTCCAATTCCGGACTCTAACAAGGGGGACTTCACATATCTACCCCAAGGGACGCCACAACCCACCGCACACTCGCGGGGAAGGGTTTTCCCTATGCAATGCAGGAATTAAGGACTTCACATGTCCAAGCAGGAAATCGTTACCCTAGGAGTTCGCTTCGGAGCCATGGAGAGAAATTTGAGACGGATGAAAGCCTTCGCAGCAGCGTTGCCTTCGCAAATCCGAACTCGGCTCGCGATTTGGACCACCGTAGCACCACCGGCAGCCGGACTCCACTTCCTCTTCTTCCTCCTTGCTCTCACCTCTCTCTTACTTTAGAAAGAGAAGATGAAAAAGAAGAATGAGCTTCTCCCCCCTTTTTCCGGCCTTATCAGCCCAGGAATGAACTCCAGCCACAGGATCTTATTTAAAGAAAATGAAGGGCCACGATCTACTGAAAATTCCCCTGAAATTTGGCCGACACGGCCTGTGACACGCCCGTGTCACAGGCCGTGTACCCTTAAGCGGCATACGCGGCAGTCGCACCGACTGAAATATTCGAGAACACGGGCATCGACACGCCCGTGTCGAACCTGACACGCCCGTGTCAGTCATGAGACACGCCCGTGTCTCCTGTTACACGGTACTCACCGATTTCCAAAACCAGTACACGGGTCAGAACACGGCAGCTGACACGCCCGTGTCCAGCTTCACACGCCCGTGTTCCCGGCCGTGTTCAAGGCCGTGTCCTGCTCTGACTTGAATAGGTCAATTTCGAAAATTAATTCGAACACGCCCTGAGACACGCCCGTGTCGAAGGCCGTGTCCCAGGCTCGACGATCGTCGACTCTCAAACGTCGACTAGCCTGAACACGCCCTGGGACACGCCCGTGTCCCAGGCCGTGTACACCCGACACGCCCTGGGACACGCCCGTGTCCCAGGCCGTGTCTAACAGCATCCAACCCAAAATTGTGTACAAACATATTTTGAGATTTTTGGGGTATTACAATCCTCCCCCCCTTAATAAAATTTCATCCCGAAATTTGAAGACAAAAGGGAGAAAATAATAAAACATTTATATGTTTCTATTACATATATAACGAGTGAACAAGTTACGAAAATAACTCGGGAAACTCGGCTCGCATGGTCTGCTCGCGCTCCCATGTTAGCTCTTCTCGGCCACAATTGTCCCACCGGACTTTGACCATCCCGATCACCTTGTTCCGCAACTGTTTCTCGGCTCGATCCTCTATCCGTATAGGCTTCACCTTTGTCGTTAGCCCATACTCAACTGGCACTCGATCATTTTCAACTATATGAGCTGGATCCTTGACTGCTTTGCGTAACACCGAGATGTGAAACACGTCATGCAATCCACTCAATTCCGATGAAAGAGCTAACCGATAGGCAGCTTCCCCAATTCGCTCCACCACTTCAAACGGACCAAGGTATCGCGGACTTAGTTTTTTCAACCGCCGGATCCGAGATACGCCTTTGAAGGGCTTAATCTTTAAATAGACCCATTCACCCACCGCGAACTCCACGTTCCGGTGCTTAGCATTGTAATACTTGGCCTGCCGATCTTGGGCTATTAGGAGCCTCTCTCGAATAGAGCGTATTGTTGAGGTAGCATCCTCGACTTCCTTTTTGCCTAAAAGTTTAGTCTCGCCAGTTTCTGCCCAAGCTAGCGGTGTACGACACTTGCGACCATACAGCGCTTCAAATGGGGCCATGCCTATACTCGCTTGATAGCTATTATTATAGGCAAACTCCACCATAACAAGATGTTCTTCCCACTTCTTACCGAAGTCCAGGGCGCACATACGGAGCATATCCTCCATCGTTCTGTTGGTTCGTTCAGTTTGGCCATCCGTTTGCGGGTGAAAGGCCGTACTGAATGCTAACTTCGTGCCCAACATCTGATGAACTAATCTCCAATCCTTTGAAGTAAAGCGCCCATCTCGGTCACTTACGATGCTCCGGGGAACACCATGCAATCGAACTATCTGCTCCACATAGAGCTTTGCCAACGTTTCCACTGAATCGTCCCGCTTGTTTGGTATAAAGTGAGCCACCTTTGTCAACCGGTCTACAATCACCCAGATTGAGTCATGGCCACGCTGAGATCTCGGCAATCCGTGCACGAAATCCATAGAAATATCCTCAAATTTCCATTGCGGAACCGGCAACGACTTCAGGAAACCACTCGGCCGTTGACATTCTGCCTTTACCAAAGCACAAGTACGACATTTAGCCACATACGCGGCTATGTCCTTCTTTAAACCAGGCCACCAGAATAGTTTCTTCATGTCTTTGTACATTTTTGTGCTCCCAGGGTGAATTGAATACTTTGTAAAGTGCGCTTCATATAGCAGCCCTTCTCGCAATTTACCCGCACTAGGGACGCACAATCGGCCATCCTTTCGTAACAAGCCATCATCCCAGGAGAACTGATCACCAGATCCCTCCTTTGCATAGCGTTGGAGACTTTCATCCAACTCCGTTGCCCGCCGAACCCTGTCAGCAAGGTCATATTGAACTTCCAACCAGTTCATGCTTGCTTCAGTTGAAGAATCTCTTTCCACACAAGATATCTCCAAGGCTTCCAACTCTTGGACTAACCGCTTATCATGTATCCGCAACCAATTTGCCTGCACCGGAGCCCGACGACTCAAGGCATCAGCGACCACATTTCCCTTTCCGGGAACATAGTGAATGTCGAAGGTATAATCCCCAAGGAATTCCATCCACCTTCTTTGTCGCATATTCAACTCCTTTTGATCGAGAAGATACTTTAAGCTTTTATGATCGGTATAAATATCTACTTTCACGCCATATAGATAATGCCGCCATAATTTTAGCAAAAAGATCACCGCCGCCAACTCCAAATCATGGACGGGGTAATTACGCTCATGCACTTTCAATTGACGTGAACCATAAGCGATCACCTTGCCAAACTGCAGGAGAACGCAGCCTAAGCCGCTTCCTGACGCATCGCTGTATATCTCAAATCCATCTGTACCACATGGCGACGTCAACACGGGCGCCGTGGTCAAACGATTCTTTAGCTCCTCAAAAGCTCGTGCGCACTCCGGCGTCCAAACGAACTTCTGATTCTTTCTCGTCAACGTAGTCAGAGGCAAAGCAATCCGAGAGAAGTTCCCCACGAACCTCCTATAGTAGCCCGCCAGTCCAAGGAAACTTCTGACTTCGGCCACTGAAGACAACACTGGCCAATCCCGAATGGCACTTATCTTAGCCGGATCCACCGCTATGCCCTCTCCACTTACCACATGGCCTAGAAAAGCCACCGACGAGAGCCAAAACTCACACTTAGAGTACTTGGCATACAGCTTATTCCTTCGCAAGGTATGCAATACTAATCGCAAATGGTTTGCATGATCTTCCTCCGATTGTGAATATACCAGAATATCATCAATAAACACAATCACAAACAGATCCAGGTATTCGCGGAACGTACGATGCATGAGATCCATGAATACCGAAGGCGCATTACATAAGCCGAACGGCATCACTGTGAACTCATAATGACCATAGCGTGTGCCAAACGCTGTCTTGGGAATGTCACCTTCCCTAATCCGCAACTGGTAATACCCGGACTTCAAATCCAACTTCGAATAGACGGTTGAGCCTGCTAGCTGATCGAACAAGTCATCGATCTAAGGAATTGGATACTTGTTTTTCTCCGTCAGCTTGTTCAGTTCGCGATAATCAATACATAGTCGCAAACCACCGTCTTTCTTTTTCACAAAAAGAACAGGCGCGCTCCAAGGTGACATACTTGGGCGTATGTATCCCTGCTCCAACAACTCTTGCAACTGAACTTTCAGTTCGGCCATTTCTTTTGGCGCTACCCGATACGGCGAACGGGCCACGGGTTTTGCACCCGGCACCAGCTCGATAGCGAAGTCAATTTCCCTTTGGGGAGGTAACCCCGGAAGGTCCTTTGGAAACACATCCGCATATTCCGACACAATCGGCACTTCACTCACACTGGCCTTTTGCGCCACCGCCTCTATGAGTGTGAAGAACAACTTCGCACCCTTCCGAACTGCCTTAACAACTTGGAGAGCGGATAACAACATTCCACTCATCCCTTGCATACCAATGAACTTGGTCTCTCGTTCGGTATTTTGCCCAAGTGTGACCTCTTTTGAAGTGCAATCAATACAGGCACGCTGCTCTGAAAGCCAGTCCATACCAAAGATTATATCAAACTCTTTGATCGACAATACTAGTGTTTCCACCTTGAACTCCCGACTTCCTATCTTGACCTCAAGACCGCAAGATCGATCCGCGCACATAAAACATCCGTTAGGCAACAACACCTTTACACTGTCTGTCTTGGTCCGGATAGGCACCCCGACACGCAAGACAAAATCCTCAGACAAAAACGAATGTGAAGCACCTGTGTCGAACAGTGCTCGCGCCGGATACTCTCGTATAAGGACAAACCCTATAACATGACAATTAAAACAAGCACAGCACACCAAAAGTATAAATATTAAAACTTAAGCGCACCTGTGACGACATCAGCCTGCTTAATGGCCTCCTGTTGTCCAAGGTTAAAGACCCTGGGCTGCGCATGCGAGGCAGAAGACTCCACCACAGCCTTCCCCTTCTCCGCATAAGACGCTCCCGTCTTCTTATCACCCTTTGGAGGACCAAATCGGCATTCACGTGCGAAGTGTCCAACCTTCCCGCACGTAAAACAAGCACGAGCTCCATTCCCAGATGTGTCCGTCACAGTCGCAGAAGGAGCTTGTCCAGAAGACTTAGACTTCTTATTCCATTTCCTTCGGTAGCCAAACTTGTCCGGACGCGGCGGCTTAAACTCCGGCTTCACAACCGCCAAGTTTCCCTTTGCTTGCCCCCGTTTCATGTCCGTCTCCAAAGAACGAGCCGTACAGACTAAGGCTTGGAATCCCTGACTCACAGAACTCGAGAGCAAATACCTTAGCTCATCTCGCAGTCCCGCATAAAACCGACTAGTCTTACGCTCTTCTTCGGCGAAGATCGAGCCCGCATATCTTCCCAATCGGGTGAACTCATGCAGGTAGTCATCCACACTTCGATCTCCCTGTGCTAACCGTTGGAACTCCATTTCCATCGACATCCTTTGCTGCATCGGCAGATGTTGTGCTAAGAACAACCGAGAGAATTCTTCCATTGTAATCTCTGCCAATTGCCTGCCGGCCAAGTGATGCAGTTCAATCTCATCCCACCACAATCGCGCCTCTCCTTCCAGTAGGAAAGTGGCTAACATCACTTTCTGTTCCTCCTCAACCCTGATAGCCCTCATAATCCTCTTAATTCTTGCAAGCCAATCCTCTGCTTGGGCCGGTGTACCCGCCCCATGAAACTGCGGAGGGTTAAAGCTCAAGAATTGCTTCCATTGTTGATCTGCTACCCGCGGATCAACTTCGGCTTCTATCGGTTCTTGCCGTACCCCAGCTTGCGTTGGCACCACTGCAGGACGTGCTTGCCCCGCTTGCTGAGCATTCATCACAGCAAGTACCGTTTCCGTGATGAGACGGACTGTTTCAGCGGATGGAGGAGTTGTGGGCACCTCGGCTGGTGCCGCACTCGCAACAGAATGTTGTGGTTCGGACTGACCCGCAACACTTCTGGTCACCTATATGTGCAAAACACACAGGTTAACGACCAATAAAAACGGCAATCATACAAAGAGAATACACAAGTTCAACAAACAAGTGTATTTGCATTCCTAAGTGGACAATCTTGAGTTCAAATTAAGTGTTATAACGACGGCACTGACACGTGCTCGCCCCCGCTCAAAAGAATTCGTCCGCGAATTCGGAAGAGATCGACCAACAAGCTGATACCAAATTGTAACACCTCTACCCGTCAAGAAGAATATAATAGAGGGTCCGGCCGGGGCCCCACACCATATTCCACAAATAGGCGGAGACGCTACTAAATAATATCATAACCAACGCATCCTAACACAGAGCATTCTAGCGGAAGTTTCACGGTTGAATTCATGAACTCAAGATAAACAACATTGTCCACTAACATAGGAATGTATATATATACATCAAAAGAGTCTGGCCTTAAGGCCTTACAACCGTTTCTCTTAACAAGAGTGTGGTTTACATACATCGGCACGCAGGCCGGCCACACATGAACAAAAGAAACAAAACAATGCCTTCGAGGGCAGCAACGCAGCTTTGGGCTTCAGCCCGCTAAGTCCCGCTCGGACCAGCTCCTCCAGCACCTGTAAGAACCAATCCACCCAATGGTGGCAAAACAGGGCAACGGTCAGCATTCAGCTGACCAATTATAACGACCCTGCTCCTGGCACGGGGCAGCGGAATTCCATCCCTGCATAGCATTCATCCACATGATATATAGCCATTCAAGCAAGACGTGCACGCCCGCACCGTCACATATCACAAACGTCGGCTCGACGGCCCGACGCTCCGTGCACTCAGGGCACATTCACACCGTTCAGAGGTCCCAGACATAACGGCGCACTATGAGCATTCTAGTCTGATCGGCTCACCGGCCGTCGACTCTCGCTATGTGATCCTAACAGGGTCTTAAGCACCCAAGTTAGACAACCATAACGCGGGTACAGATCCACCTTTCCCGTTGCTCACATCGTCAGACTCACGCCTGGACTGACGCGGGTACAGTTTCACCTTGCCCGTTCCACCATTTCCTAGTTGCAGCCTCACAGCTCAACTTTCCACCAGTAGCACTCACGGCCACAAGAGAGTCCAACTCTCATAATTTCCTGGACTTCCTCCAGTACTTTTATCCATCATGCATACAAGCAATCATCACGGAGCCTTCTCCGATATGCAACCAAGCATCACCAATCCAGACCATGTCCAGATGGGCTTCACACAGCATGCCTAGATCCGTACTCCAATTCCAGACTCTAACAAGGGGGACTTCACATATCTACCCCAAGGGACGCCACAACCCACCGCACACTCGCGGGGAAGGGTTTTCCCTATGCAATGCAGGAATTAAGGACTTCACATGTCCAAGCAGGAAATCGTTACCCTAGGAGTTCGCTTCGGAGCCATGGAGAGAAATTTGAGACGGATGAAAGCCTTCGCAGCAGCGTTGCCTTCGCAAATCCGAACTCGGCTCGCGATTTGGACCACCGTAGCACCACCGGCAGCCGGACTCCACTTCCTCTTCTTCCTCCTTGCTCTCACCTCTCTCTTACTTTAGAAAGAGAAGATGAAAAAGAAGAATGAGCTTCTCCCCCCTTTTTCCGGCCTTATCAGCCCAGGAATGAACTCCAGCCACAGGATCTTATTTAAAGAAAATGAAGGGCCACGATCTACTGAAAATTCCCCTGAAATTTGGCCGACACGGCCTGTGACACGCCCGTGTCACAGGCCGTGTACCCTTAAGCGGCACACGCGGCAGTCGCACCGACTGAAATATTCGAGAACACGGGCATCGACACGCCCGTGTCGAACCTGACACGCCCGTGTCAGTCATGAGACACGCCCGTGTCTCCTGTTACACGGTACTCACCGATTTCCAAAACCAGTACACGGGTCGGAACACGGCAGCTGACACGCCCGTGTCCAGCCTCACACGCCCGTGTTCCCGGCCGTGTTCAAGGCCGTGTCCTGCTCTGACTTGAATAGGTCAATTTCGAAAATTAATTCGAACACGCCCTGGGACACGCCCGTGTCGAAGGCCGTGTCCCAGGCTCGACGATCGTCGACTCTCAAACGTCGACTAGCCTGAACACGCCCTGGGACACGCCCGTGTCCCAGGCCGTGTACACCCGACACGCCCTGGGACACGCCCGTGTCCCAGGCCGTGTCTAACAGCCTCCAACCCAAAATTGTGTACAAACATATTTTGAGATTTTTGGGGTGTTACAGTTGCTCCCCTTTTTGAATAATGTATGCCCTAAAAGTTCCGTTCGTATTGGCCCTATCTCTTCCTTTTTATAGTTCACCGATCAACAGTTCTTAGAGATCGGTGCCCCCACCTGCAGCTTCCAGGTGCGCCTTGCTTTAACGGAAGAAGACATATAGTAGCTTCACGACAAGTTTTGTCGTGTAGTGTAGCTTTCCCGTGTCTAATTTGACCTTAGTTGACTTTGTCGATTTTGTTGACGTCAGCACCTGTAAACTTAGCCAGAATCGAGCATCAGAGAATAGGCATTGAGTGAGTAAGCATCACTCAACGCCAAAACACTTAAACAGATTCACTGTCTCTTGGCGTTGAGTGAGTAACCTTCACTCAATGCCAAACTACTTAGAATATAAATATGATTCTAGGTGTTGAGTGATACAACTCCACTCAATGCCAATCTTGCTTTATCAGCATTCAGCTATTTGGAGTTGAGTGAGTAAGCATTACTCAATGCCAAACCTCTTAGACAAAATTCTGTCTTCACTAGGCGTTAACAGCATTGAGTTAGTAACCTCCACTCAACGCTTTTTGCCTTAACCAAATTTCTTCTCATTCAACAACATGAGCATTGAGAGCGTTGAGTGAACATGCCTCACTCAATGCTTTCTGCCTTTGCCAATTTTTCTGCTTATTCAGTAGCATGACATTGAGTGAGTTGACTTCACTCAATGCCTATGGACTTAGCCATATTTTAGCTTATTCCAACTTCAGGCTTTTACTGCTGTAGCCTATCTCACAACCCTTTTGCTGTATGGCGTTGAGTGAGTTGACTTCACTCAATACAGTGGACTTGGCCATTTTCTCATCTTGCCATTGCCTTGACTTTGACTGTATAGGCTCCACTCAGCACTATAAGCCATCTGGCATTGAGTGACTGATCTTCACTCAACGCCTGTGGACTTAGACAGTATTCTGTCATCCCACACCATAGGTAAGTGTTTACCTAACATATCCACTTAGGCTACCTGACCTATCATAGTCATCTACAAACATGTGTATGTCATTGATAATATTGACTTCACTCAAATCCAGGACATTGTGGGCAATGGACCCAACATGGTCTTCTTGCGATTTTCGAAGTGCTCGAAGTAACTCGAGGGCAGTTTCAAAGTCCAAGAAAAGTCTGGAGGAGAACCTGTGAAGATGGAGAGAGAGTGAGAGAGAGAGAGTGATGAGTGTGGGAGGAAATTTCAAGGAGAAAAAAGGTTAGAAATAAGGAAACAATGGGTCTATTTATAGATTTTTGGAGAGGAACTCCAGTAATTTTACTTGGTAACTACCATACGGACGAATATGAATGACCGGATTTGAGCACGCGGAACACCAATTTTAGGAAAAAGATGACCTTGCCCCTGCGGGCCAATAAAGCCCGCCTAGAGAAAAAAGCGGCCGACGAGCTCGGCGGCGATGACTGCCCTATCGTAGGGCATCCAAGGGTGCGGTCGGCCCCGCGGAGGCTGGCCGGGATAGAGCTTCCTGGACGCTGGGAGGCCAAGGGAGTGGTGGCCTCGGGGAGGCCGGTCGAGCACCGGGAGACTAAGGGGGTGGCCGGCCTCGAGGAGGCTGGCCGAGGCCGCCCGCGCACAAGACAACTACGGGGGGGGAGGGGGCTCGGTGAGGCCGGCAGAGGTCACCCTGGTGTCGTCAGCCAAGGTGTGCCGACATTTTGGGGAGGCCAGTCGAGGCCTCCCAAGCGTCGGGCAGCCAAGGGGAAGGTTGACCTTGCGGGGGTCGGCCGCGGCTGAGGCTGCCCAAGTGATGGGCGGCCACGGGGGAGGCCGACATCAAGGATGTCGGTCGAGGCTGCCCGGGCTATGGGTTGCCACCCTCAAGGAGGTTGGCCGAGGCCACCCAAGCATCGGGCGTCCAAGGGGCAGCTGACATTGTGGGGGCCGACCAAGGCCGCCCGTGCACCGGGTGTTTAAGGGGCAGCCACGGTCTAGGCCGTCTGGGCATCAGGCACCCAAGGGGAGATCGACCTCGCGAAGGCCGACCTAGGTTGAGGCTGCCTGCGTGTTGGTCAGTCAAGAGGAGGTCACCCAAGGGGTGGGCGGCGTGCTACGTTTGGTGAGGCGGCAACGAACCAGCATGGCCGGCGATGGGCAATGGTTAAGGTTATCGGGATCCCATGCGCGGAGGTTGGATGTGTGGTGGTTAACACATAGATCTGGTGTGTGGATCGTGGCACATTGGTTACGCCCCACTTCGTTACTGGGGGAAATGGCAATTCCGGAAATTTACAGCCCAAAATTCTTATAAATTGGGGACGACCCCATCATTCCCCCCTCCCACAAAGCTACCGGAGTCCAGAGCCGGAGCATGAGGAGTGTGGGGCCTATTTGTATGGAGAGTGATTCTTATGACTATGGCGTAAGCAAATGAAGGAGGACAAGAAGAAGCCGGGGGAATCGATAAGGCAAGGTGCGGAGTAAGATTGGAGGCGCACGAGGGGGTTGCTCGGTTGCGCCGAACCCTCCTCGGCGCAGGATGTGCGCCTGTGCTGGATATCCGGGTGCGCGCGCTATAGGAAGCATGCCTTCACATAGGGCGCGTGCCCGGGCAGCGCACACTCGAAGGGCATGCACACGCCCATCGCGTGCACAGTGCGCGCGTGACCCCGTGTGTTATGAGCATGCGTGACCACTCGTGTTGTGCTTGCTCGGTTGGTGTGCGCCCATGCACGTCATGTGCGGGTTGCATGCCCGCTTGCGGGGCTCCCCCTTGCTTGCGTGTACCGGGCCCATTTCGCAACATCTTGCACTCGCTCGTTTGGTTCGCGCAAATTCTGTTGACCCTCCCCAATTTTCTTTTCTAGTGAATTTTGATATGTATTTTTCGTGCAGGCTCCAAGGCATGTTGCGCAAGGTCGATTGATGTTAATATGTTCCCCACTTACTACAGAGCAGATCGTTGCTTGGAGGGGATGATACAATATTCCTGTCGGGCTGGAGATAAGGATACCACGTGCTGAGGAGTGGGTTCCAGCATCACTATTTACTCCTTTCGCGATGACACGTATTTTGGAGCTGATAGTCTTCTTTTAAGAGCATTGTTCAAGATTCCCGTTGAATCTCTTCAAAGACTGGTGCGAATTGCGCACTGATAGTGGCGACCATGTTGAGGTTCATAGTAACAAACATTGGCTAGAGTTTGAGAGTCGGGTAAATAGGCGTCATGGAAACACTGCAGACCTTCTATAGCTGGCCAACTAGTTATAGTTATCTTTTTTCCACCATATTTTATCACTTAGTTATAGTTTGCTATTCTATTTTTTTTTTGCAAATTCACTTAGCTTTAGTTAGTTATTTTAAAATATTTTTGTAAATCCACTTAGTTATATTTAGCTACTATTTCTGTTTGGCAATTTCATTTAGCTACTGTTTGTTACTAAAAATTTTTTAACAAGTCCACCAAACTACAGTTAGCTACTAAATTTTTTTCCTACATATTTATTTTTCTTGAAATACATACCGAGATAAATGTATATCATGCAATATAAAAAGGATGAAACTCATTGGAAGTAGCTGACTGCTGGGTTTTATGGAAGAAGTATCAAGGAAATTGGAAAAAAATCAACAACAAAGCATTAACTCGACGAAGCAAAATAATGTAGTATTCTCGGGATGAAGACAATGTTGATATGAATTAAAGTGTTGTAATAATTCCAAATATATTTGAGTTAAGAAGCACTTGAATGAAGATTTTTCAAATAATCTGCAACTTTTCAAAACAAATTTCTGAGCCGCTCCAACATTACCACTGATTTCTCACTATTTTTCCATCCCCGCTATCACCTCAAATAAAGCCAAAATAATCAAATTTTAATGGGTATTGTAACTAGCAAATTATATTTGGTTTATTAATAACAAACCATGAAATTTTGAAAAAGACTATTCAATCATGAAGTTACTAATTAAAGATTAATCAAAAACTAAAATAAATGAACAAAAAAAACAACTTCATGTTAGGTAATAGCTGATGCAGCTTAAAATAGACATAAAAGGTGAAGTCAGAAGCAGAAAAGACCAGATAATTGACTATGCAGGCTGATTGGGTATGTTTCATGCATCATCAATTGCTATTAATTTCATTATTATCCAAACTGTTGGAACCAACAAGGTCGATTCCTCCTAAAGCTCGGAACTATTGGGGCAGCTCACGCTTACTCCCTTTGGATCACACTCGAGGCGAAGAACTAGACCGGAGGCTCCAGCGAGGAGGTCCCACCTCATACCCAGAAGAGACTAAAGCTCTTCCCCTCCCTAGCCAATGCTGAGCTAGGTGCCTTAGAAGAAGTGGAAGGAGTCAAGAAAGCTTGCCCTTCTAAGGCACCTTACCAGTCTATTTATAAGCCTCTGAACTAGGACTGCAAATAACAAATTTACACCGCCCTAAAATTACCAAAACATCCCTGGCTAGGTCTGCCAACAGCCAAACTCCGCTGTCCACAAGGGCTAAATGCAGACCACCCGGGGTAAAAGGGTAAAACACCCCTGGGGCCCAAAAGGTGGGCCCGGCCCTACCTGAACCGGCCTTGAACCAAAGTGGCACCTGGCGAGGACTCCCCCATAGGGTCCTCTCGCATGGCGAGAGGGCTACCCCGGGCGAGAGCTCCACTCCTGGAGTCCTCTCGCGTGGTGAGCTGGTCACTCGCCGGGAAAGCTTCCCGTCTCGGCATTCACCTATCTGAGGCCACGCTCCACTTAGGCCATCTCGCTTAATGCAGTGAACCTCACTCCATGCCCTGCCTCCTGGCACCTCTCGCCTGGTGCCTCTCGCCTGGCGCCTCTTTCCTTGTACCTCTCGCCTGAGCCCTCTCGCTCGGCTCTCGTTACCTGGGCCCTCTCGCTCGCCTGCGAGTCTGAGGTTGTACACAAGCAAAAATCTGCCCCTAACTCTTGCAAGCAGTAACAGAACTAAGATTTGAGTCTCGCCCGGACACCAAGTAAAGCAATTTCAATAATTCAAAATTTTAACTAGCTAGGCGACCTCATTAAGCAGAGTAATAGAAGGGGGAAAACCTTACAAGTAACAAAAAGGAAGATTTTTGTATTAAATCTAAGGTTCAAGCCAATTAACCAAAGAAGCATAAATTGAAAAAATAAACCTCAAAGCAAAGACCCTAAATCTCTAAACTGAATAGGTAGAACTAGGAAATCAGGAATCACTTACAGCCGAGTGTCATCTTCTCTCACGCTATTGTTGACTGTGATGATCTTAGAACCGGAGTGGAAACACCAATTAAACCAGTAACACCAAGGCACCAATCAAGCTTAAATGTGTTAACGGTTAATGGGAAGAGCCAAAGAGACTGGCCTGGAAAATGAAAATAGTGAGAGAATCAAAGAAAATCAGTGGGAATGAACAAGAAGAGATCTGAGGAAAGATTGAAAGAGGCACTTCGCAGTTTACACTTACAGAGTTACAGTCGGCCGTCGGGCATTGACACTTGCGATGGAAGATTGGAAGCGGGAATGGGAAGGGGTTCAGGTGTTCAGTGATGCGCCGATGACTACAGAGAGCAGGCTTTGCCGAAGCTTTGCACTTTCGCAGGCAGAGGGCACTAGGGCAGTGGCGGCGGTAGAGAGCACAAGAGGGAGATGCGATAAAATTTTGGAATAAAACCTAGAAGACAAATCTTTACACCTACACCTAAATCTTGTAAAACACACTCGGGTCGGGTGTGTCTGAGCATCGCTCCTTCTTGCAAGTCTAAAGTCTTTACGATGGAAAAAAACTCCCCCATTGAAATTATAACAATAACAATAAGCATTATGAAAACATTATACTAAAATAAATAAAAAAAGTCATTTTCAGCTAGCTGTTTTACAATTTTTTTTAACTTTGTTGTAGCTAGTTATTTTAAATTTTTTTTGTAAATGTTACGTATCTATACTTAGCTGATTTAAAATTTTTTGTAATATCCACTTAGCCTCAACTAGCTGGCCATATCTAGTTGTCTGCGCGGTAACACTTAGTTAGCTGTCTGAGGTCTGTTTTACACTGTGTACAGGTATGTTCAGAACTGTTGGGACTTGTCGGAACTTTGGTATGTTCCCTGATCATTGTCGTTGAGTGAAAGGGCTTGGGTGTGAGTTTATGCCACTGCTGGGGTTTTCCGTGTCCCTTGAGGTAGCAAATCCTCTTTTTTGTATCTCCTTATTTGTGGATGAGAAACACTTACTACTATGTGATCTTTCTAACGATCCGGGATGTTCTGCAGTAGTGTCATTGTATCGTGACAGAAAGAGTAAGGTGGTATTCGAGGGTCTTGGTGATTCAATTCCTGAGCAGCGTCCTCCTACTCAGCCAAAAGCGCATCCAGGAGGGGGCGTTCCTTGCAGTTCTAGAGTTTACAGAGCTGTACAAGATGATCCAGACCTTGAGGGTTTGAGCTTCTCTGCACCTTATGTCCATTGCAAGGAGGTTCTTGGACCCCAGGTGGCGAAAGGGAGATGTGTGTCTTCGCCATTATAGGCGATGAAAAATGTGGTAAGCATAACACTTTATCTTATCTTGCCTTTTGACCGGTTCTGACTTGCTTTTTTTTGCAGATTGGTGTTCAGACTAAGATTGCCCTTACATGGAATGAGGATTACGTGATCATGAAAGACGAGTACCTGACTCTCCAGGAGAAGCTTCGGGGAGCGGATAGCTACCTTTTTATTTGAGAGGGAGACGAGAACACAACATTTCACATTTTCGGCAAATCGAGTCAGAACTCAAGGCTGAAATGCGCGGTTGCAAGTGAAGCTTCAAGCAGAGAAGTCATTGGTGGAGAAGACTGTGCGGATTCTGGAGAGCGCACAAGGGGATGTTGCTCGCTTGGAGAACGAGGTGGAGCGCCTTTCCTCGCAGGAGCGTCTTACCGAGATGAAGGCAAATTGAGTGGTTGAGTACAAGAACTCCATTTACTTTATGTGGGCTCAATGCTCACTTTCCGAGAGATCCGTGAGGAAGTTTGGACAAGGGAGGTGGAGCCCGAGATGGTAGAAGTGCAAAAAGTAGTTTTTTGGCGTGGGAGGCGAAGACTCTATGAATAGTGGCTCGCAAGCGCAAATGTGATGTAGTTAATCTCGGCTTTAATGATCCGTCTAAGGATGAGTGTGTCTAATTTGACATTGATGGTGAGGAGTAGACCTCTGATTTGCTTTTTCTTATATTGATTGTATTTTGATTTCTTTGGTGGTGCATGTTGGAACCGATGTTTCACATGCCCTGTGTTTGAGAATATCAACTCCCAGGTTGTATTTGATCATGTCTTGTGTTGATAGAGTGTACAGGTTGACAGGTACAAGTGAAGAAGAAGACTCCTTTGGAAACTAACATAGAGCGGTAGATGTTACAGCCGAGCGGTAGCCGTGAATAAATTGGACAGAGCTCTCGGGAAACTACCACTCCGCACTAGTCCTACCGCTCGTGCTAACACAATGAATTATTTGACCAAGCTCTCGATAAACTACCGCAGGCGGTAGTGCTTACCACTCTGCGCTAGCCTCTCTACGAATGTCACGAAGGACTTCTCACGAAACGCTAATCACTCGATGAATGTCAAGCAGGATTTCTCGAGAAACGACCTACCGCCAGGCGATAGCAGTTACCGCGCCGCGCTAGCCACTCCACGAATATCGACACGCTATTTTCGAATCATCGTGTCCTAAATTACCGCGCGGCACTAACAATGATAAAATGGCAAATATTCGTTTTGAATATTATTCCAGGTTTGGACAACAGCTGGCATAACAAGCGCGCGAACCTACCGTCGGGCGCTAGTCTTACCGCCGGCGGTAGCCTATTTTCAAGAAGACGTATAAAAGGCCGCCTTAGTTTCTGTGCCCATTGATTGAAGGACTGAAGAGCGACGAGAGTTCATGAATTCTAGGGTTCGACCGCCTTCTTGTGCTCCGTTCCAAAAGTCTCCATCGAAGAAGAAGAAAGTCGTCTCCCTTCCGTTCGTGAACAAATAAATCTGGCGATCCAAGATCTACATAGAATACGAAGTCCCAACCGATTGTTAGCAAACAAAGATCTTAAGCACCGGTCGTGGATCGCTCAACGGAGAACTCGTCAAAAAGGAGAACTTCAACTTTTAGATTATTTACAACTTTCATTCTTGTAATCTTTTCGTTTTCTAAATCTTGTGTGAGGGAAATCGACTGGAGGATCGTTGAAATCCGGGAAGGGTTTCGTGAGAAATCGACCGGGGAAGGGCGTCAGAATCCGGGTAGGATTCCGCCGTAAATCGTCCTGGGGATAGGGACGTCTAGATCGGAGGATCTAGCGGGGCTCTAAGACCCTTCCTTGTGAGGAGGTGAAGAGCCAGCTCAAAGACTTTTCCTGGAGGGAAAAGGAGAGATCCAACTAGTCCGTGGAGCAGATCGGTATTGAAACCATAAGATCGTTTCTACTCATCGCCTTAGATCTCTGGCATCACGGAGATCACCTTTTTGTACTCATCTAGAACTATTGTTGTTTTGAATTCATGCAATGAAATCTGTTATTTTTGTGTTAATTACTTCTGGATGTGTGCTATGATTGTTTAGAGAGTGTGTGTGTTTGTGGGGTTTGAACTCAGATCTGTAAAGGAAAACAAGAACTGTGACTTACCACCGCGCGTTTGCTACCTAATGCCCCGCGGTAGCTTCCAGAACTCGATTTTCTGAGGCAAAATATTTTTAAATTCTATTTAACGTTAAAACCTTATTCACCCCCCCCCCTCTAAGATTTGCCACTAGATCTAACAAGTGGTATCAGAGGGAGGTTACTTCTTAAGGCTTAAAATCCTGAAGTAAGATGACCAACTCTATTCACGCGTTTTCTAAGGGACAAGGTGTGAGTAGACCTCCACTCTTTATGAGGAGTGACTATAGTCACTGGAAAACATGCATGAGAATCTTTCTGATGACTCAAAACATGGATGTATGGGCCATGATAGAGACAAAGTACACTGCACCCACTGTCACGGTTGGGGATAAAGTCTTAGAAAAACCACGTGATAAGTGGGATGACGCAGACAAGCTTAGATGTACGAATAATGCCAAGGCCATGAACTCGTTATTCTTTGTCTTGGACAAAACTGAATTCAATAGAACATGTAACTACGAGACTGCTTATGATATATGGTGTCTTGTTGAGCTCACTCACGAAGGTACTTTGCAGGGGAAGGAGTCGAAGCTATTCCGACTCGAATTTGAATATGAACAGTTCCAGATGGAGATTAACGAGGACGTGGACAGCATGTACACGCGATTTAATAAGATCGTCAACGCCTCAAGATCTCTCAGAAAGAACTTTTCAAATGGTGACCTAGTGAGGAAGATCCCGCAATCTTTGCCCCCTCGTTTCAACCCGAAGGTGAAAGCTATTGCTGAGTCTCATGAGATCACCACCCTGGAGATAGAGAGCATCATCGGCAATCTGAAGACACATGAACTTGAATTGAAGATTCAAGCAGAGGAATATCCCAGGGAAGTAAAGAAGAAGAGACTGATGCTGAAGGCCGCAAAGGAGAGAAAAGTTGCTGAAGATTCTGAGGAAGATGCGGAGGAGAGCCTCTACGTCCGGGAGTTCAAAAAATTCATGAAGAATCCCAAGAAGCAGGGACAATTCAAGAAATTCCCGAAGAGAGGAGCTGGAGAAGGCAGAAGGTGGAACAAGCCATCGAAAGAGACAGAAAGCAATGATGAGAAGTCTCAACCGGAGTGCTATCACTGCCACAAGCCTGGGCACCTAAAGAGAGAATGCCCAAGACTCCAGAAGGAGGAAAAAGGAAAGGAAAGCCGTCACAAAGGGAAGAAGAAGGTGTTGAAGGTGCTCACCTAGGATGATGATGGATCTGACAAGTTAAACCCCACAGACTCTGGCAGTGAAGACGAGGCAAATCTAAGCCTCATGGGAAAGAATCAAGAAGAATTTGACGATGAGTCCAGTATCCAGAGCGATACTAAGGTAACTCCATCTACTTATACTGAACTTCTTGAAATTTATGAAAATTTAGTTAATAAATTAGACAGCGTTATTTCTGAGAAAAAGCCCTTGAGAGCCGAGAATAAGAAAATCAAAAAGGACTTAGAAAAATTGAAAAGTGAAGTAATTAGAACTGGCAAAGAGAAGATCGAATGTCTAGAGTGCTCTCACTTGATGACAACGATCGAAGAATAAAATAAAGTCTCTCCAAGTTGTCGGTGAGAAAGAACAGTCTCATAAATGAAAAGAATGCCTTGGAGAAGAGACTTCACTTGTCACATGCCAAGATAGAGGAAGGCAAAAAGCAATTTGTCAATCGGTGCATGATGCTAGTTACTGAGAACACTGCCTTAAAGGCGAGGATCCATGATCTCAACTGTGCTGTCCAAAAGTTCAGTATAGACCAAAAATCATTGGATATGCTGTTCAGAGCACAGTATCATGGATCTGGGATGTTTAGATTAGGATACGTGAGTCCAACATCACCACCGAGTGGGAATCACTATCATTCCAAGCCTAAATCCAAATTTAATAATTCTAAAGATAAGGTTAAGAATTCTGGAGGGCTATCCCCATCCTCAAGCAAGAGCTCAAGCAACTCGATAAAAACAACATCCACTGCTTACACTTTGTGTGCAAACTGCCATAAGTTTGGCCACACATCTGGCTCGTGTTTGAGGAAAGGTGCCAAGAAAAATACGCAAGTCTGGCTACCAAAGTCTTCTACCTATCATATGGGTGGGACAACTTGGGTAACCAGAATTTACCTTCATCTTCTTTTTAGGTCTGTTGGCAGGCTAAGGACATGAAGAACTTGTGGTACTTGTACTCTGGTCTCTCCAAGCACATGATGGGAGATAAAGACAAGTTCCTTAGCCTGGAAAAGAAGAAGGGTGGCATGGTGACCTTTGGGGACAACTGCAAAGGACGAATACTTGGAAGCGACACTATAGGTAACAAGACATTTTGTATTTCTAATGTTCTGTTTGTAGATGGACTTAAGCATAATCTTATCTCTATTAGCCAATTGTGTGATAAAGTTCTAAATATCATATTTGAGTCATCTACAAACACTTGCAAAATTATTGATGCCAAAACTTCTAGTGTATTACTTGTAGCTCACAGAAATCATAATGTTTACACTATTAGTTTTGATGATATTTTTGCATCTAATTTGAAATGCCTAGTTACTAAGAATGAGAAATTAGATCTTTGGCATAGGAGACTAGGACATACTGGTAGCAAGCTTATTGTAAAACTATCAAAAAATAAACTTGTTCGGGGACTTCCAACCTAAAGCGGTAGTTTAAATGTTTTATGCGCTCCTTGTCAAAAAGACAACTTTGTCAAAACCTCTTTCAAAAGCAAAACTGAAGTTTCCACGTCAAGAACACTCGAACTGATTCACATGGACTTATTTGGACCTCTAAGTACGTGTAGTCTAGGTGGAAAATGATACACCTTCATTATCATAGATGATTACTCACGTTATTACAGGACGATCTTTCTAGCAAATAATTCTGACACCTTTAGCAAATTATCCAATCTCTGCACGCGACTTCAAAATGAGAAGCAGCTAAAGATAAAATGTATTAGATAAAATCATAGAGGAGAGTTTGAGAATGAGGACTTCTCAAACCTGTGTGACTCCTTAGGAATAAAGCACGAATTCTTTGCCCCTCGCACTCCCCAATAGAACGGGGTTGTAGAAAGAAAGAACCACACTCTTAAAGAATTAGCCCGCACAATGCTCGTCGAGTTCGGCTTACCACGATCTTTCTGGGCTGAAGCGGTTAACACGGCAAGCTACGTGATGAACTGAGTCATGCTTCACCCCCTTTTAAAGCAAACTCCATACGAGCTGTATTTCAAAAAGAAACCCTCTATATCGTATTTTAGGGTCTTTGGTTGCCCATGCTACATTCTAAACACTAAGGCTCATCTTGGAAAATTTGACGAAAAATCTGATCTAGGTATCTTCTTAGGATACTCGAGTACGAGTAAGGCCTATAGGATCTACAATAAGAGGACCTTAGTAGTTGAAGAATCGGTTCATGTGAATTTCGATGAAAATTCCCCAACTAACGAGCCTAAGGCGAATGAAGAGGAGTTTGAAGAGAGTGTATCGATATGGGATGAAGGTTAGGAGAGAATTGTGGAAAGTGAAACTCAAATTCTGGAATAAGGATATAGGTGTAACACCCCAAAAATCTCAAAATATGTTTGTACACAATTTTGGGTTGGAGGCTGTTAGACACGGCCTGGGACACGGGCGTGTCCCAGGGCGTGTCGGGTGTACACGGCCTGGGACACAGGCGTGTCCCAGGGCGTGTTCAGGCTAGTCAACGTTTGAGAGTCGACGATCGTCGAGCCTGGGACACGGCCTTCGACACGGGCGTGTCCCAGGGCGTGTTCGAATTAATTTTCGAAATTGGCCTATTCAAGTCAGAGCCGGACACGGCCTTGAACACGGCCGGGAACACGGGCGTGTGAGGCTAGACACGGGCGTGTCAGCTGCCGTGTTCCGACCCGTGTACTGGTTTTGGAAATCGGTGGGTACCGTGTAACAGGAGACACGGGCGTGTCTCATGACTGACACGGGCGTGTCAGGTTCGACACGGGCGTGTCGATACCCGTGTTCTCGAATATTTCAGTCGGTGCGACTGCCGCGTGTGCCGCTTAAGGGTACACGGCCTGTGACACGGGCGTGTCACAGGCCGTGTCGGCCAAATTTCAAGGGAATTTTCAGTAGATCGTGGCCCTTCATTTTCTTTAAGTAGAATCTTGTGGCTGGAGTTCATTCCTGGGCTGATAAGGCCGGGAAAGAAGGAAAAGAGGGCTCATTTCTAAAATCTTACTCTCTTTTTAAAGTAAGAGAGAGGTGAGAGCAAGGAGGAAGAAGAGGAAGTGGAGTCCGGCTGCCGGTGGTGCTACAGTAGTCCAAATTGCGAGCCGAGTTCGGATTTGCGAAGGCAACGCTGCTGCGAAGGCTTTCATCCGTCTCAAATTTCTCTCCATGGCTCCGAAGCGAACTCCTAGGGTAACGATTTCCTGCTTGGACATGTGAAGTCCTTAATTCCTGCATTGCATAGGGAAAACCCTTCCCCGCGAGTGTGCGGTGGGTTGTGGCGTCCCTTGGGGTAGATATGTGAAGTCCCCCTTGTTAGAGTCCGGAATTGGAGTACGGATCTAGGCATGCTGTGTGAAGCCCATCTGGACATGGTCTGGATTGGTGATGCTTGGGTGCATATCGGAGAAGGCTCCGTGATGATTGCTTGTATGCATGATGGATAAAAGTACTGGAGGAAGTCCAGGAAATTATGAGAGTTGGACTCTCTTGTGGCCGTGAGTGCTACTGGTGGAAAGTTGAGCCGTGAGGCTGCAACTAGGAAATGGTGGAACGTGCAAGGTGAAACTGTACCCGCGTCAGTCCAGGCGTGAGTCTGACGAAATGAGCAACGGGAAAGGTGGATCTGTACCCGCGTTATGGTTGTCTAACCTTGGGTGCTTAAGACCCTGTTAGGATCACATAGCGAGAGTCGACGGCCGGTGAGCCGATCAGACTAGAATGCTCATAGTGCGCCGTTATGTCTGGGACCTCTGAACAGTGTGAATGTGCCCTGAGTGCACGGAGCGTCGGGCCGTCGAGCCGACGTTTGTGATATGTGACGGTGCGGGCGTGCACGTCTTGCTTGAATGGCTATATATATCATGTTGGATGAATGCTTTGCAGGGATGGAATTCCGCTGCCCCGTGCCAGGGGCAGGGTCGTTATAATTGGTCAGCTGAATGCTGACCGTTGCCCTGTTTTGCCACCGTTTGGTGGATTGGTTCTTACAGGTGCTGGAGGAGCTGGTCCGAGCGGGACTTAGCGGGCTGAAGCCCAAAGCTGCGTTGCTGCCCTCGAAGGCATTGTTTTGTTTCTTTTATTCATGTGTGGCCGGCCTGCGTGCCGATGTCTGTAAACCACACTCTTGTTAAGAGAAACTGTTGTAAGGCCTTAAGGCCAGACTCTTTTGATGTATAGATATACATTCCTATGTTAGTGGACAATGTTGTTTACCTTGAGTTCAATAGTTCAACCGTGAAGCTTCCGCTAGAATGCTCTGTGTTAAGATGCGTTAGTTATGATATTATTTCGTAGCGTCTCCGCCTGTTTGTGGAATATGGTGTGGGGCCCCGGCCGGACCCTCTATTATATTCTTCTTGACGGGTAGAGGTGTTACAATTTGGTATCAGCTTGTTGGTCGATCTCTTCCGAATTCGCGGACGAATTCTTTTGAGAGGTGGCGAGCACGTGTCAGTGCCGTCGTTATAACACTTAATTTGAACTCAAGATTATCCACTTAGGAATGCAAATACACTTGTTTGTTGAACTTGTGTATTCTCTTTGTATGATTGCCGTCTTTATTGGTCGTTAACCTGTGTGTTTTACACATATAGGTGACCAGAAGTGTTGCGGGTCAGTCCGAACCACAACGTTCTGTTGAGAGTGCGGCACCAGCCGAGGTGCCCACAACTCCTCCATCCGCTGAAACAGTCCGTCTCATCACGGAAACGGTACTTGCTGTGATGAATGCTCAGCAGGCGGGGCAAGCACGTCCTGCAGTGGTGCCAACGCAAGCTGGGGTACGGCAAGAACCGGTAGAAGCCGAAGTTGATCCGCGGGTAGCAGATCAACAATGGAAGCAATTCTTGAGCTTTAACCCTCCGCAGTTTCATGGGGCGGGTACACCGGCCCAAGCAGAGGATTGGCTTGCAAGAATCAAAAGGATTATGAGGGCTATCAGGGTTGAGGAGGAATAGAAAGTGATGTTAGCCACTTTCCTACTGGAAGGAGAGGCGCGATTGTGGTGGGATGAGATTGAACTGCATCATTTGGCCGGCAGGCAATTGGCAGAGATTACAATGGAAGAATTCTCTCGATTGTTCTTAGCACAACATCTGCCGATGCAACAAAGGATATCGATGGAAATGGAGTTCCAACGGTTAGCACAGGGAGATCGAAGTGTGGATGATTACCTGCATGAGTTCACCCGGTTGGGAAGATATGCGGGCTCGATCTTCGCCGAAGAAGAGCGTAAGACTAGTCGGTTTTATGCGGGACTGCGAGATGAGCTAAGGTATTTGCTCTCGAGTTCTGTGAGTCAGGGATTCCAAGCCTTAGTCTGTACGGCTCATTCTTTGGAGACGGACATGAAACGGGGGCAAGCAAAGGGAAACTTGGCGGTTGTGAAGCCGGAGTTTAAGCCGCCGCGTCCGGACAAGTTTGGCTACCGAAGGAAATGGAATAAGAAGTCTAAGTCTTCTGGACAAGCTCCTTCTGCGACTATGACAGACACATCTGGGAATGGAGCTCGTGCTTGTTTTACGTGCGGGAAGGTTGGACACTTCGCACGTGAATGCCGATTTGGTCCTCCAAAGGGTGATAAGAAGACGGGAGCGTCTTATGCGGAGAAGGGGAAGGCTGTGGTGGAGTCTTCTGCCTCGCACGCGCAGCCCAGGGTCTTCAACCTTGGACAACAGGAGGCCATTAAGCAGGCGGATGTCGTCACAGGTGCGCATAAGTTTTAATGTTTTTACTTTTGGTGTGCTGTGCTTGTTTTAATTGTCATGTTATAGGGTTTGTCCTTATACGAGAGTATCCGGCGCGAGCACTGTTCGACACAGGTGCTTCACATTCGTTTCTGTCTGAGGATTTTGTCTTGCGTGTCGGGGTGCCTATCCGGACCAAGACAGACAGTGTAAAGGTGTTGTTTCCTAACGGATGTTTGATGTGCGCGGATCGATCTTGCGGCCTTGAGGTTAAGATAGGAAGTCGGGAGTTCAAGGTGGAAACACTAGTATTGCCGATCAAAGAGTTTGATATAATCTTTGGTATGGACTGGCTTTCAGAGCAGCGTGCCTGTATTGATTGCACTTCAAAAGAGGTCACACTTGGGCAAAATACCGAACAAGAGACCAAGTTCATTGGTATGCAAGGGATGAGTGGGATGTTGTTATCCGCTCTCCAAGTTGTTAAGGCAGTTCGGAAGGGTGCGGAGTTGTTCTTCACACTCATAGAGGCAGTGGCGCCAAAGGCCAGTGTGAGTGAAGTGCCGATTGTGTCGGAATATGCGGATGTGTTTCCAAAGGACCTTCCGGGGTTACCTCCCCAAAGGGAAATTGACTTCGCTATCGAGCTGGTGCCGGGTGCAAAACCCGTGGCCCATTCGCCGTATCGGGTAGCGCCAAAAGAAATGGCCGAACTGAAAGTTCAGTTGCAAGAGTTGTTGGAGCAGGGATACATACGCCCAAGTATGTCACCTTGGAGCGCGCCTGTTCTTTTTGTGAAAAAGAAAGACGGTGGTTTGCGACTATGTATTGATTATCGCGAACTGAACAAGCTGACGGAGAAAAACAAGTATCCAATTCCTCGGATCGATGACTTGTTCGATCAGCTAGCAGGCTCAACCGTCTATTCGAAGTTGGATTTGAAGTCCGGGTATTACCAGTTGCGGATTAGGGAAGGTGACATTCCCAAGACAGCGTTTGGCACACGCTATGGTCATTATGAGTTCACAGTGATGCCGTTCGGCTTGTGTAATGCGCCTTCGGTATTCATGGATCTCATGCATCGTACGTTCCGCGAATACCTGGATCTGTTTGTTATTGTGTTTATTGATGATATTCTGGTATATTCACAATCGGAGGAAGATCATGCAAACCACTTGCGATTAGTATTGCATACCTTGCGAAGGAATAAGCTGTATGCCAAGTACTCTAAGTGTGAGTTTTGGCTCTCGTCGGTGGCTTTTCTAGGCCATGTGGTAAGTGGAGAGGGCATAGCAGTGGATCCGGCTAAGATAAGTGCCATTCGGGATTGGCCAGTGTTGTCTTCAGTGGCCGAAGTCAGGAGTTTCCTTGGACTGGCGGGCTACTATAGGAGGTTCGTGGGGAACTTCTCCCGGATTGCTTTGCCTCTGACTACGTTGACGAGAAAGGATCAGAAGTTCGTTTGGACGCCGGAGTGCGCACGAGCTTTTGAGGAGCTGAAAGGTCATTTGACCACGGCGCCAGTTTTGACGTCGCCATGTGGTACAGATGGATTTGAAATATACAGCGATGCGTCAGGAAGCGGCTTAGGCTGCGTTCTCCTGCAGTTTGGCAAGGTGATCGCTTATGGTTCACGTTAATTGAAAGTGCATGAGCGTAATTACCCCGTCCATGATTTGGAGTTGGCGGCGGTGATCTTTTCGCTAAAATTATGGCGGCATTATCTATATGGCGTGAAAGTAGATATTTATACCGATCATAAAAGCTTAAAGTATCTGCTCGATCAAAAGGAGTTGAATATGCGACAAAGGAGGTGGATGGAATTCCTTGGGGATTTTACATTCGACATTCATTATGTTCCCGGAAAGGGAAATGTGGTCGCTGATGCCTTGAGTCGTCGGGCTCCGGTGCAGGCAAATTGGTTGCGGATACATGATGAGCGGTTAGTCCAAGAGTTGGAAGCTCTGGAGATATCTTGTGTAGCAAAAGATTCTTCGACTGAAGCATGCGTGAACTGGTTGGAAGTTCAATATGACCTTGCTGACAGGGTTCGGCAGGCAACGGAGTTGGATGAAAGTCTCCAACGCTATGCAAAGGAGGGATCTGGTGATCAGTTCTCCTGGGATGATGGCTTGTTACGAAAAGATGGCCGATTGTGCGTCCCTAGTGCGGGTAAATTGCGAGAAGGGCTGCTATATGAAGCACACTTTACAAAGTACTCAATTCACCCTGGGAGCACAAAAATGTACAAAGACATGAAGAAACTGTTCTGGTGGCCTGGTTTAAAGAAGGACATAGCCGCGTATGTGGCTAAATGTCGCACTTGTGCTTTGGTAAAGGCAGAATGTCAACGGCCGAGTGGTTTCCTGAAGTCGTTGCCGGTTCCGCAGTGGAAGTTTGAGGATATTTCTATGGATTTCGTGCACGGATTGCCGAGATCTCAGCGTGGCCATGACTCAATCTGGGTGATTGTAGACCGGTTGACAAAGGTGGCTCACTTTATACCAAACAAGCGGGACGATTCAGTGGAAACGTTGGCAAAGCTCTATGTGGAGCAGATAGTTCGATTGCACGGTGTTCCCCGGAGCATCGTAAGTGACCGAGATGGGCGTTTTACTTCAAAGGATTGGAGATTAGTTCATCAGATGTTGGGCACGAAATTAGCATTCAGTATGGCCTTTCACCCGCAAACGGATGGCCAAACTGAACGAACCAACAGAACGATGGAGGATATGCTCCGTATGTGCGCCCTGGACTTCGGTAAGAAATGGGAAGAACATCTTGTTATGGTGGAGTTTGCCTATAATAATAGCTATCAAGCGAGTATAGGCATGGCCCCATTTGAAGCGCTGTATGGTCGCAAGTGTCGTACACCGCTATCTTGGGCAGAAACTGGCGAGACTAAACTTTTAGGCAAAAAGGAAGTCGAGGAAGCTACCTCAACAATACGCTCTATTCGAGAGAGGCTCCTAATAGCCCAAGATCGGCAGGCCAAGTATTACAATGCTAAGCACCGGAACATGGAGTTCGCGGTGGGTGACTGGGTCTATTTAAAGATTTAGCCCTTCAAAGGCGTATCTCGGATCCGGTGGTTGAAAAAGCTAAGTCCGCGATACCTTGGTCCGTTTGAAGTGGTGGAGCGAGTTGGGGAAGCTGCCTATCGGTTAGCTCTTTAATTGGAATTGAGTGGATTGCATGACGTGTTTCACATCTCGGTGTTACGCAAAGCAGTCAAGGATCCAGCTCATATAGTTGACAATGATCGAGTGCCAGTTGAGTGTGGGCTAACGACAAAGGTGAAGCCTATACGGATTGAGGATCGAGCCGAGAAACAGTTGCGGAACAAGGTGATCGGGATGGTCAAAGTCCGGTGGGACAATTGTGGCCGAGAAGAGCTAACATGGGAGCGCGAGCAGACCATGCAAGCCGAGTTTCCCGAGTTATTTTCGTAACTTGTTCGCTCGTTGTATATGTAATAGAAACATATAAATGTTTTGTTATTTTCTCCCTATTGTCTTCAAATTTCGGGACGAAATTTTATTAAGGGGGGGAGGATTGTAACACCCCAAAAATCTCAAAATATGTTTGTACACAATTTTGGGTTGGAGGCTGTTAGACACGGCCTGGGACACGGGCGTGTCCCAGGGCTTGTCGGGTGTACACGGCCTGGGACACGGGCGTGTCCCAGGGCGTGTTCAGGCTAGTCGACGTTTGAGAGTCGACGATCGTCGAGCCTGGGACACGGCCTTCGACACGGGCGTGTCCCAGGGCGTGTTCGAATTAATTTTCGAAATTAGCCTATTCAAGTCAGAGCCGGACACGGCCTTGAACACGGCCGGGAACACGGGCGTGTGAGGCTGGACACGGGCGTGTCAGCTGCCGTGTTCTGACCCGTGTACTGGTTTTGGAAATCGGTGGGTACCGTGTAACAGGAGACACGGGCGTGTCTCATGACTGACACGGGCGTGTCAGGTTCGACACGGGCGTGTCGATACCCGTGTTCTCGAATATTTCAGTCGGTGCGACTGCCGCGTGTGCCGCTTAAGGGTACACGGCCTGTGACACGGGCGTGTCACAGGCCGTGTCGGCCAAATTTCAAGGGAATTTTCAGTAGATCGTGGCCCTTCATTTTCTTTAAGTAGAATCTTGTGGCTGGAGTTCGTTCCTGGGCTGATAAGGCCGGGAAAGAAGGAAAAGAGGGCTCATTTCTAAAATCTTACTCTCTTTCTAAAGTAAGAGAGAGGTGAGAGCAAGGAGGAAGAAGAGGAAGTGGAGTCCGGCTGCCGGTGGTGCTACGACAGTCCAAATCGCGAGCCGAGTTCGGATTTGCGAAGGCAACGCTGCTGCGAAGGCTTTCATCCGTCTCAAATTTCTCTCCATGGCTCCGAAGCGAACTCCTAGGGTAACGATTTCCTGCTTGGACATGTGAAGTTCTTAATTCCTGCATTGCATAGGGAAAACCCTTCCCCGCGAGTGTGCGGTGGGTTGTGGCGTCCCTTGTGGTAGATATGTGAAGTCCCCCTTGTTAGAGTCCGGAATTGGAGTACGGATCTAGGCATGCTGTGTGAAGCCCATCTGGACATGGTCTGGATTGGTGATGCTTGGGTGCATATCGAAGAAGGCTCCGTGATGATTGCTTGTATGCATGATGGATAAAAGTACTGGAGGAAGTCCAGGAAATTATGAGAGTTGGACTCTCTTGTGGCCGTGAGTGCTACTGGTGGAAAGTTGAGCCGTGAGGCTGCAACTAGGAAATGGTGGAACGTGCAAGGTGAAACTGTACCCGCGTCAGTCCAGGCGTGAGTCTGACGAAATGAGCAACGGGAAAGGTGGATCTGTACCCGCATTATGGTTGTCTAACCTTGGGTGCTTAAGACCCTGTTAGGATCACATAGCGAGAGTCGACGGCCGGTGAGCCGATCAGACTAGAATGCTCATAGTGCGCCGTTATGTCTGGGACCTCTGAACGGTGTGAATGTGCCCTGAGTGCACGGAGCGTCGGGCCGTCGAGCCGACGTTTGTGATATGTGACGGTGCGGGCGTGCACGTCTTGCTTGAATGGCTATATATATCATTTTGGATGAATGCTTTGCAGGGATGGAATTCCGCTGCCCCGTGCCAGGGGCAGGGTCGTTATAATTGGTCAGCTGAATGCTGACCGTTGCCCTGTTTTGCCACCGTTTGGTGGATTGGTTCTTACAGGTGCTGGAGGAGCTGGTCCGAGCGGGACTTAGCGGGCTGAAGCCCAAAGCTGCGTTGCTGCCCTCGAAGGCATTGTTTTGTTTCTTTTGTTCATGTGTGGCCGGCCTGCGTGCCGATGTCTGTAAACCACACTCTTGTTAAGAGAAACTGTTGTAAGGCCTTAAGGCCAGACTCTTTTGATGTATAGATATACATTCCTATGTTAGTGGACAATGTTGTTTACCTTGAGTTCAATAGTTCAACCGTGAAGCTTCCGCTAGAATGCTCTGTGTTAAGATGCGTTAGTTATGATATTATTTAGTAGCGTCTCCGCCTGTTTGTGGAATATGGTGTGGGGCCCCGGCCGGACCCTCTATTATATTCTTCTGGACGGGTAGAGGTGTTACAATAGGCCTCCTAGTAACTTAATGTTTTCAAAGCAACACCCTCGAGATCTAGTCATAGGAGAGCCATCTCATGGAGTTAGAACTCGGTCCGCACTTTATGAGTTATTCTCAAACTTGAGTTTCCTTTTCGATATTGAACCCAAGAACGTTTCAGAAGCCTTAAAAGATGAATCATGGTTCTTGACGATGAATGAGGAGCTGAGCCAATTCGAGCGAAGTAAGGTATGGGTGTTAGTGGAACGTCCAGATAACCATTCAATCATAGGCTTAAAATGGGTTTTCAAAAATAAAATTGATGGTGAGTCTAGGATAACAAGAAACAAAGCTAGGTTGGTGGCTCAAGGGTATTCTCAGATAAAGGGCGTGGATTTTGAAGAGTCATTTGCCCCGGTTGCTCGTCTTGAGTCCATACGTATGTTTTTAGCGTTTGCTAGTTATAAGAAAATTAGATTATACCAAATGGACGTTAAGAGTGCCTTCCTAAACGGATATATTAAGGAAGAGGAATATGTCGAGCAACCACCCGGTTTCATAAATGCCGCCTACCCAAACCACGTATACAAGTTGGTGAAGGCCTTGTACGGATTGAATCAGGCACCCTGTGCTTGGTATGATAGGATCACTACTTTTCTCTTAGATCATGGCTTTGGGATGGGTAGTGCAGACACAACCTTTTTTGTAAAGACCAAGAATTCAGATCTAATTACACTACAAATCTATGTGGATGATATCATTTTTGGGGCAACGAATGAAAAGATGTGTGAAGAAATTGTCACCCTAATGAAATTTGAATTCGAAATGAGCCTAATAGGAGAACTTACCTATTCCCTAGGATTTCAGATTTCTCAACGCAAGACGGGATTTTTATTAGTCAATCAATATATATTAAAGATATGTTTGTGCGTTTTGGGTATGAGAATCTGAAACAAGTCAAAACTCCTATGAGTGCCTCTCTTAAATTAGGAAAAGATGAAAGTGGCATTTCCGTCGATCTTACTGTGTTTAGAGGTATGATAGGATCATTGTTATATTTGAGTGCCTCTAGGCCAGATATCACGTTTGCGGTAGGTATGTGTGCTAAGTACCAAGCCGACCCTAGAGAGTATCATTTGAAAGCAGTAAAGCATATTTTTAGGTACCTTATAGTAACACAGAACCTTGGACTCTAGTACCCACATACCACTGATTTCACACTTCATGGGTACTCAGACTCAGACTATGCCGGATGTTCACTTGATTGCAAGAGCACAAGCGGTACATGCCATTTCCTAGGCCCAACACTAGTCTCCTGGTCAAGCCGTAAACAGAACTCGGTTGCTCTCTCCACTGCTGAGGCAGAGTATATTGCCTTAGGAAGCTGGCTCGCCCAAGCACTATAGATGTCTCAAACGTTAGAAGATTTTGCCCTCACATGTAGGAATGTTACACTTAGGTGCAACAATAAGAGTGCCATATACTTGACATATAATCCAGTGCACCATTCTAGATCAAAACATATTGACGTGCGTGTAACATCCCATTTTTGGCTAGACCCCTAGGAGTGGTTTTGCCATGACTAGGTCATGACAAAACCCTAGGAAACCCAAAAGAACAAGAGAGCTTAGGTAGGAAGGTGAAAATCACCTTGGTCTGCAAATAGTAGGTCAGAAACTTGCTTAAAATAAGATTAGGACTCGGGCATTGAGTGCGTCGAGTGCACTCAACGCCATAAGTAGAATGGCGTTGAGTGCACTGACTGCACTCAACGCCATCTTACAGGCGGGTTGACGTTGAGTGCGTCGAGTGCACTCAATGCCATAAGTTGAATGGCGTTGAGTGCACTAACTGCACTCAACGCCATCTGGTGTTGTCTGGATGGCGTGTAGTCTGGATGGCGTTGAGTGAGCTTAGCTCACTCAATGCCATAAACTAAACAACGTTGAGTGCACTGACTGCACTCAACGCCGTCTGCTGAGGTCTGGAATGGCGTTGAGTGAGCTGAGCTCACTCAATGCCGTAGTCTGGATGGCTTTGAGTAAGCTTAGCTCACTCAACGCCATAAGCTAGATGGCGTTGAGTGCACAGACTGCACTCAACGCCATCTTAAGTAGGCTGGATGGCGTTGAGTGAGAAGAGCTAACTCAACGCCATAAGCTTGATTGCGCTGAGTGCACAAACTGCACTCAATGCCACATTAAGTAGGCTGGATGGCGTTGAGTGAGCAGACGCCATTTTACTTAGAATTTTTTTTTAGCTTGGTTGATGGTTCAGTTGAACTGAGACGGTCCAGGAATTGGGCCAGAATGCTTTATTGGGTCGTTTCCTCTTATTAAGACTTAGTTAAGTCTTATTTTATGATTTTGACCGGCAGTGCCACGTGGCAGCCGTTTCCTCTTCCTTCCAGCCATGGTCGAGCGTCGGTTTGCATGGCCATTAATGGCTTTTAAAGCTCGGCTCCATCCTCTCCCCCTTGAAATGACTGGATTAAACTCCTCTCGGGGAGAGGAGGAGTTTCCAGCCTTCTCCTAACTGTTTTAAGCCGTTTTCTCTCCCTTCAAGCCATGGCCGAAAACTCATAAAGGGAGCTTTAATGGCCGTTACATCCAACCAGCACCCGCAGCCTTGTTTCTCCCTTAAAAGACTCCCTAGACTTAGAGAGGAAGTTTTCACCCTTGCCCGACAAAGCTAGAGCTTATTACCTTGCTGTTGAGGAATTCCTGCGATGCCACCACCGCGCAAATGGCATCTCGACAATCGGCTCGACTCCAAACCGCGAATAAGGTCCTCCTCTACTCTTTCTTCTATGGATAGATCTTAGAAATCAAATAGGAGAGAAATCGGGCTCAATAGAGCTGGATCGAGTGAGCGTTTTCATGGATTTTTTCCGAAATTCATAGTGGTCAGGTTCGCCAGAAACCACCACCTCCGGCGGCCAAACCACCGCCGACCGATAGCCACCACCTCGACGGAGGTAGTGGTGGCAGTTGCTGACCAGGGAGGTGGCCAAATGGTCGGCGGTGGCTCATGCAAAGCTACAGGTTTTATGCATTTTAATAGGTTGCTGGTTTCGGGTTTTTGAGAAGATGAACAGTGCCATATATTAAATCTGATATATATTTATAGATAATATATAGTAATTAATCACTTTTATCAAGCTCATTTTAATGCTATTAAATGAGGCACTTAGAGGCCGTTTTAGGAAAAATTGCCAGTCACAGAAGTTATAGCCCTTTGAGTCTAGATTATTCTAAAATTTATTTCGACTCTATTGGGTAGGTGGTTTGACCAAAACAGCCGTTTTGGTGGGACCTACACCTAAGGCTATCCTGAGATTCAAATGGATGCCCACCTTTCATCCCATGTCCAAATGAGCTGAAATTTGGTCAGGGGGTCTACCTTAGCAATACCTAAGGCCTATCCAAAAATGGGATTTTTTGGAGAATATGTTTCTATAGTTTTTAGAAAAATTTAATAAACCATGTATAAATTAATTAGGTGTCATAAACACCACAAAATCCCCCCAAATTTGGGTGGATAGTCTTAGAGGGCATGTTAAGGCTCTGGTAAAAATTTCATCTCATTTGGAGATGTTTTGATTAGGTTTTTTATCCAACCCTAGGTTGACCCTTATAGGGTTAATTAGGTCAAAACACCCCCTTGGGGTTTTGAGTTGTCAAATCTCCTCAACAGAGGCTGAAATTTTGGACACTGACTTGGCATGGCCAATGTCACCCTCTTAAGGAAAATGGTGTGATTTTGGGTTGATTTACCCTAGGATTCAAACTCAAACCCTAAGAAAGGGTTTTTGAATGTTTCGAAGGGCATAGGGGCAAATGCCATTGTGTGACCTTGTAACTCAGTAGAGTTGAAGGTAGTGTATCCTAAGTTCTCTGGTAGAAATCTTAGAGGGTTTGGAGGTAGGTAGACACCTCAAAATCCTAACCCTAATTTTAGGGTAGAAGTTCAATTATGAAAACACAGTCACTAAATCTTAGTTAAAAGTTGTGAAACTTGGGTGGAGTAAGTTTTAGACTATGTAGAACCCTTAGTAATTTTATTCGGATTTTATGGATTATATTTCAAGTACTTTATTTATTAGGTATCAATTTGCTCAAACTGGTGTTTTAATTATTTTGATTACTCTGTTCATTTGAATCTGATGAAACTTGGTTAGCAGATGCTTTAGGTCTAAATGAATATCCCTGAATTTTGTTACAAATTTTAGTTGATTATATCTAGTACTTCCTTCACAAGTTCCAAAAGGGCAATTATGGTCAATAAATCATTTAGAGCAAATTACCAACTGTAAAATTATGAAACCTGACCAATGATGTTTTGAGATCAATATCTCGTTGTATAATTTTATTCATGATTTCTAGAAGAATATTTACAATACTTGCTTCACAAATATATCTTTTTGAGATTTTGGTAATTATTTATTCTAGAGCTCAATCCCCATTGAAGAATTATGAAATTTGTCCACTTATGTTTTTAGGACAGTATCTGCTCTAGAAGATTAATTAAGAATTTTTGGATGATTATCTACTGCACTTATTTCATTAATGAAAGGAGATATGATTTATTATCAAAATTAAATTAGAGTCCTTAAAATACTAGAAAATTTTTTATATCTTGGCTTTACTATTAAATTGTTGTTTAGGATTTATCATGATTTTATGAAGCTTTATAAGTACCTGAAAAGTGTACTTCATGTTCAATTGGTAGCCCTTGGAGGCTTCAAGGAAAATTAATTAAATGCCAGATAAATTAGGAAAATTACAATTTTCTTGATTTTGTCTAATTGTATCATGATAAGTCTCCTGTAAAAAATTTAGGGCATTTGAATGATTATCTAGATTATCTCCTATTTGGTTCGACATATAGCCTAGGTTGGTCTGCATATAGCAAATTGTTAAATTGCAATAGGACATGATCTGGGATAGTTGTTGGAGTTAGTCATTTTAGCTGGGTGGACTGATGTGGATGATTTCACTATAGAGGGATAGGAAGAGTAGTGAGAAGTGGTTTTGCTAGAGTCTAGAGGTGTTCGGGTTCGACGAAAGATCGTCTTCCCCGAGAAGAGGAATGGTCAAAATCACCCTAGGATTAGCCCACTGTAATATGAGAAGGGAATGGGTTAAGGGAATCAACCAATAATAATAAGTTCCTTGCGAAAGGGAACGATGGGCTTCAGCTACCATCATAGTTCATAGTGCCCTTTGAGAGCCCTTCACGGGGTATGCCAGGGGCAGTCCTGGGTTAACATAAACTGTATTAACAAACTGAAAAGAGTAACTTAGTAATTAGGGTTGCATATTTCACAAAAACTATTAGCACAGGAAGATTGTTGGGAGCTTCGGCTTGGTTGGTTAAGAGACGGACAGAATGGTCCGGGGAGCTTCGGCTCGATTGGTTAAGAGACGGACGGAATGGTCCGGGGAGCTTCGGCTCGATTGGTTTGATACGATAAATATTGCATGTGCATAGTCATGAAAAAAATTAGGTGGTGGGTCTTCGGTATTGGAGGGTCAATGCACCGACGCCAATACGCAGACTCGGTAAGTGTGGTTAGCACTTCGCCAACAGAAGTCCGGTGCGCCAGCCGGCAAGAGTACTCAGGAGTCCGCTCTGTGCACCAAGCATTGAGGCATACGATAGGTCTGACCGGTAGTGCTTTACTTGTTTAGAGGCGGGCGAGGCCCAACCCACCGCTTCCGTCTACCACTACGGAGGTATCCTAGGAGGTAACGACTCCAAAAGGAGGAACTAATGGTCTGTGTGCACAGAGTCGGGTGTGTGTGTTGCACTTCCATGATTCATCATACCCACTAGCATGTCATGGAATAATCGATTCATTTAACCCCTGACACCTAATGTATAAGTGGAATGGGACACTTATACAATAGGCCTTGCAAAACGACCCCTTGGTCTATAAGCTTGCGTGGGCAAGTTTATAAATTAAGGTCATTTTTGATATATATACTGCTGTTTGATAACCGACACCCCAACGTATTAATTGGTATGAGACTTTTTATACGATGGGAGCCTTGCAGAAGATCCCTTGACTTAGGTGCTTCCGCACATAAGTTAAGGTTACATTTCTTACTTTCTGTTTCTATCATATTTGCTATAAATTGCTAGCATAGGTCCATTGTCACCTGCTTTTGATTTATTCTCCACCTTCATGTCCTTCCCTTTCTTCCTCTCCGCTTGGTACTTAGGATCCATGGGGGAAGGGGTAGGGGATGATACGGCTTAGTCTTTATGACTAACGATTTTTGGACCACATCATATAGGGGATCGTGGAGCCCAACATGGAGGAACAGCCCCAGAGGTCGACCCATTTTGAGATAGGGCTGTCTAGCTCAGGAGTTCAGCCAGCTGGGACTGTGAGTCCCGACTTATAGTAGATGTTATAGTTTTGATAGTTTTACTTTCAAGACAACCTAAACACCTAGAGGGGGGGGGTGAATAGGTTCTAATTTCTTGTTTATACTTCTAGGCAGAATTCAATTACAAATTAAGACATCTAGCACAACATTCACAGATAATTAAGCATCACAGATTGCACAATGTTTTATAGTGGTTCCCCAATGTCTGGGTACATCCACTTTCCCCCTTCACCTATCTAGCAGTATGCTAGATTCGGCCAAACTTCCACTATTATCAGATCCTCAGATCCTACAGCTCAGAACCTGGATAGGTTCCTACAACTCAGGCTCAACAGCCCTACCTCAGCCTTGTCTCAAGGCCTACCACTCAGAGAATAACTTTCTCCTACACTCAGGCAAATAGCCCTACCACTCAGAGATCACCTCTCCTACACTCAGCCTTTATAACACAGGCTTACAACTCAGATCTGTATAAACAAATCCTACAGAAATTTAGAAAAGATATTTTAATGTCTTGCCTTTGTTGAGAGAGAAGAGGACAAGACACTTCTTGATCAGCTGATGAAATCAACTGAATCTGAGCTTTCTTCAAAGCTTCTTGAATCTGAACTTAGCTGAGTTGATTTCCAAACAGCTTCTTGAGAAACCACTGATGGCTTCCTTCTTCTTCTTCAAGATGACTGGATCCCTCTCTATCCAACACCTTTTCTGATACTTCAGACTTCTTCTTCTTCTTCTTCTTAGATCTACTGATGAAGATCTTCTTTAGAGCTTAGCACTTTCATGAATTGAAGCTACAACAGGATTGTAATCCTTCTGTTTCTTCTTCTTAGATCTTCTTCAGTTATCTCTTTCTTTTTTTTAATTTCCTTCTGAATATGTCTATTTATAGACTTTCTTCATGGTAACCGGCTGATCCGGTTTCTAACTGATTTCTGACAGGTCTGACAGCTTCAGTTAAACGGTGGCAACCCACAGCTGTCAAGTCTTCAAACAGTTCCTGTACCTTAGCCTTGGACAGCAAAATGTCGAGACAGTCTGTTAGAAAGTGTCGAGACCAATCTGTCTATCTGTGTCGACACAAGTGACTTTGGTGTCGACACAGTCTTTGATGATGTCGACTGAGTTGCCTTTAAGTCGACACAGCTTCTTCAGAAAATAACTTGGTCTAGACTCTGCAGTGTGTCGACACAAGTCCTGTGTGTCGACACAGTTGTTGTAGATTCAGAACTCAGTATGTGTCAACTCAGCCTTCAGGTGTCGACACAGCAATATTCAACTCTGCCAAAATGTGTCGACTCAGTCTTCTGGTGTCGACACAAGCATAGTCGACTTCTGCCAATATGTGTCGACTCAGTCTTCTGGTGTCGACACAAGCATAGTCGACTTCTGCCAATATGTGTCGACTCAATCTTCTGGTGTCGACACATCCACCCAGTGTCGACACAGTTGAGGTCGACTATCCTCTTTTGTGAGTTGACACACTTTCTCTGGTCGACTATCTTTCACTAGTCGACTATCTTCCACTAGTCGACTATTTTTCTCTGGTCGACTATCTTTCACTAGTCGACAAACTTTCTCTGGGTGTCGACTATCTTTCACTGTGTCGACACTGCTTCCCAGTGCTGAGGTTGACGATTTTCTTTATGTGTCGACACTGCTTCCCAGTGTCGACATAAGTGTGGTCGACTATCTTTCTCTGTGTCGACACTGATATTCTGAAGTGTCGACACAAATATTCTGAAGTGTCGACACAATTTCTTCAGGTGTCGACATGTGGACTTAGAATATTTTTCTGCATTCTTTAATACTTCTTCACCTGCACATGTCAACTCAAAACAACATCAAATACACCTTGATGTATATCATTGAGCTAAGTTGGACTTCTTTAAATCAGGTACACATTTTCCAATGTACCCAACAATCTCCCCCTATTTGGAGAAGTCATAACCCTATAGCCAATGATATACACCATTTATAACAAGTATAAACTGATGATATATGACATAACAGGAATACTTAATATAAACAAAATAAAAACAATCCATCACAAAATGAACATTATTTGATACCAACCAACATTTTGTTTATAACTTGATAATGTTTGAATACAGAGATTTACATTTAATGATTTAATCAAAACATTACAAAATACTTTGAAAGAACTAAAAATTAAGACTGATCAGGCTCTTTAATGACAATCCCTTTGCCAGATTGAACTTGAGCCTTCACAGGAGCTTCAGAATCTTCAGCTGGCTTCTTGCCTTTTAGATCAGCCTTCTTCTTTGCTTCTTCCTTGAGCCTTTGCCTTTCAAAATAATGAAAGGGCTTTGGGAAGTACTTGCTTGGCTCCTGAGCATCTGGAGGCAGCCTACCCATCTTTGCTTTTCTTCTAAACTGTACTATGGCCTCTTGCCTGGCTTCATACTTCTGCCATTCCATCTCATTGTACCACTTGCCTCTTTCCTGCACTTGGTCTTTGACAGCCTTCCATGCAGTGAGTATTATATTTCTGGAAGTAGGACTCCACTGCTCAAAGTCTGGCTTAAGTTCAGCCTGCTCTCTAAATCTTTTCTTAGAAAGTAGAGCATCTTGCTGGTCTTTCAAAGTAGCCTCAGGCTTATCAACCTTCCCAAGAACAACATTAGTAACCTCCTTTGGAGGACTATACATTCCTTGAACTTGCTGATCAATCATGTCAAAATCTGGAGGAGGGTAAATGACTTGGGCAACCTCAGGTTGATTGCCTTCAAGTAGACTTGTTTGTATTCCTGACTCAGCAACCATAGCATCATCACACAATGGTGGATATCCCAATGTGGCTCGAATACTATTGGTCACCCATTTGGTGTGCTCTGAGCCTGAATGAACTAACATCCTCTCCCCCTTTATGGCTTCTCTAGTAACATGATCTCTCAGATCTTCCTTCTGAAATCAAATTTGGCCATCCAGATAATTCACACCCTCTTTAAAAAATGGTTTTAACTTTTGAAGCTTGTCAGATATTTCTTTTTGAGAGGAAGTGATAGCAGTTTTAACAGAATCAATAGCAGCTTGAAAGTTCTTATCAAATTCTTCCATTTCTTTTGCTCTAGCTGCAGACAGGCCTGGAACAATCTTTTTCAATTCCTCTATGATCTCATGATGAGATTCAGTTAAATTGTCATTCATTCTTAACTGATTTTCCAAGACATAGCTTTGCTTTAAAGCAATATCATCCACCTTAGGGATGATAGTCTGCTGTTGTTTTGCCAAATACACCACAGCATTACCTCCCTTATGGAAGCAATCTGTCATCTCCTTTTTATGCATATTGACCTCAAACCTAATAGATTTTATATCTTGAGCTAAGTCAAACTGCAGGGACTTGTTGTTCTCATCAACATATTTTTCAATGGCCACCCTGTGTTCATCCAATTTCACTTGTAAATCAACCAAAAACTTATTATAATCAAAGTCAGAAGGAGTGTGATGTGCTGTAGACTGTAGAGCCTGCTTATAGCTCTTGCTCCTTCTCTGGAAGACCATAAGTTTTCTCTTCTTAGCCACCCTGGCTTCTTCATTCTCAGAATCAGAAGTACTATCAATTTGAACTCTTTCTTTGGGAGGAGGAGGAACAGCTGCTTCAGTGCCATGTTGTACAGTCTCAATATGCACTGGCTCCCCCTCAATTTCTTGCTCCACTTCCAGGCTATCAGTAATTATTTCATCATTTGGGAATAACTCCTCCAGAGTATATTCCTTCTGTGCTGGATCATTTGCAGTATTCAAATTTGAAGATAGATCAATTTGAGCATCTTCTTGCACTTGCTCCCCCTGGACCTGTACAGAAATAAAAATATTAGAAATCTCTTCTATAGGAAAATACACCAGCTCCCCCTGCACCTGTACCTGGTCATGAGTAGATACAGTTTGTGTAGGTGAATAAACTTGCTGAGCTGGTATTCTTACTTCTTCTTCTTGGATTCCAGGTATTGTGGCATCCTGAACTTGTGTAGAAGCAGGCTGATCTTCAACCTCTTGTCTTACTTGCTCTTCTTGTTGGTGCTCAGCACTGGTAGCATGACCTGGGGATCTCTCAGGTAAATCCTGCCTTTCCACTTCAGGCATCTCTTTGGTCAGCACCCTATCCCATCTGGAGAACAATCTCATGTCCATCCTTCTCATGTGATTGATTTTTGTTCCAGGTTGTTGTTGCATAACAGCAGGAATCTCCTTACTTAGGTATATACTCATTATCCTAGCCAGATTTGGCTTCTTGATTCCTTCCTTAATCTTTTCAAAGATTACAGATGACCAATCTGTTGGAATTGTAAACACAATCCTGGTCATTAGGCTGAACATATAGGCAGAAATTCTATCATGTCCACCTGGCTTGCACAGAATAACTTTTCCAACCACTTCTGACAGAAATTTGCCCTGTTGATTCATTCCTTTCCTATTGAAAGCAGCTCCAATTTTCATGGTGGAATCCAATCCACACCATTGAAGAGCCTCCCTTGATTTAGAAGCAGGGACATCCTCTTCATTCTCAATTATAGGTAATTGTAGAATTGTTCTTAACTTACTTGGTGTAATCTCCACTGGTGACCCATGAACTGTGGATTTTATCTCTTGACTTTCAGAGACTACAGATGCAGAAGTAAAGAACTCATGCACCTCTTTCTTCCATATCTTTGATGGTTCAGAGACAAGAAATTCTAAACCTGAGTCGGAGAGGAGAGAGATAACCCTGAGAACATCTGGAGGGGCAGCAGCAAAGGCCTGGCGCACCAACTCATATCCTTCATTCACATTATCTTCAATCTTTGGCGCCATTGATCAGTCGAGAAAGCTTGAAAGATGAGAGAAAGAGAGAGAGAGAGAGAATGTCGACACAGGGTTTCGAAAACCTTGTAAGCGTGTTGACAGAATGGGTTTTTGACCTATTTATACCTTCTGTTTAAAGAAGATCAAAAGTCGCCAAAAACAGACAATAAGTGTTGACACAGATGGAATGTGTCGACACAAATGTCTATGTCTCGACTTCATGTCCGTCTATTATGTGTCGACATCAATTTGCTGTTTTGTCGATACCAGAGATATATAGTAGAGCTTCAGAAATTCTGTGTCGACTCTTAGTATAAGTGTCGACACAAAATCTGTAAGTGTTGACACCACTATCCTGGTGAAGTCGACACTACATTCCTGGATAAGTCGACAATAAGATTCTTAAGTGTCGACACATATTTTCTGTGTCGACACAACATCTCTGACTTGTCGACATTACTACCCTGAGTCGACACATTATTACTGAATGTGTCGACACCAACTTACTTAGCCAATTTCTGTTTGTTCAACACAACTTATAAGTACTACAAAGTACTTGATACTACTTCAATGTGTCTTTATATCACTTGAATGTCTTGTTACCACTTCAACTCCATTGTTGATGATTTTGTGATTACACTAATCAATGGTTAACATACCTAATTCAATTTTGAATTTATTGAATTTGGTTTCATCTAGGGGCTTAGTAAATACATCTGCTATTTGATAATCTGTTTTCACAAATTCCAATGAAATGTCTTCTTTTTCTACATGTTCTCTAAGAAAATGGTATTTTATTTCTATATGCTTAGTTCTACTATGAGAAATAGGATTATTAGCAATAGAAATTGCACTCTTAGAATCACACAGAAGAGGTGTTCTACTTACTTGAATACCATAATCCTTAAGCTGATGCTGCATCCATAATAGCTGTGCACAGCAGCTTCCAGCAGCAACATACTCAGACTCAGCTGTGGAAATTGCCACACTGGTCTGCTTCTTACTACTCCATGATATTAGTCTTCCTCCCAGGAATTGACAAGTGCCTGTAGTACTCTTTCTATCCTCTCTACATCCTGCAAAATCTGCATCTGAATAGCCTGTTAGTTGAAAATCTCTATTCCTAGGGTACCAAAGACCTAGATTAGGTGTGCCCTTAAGATATCTCAGAATCCTTTTGACTGCAGTATAATGAGATTCTTTAGGGCAGGCTTGGTACCTAGCACAGACACATGTAGCATACATAATATCTGGTCTACTAGCAGTGAGATATAGTAGTGAGCCAACTATCCCTCTATACAAAGTCTCATCAACAGGTTTACCTGCATCATCTTTGCATATAGGCATACTTGTTCCCATAGGAGTTCTCATGGTGGAGGATGACTCCATACCATATTTCTTAATCAATTCTTTGGTGAACTTAGACTGTGATATGGACAAGCCATCATCAGTCTGTCTTACTTGGAGTCCTAAGAAGAATTTCAGTTCCCCCATACTGCTCATCTCAAACTTCCCTTGCATAAGTTTGGCAAACTTTTTACAAAGGTTGTTTTCAGTAGATCCAAAGATTATGTCATCAACATAGATCTGTACTAAGATGATCTTGCCTTTGGATTCCCTAAGGAATAGAGTTTTGTCAATTTTTCCTCTTGAGAATTTATTCTCAATAAGGAAAGTAGACAGGGTTTCATACCAAGCCCTTGGGGCTTGCTTTAACCCATACAGAGCTTTCCTAAGCTTATAAACAAAATCAGGTTTAAGAGGATCTACAAAACCTGATGGCTGCTCTACATATACTTCTTCTTTAAGATCACCATTCAGCTTCACATCCATCTGGTATACTTTGAAGTCTTGATAGGCTGCATAGGCAAGGAATATTCTGATTACCTCCAGCCTTGCTACTGGAGCAAAGGTTTGATCAAAGTCAATCCCTTCTTCCTACCTGTATCCTTTTGCAACCAATCTTGCTTTATTCTTTACTATTATTCCACTTTCATCTAGCTTGTTCCTATAGATCCATTTTGTGCCAATTATGTTGTGGCCTCTTGGTTTAGGAACAAGCTCCCAGACATTGCACCTTCTGAATTGATTCAGCTCCTCTTGCATAGCATCAATCCAGTGCTGGTCTTGGATAGCTTCTTCAAACTTCTTAGGCTCCAATTGTGACAGGAAACTTGAATGTAGAACTGTGTTTTGATTTCTGCTTCTAGTTTGCACCCCCTGTCTTGGATCACCTATTATCTGATCAGCTGGATGATCTCTTAAATGTCTTGTAGCTGGAGGAAGATTCCCTTCTGGTTGAACATCTCCAGCTCCTTCATTTAGCTGAATCTCTTGGTTTTCTTCAGCTTCTATAGTGTCTTGTTCTCCCCCTTGACAGAAGTCTTCATTTTCCAATGCCCCATCTTCCTTTGATACTTCAGTAATGGTGAGCTTGTCCATACTTTTGCTTATATCTGTTGAGTCATTTGATCTACAAGACAACTCACAGTTGATTAATCTTGTTTCATCAAACACAACATGCACAGATTCTTCAACAACTTGAGTAGTCAAGTTGAAGACTCTATAGGCCTTACTATTTGTGCTGTACCCAACAAATATCCCATCCTGGGATTTGGCAGCAAACTTAGTCAAATATGACTTGCCATTATTAAGTATATAACACTTGCAACCAAAGATCCTAAAGTAAGATAGATTTGGTTTTCTTCCTTTCACAATCTCATAGGGAGTCATTTTGTGGCTTTTGGTGATAGTAGCCCTATTGATCACATGACAAGCAGTGTTAACTGCCTCAGCCCAAAAATATTCTAGGAGAGAGGTGTCACTCAATAGAGTTCTACCAGCTTCAATTAATGTTCTATTCTTTCTTTCAGCAATTCCATTTTGCTGAGGTGTTCTAGGTGAGGAGAACTCTTGGAAAATCCCAAAGTCTTTACACAATTTTGTTATGCTTTCAGATTGAAACTCAGTACCATGGTCACTTCTGATTTTGACCACTGTACTATTTAGTTCATTCTGAATTTGCTTTACAAAATTCAGTAATACACTTGGGGTTTCAGATTTTTGTCTCAGAAAGAACACCCATGTAAATCTTGAATAGTCATCTACAACCACAAAAGTGTAGACTTTCCTACCTAGATTGTGAACTGGCATAGGACCAAAAAGATCCATATGCAAGAGGTATAAGCACCTCACAGAATCCTTGATTTCAATGCTTTGAAAGGAGGATTTTGTCTGCTTGCCCTTTTGACAAGCTGAGCATATCCCTTCCTTTATACACTTAACTTGAGGTCCATTCCTCACTAACTCTTTGCTAAAGAGTTGGCCAATTGTCTTGTAGTTTAGATGAGCCAATCTCTTGTGCCACTTAACACAATGAGAAGCATTGTCATCAGCTACAAGACAGATGGGTGAAGCCTTATTCTCACATTCAAAATTAAGACAATATACATTTCTCTTCCTATACCCTGTCAGAATGATCTTTTGATCACTTGACCTCTTGATATGACATCCATCTTTAACAAATGAAATGTCATATCCTAAATCACTTAGCTGGCTTATGCTTATTAGATTATGTTTCAAACCTTTTACATAAGGCACTTGAGTGATAGTAATTAGGTTAGAAGAAATGTTACCAAACCCTTTGATGACTCCTTTTTCAGATCCACCAAAGATCACTTTAGGTCCATCTTTGACAGATGAATACTCCTTCAGCAGCCCCTTTGTTCCAGTCATGTGCCTGGAACAACCACTATCCAAGTACCATATAGGGGCATGGTTACTTGGATTCACCTGCAATACAGAATTACTTACCCTTAGAACCCAAGTAAGTCTTGGGTCCTTGGTTCAGGTTAGCATTAATAAAGCTACCATAACCTCTTCTAACAGGTAGACTATTGTTCTTTATAACACTTGGGTTATACCAGCAGTCTAGTGCAAAATGGCCTCTCTTGCCACAACACCAACACTCAAACTTATTGTATCTAGATTTAGATACATCCTTGTCAGAAGAATTTCTGTTCATTGCTGGTGCTTCAGCAACTTCACCTACTAATTTCTTAAAACCATTGGGTTTATGACCATAGGTAGGCCTGCTTGCATTTACACCCTTGTTCTTCAGAACATTAGTCTTAATATGACCTTGAATATCTTCATGATCATATTTGTTAGAAGGCACTTTCACCTTACTAAACTTTATGGGGACTGAAAGGTTTAGTGGCTGAGCAGGAGCTTTGCCTTTCCTCTTGAATCTGCCAGCCCTGAAGTTACCTTTGAATCCTAATCCAGCCTTACCCTTTTGAGTGACAAATTCATCTATCAAGGGTAAGACAGATTTTGGCTTAGAGTAACTAGCCACTAAATCCCTTTCAATTCTAAGTCTGGCCTCCAGACTCTTCACTTGATCATTAGTATAATTAATTGTGCCCATCTGAATAATAGTTATATTCTTCAGGTTGGCAATTTCATTTAATTTTTGATCAATAACTTTCTCTAACTCAGTTGTAGCAACCCTTAGTTCAGCAATTTCCTGAGCTTAAGATTTAACCAAGTTCTTACTTTTCTTAAGGGCCTGCAACAAGTCCCCATACTTGTCTATCAATTGATAGACATCTCCTTCAGATTCAAATGCATCTACATCACTTGATGCAGATGTAGCTGATTCTTCACTGGTACAACAATCAGATGTAATAGAAGGACATTGTACCTTATTAGGACCAGACTGATTCTGACATATGTCCTCTTCTGATCCTGCCATCAGCCCCATACACTGATGATTCTTTTGTTCATTGATGGAGTCTAGCAACTGCAGAAACTCCTCTTCTTCAGATGCAGCATATAGTCCAATATATGCTTCAGCTTTAGATTCTGACTCTGAAGTTGACTGGTCTGTTAGACTCTTATCTTTCTTTGCAACAAATGATTTCTCCTTCTTGCCTTTCTGATGAGTCTTCTTCTTGTCTGAAGACTCCTTTCTCTTATCAGGACAGTCAGCCACTACATGTCCAGGCCTATTGCAACAATAGCAGACAATCTTTGAAGTAGAGGCTTTGCTGGGCTTTGATCTGCTCTTCTCTTTCCTTGATGACCTTTTCTTCTGATAATAGTCATCAACTTGCTGTGATGTGGAAGGCCTAGACTTCCATTGCTTCTTTTTCAAGAACCTCTGGAATTGCCTTGTAAATGCAGCAAAGTCTGCATCTGAATCATAGCTTTCTGAACCCTTATCTGAATTTTCAGCACTATCTTCTGCAAATTCCTTAGGAGGAGATGGTGATTTCCTCCTATTCTTTCTAGTGGCTTCTGCATTAAATGCCACAGTCTTTTCTCTATGCTCTCCTCTTGAATTCTTTTCCTCCTCCTTCCTCACCATAAGTTGCATTTCATAGGATAGCAACTTTCCAAACAAGGTGGGAGGAGATATCTCTGCCAATTTAGCCACTTCTCTTATGGCACAGATCTTTGTGTCCCAATCCTTTGTTAAGGATCTCAAGAATTTGTCATTCAGTTCATAAGTACTGAAGACTCTTCCATAGGATATAAGCTCATTCACAATTCTATAGAATTTCTTGTAGCACTCAGTTATGCTATCAGATTTTCCTTGTCTAAAACTTTCATACTCCTGATTGAGCATAGATTTCCTGTCCTGCCTTACTTCTTCAGATCCCTCCATGTAGACAATCAATGTGTCCCACATCTCTTTGGAGGTCTTGCAGTGAATCAGATTCTGAAATGTTGAATCATCTATGACACTAACAATAATGTTCTGAGCTCTTTTGTCCATGGTTGCCAAGATGATTTCATCCTTGGTCATTTCTGAATAACTCTTTGGAGTTTGGATATTTGCATCAAGAACTGATACCTTCATTAGAATGAAGGGGCCTTCCTGTATAGTGATGTAAATCCTTGGGTCAGATGCCTCCATAAACAGTCTGACTCTTTCTTTCCAAATTCCAAAAATTTCTTTCTTGCATATGGGTAAATTCATAGACCCTAGCTCCTTATGATTCTCACCAGAACCCATCTTTTTGAATCTTGATTCTGCCTTTCAGATCTACCTCAGACTGTTAAGTCCTTTTTGAGGAACCTCCCTCTAATACCACTTGATAGTTTTACTTTCAAGACAACCTAAACACCTAGAGGGGGGGGGGGGGGGGGTGGGGGTGAATAGGTTCTAATTTCTTGTTTATACTTCTAGGCAGAATTCAATTACAAATTAAGACATCTAGCACAGCATTCACAGATAATTAAGCATCACAGATTGCACAATGTTTTATAGTGGTTCCACAAGGTCTGGGTACATCCACTTTCCCCCTTCACCTATCTAGCAGTATGCTAGATTCGGCCAAACTTCCACTATTCTCAGATCCTCAGATCCTACAGGTCAGAACCTGGATAGGTTCCTACAACTCAGGCTCAACAGCCCTATCTCAGCCTTGCCTCAAGGCCTACCACTCAGAGAATAACTTTCTCCTACACTCAGGCAAATAGCCCTACCACTCAGAGATCACCTCTCCTACACTCAGCCTTTATAACACAGGCTTACAACTCAGATCTGTATAAACAGATCCTACAGAAATTTAGAAAAGATATTTTAATGTCTTGCCTTTGTTGAGAGAGAAGAGGATAAGACACTTCTTGATCAGCTGATGAAATCAACTGAATCTGAGCTTTCTTCAAAGCTTCTTGAATCTGAACTTAGCTGAGTTGATTTCCAAACAGCTTCTTGAGAAACCACTGATGGCTTCCTTCTTCTTCTTCAAGATGACTGGATCCCTCTCTATCCAACACCTTTTCTGATACTTCAGACTTCTTCTTCTTCTTCTTAGATCTACTGATGAAGATCTTCTTTAGAGCTTAGCACTTTCTTGAATTGAAGCTACAACAGGATTGTAATCCTTCTGTTTCTTCTTCTTAGATCTTCTTCAGTTATCTCTTTCTTTTTTTTAATTTCCTTCTGAATATGTCTATTTATAAACTTTCTTCATGGTAACCGGCTGATCCGGTTTCTAACTGATTTCTGACAGGTCTGACAGCTTCAGTTAAACGGTGGCAACCCACAGCTGTCAAGTCTTCAAACAGTTCCTGTACTTTAGCCTTGGACAGCAAAATGTCGAGACAGTCTGTTAGAAAGTGTCGAGACCAATCTGTCCATCTGTGTCGACACAAGTGACTTTGGTGTCGACATAGTCTTTGATGATGTCGACTGAGTTGCCTTTAAGTCGACACAGCTTCTTCAGAAAATAACTTGGTCTAGACTCTGCAGTGTGTCGACACAAGTCCTGTGTGTCGACACAGTTGTTGTAGATTCAGAACTCAGTATGTGTCGACTCAGCCTTCAGGTGTCGACACAGCAATATTCAACTCTGCCAAAATGTGTCGACTCAGTCTTCTAGTGTCGACACAAGCATAGTCAACTTCTGCCAATATGTGTCGACTCAGTCTTCTGGTGTCGACACAAGCATAGTCGACTTCTGCCAATATGTGTCGACTCAGTCTTCTGGTGTCGACACAAGCATAGTCGACTTCTGCCAATATGTGTCGACTCAATCTTCTGGTGTCGACACATCCACCCAGTGTCGACACAGTTGAGGTCGACTATCCTCTTTTGTGAGTCGACACACTTTCTCTGGTCGACTATCTTTCACTAGTCGACTATCTTCCACTAGTCGACTATTTTTCTCTGGTCGACTATCTTTCACTAGTCGACAAACTTTCTCTGGGTGTCGACTATCTTTCACTGTGTCGACACTGCTTCCCAGTGCTGAGGTCGACGATTTTCTTTATGTGTCGACACTGCTTCCCAGTGTCGACATAAGTGTGGTCGACTATCTTTCTCTGTGTCGACACTGATATTCTGAAGTGTCGACACAAATATTCTGAAGTGTCGACACAATTTCTTCAGGTGTCGACATGTGGACTTAGAATATTTTTCTGCATTCTTTAATACTTCTTCACCTGCACATGTCAACTCAAAACAACATCAAATACACCTTGATGTATATCATTGAGCTAAGTTGGGCTTCTTTAAATCAGGTACACATTTTCCAATGTACCTAACAAGTTTGCTTCCACATGAGTGACCTGTAGTGAGGATTATGATGTATCAGGCATAAGCCCTTACTTTCAGTACCTTTTATATTATTCTGTGATTTCTATAGACTTGCTTTTAATTTATTGTGCTACTTTTCTGTGATCGAATTGGCCGGCAGAATCGGCATTTTGTGGTGATGACCCTTCAATGCGTGAAGGTGTCACCGCAAAGCGGCGGTTCTGGGCCTAAGACCCCGGTGTTTAAAAAGAAAAAAAATGGGGTCCTACAAGTGGTATCAGAGGAAACCTCGATCAGAAGAGTAGCAGTCCACTAATCCTGGGTCACCCCCGCTCGAGTTTAGTTTGGGGACAAACTAAGCAGCGGAAGCGTGGTGTGCCCATGTGTTGATCACATGTAATTGTCCACCATTAATTAAGCTTGAGTCAATTGCTGACAAACAGTTTTTGATATGCAGCCTCCAACACAGCCTACACCACAGGGCAGAGTCCAGTATACTCCGAACGTTGCACCACCTCCCCTGGTCCCCACTCCGTTCCTACAGTCGGAGATGGGGTAGACTCTGATAGCCATTCTGGAGGATTTCAGGGCTCAGCAGGTTCCGGCTCAACAGCCAAACCCGGGGGCCAACTGGCTGAGCATCTTTTGAGGACTCTCACCCCCATCCTACCTAGGGACAGAGTCAGCTGTCTGGACAGAAGAATGGCTGGACATTATGTATGAAATGTTGACAGGGATACGATGCCCCTGGGAGGAGAGAGTGACATTGGTGGTCTCTTGCTTGGAGTCTCACGCCAAGAGATGGTGGAAGACGTCACTAGACACGACCTTTGCAGATATAGAGATTACAGAGATTACTTGGGCGGAGTTCAGGGCCACGTTACTGGAGCATTTTGTTCCACAGTAAGCTAAGGATGAGCTGGAGGATAGATTTTTACAGCTGAAGCAGGGCACCAGGACGGTGGTGGAGTACCACCGAGAGTTCAACCACCTAGCCCGGTTTGCAGACTCGTATCAGTTAGACGAGGCTGGATATATCAAAAGATTCTACAAGGGCCTCCGAAAGGAGTTGAGTGATGCACTGTTGTTTGTATCCGATGGGCCCATTTCCAAGATACTGGAGATGGCTAAAAGGATAGAGGCTGATTGGCAAGCTACTCGGGGCCGGAAACGGCCAACGGAGGATCAAGGAACGATCAGAGACGAGCCCGTATCACAGACGAGAGGAGGGTCGAGGACCAGCCTCGTCGGGAGGAAAGACAGGAGACAAGGGAGCCAGTGGTGGTGGCTCCACCACCTCTTCAGGCACGGGAGGGACAGAGACTCGGGGGAATGGCATATCCCCCGCCAGAGTGCTTCCACTGCCATCAGGTTGGTCACATCCGCAGAAATTGCCCCATAAGGGGGGCACCCCCACCAGCACCACCGGCTGCCCAGCCAGCGCAGTATTTTGGAGGCCAAGCTCGTGGCCGAGGACGAGGATACCAGGGTGGGGATCATAGACAAGAAAGAGAGCAGGTATATGCTTTGGACCTGGCACAGCCTCAGAATCCAGAGCAGGTCATAGCAGGTACGCTGCAATGTTTCGTTATTTTCATAGAATTTCCCTCTCAATTGTTAAACTTTAGAACCGCACTAGATAGATTATCAAGAAAATAAAACTCGTTATAGAACCCTAAGACATCTAATCACCCCAGGTATAGTCTTCATCAGCGGCAAGCCTGCCCGCACGCTTTTTGATACTGGAGCTACTCACTCCTTTGTGTCAGAGACGTTCGTAGAAGGACTTGAAGGCATTGATCGATTCACGGGCTCAAGGATGAGGGTGCGACTACCTGATGGATCTGAACTCCTTACCTCGGACCAATGCAATATGGAGACAGAAATTGGTGGAAAGGCGTTTGAGGCTCCAATGACGCTTTTGAAGTTTACGGACTACGACCTGATCCTGGGCATGGCATGGCTGCACTGGAACCATGCCCAGATTGATTGCCAAGCAAAGAGGATCACCGTGAGGCACGAGGACTCTTTTATCGTTATCGAAGGTATAAGACTTTCCTCCCGTATTCTCTTATCATCAGTTCAGGCCGTTAAGGCCCACCTACAGGGGGATGAGGTTTATCAGGTTCTATTTGAGATGGCGGAGGTCAAGGAATCTGTGACGGACATTCCAGTAGTACGAGATTTTGCCGACGTTTTTCCAGAGAAGATGCCTGGTCTACCTCCACACCGGGAGCAGGATTTCAAGATACATCTTGTGCCAGGGGCCAAGCCGGCATCTAGGGCCCCTTACAGGATGGCCCCGAAAGAGCTGACATAGTTCCGAAGTCAGTTACAGGAACTAGTAGAGGCAGGGTTTGTCCGACCAAGCTCTTCACCATGGGGAGCCCCAGTGCTATTCGTCAAGAAGAAGGACGGAAGTCTCCGCTTATGTATTGATTATCGAGCGCTGAACAGACTGACGGTCCGGAATACATACCCGCTGCCAAGGATTGATGAGTTGTTCGATCAACTAGAAGGAGCACATTTCTTCTCGAAACTTGACTTGAGGTCAGGTTATTACCAGCTACGGATTCGAGAAGAGGATATTCTGAAGACCGCCTTCAGTAGTAGGTACGGACTGTTTGAGTTTACAGTGATGCCATTTAGACTCACAAATGCGCCCTCAGCATTTACAAGCCTCATGAACAAGGTATTCGAGGAGTATTTGGATTTATTCGTCATAGTATTTATTGACGACATCCTCATCTACTCAAGGACGGAGGGGGAGCATACACGACACCTGACTTTGACTCTAGAGAGGCTACGGAAACACCAGTTGTATGCGAAGTTCAGCAAATGCCAGTTTTGGCTAAAGGAGGTGGCCTTCTTAGGTCATATCATCAGCGGTGCTTGGTTGGCAGTAGATCCGGCCAAGATTCAGGCAGTGCGGGACTAGCCACCGTTGAAGATAGCCACGGATGTACGGAGCTTCCTGGGACTTGCCAGATATTACCGGAAGTTCGTCGAAGGATTCTCCCGAATTGCGCTCCCCTCTTACTTCCCTGACGAAAAAGGAATCCCCTTTTCTTTGGACGCCATAGTACGAGGCGGCCTTTGTGGAGTTGAAAGGTCGGCTTACCTCAGCTCCCATTCTCTCTCTCCCGTCAAGAAGGGAGGGATTCCAGGTGTACACGGATGCCTCCTACCAGGGGATGGGTGCCGTTCTGATGCAGAACGGGCACGTAATAGCCTACGCCTCCCGACAACTGAAGATTCATGAGAAGAACTATCCAGTGCACGATCTGGAGATGGGTGCAGTGATATTTGCTCTGAAGATTTGGCGACACTATCTCTACGAGGTTTACTGTGACATCTTCTCAGATCACAGGAACTTGAAATACGTGGACACACATAAGGAACTCAACATCAGACAGAGACGTTGGGTGGAGTTCCTGTCAGATTACCAATACAGCATGAACTACCATCCCAGGAAGGTGAATGTGGTGGCAGATGCTTTGAGCCAGAGAGGAGATACCTCAGGGAAGGGACCACAACTGATGTCCATGGAGCTAGTCCGGTCCTTCAGAGATATGCAGATATCCCTAGTGTCCGAGAATGATCCAGAGCTGTATATGGAGTATCTAGCATCGATGGTTTCCATAGATGATATTCAGGACCGCATCCGGGACGGACAGAAGACAGATGCATGGGCAGAGCCGGTATTGCAAGCCTTTGAGGAGGGTTCGACGAGAGATTATTCACTGAAAGACGGATTGCTATATTTCAGAGGCCGGGTCTATATACCCGCAGGAGGTCAGATTCGGGAAGACATTATGGCAGAAGCACATTGTAGTAGATATTCTATATACCCAGGGATCACCAAGATGACGGCAGACTTGAAGAAGACGATGTTCTGGTCGGGGATGAAGAAAGATATTACATACTTCGTGACTCACTTCGAGGCATGCCAGCTTATGAAGGCGGAGTGCAGAAACCCCGTAGGATTGCTACAGCCACTCCCGGTGCCGGAGTGGAAATTTGAGGACATCGCGATGGATTTCATTCATGGCCTCCCCCGATCACGGACGAGAAACGATTCGATTTGGGTCATCATCGATCGGCTGACGAAGGTGGTCAGATTCATTCCGATCAGGAAGGATGACTTAGTTGGGATACTAGTGCGAAGATTTGTAGAGCAGTTCATTTATTACCACGGGGTGCCAAAAACAATCGCGTCAGATCGGGATGGTCGGTATACATCCAGGGAGTGGAGATCCGTGCAGACTTACTTGGGCACGCGGCTGACCTTCAACACAGCATTTCATCACCAGACAGATGGGCAGACAGAACGCACCAACCGGACATTGGAGGACCTCCTAAGGCTATGCATTTGGGATCGAAACGAACCTTGGGAGAAGCTTTTACCACTAGTCGAGTTCTCCTACAACAACAACTACCAGTCCAGCATAAGGATGACTCCTTATGAAGCCCTGTACGGGAGGAGATGTAGGACTCCGCTTTCATGGATTCAGGATGAGGATCCAAAAGTGTTGGGATCAGATTTGTCGAAGACACCGAGGCTCAGGTGAGACTGATACGGGACAGGATGCTGGAAGCGCAGAGCCGACATGCTAAGTATTACGATGCCCGACACCGTCAGATAGAGTTTCAGGTGGGAGATCGGGTTTTCTTGAAGATCCGGCCCATGCATGGAGTTTCACGGGTGCGTGGTCGAAAGAAGAAGCTCAGCCCTAGGTATATGGGCCCTTACAGGATCCTGGAGCGGATCGGGCCCCTAGCTTACAGGCTAGAGTTGTCACCAGAACTGGCAGGTTTACACGACGTGTTCCATATTTCTTCACTTAGGAGGGCTCTACTGCGCCCGGAGCAGCAGATTTTGACCACAGATGGGTCGGTAGCTTCAGACCGGTCAGTTCACTTGTAGCCGGTTCGGATCGATGACAGAGGAGTACGGACCTTGCGTCGCAAGAAGGTTCTGTTAGTCAAAGTTCTGTGGAGGAACAACAGCCAGGAGGAGCATACCTGGGAACCGCAGAACCTGATGTGACAAAAGTATCCGGAGCTGTTCAGTCAGGTATACCTGACAACCTCTCAGTACGTTCAATTTACTTTCCTATTTTAAACTAGTAGGACTGAAATTTCAAGAATAGGGGCTAATCTTGTGTTTATTGGGGTCTAGACTTTGTCAATTGGGCGAATTGGTCTTAGATTTGACTACCGTCTTCAAACCTCACATAGCAAACATGGCGTCGTGATGTAAATCTTTCAATTCTCATGGGATGTTACAAGTTTCTTTCTCCCGGATAGGAGCCCCCGTAGGCTTAACCTTGATTTCAGGGACGAAATCTTTGTTTTGTTTATTGGGATTTGTAACATCCTATTTCCGGCTAGACCCATAGGAGTGGTTTTGCCATGACCAGGTCATGACAAAACCCTAGGAAACCCAAAAGACCAAGAGAGCTTAGGTAAGAAGGTGAAAATCACCTTGGTCTGCAAATAGTAGGTCAGAAACTTGCTTAAATAAGATTAGGACTCGGGCGTTGAGTGCGTCGAGTGCACTCAATGCCATAAGCAGAATGGCGTTGAGTGCACTGAATGCACTCAACGCCATCTTACAGGCGGGTTGGCGTTGAGTGCGTCGAGTGCACTCAACGACATAAGTTGAATGGCGTTGAGTGTACTGACTGCGCTCAACGCCATCTGGTGTTGTCTGGATGGCATTGAGTGAGCTGAGCTCACTCAACGCCGTAGTCTGGATGGCGTTGAGTGAGCTTAGCTCACTCAATGCCATAAACTAAACAGCGTTGAGTGCACTAACTGCACTCAACGCCGTCTGCTGAGGTCTAGAATGGCGTTGAGTGAGCTGAGCTCACTCAACGACGTAGTCTGAATGGCGTTGAGTGAGCTTAGCTTACTCAACGCCATAAGCTAGACGGCGTTGAGTGCACAGACTGCACTAAATGCCATCTTAAGTAGGATGGATGGCGTTGAGTGAGCAGAGCTGACTCAACGCCATAAGCTTGACGGCGTTGAGTGCACAGACTGCACTCAACGCCACCTTAAGTAGGCTGGATGGCATTGAGTGAGCAGAGCTAACTCAACGCCATTTTACTTAGATTTTTTTTAGCTTGGATGATGGTTCAGTTGAACCGGGCCGGTCCAGGAATTGGGCCAGAATACGTTATTGGTCTGTTTTCTCTTATTAAGACTTAGTTAAGTCTTATTTTATGATTTTGACCAGCAGTGCCACGTGGCAGCCGTTTCCTTTTCCTTCCATCCATGGCCGAGCGTCGGTTTGCATGGCCATTAATGGCTTTTAAAGCTCGGCTCCATCCTCTCCCCCTTGAAACGACTGGATTCAACTCCTCTCGGGGAGAGGAGGAGTTTCCAGCCTTCTCTTTGCTGTTTTAAGCCATTTTCTCTCCCTTCAAGACATGACCGAAAACTCATAAAGGGAGGTTTAATGGCCGTTACATCTAACCCCCACCCGCAGCCTTGTTTCTCCCTTAAAAGACTCCCTAGACTTAGAGAGGAAGTTTTCACCCTTGCTCGACAAAGCTAGAGCTTATTACCTTGCTGTTCAGGAATTCCGGCGATGCCACCACCGCGCAAATGGCATCCCGATGATCGGCTCGACTCCAAACCGCGAATAAGGTCCTCCTCTACTCTTTCTTCTATGGATAGATCTTAGAAATCAAATAGGAGAAAAATCGGGCTCAATAGAGCTGGATCGAGTGAGCGTTTTCATGGGTTTTTTTCCAAAATTCATGGTGGTCGGGTTCGTTGGAAACCACAACCTCCGGCGGCCAAACCACCGCCGACCGATAGCCACCACCTCGACCGAGGTAGTAATGGCGGTGGCTGGCCAGGGAGGTGGACAAATGACCGGCGGTGGCTCATGCAAAGCTACAGGTTTTATGCATTTTAATAGGTTGCTGGTTTCGGGTTTTTGAGAAGATGAACAGTGCTATATATTAAATCTGATATATATTTATAGATAATATATAGTAATTAATCATTTTTATCAAACTCATTTTGATGCTATTAAATGAGGCACTTAGAGGCCATTTTAGGTAAAATGGCGAGTCACAGAAGTGTTATCCCTTTGAGTCTAGATTATTCTAAAATTTATTTCGACTTGATTGGATAGGTGGTTTGACTACAACACCTGTTTTTGTGGGACCTACACCTAGGGCTATCCTGAGATTCAAATAGATGCCCACCTTTCATCCCTTGTCCAAATGAGCTGAAATTTGGTCAGGGGGTCTACCTTAGCTATACCTAGGGCCTGTCCAAAAATGGGAATTTTTGGAGAATATTTTTCTATAGTTTTTAGAAAAATTTAATAAACCATGTATAAATTAATTAGGTGTCATAAACACCACAAAATCCCCCCAAACACTACTAAAAACAGACTTTTAGCCACGACAGATTTCCGTGGCTAAAAGTCCAAAACCGTGGCTAATAACTATTAGCAACAGCCTACCCACGACAAATGGGCGTGGGCAATGCGAGCGTGGCTAATAGTATTAGCCACGCTGAATTTGTTGCTTATAAGTTATTAGTCTCGGTTCAATTGTCGTGGCTAAAAGTTCCTCATTTTCCACGGTTCAATTGTCGTGGCTAAAGGGCCTGTAATAAACCTAACATAAAAAATATTTGGCCGCCCTCCGCCGCCCGGCCGTCGCCGCCGCCCGGCCGTCGCCGCCGCCCGACAGCCGCCGCCGCCCGACCGCCGCCGCCGCCCGGCCGCCCGGCCACCGCCCGGCAGCCGTCGCCACCTCCTCCTCCGCCGCTGCCGCCGTACTGATTTTATTTCAAACAATAATTTTGAATGGGCTATATAAACCCCAAATCGAGCTTTTTATTGGCGGCGTGGGACTAAAAAAACCCAACTTTTTGCCACGGATTAGGCTTTCGTGGCTAATACTAGAATATTAGCCACGAAACAGGAAAACCGTGGCAAAAAGTCAGCTTATTTTCCACGGATTAGTCATCCGTGGCTAATACTAGCTTATTAGCCACGGAATAAGAACCGTGGCTAATACTTCAGTATTAGCCACGGTTTCCCCCGTGGCAAAAAAAACCGTGGCTAAAAGCCATTTTTCTAGTAGTGATATTTGGGTGGGTAGTCTTAGAGGCATGTTAAGGCTCTGGTAAAAATTTCATCTTATTTGGAGATGTTTTGATAAGGTTTTTTAACCAACCCTAGGTTGACCCTTATAGGGTTAATTAGGTCAACACACCCCTTGAGGTTTTGAGTGGTCAAATCTCCTCAACAGAGGCTGAAATTTTGGACACTGACTTGGCATGGCCAATATCACCCTCTTATGGAAAATGGTGTGATTTAGGGTTGATTTACCCTAGGGTTCAAACTTAAACCCTAAGGAAGGGTTTTTGAATGTTGTGAAGGGCATAGGGACAAATGCCATTGTGTGTCCTTGTAACTCAGTAGAGTTGAAGGTAGTGTATCCTAAGTTCTCTGGTAGAAATCTTAGAGGGTTTTGAGGTAGGTAGACACCTCAAAACCCTAACCCTAGTTTTAGGGTAGAAGTTCAATTATGAAAACACAGTCACTAAATCTTAGTTAAAAGTTGTGAAACTTGGGTGGAGTAAGTTTTAGACTAGGTAGAACCCTTAGTAATTTTATTAGGATTTTATGGATTATATTTCAAGTACTTTATTTGTTAGGTATCAATTTGCTCAAACTGGTGTTTTGATTATTTTGATTACTCTATTCAATTGAATCTGATGAAACTTGGTCAGCAGATTCTTTATGTCAAAATGAATATCCCTGAATTTTGTTACAAATTTTAGTTGATTATATCTAGTACTTCCTTCACAAGTTCCAAAAGGGCAATTATGGTCAATAAATCATTTAGAGCAAATTACCTACTGTAAAATTATGAAACCAGGCCAATGATGTTTTCAGATCAATATCTAGTTGTATAATTTTATTCATGATTTCTAGAAGAATATTTACAATACTTGCTTCACAAATATAGATTTTTGAGATTTTGGTAATTATTTATTCTAGAGCTCAATCCCCATTGAAGAATTATGAAATTTGGTCACTGATGTTTTTAGGACAGTATCTGCTCTAGAAGATTAATTAAGAATTTTTGGATGATTATCTACTGCACTTACTTCATTAATGAAAGGAGATAGGATTTATTATCAAAATTAAATTAAAGTCCTTAAAATACTTGAAAAATTGTTATATTTTGGCTTTACTGTTAAATTATTATTTAGGATTTATCGTGATTTTATGAGGCTTTATACATATCTGAAAAGTGTACTTTATGTTCAATTGGTAGCCCTTGGAGGCTTCAAGGAAAATTAATTAAATTCCAGATAAATTAGGAAAATTACAATTTTTTGGATTTAGTCTAATTATGTCATGATAAGTCTCCAGTAAATAATTTATTGCATTTGGATGATTATCTAGATTATCTCATATTCGGTTCGACATATAGCCTAGGTTGGTCTGCATATAGCAAATTGTTAAATTGCAATAGGACAAGATCTGGGATAGTTGTTGGAGTTCGTCATTTTAGCTGGGTGGACTGATGTGGATGATTTCACTATAGAGGGATAGGAAGAGTAGTGAGAAGTGGTTTGGTTAGAGTCTAGAGGTGTTCGGGTTCGACGAAAGATCGTCTTCCCCGAGGAGAGGAAGAGTCGAAATCACCCTAGGATTAGCCCACTGTAATATGAGAAGGGAATGGGTTAAGGAAATCAACCAATAACAATAAGTGCCTTGCGAAAGGGAACGATGGGCTTCATCTACCATCATAGTTCCTAGTGCCCTTTGAGAGCCCTTCACGAAGTATGCCGGGAGCAGTCCTAGGTTAACGTAAACTGTATTAACAAACTGAAAAGAGTAACTTAGTAATTAGGGTTGCACATTTCACAAACACTATTAGCACAGGAAGATTGTTGGGGGCTTTGGCTCGGTTGGTTAAGAGACGAACAGAATGGTCCGGGGAGCTTTGACTCGATTGGTTAAGAGATGGACGGAATGGTCCGGGGAGCTTCGGCTCGATTGGTTTGATACGATAAGTATTGTATGTGCATAGTCAGGAAAAAATTAAGGTGGTGGGTCTTCGGTATTGGAGGTTCGATGCACCGACGCCAATACGCTGACTCGGCAAGTGTGGTTAGCACTTCGCCAACAGAAGTCCGGTGCGCCTACCGGCAAGAGTACGCAGGAGTCTGCTTCGTGCACCAAGCATTGAGGCGTACGATAGGTCTGACTGGTAGTGCTTTACTAGTTTAGAGATGGGCGAGGCCCAACCTATCGCTTCCGTCTACCACTACGGAGGTATCCTGGGAGGTAACGGCTCCGAAAGGGGGAACTAAAGGTCTGTGTGCACGGAGTCGGGTGTGTGTTGCACTTGCATGATTCATCATACCCACTAGCATGTCATGGCATAATCGATTCATTTAACCCATGACACCGAATGTATAAATGGAATGGGATGCTTTTACAATAGGCCTTACAAAATGACCCCTTGGTCTATAAGCTTGTGTGGGCAAGTTTATAAATTAAGGTCATTTTTGATATTATTGAAGTTGAGACCGGGCGGTCTGTCGGTCTGGCTTGGCGGGTTATTGACCGGGCGGTCTGGCGGTTTGCCTCCAGCGGGTTGGTTGCTGCGTTGAGGTCTGAGGTCCAAGCGGTCTAGCGGTCTGTTACTGGCGACTAGGAGACCGGGCGGTCTAACGGTCTCACTTGGCGGCTTGTCTCTCTCTCTGGCAGTGGCCGAGCGGTTAGCCCTTCTGTCTAACCGCGCGGCTTGTTCCGGTCTGTTGTTCTAGCCGCCCAGATTCTTTTGTATAGTTTTAGTCCCACATCTCTTATTTGTATTCTCTCTTCTCTCCTCCATTCTATATAAGGGAGGCCATACCTTTGTAATAGATACCTTTTTCTGATAATAAAATTTCAGTTATACCATTTCCGGCTTGTTTTAGTTCGCTTCTCACATGGTATCAGAGGAATCGATCCTTTCCTCCTGATTCTGTACTTCTCTTTGTCCGCGCGGCTTGCTTCTCCGGCTTGCGCCCTGTCCGCGCGGTCTCCTTGTCGTTGCCCTCTGTGTGCGCGACCGGTTGCCTTGTTCACTGCGATCTGTCGCCTTGTTCGCCGCGACCTATCGCCGTGTGCCTTGCCTCCTCCTGTTTGCTCTTGCTCTGGTCGCCGCGACCTGTTGCCTAGTTCGCCGCGACCTATTGCCGTGTGCCTTGCCCTCTCTTGTGCTTCTGTTCGAGCGGACTGTCTGCTTGACGCTCGACTTCTTCCCCTTTGCTTGTTACTGCGGCTTGGTCGTGGTCTCTCTGGCCGCTGGTGTCTGACATCCTGACCGCTGCAGTTCCTCTTCTGCCTATCCGCGCGGCCTGTTTTCTAACCGCGCGGCTTCCTGTTGTTTGCTCTTATGGCTCTTTCTGATGCTTCTACTGCCACCACTCCTGCCGCCACCCTTGTAGCCAATCCGGCTCCTCCTCCTACTCCTTCCGGGAACCTTGGCACCGTTTCCAAGCTTGTCGGCTCCAACTACCTGGATTGGAGCGTCTCTTTCACCTTTCTCCTTCGCTCGCAACGCAAACGCCACCATCTCGTTGATGACCCTCCTCCTACCACTTCCCCTCTCTTTGATGACTGGGATGCGAGTGACGCTCTTGTGCGTACTTGGCTCGCTAACAGTCTATCCGATGAATGCCTTCCCGTCATCCGTCATGATGAGACGGTGAAGGCCGCTTGGCTTCATCTTGCTGCTTTGTATTCCAAAGGGGCTCAGACGTCCCGCATCTATACGTTGTATGCGGACCTCTTTGCCCGGCCTACCTTGTCTCCTACTGCTGCCTACCAACAAGTTCAAGCTCTTGGGGCTGAGATTCTTCAGAATCGCCCCTTTTCTGCGGATCTGGCTCAACAACACAAGCACTTCCAGGAGCTTCTGGTTGTGTGTTATCTGCTCCGTCTTCCTGACACTTATGACATGATCCGCCAACAAATTCTGGGTGAGGCGGAATCTCCTACCTTAGATGCCACCGCTGCTCGCATCGCCGCTGTCACCTCTCTCCTTCAGCGCCCGCTTCTACCCGCTCCTTCTCCTCCGGATAACTATGCTCATCAAACTCAGCGGAGTGGCTCTGGTAGCCGCAGTCATCAGTCTGGCGGACGTCCTTCTTCCCGCTATCTCTGCTCTCACTGCGGCCGCACCGGACACACTCTTGACCGCTGCTGGACAAAACATCCCCATCTTCGCCCCTCGGGTGACTCTTCCGCCTCTTCTTCCAAGCCGTCTGCTTCCGTGGTCACATCATCAGGTAGTGCCCATGTAGTCACTCAAGGTAAATGGCTCATCGACTCCGGTGCTACTAATCATATGACGGGCAATCCTCAGTGCTTCTCTCTCCTCGAACAGCATGATCGGTTGCCCCCGGTCCTCATTGCAGACGGTTCTCCCTCCCCGGTTCATGGGTCGGGAGTGGTTCATGTTACTCCGTCCCTTCGGCTAGAGGACACTCTCTATGTGCCCAAGTTTCCGTGCAATCTGTTATCGGTTACTTCTTTGTGCAAGCAGCTTCAATGTTCTGTAACGTTTACTCCATCTTCTTGCTCTTTTCAGGATCCGAGCTCCCAGCGGACGATTGCTACTGGGACTGAGAGCGGCGGCCTCTACTTCCTCGACAACGTTTCCGCTTTGTCTGCCTTCTCTTCTTCTTGTACGGATCTTCTCCAGTGGCATCTCCGTCTCGGTCATCCTCCACCACGGCTTCTGCATCAGCTTCTGCCCCACCTCCCTCCCTCCACTACTCCTCTCCACTGCGAAGCATGTCAACTTGGCAAGCATCATCGTTCCTCCTTCCCGCCGAAGCAAGGTCGGGGCTCTACCCGTCCGTTTGATCTAGTCCACTCCGATATCTGGGGACCTGCTCCTACCCTTACTATTGGTCGGGGTAGTTCTTATTTTGTAACTTTTATTGATGATTTTTCTAGATGTACTTGGGTGTATCTCTTACGAGATCGCTCTGAACTTTTTAATGTATGGACCTCCTTTTATCATTTAATCAAAAATCAGTTTGGTGTTAGTGTTAAAACTTTTCGCTCTGATAATGCAAAAGAATACTTAAGTCATGCTTTTACCTCTTTCTGTGTTCAACATGGCGTTATTCATCAGACTAGTTGTGTCTATACATCCCAACAAACTGGGGTGGCGGAGCGCAAAAACCGTCACCTCCTCGATGTTGCTCGCACATTAATGACTCAAATGCATGTCCCTCGCTCATATTGGGGCTATGCTGTTCTTCTTGCTTGCTATCTCATCAATCGCATTCCCTCCTCCGTTCTTCAGGGAAAAACCCCTTTTTCCATCCTTTATCCTGGCAAGGAGCCTTTTCCTCTCCCTCTCCGAATCTTTGGGTGCACTGCTTTTGTGCATGTCCCATCTGCCACCCGTGATAAGCTCTCCCCTCGCTCCACCAAATGTGTTTTTCTGGGGTACTCGGTCACTCAGAAAGGCTACTGCTGCTTTGATCCTGTTCTTCGTAAACAGTTTGTCTCCGCTGACGTTACCTTCTTCGAGAATGCCTCCTACTTCTCAGATGACTCCTCTTCTCTTCCTCCCACCTCGGATTCTCCCGTTATTCCGTTCGTTCCCTCGTCTCCTACTGCGATATCCGCTCCTCCTCCGTCTCCGCCCACTCCTCTCCCTCCGCCTCTCTCTCCGCCTCCATCTCCCTCATCTCCGCTGCCGTCGCTCTCTCCTCCCGGGCCAGCTCTCTCTGCCACGGATGCTCTGGATGCCGAGGAGCCCGCCGACCTGGATCTTCCTGTAGCTCTTCGCAAAGGGGTGCGGACGTGTACCCTACACCCCCTTGCTGCTGTTGTTTCATATGATCGTCTTACCCCTTCTCGCAGGGCCTTTGCGCTGGCTATCTCTGCTACTACCACACCTCGTTCCTACCAGGAGGCCCATGCCATTCCTCACTGGAAGCTGGCCATGGATGAGGAAATGGCGACCCTCACAGAGCGGGGTACCTGGACTCTTTTCCCTCCTCCTCTTGATACAGATGTTGTTGGCTGTCGATGGGTCTTTGTAGTCAAGTTTGGCCCAGATGGCACTGTCAACCGTTACAAAGCTCGCCTGGTGGCTAAGGGCTTTACTCAAACCTATGGGGTTGATTACTTTGACACCTTCTCTCCCGTGGCTCGTCTCAGCACTATACGGGTCCTTCTCTCTGTGGCAGTCAACAAAGACTGGCCCCTTTCCCAGCTGGATATCAAGAATGCCTTCCTTTATGGTGATCTTCAGGAGGCCGTCTACATGGAGCAACCTCCAGGGTATGTTGCTCAGGGGGAGACACGAGTCTGCCGGCTACAGAAGGCAATCTATGGCCTCAAGCAGAGCCCTCGAGCTTGGTTTGACAAATTCAGCGGCATCGTGGCGGCCGTTGGTTTTGCTCGCAGCGCTGCTGATCACTCTCTATTTATTCGCAAAACCTCTTTGGGACTGGTGGTTCTTGCAGTATATGTGGATGATATTCTTCTCACTGGTGATGACCAGGAAGGGGTAGCCTTGACAAAGCGGCATCTTCGCCAACATCTAGTCACGAAAGATATGGGTTCTCCGAAGTACTTTTTGGGGATCGAAATCTCTCGGAAGCCCAACTCTTTAGTCCTCTCTCAGCGTAAGTATGCTCTTGATATTTTAAAAGAAGCAGGATTGACTGGGGCCAAACCTGCCCGATGTCCCATGGCTGTTGGAGAAGACAAAACCTGGACAGATGATTCGCCTCTTCTTTCAAATGCTTCGCGGTACAGGCGTCTTGTTGGTAAGCTCATATACCTCACCGTGACTAGGCCCGACATCTCCTATGCTGTGGGCAAGGTGAGTCAATTCATGCAAGCTCCCAGGGAGTGCCATCTACAGTCCGTCTTGCGGATCTTGGAGTACGTCAAAGCAGCCCCTGGGAAAGGATTGCTCTTTCAGAAGAATGATCATCTGAGGGTTGAAGCTTACTCAGATGCGAGTTACGCGGATGACAAAGGGGACCGCAAGTCTACCTCCGGTTTCTGTACCTTTGTTGGGGGCAATCTGGTAAGTTGGAAGAGCAAGAAGCAATCTGTTGTCTCCAGGTCCAGTGCTGAAGCTGAGTATCGGAGTATGGCATCGACCACTTGCGAGCTAAAGTGGCTACGGGCTCTCATGTTGGATTTAGGAGAGGTCTACAACCATCCTCTACCTATGTTCTGTGACAACAAGGCTGCTATATATATCTCCAAAAATCCAGTCTTCCATGAGAGAACCAAACACATTGAGGTCGACTGTCATTTCATTCGTGAAGAGATTCTGAAGGAACAAATTTGCACTCCCTTCGTCACGTCTGAAAAAGAGCTGGCTGACATCTTCACCAAGCCAGTATCCGCCTCATTTCTTCATATATGTGACAAGCTGGGCATGATCGACATATATGCTCCAGCTTGAGGGGAGTGTTGAAGTTGAGACCGGGCGGTCTGTCGGTCTGGCTTGGCGGGTTATTGACCGGGCGGTCTGGCGGTTTGCCTCCAGCGGGTTGGTTGCTGCATTGAGGTCTGAGGTCCAAGCAGTCTAGCAGTCTGTTACTGGCGACTAGGAGACCGGGCGGTCTAACGGTCTCACTTGGCGGCTTGTCTCTCTCTCTGGCAATGGCCGAGCGGTTAGCCCTTCTGTCTAACCGCGCGGCTTGTTCCGGTCTGTTGTTCTAGCCGCCCAGATTCTTTTGTATAGTTTTAGTCCCACATCTCTTATTTGTATTCTCTCTTCTCTCCTCCATTCTATATAAGGGAGGCCATACCTTTGTAATAGATACCTTTTTCTGATAATAAAATTTCAGTTATACCATTTCCGGCTTGTTTTAGTTCGCTTCTCACAGATATATATATATACTGCTGTTTGATAACCGACACCCCAACGTATAAATTGGTATGAAACTTTTTATACGATGGGAGCCTTGCAGAAGATCCCTTGACTTAAGTGCTTCCGCAAATAAGTTAAGGTTAAATTTCTTACTTTCTGTTGCTGTCATATTTGCTATAAATTGCTAGCATAGGTCCGCTGTCACCTGCTTTTGATTTATTCTCCACCTTTATGTCCTTCCCTTTCTTCCTCTCCGCTCGGTACTTAGGAGCCCTAGGGGAAGAGGTAGGGGATGATAGGGCTTATTCTTTATGACAAACGATTTTCTTACCACATCATTTAGGGGATCGCGGAGCCCAGCATGGAGGAGCAGCCCCAAAGGTCGGCCCGTTTGGAAATAGGTCAGTCTAGCTCAGGAGTTCAGCCAACTGGGACTGTGAGTCCCGACTTATAGTAGATGTTATAGTTTGCTTCCGCATGAGTGACCTGTAGTGAGGATTATGATGTATCGGGCATAAGCCCTTACTTTCAGTACCTTTTATATTATTCTATGGACTCTCCCTTCGTGGAGACTTTTATTTCTATATATGTGATTTCTGTGGACTTGCTTTTAATTTATTGTGCTACCTTTCTATGATTGAATTGGCCGGCAGAATCAGTGTTTTGTGGTGATGACCCTTCAGAGCGTGAAGATGTCACCGCAAAGCGGCGGTTCTAGGCCTAAGACCCCGGTGTTTAAAAAGAAAAAAAAAGGGTCTTACAGTGCGTCGCCACTTCATTCGCAATTGTTGGGAATTGTACCCTACAATGTTCCTCAGGATTTGAAGAGGCATCACAAATCATGCAAAGGGGCATAATGTATTTGATTTGTGCTTGAATTAATGCATGTAGGTTGTCCTTGATTGGACAGGTGAACAAAAAGAGAAAGCTGGAAGTCAGAGAATTTGACTAAAGCAAAAACGCTAAGACAGCTGAGACAGCTGAGAAGATTGTCTCAGTATAACTGCTGAGACAACTGAGAAGCTCAATGCAAAGCATTGACAGAAGTGTTGGTCTCAACAGAACTGCTGAGATAGGAGATAGTCTAAGCTGTGAAGAAGGAAGCGTTCAGACCGTTGAGAAGAAACCGCTGAGATAAAGACAGCAGAATTTCTCTAAGTCCAGAAGCGTTGAGTGAGGCAGGCTCACTCAATGCTTCTAAAGAAGAGATCGGATCAGAATTAGTCGAATTGAATTCTGAGTTCCTCAAGATGAGCTCACCTTTCGTCGAGCTTAAGTTAAAGTTTGAAGATTCTGAGTTCATCGAGCTCAGTTCAGAATTTGTCGAACTGATTTCAGAATTCGTTGAACCCAGCTCACCTTTCGTCGAGCTCAAGTTAAAGTTTGAAGATTCTGAGTTATTCAAGCTCAATTCAGAATTCGTCGAACTGATTTCAGAATTCATCGAACCCAACTCACCATTCGTCGAGCGCAGTCAGAGTTTTTCATGCCGTTACGGGAAAGCCACAGCAGTGTCGAAAAATATTATTTGTCCTCTTCTGAGGGAGATGGCGCTCACAATCCTTGGTAGGGCCCACATTCAAATTATTCCATTGATTCAAATCAACAGATATAAAAGGAAAAGAAGAAAAGGGGATTAGGGTAAACAAATATAGGAACGAAAAAGAAAATGAAAAGAGAGGTTGCTGGACTTCATCTTCTCCGATGAACTTGAAAGCCAAGTCCAGCAGAGCTAGACGGAAAGGCAAAGAAAGATAACTGAAGCTTTTTCTATTTCAGCAAGTTTTTTCTTTCCAGAACAAGGTAGCTGATTCATCTAATCAGCAAGGAGAGATAGCTGTGTGAAGGGCCGTCAGCCTTCAACAATAGATAGCTATTTTTCAGTGCAGCAGAAAAGGAGCTAGCTGTACAAGAAGACTAATTCCTTCTACAGCAAGAGGGATGGACTGATATCTACTCAGTACAGCAAGGTAGACTCTGAGATTTATCTCAGAGTTATGATTTTTTTTATTTCAACTTCTTGATTAATTTCTTGTAGGATTCAAGTTGTCTGAATCTTAGCTGTAGAGCACTTTGTGCCTGAGTTGTAGGTGACTAATTAGTCACTGAGGTAGGTGCCCTGCAAGGGTACTGAGGTAAGATCCAAGTGTGGATCGGATGTAGGGTTGTCCTCCCAGCCTGAGTGTAGGGCCTAGTGCCTGAGGTATGTCACTGTTGAGTCACTGAGCAGTATTTGACAAGTGTGTCACTTAGTTGTAGGCCTTGGAGGAGGCTGAGCTGTAGGTGCCTGAAAGGGCACTGAGGTAGGTACCTAGGAAAGGTACTGAGATGTAGGAGTGTTGCAGCACTCTGAGAGTAGGGCCTTGTGCTTGAAGTTGTAGGGTTGAGAAGCCTGAGCTATTGGTCTTAGAGATAAGGCTGATATAACACATCCATCTGTCACATGGAATATAACAGAGGGTCTGGCCGGGGCCCCATGCCATATTTCACAAAAAAATGGGGGAAACACGTGTGAATATCAAAATACTTTCTACTCGTATCTTAACTCAGAGCATTCTAGCGGAAGATTTATAACTTGCAAGAATTCATCATTGAATGTCCACTAAATATATAAACAACACATTTATATATAACACTAGGAATGTATACAAATACACACACGCTCACGGCCTTAAGGCCTTACATGTTTCTCTTTATAAGATGTGGTTTCATACATTAGCACGCAGGCCGGCCACACATGAAATACACTTCTTCGCACGGCCTTCAAGGGCCTACAAGCAGCAGTAGAAAGGGCATCAACCCGCTCAATCCAATTAAGCCTGCAGCATCTGCATATGGATGTCAACCCGAAGGGTGATAAACAAAGCAACGATCAACATTCAGCTGACCAATTATAACGACCATACCCCTTACCCGGGGCAGTGGTTCCTTCCCTGCATGCATTGCAATCACAGTATATATATCACAACAAGTGCACTCACGTATAATATCATCACAAACGCCGACCTTCGTGTCAGATGCTCCGTGCAGTCAGGGCACGCTTACGGTTTACCGAATCATCCTTGGTCTCACCACTGATTAGAGGTTATTAGCTTGTTGGCCGGACACTAGTCTACTACAACACGCATGCTGGAGACATCCTCGCCCATCCCACTCAGAGGTGTTCACCTAACGAAAACAATTGAGCACTCTAGTAACAAGCCGGGAAGGCCTGCAGCCCCCCATTTGCATTGCTACCAACAAGCCGGGAAGGCTCGTAGCCCCCCATTTGCAAAGATACACAAGCCGGGAAGGCCCATAGCCCCCCATTTGCACAAATCAACCCACCACCGTAGTGTAACAAGCCGGGAAGGCCCGCAGCTCAAGCAGAGCGTACAATTCCAATGCCACAAAGGCTCCACAACCACAAAGAATGGCTCTCACGATCACATCACATTCAGCTCATGCAGAGCATACAACACAACAAGCTCACAAGCATCCTCACAAACTCTGTAACCTACTCGTTTCATACACAGAGTCTTCTCTGGTTCGCAATATAAACATCACCAATCAAGACTAACCGTCTGGATGGGCTTCACACAGCATGCCTATTCCATACTACTCATTTCCGGATATAGATGCAGACTCAGCTGGGGATATCAACTATCAACCCGCTGGAATCGCTTACGCTTTCCACCTCTTGGTGGAGAATTCTGTGCACATGCATAAAGGAGGACTTCACTTGTCCAAGAAGGAGATCGTTACCCTTGACGATCGCTTTCGAGCCATGGAAATCTAGCCGGATGGTAATCACCGCAACGACCTTTCCTCTACAAATCTGAATTCGGCTCTCGATTCAGATCGCTGAAGCTCCTCTGGCGGCCGGATTCCTTCTCCTTCTTCCTTACTTTCTCTCCCCTCTCTCTATCTCTTTTAGAAAGAGAATGACCAAAATAGATGAGAGTTTATCTTCAACTCTCGGCCTTAAAACATTATGAAGGAGCTTTGACCAACCGATCCCAGATGAAGGAAATGAACGACCACGATCCGCGCTGAAATAACTTTTCCTTGGCTTACACGGCTTGTGACACACCTGTGTCACAGACCGTGTACTGTAAGCGGCAAAGGAACCGACTCAATCCAGATTAGGACATGGCTATGGTACATACCCGTGTCCCAGGCCGTGTGCCAGACACGGCTTCGGACACAACCGTGTCCAACCCGTGTTCAGCTGTTTACACAGTCTGACAATAACCCGAGAAGGACACAGCCAAGGCACATGCCCGTGTCGCAGGTCATGTCCCCGACTAACACGCCTCTCGAAGATCGTCGACTGCATTCCGTCGAGTATGCGAGACAATACAGAGAAGGACACGGCTTGGGACACGCCCATATCCCAGGCCGTGTGCGTCACTCGAGACACACTCGAGGCCCACTCTAGTCCTACTTGAGATCCACTCGAGTACATAGAGCAGGACATGGCTTGGGACACGCCCGTGTCCCTGGCCGTGTTTCCCAGTCTACAGTGCAAATATTTTTGGGGTGTTACAACCCTCCCCTCCTTACAAGAAATTTCGTCCCGAAATTTGCACACAGTAAGGAAACCGAAATCAAGATGTTATAACTTCACAAAAGTTTGATACAACTCAGCTCGCATGGTCTGCTCTCGCTCCTAGGTTAGCTCCTCATGGCCACAGTTGTCCCCTCGGACCTTGACCATCTCGATTGTCTTGTTCTGCAACTATTTATCGGCTCTAATCTTGATCTGAATGGGCCTAACCTTCGTCATTAGCCCAAAACCGACCGGACAAGTTTGACGACTTGGAGAGCAGACATCAACATCCTGCTCAACTCTCACATACAAGCAAACTTAGTCTCTCATTCGGTGTTCTTTTCTAGTATAATTTTTGTGAAGGTGTAACCTACACCGGTCCGCTGCTCCAAGAGCTAGACCGTACCTATGACCATAACAACCACGACTATTGTCACGTTCTACCCATAATCACTCTTTTCACCACAGCCATGTCATTCCACCCTTATTTGTGATACCAAGATAAGTTCACAGGGCATAAATAGCCTTAAACCAACAACTTCTTGATTCACGATCACATGTTTATATGTGCAAAACAAAGATCGTACACATTATTACTGACTAGGAAATATATGGTACATAATTACAAATAGATATGAACATAAAGTCTTTCCCTTCTTGCTTAGTGTCGTCTAAAGGACACTTTTGCAGTCTCGAGCTTTATGTCCTTCTTTGTCACATGAGTAGCAAATGGTTGGAGTTCGCCCTGCAACTGCTTCAGTCTTAGATTTATTTGCCCTTGGTGTAGTACCATTATAGCATTGTTGGGCACGATGTCCTACCTTACCACAAGAAAAACAAACATGTGGACCGCACCTTTTCTTTGTTCCCTTGATGGTGGAAAAGGTTGACACATTTGCAAAGGTTGGCACATTGACACCGTGCTTCGCTCTGAACTTCTTTAAGTCCATTTCCAAAGACCTAGCTGTCATTACCAAGGCAAAAAATCCAAGCAACTTTGGACCCACAAATAAACGTCATAGTTCATCGCGCAGACCATCGTAAAATCTGTTGGTCTTAATCTCCTTGATTTCAAACAAAAACTATGTATGTTGTCTCAACTCAACAAATGCATGAAAGTACTCCTCGATCATATATGGTCCTTGGATCAGACACATATTCAACGGCGGGATCGATGCTCCATCCCTTGCCACCTGCTCACGCACACCAACCAGCATGGGACACACCACAAGAACAGAGAGTTGTACATGTCCCTCATGGTGGGCCTTGATCATTGAGAAAACCACATCCGCGATCAACCAGACCGTCTCTACAGAAGGAGGAGATGTTGGTGCCACAGTTGGCTCATTAATCCCCATCGAATGTTGGGGTTCTTGTGGCCCCTCATTACCTCTAGTCACCTACAATCGTGAAACCCACCAGTAAGCAACTAAAATATTGCACAACACAATATCAGGAATGCACAAGTACCCCATATATGTGTATTTTTCATTCCTACGTGGACATTCTTGAGTTCAATTATGTTATTCCTACTAAAACACTAACCTCTGATACCACTTTGTAACGCCTCCAACCGTCACATGGAATATAACATAGGATCCGGCCGGGGCCCCACGCCATATTTTACAGACAAACGAGGGAAACACGTGTGAATATCAAAATATTTTCTACTCGCATCTTAACTCAGAGCATTCTAGCGGAAGATTTATAACTTGCAAGAACTCATCATTGAATGTCCACTAAATATATAAACAACACATTTATATATAACAACAAGAATGTATACAAATACACACATACTCACGGCCTTAAGGCCATACATATTTCTCTTTACAAGATGTGGTTTCATACATCGGCACGCAGACCAGCCACACATGAAATACACTTCTTCGCACGACCTTCAAGGGCCTACAAGCAACAGTAGCAAGGGCTTCAGCCCGCTCAATCCAATTCAGCCCGCAACACCTGCATATGGATGTCCACCCCAAGGGTGATAAACAAAGCAACGGTCAGCATTCAGCTGACCAATTATAACGACCCTACCCCTTACCCGGGGCAGTAGTTCCTTCCCTGCATGCATTGCAATCACAACATATATATCACAACAAGTGCACTCATGCACAACAACATCATAAATGCCGGCCTACGTGCCAGACGCTCCGTGCACTCAGGGCACGCTTACGGTGTACCTAATCATCCTTGGTCCCACCACCGATTAGAGGTTATTAGCTTGTTGTTCGGGCACTAGTCTACTACAACATGCATGCTGGAGAAATCCTCGCCCATCCCACTCAGAGGTGTTCACCTCATGGCAATAATTGAGCACTCTAGTAACAAGACGGGAAGGCCCACAACCCCCCATTTGCACTGCTACCAACAAGCCGGGAAGGCCCGTAGCCCCCCATTTGCACAGATCAACAAGCCAGGAAGGCTCGCAGACCCCCATTTGCACAGATCGACCCACCATCGTAGTGTAACAAGCCGGGAAGGCCCGCAGCTCACGCAGAGCGTACAATTCCAATGCCACAAAGGCTCCATAACCACAAAGAATGGCTCTCACGTCCACATCACATTCAGCTCATGCAGAGCATATAACACAAGGATCTCACAAGCATCCTCATAAACTCCGTAGCCTACTCGTTTCATACACTGAGTCTTCTTCGGTTCGCAATATAAACATCACCAATCCATACTAACCGTCTGGATGGGCTTCACACAGCATGCTTATTCCGTACTACTCATTTTCGGATCTTGATGCAGACTCAACCGGGTATATTAACTATCAACCCGCTATAATCGCTTACGCTTTCCACCTCTTGGTGGATGATTCCATGCACATGCATAAAGGATGACTTCACTTGTCCAAGAAGGAGATCGTTACCCTTGACGATCGCTTTAGAGCCATGGAAATCTAGCCGGATGGTAATCACCGCAATAGCCTTGCCTCCACAAATCTGAATTAGGCTCTCGATTCGGATCGCTGAAGCTCCTCCGGCAGCCGGATTCCTTCTCCTTCTTCCTTCCTTTCTCTCCCCTCTCTATATCTCTTTTAGAAAGAGAATGACCAAAATAGATGAGATTTTATCTTCAACTCTCGGCCTTATAATAGTAGGAAGGAGCTTGGACCAATGGATCCCAGATGAAGGAAATGAACGACCACGATCTGCCCTGAAATAACTTTTACTGGGCTGACACGGCTTGTGACACTCCTGTGTCACAGTCCGTATACCTTAAGAGGCAAAGGAACCAACTCAATCCAGACTAGGACACGGCTATGGGACACGCCCTTGTCCCAGGACGTGTGCCAGACACAGCTTCGGACATGCCCGTGTCCAACCCGTGTTCAGCTGTTTACATAGCCTGGCCACAACCCGAGAAGGACACAGCCAAGGCACACGCCCGTGTCGCAGGACGTGCACTCGACCGATACGCCTCTCGAAGATCGTCGATTGTATTTTGTCGAGTACGCGAGACAACTCAGAGAAGGACACGGCTTGGTAAACGCTTGTGTCCTTGGTCGTGTGCCTCACTCGAGACACACTCGAGGCCCACTTGAGTCCTACTCGAGACCCACTCGAGTATACAGAGCAGGACTTGGGACACGTCCGTGTACCTGACCGTGTTTTCCAGTCTACAGTCCAAGTATTTTTGGGGTGTTACAGCTGAGGTAGGTCATTTGAGGACCATTGAGCTGTATGAGCACTACAGGGCTCTGAGGTAGGAACCTTTATGGTTCTGAGGTAGGGTTCTGAAGAGAACCTGAGTGTAAGGCTGAGGTCCTGAGGTGTAAGCTCTGAGGAGCATTTGGAGGCGTTTGTGTCTTGTCTAACATAAGTTAGAAAGGTGGGAGGGAAAGTGGATGTACCTAATTGGGGAACAACTATAAATATCTATGTGCTGTGCTGTGTTGCTTATTCTTATTTATATTGCAGGTTCTAAGGACAAGCTCTAGATCACTTAGAAAGAAAACAACAAAAAGACTTAAAAAATTTCAAAGACCTATTCACCCTCCCCCCTCTAGGTGACTAGCTAACCTTGAAGTAATAACTTTCAAGTGATATCAGAGGGAGGTTACTCAAAAAGGATCTAACAATCTGAGTATACCTCCAAGGTTAGCAATAAGATATAATTATGGGGTTAGGAATGAACTATAAGGAGCTAGGGGCCATGAAGCTGTCAATCTGCAGGAAGGAAGGATTTAGCCTCTGGAAGCAAATGGTCAGACTGTTCATGGAATCATCTGACCCTAGAATCTATATAACAGTAATGGAAGGTCCTTTTATCCCCACAAAGGCTTCCACCATAGATCCAACTCTGAGAGTGACTAAGGCATATACATAGATGGACAGAGATGAGGTAATTCTGTCCACCATGGACAAAAGGGCACAAAATATTATAGCAAGTGCCATTGATGACTCAACCTTCCAAAATCTTGTACACTGCAAGACCTCTAAAGAAATATGGGACATGCTTGTGGTCTACATGGAAGGCTCTGAGGAAGTTAGAGATGATAGGAAGTCCATCCTCAACCAAGAGTATGAGGCTTTCAGACAAAGCAAATCTAAACAAGTAGCTGACTGCTTTGAGAGGTTCTTTAGGAAAGTAAATGAACTAAGAACCTATGGTAGGGTCTTCAGCAACTATGAGCTGAATGACAAGTTCCTTAGATCTCTCGCTAGAGATTGGGATACCAAGATTTGTGCCATTAGGGAAATGGCTAAGCTGGCAGATAGGACAGTAGCTTTCCAAAGAGAGTAGGTGGAGGAGTGTCTGGCAGCTTAGCCATTTCCCTAATGACACAAATCTTGGTATCCCAATCTCTAGCGAGAGATCTAAGGAGAGTCAATCTAAGACAAAGGATAAAATAGTGGCCCTCAAGGCAGAAGCCCCAAGAAGGAGTAGAAGAAAGACTCCTTCTCCACCAAGGAGAGAAGTTGAGTCCATCTCAGAACTGTCTGGGACAAGTTCCTCAGACAACCACATGTCTGATGAAGAGCTTGCAGCCTTCGCAAGGAAATTCCATAAGTTCATGAAGAAGAAGCACTAGGAGAGCAGACCCTCTTCATCATCTCATCACAGGAAGTCCTCCAAGAAGGACATGTATGGCCCTAAATCTAGTAAACAGATTTCATCTAATGTTATCTGTTATTTTTGCAGCAAGGCTGGATATGTCATTGCTGACTGCCCAGTCAGGAACAAGGAAGAAGATGAGAAGAAGAAGAAGCATCACCATCACCACAAGGAGAGGAAGAAGGAAAAGTCCTTTGTGGCTAAGAAGGAGAAAAGCTGGACAGATTCTTCCTCCTCAGAATCAGAGGATGATGAAGAAGAAGCCTATATAGGGCTGATCTCTGTTGGTGTAGAACCAGAAGAAGAAGGGGAATATCCTGCTGCCAGGATAGGAATAAGGGCCCCTCTGTGACACTCTGATAGTGACAATGAGGAGGATGAAGAAGACAGTGGAGTCCATAACTTGATGGCAATGACTGAAGAAGAAAGAAGTCAAGAAGATTCAGAATAAAGCAAGGTACAATCTCTCCCCATTTCTACATCTTCCTCTAACTATGAAACCAGTCCAGGTACTAGTACTTCTTCATCCTGTTATGAAAAGTTCTCAGAATCTGAGACTAATGTCAATCAATTGATTGACAAGTATGGACTGCTCCTAGATGCTCTGAAGAAGAGAAGAATTCTTGCCAAAAGGCAAGCCAAGGAGATAGAAGTCCTGAAGCCTTATAAAACTCTTTATAACAATAAATCTATTAAGTTTTATAAGAAAAGTCACGAGGTGTCTGAACTTAAGAAAAGTCTTGAGTGTCAGACCAAGCTTCTAGAAGAGAAGAATAAGCATTTTAGATATCTGGAACAAAAGTTCACAGAGAAATTGGGGATTGTGATTAACCCATCTCAATCACAGGGTAAATTGCCAAAAGCTGCAACCTGCCAAGTCCCTAAGAAGTTTGGTATTAATCACATTAACCATCAATTCAAATTTGAATTCCCTAATAAGAAGACAGTGTTTCAAAAGACAAATTTACCTTCTAAAACTATCAAGGTTGGACCTTTTCTTAAGGATCAATCTAATGTGTGCTCTACCAGTGGGGTAAAGACACATGATCTCAGAAGGAGTGATAATGTCCACTCTAGCCATAAAGTTCAGGATAAGTTCTTTAGATTTGGATCCAAATATTCTTTATCTAAAGAGAGAGAGATCACTAGATGGCAGGCTCCAAAAAATACAATTGGCCCATCCTAGACCAGCTGTATTTAGTTCTTCAGCACCTTCATTCAGGAAGAAGGAAGAAGAATCATGCAATTCTCATCCAGCAAGATCTGGAGCTGCTCACATCGCTCATGGACAGTAATTCTGTGTTGTCCTGAAGAGAAGGTACACCATTCATAAATATTGGTGATGTGTGAAGGTGGACCACTTTGCCATTGATTGTTGGCACAACCTGAATGTTGCTAGTGGACAAAAAGGTGCTAAGCCCAGGCAGAGAGGTTGGCAAAAGTTTTATAATACTAACAAGAGCCTAGGACCCAATTATTGTTGGGTGTCTAAGGGTAAATGAATTTTTTTTTGTAGGATAGTCCAAATACCTGTCTAGATAAGACTTGGTATTTGGACAATGGATGTTCCAGGCAAATGTCTGGGACAGGATGATTTCTCAAGGAATACGCTCCATGTAAAACAATAAACAAAGGTTGAGCCTGTTAAGTGTGTAATACTCAAAAGCTAGAGGCTGCAAGCCTCAAGGTAAGTCTCTCTTTCTTGAATATAATAAGTTTACAAATTCATGAATTTAGTTATATGTGCTTAGGATGAACCTAATCAAGCACACCAGTTAGATAATAATGATTCAATTATCCTTCAGAATTATCTGCATTGTTAACTTATGTAGCATTTTCTCTTAAGCCCAAATAACTTGTAAATCAGTGCATAATAAGGTTGCTAATAAAACTGGCTTATTAGAATGATAGGTCTCCATCGTACTTAGAAGTGATAAAATATTTGTATAATGGTGTGACAAATAGAATGTACATCTAGATAATGAGGGAAGCTACAAATTAATCATGCATTAAGTGAATTAAAGAAGAGCTGGGAGGTATAATAGAGGCACTAAGTGTCATGTATCATAATAGGAAGCGTAGAGCAAACCGTTTAGCCTAAAAGTATTAACTTAAATCTAAAAATGTTTAATTGGTTAATCTAATGATAAGGTATTTAAAACTTTTAATTATATATATAAAGGCAACAAGAAACGAAAAGCCACACCACTCTTAAAAGCTTTAACCCTAGCCGTCGATACCGAAACCTTCTCAGCGTCTTGCCACACTGCTTCAATGGCGCCGAAGATCTCAAAGGAGCTCTAAGATTAATTCATGCCTCGCCAGAGATTAAAGAAGTGTTAAGAATGATTGAGACCACGGGTTTTGAGTACACCCTTTCTGAACCCTCTACTATTCTTAGAGAAGAGGTAGTAGAATTTTTCTCCAACATTAAGGTGTCCTCTTCTCAAAACTCACTTAAGTCTAAGATTGAGGACATTAAGATTAAGGTAAACCCTAAGAGACTAGGCAAAGACCTACATCTACCCTCCGTTAACCCGAGCGAGGAAGAAGAACCCACCATAATGGACAGAGATAGAGCTCTCAGGTGGTGTGGATACAGTGATGCCAAATCTGGGTCACTCAAGAGGAAAATCTTCAATCAGAGAGGCAAACTGCTAGCAGATATAGTAGGGAAAGCCCTCATCTACAAACCTGGATCACATGACACAATCTTCAGGTCAATGTTTGATGTCATGACTAGGATAATCTTCAATAGGCAGACTTCTTGGTCATCTCTCATCTACCAGAGAATAATAGACTGCCTGCACACTCCAAACATGGGCAGAATTCTTTCCTTATACCTAGTGAACACCTATCCTGATACATTTAAGTAGGAGCAAGGAGTGAAGATTCACTACCTAAAAAGAATGGACATAAAAACTTTGGACAGATTCACTAGGGTCCTACCAATGAGCCAACCTTCTACAATAAAGGACTCCTCTAGGGACACAAGGAAGAAACCTACTGAGGAAGAAAGAACTGCCAGCTCTGAACCAGAGCTTGGAACCTCCTCTCCAGCTGATGTTGGTCTGCAGGTTGACTTATCACTCAGTCAATCCTCTACAAACTTCCAATTCCAAGTCAGTGATGTGCATGTTGATAAAATCCATGCTAGTCCAAGGTTAGGACAAGTTTCAAAGAATGCTACTGAAGAAGAGGTTGCTGCAGAAAATGAGGAAGATATGGCTCATACTGATGATGTAGCTGCAGTTGAAGATATCTATGCTACAGAAGATAACCATGAGCCTCCTGAGGCATTAGATACCTATCTAAATAGGTCAAGCCCAGAAAAGGATGCTCAGTCTGAGGGGGAACATAATCAGATGGATTTGACAACCTTGGACCAAGTTGTCACCAGAATAATTGAGTCTGCACCCACTACAGGTAATACCCATACCCTCTGAATTAGTAGTGTTAATACAACTTTAGCTAAGGAAATGTCTCCTTCTATAGGTGTTGTAGTTGAGGTGGAGACTTCACAGGTCCCTGCTCAGGAAGATGGCCCTCCTCCAATAAGCCAACCAACCACTACCCAACTCTCGAATGAGTTACTTCTAAATCATATCAAAGCTCTCCTGGATGCTCAGACCACAACCCTCAATAAATATGTTGACCAATTAGTTGCCAAGCTGAGGGATGAATTATTAACTAAAGTCAAGGAAAATAAAGAATAAATCTCTCACTTAAACACACAGGTCACCACCTGGTTTGATAGGGGTGGAACTGCTGGCATAAAGCAGACCACCCTCATGAAATCCTTGGAAACAAGCAAAAACTATCTACAGATGACATTGGATATGTCAAGAATTATGTGAGTGTAACTGATGAGTTGATCAGGGGTGTAGTAGATCATGTAAATCAGCATGCCACCAATGTTGCTTTTCACTCTATGTAAGAGGTAGTACTTCTGAAAATTGAGCTGCTTGTTGACAATGAGAGAATATTCCAATCTATATCAAGCAAAAATGAAGCAAACTCCACCCTACTGTAATAGATCATCCTTGAAGAAGGCAGAAATGGGGAGAGCAGTCATGCTAAGACAGTAACACTCACTGAAGATCAAGCCTTCAATGTAATTCAAGGCACCAGGGTAGCATTACACCTGCCCCTCCTGGATAAAAAGAGGCTAGAGGACCTAGACTTCCCAGCACAAGCTAGAGCTGCAAAGGATGCATAACTTGCTGCCAGAAGAAAGAGGGAAGGAACTCAGATGGATGAAGAGTTCATGGCAAAGAGGAGAGCTGAGAACAAAGATGATCCAGATCATGAACAACTAAGTGATGCATCTGAATCCATCATTATCAATGCTTGGGTAAGCCACAGACAAATCTTAAAGAATTTTGATAGTATATATCCTTCTGAGGAATGTATATAGCATTTGGAAAGAAATTCCCTAAGGAAAAGAGTATTCAAAGAAAATCTGGTAAGGAAGAGAAACCCTAAGAAAATGCCTCCCAGATATATTCCAAAGCTATTCCTTTACTTCAAATGATAGGAGAACAAAGCTGAAAACTTGAAGAAGACTGTTCCTACCAAGGATGCTGATTCAAGTTCATCAAAGAAAAGCTGAGATGAGGCTGCAAGAATTAGGTTCTTTAAATATTTAATCAATGTCTTGTAATGAATATCAATAGTGTAGCAATATCAACTCCATATCAATGAAATTAATATGAGTTGGCCCTAACTATATTGATGTGATAAATGTGCATGCAATACTCATTTATATATCTGTGATTAATGAATATGCTATTCTTTCATAGATATCTTATAATCACAAGTTTGCTACTATTGTTTGGCTAAGTTAATGATTAGGTAGATCTTAATCATACTGTTTACCTTGTAAATGATTAATAAAGCCTTTGCTGCTAATCATACTAATACATTGTAAATGATTGATAATTCACTAGTAATATTGGTTATTCAATCATAGTGTTAAGCCATCTCATCTAGGGGGAGTTATCCTATACTGGGATGGCTAGTTGTCATGATAATGTCTCTTCAGGCATATCATGATACCTTTTGTGTTGATGCACCTTAGCATGGATGGGTGTTCTGCCTTCTTAATAGGGGGATATTGTTGGGAATTGTGCCCTACAATGTTCCTCAGGATTTGAAGAGGCATCACCAATCATGCTAAGGGGCATAATGTATTTTATGTGTGCTTGAATTCATGCATGCAGGTTGTCCTTGATTAGGCTGGTGAACAAAAAGAGGAAGCTGGAAGTCAGATAATTTGACTAAGGCAAAAGTGTTGAGACAGCTGAGAAGATTGTCTCAGCATAATCGCTGAGATAGCTGAGAAGCTCCATGCAAAGCGTTGACTTAAGTATTGGTCTCAGCAGAACCTCTGAGACAGGAGATAGTCTAAGCTGTGAAGAAGGAAGCATTGAGACCGTTGAGAAGAAACTGCTGAGACAAAGCCAGCAGAAGTTTTCTAAGTCCAGAAGCGTTGAGTGAGGCAGGCTCACTCAACGCTTCTAAAGAAGAGCTCAGTTTAGAATTTGTCGAACTGAATTCTGAGTTCGTCGAGCTGAGCTCACCTTTCGTCAAGCTCAAGTTAAAGTTTGAAGATTCTGATATCGTCGAACTCAGTTCATAATTCGTTGAACTGATTTCAGAATTCGTCGAACCCAACTCACCTTTCGTTGAGCTCAAGTTAAAGTTTGAAGATTCTGAGTTTGTCGAGCTCAGTTCAGAAATCATCGAACTGAATTCAGAATTCGTCAAACACAGCTCACCATTTGTCGAGCGCAGTCAAAGTTTTTCATGCTGTTACGGGAAAGCCACAGCAGTGCTGAAAAGTACTATTTGTCCTCTTATGAGGGAGGTGGCGCTCACCATCCTTGCGGGGCCCACATTCAAATTGTGTCGTTGATTCAAATCAACAGATATAAAAGGAAAAGAAGAAAAGGGGATCAGGGTAAACAAACACAGGAACGAAAAGGAAAACAAAAAGAGAGGCGGCTGGACTTCATCTTCTCCAACGAGCTTGAAAGCTAAGTCCAACAGAGCTAGCCAGAAAGGCAGAGAAAGATAACTGAAGATTTTTCCAGTTCAGCAAGTTTGTTCTTTCCAGAACAAGATAGCTGATTAATCTAATCAGCAAGGAGAGATAGCTGTGTGAAGGGCCGTCAGCCTTCAACTACAGATAGCTGTTCTTCAGTGCAGCAGGAAAGGAGCTAGCTGTAGTAGAAGACTAATTCCTTCTACAACAAGAGGGTTAGACTGATATCTGCTCAGTCAAGCAAGGTAAGACTCTGAGATTTATCTCAGAGTCAAGATATTATTTTATTTCAACTTCTTGATTAATTTCCTGTAGGATTCAGGTTGTCTGAATCTGAGCTGTATGACACTTTGTGCCTGAGTTGTAGGTGACTAATTAGTCACTGAGGTAGGTGCCCTATTGGGGTACTGAGGTAAGATCAAAGTGTGGATCTGAGGTAGGGTTGTACTCCCAGCCTGAGTGTAGGGCCTAGTGCCTGAGGTAGGTGACTGTTGAGTCAATGAGCTGTAGGTGACAAGTATGTCGCAAAGTTGTAGGCCTTGGAGGAGGCTGAGCTGTAGGTGCTTGAAAGGGCACTAAGGTAGGTACCTAGAAAGGTACTGAGCTATAGGAGTGTTGCAGCACTCTGAGAGTAGGGACTTCTGCCTAAAGTTATAGGGTTGAGAAGCCTGAACTGTAGGCCTTAGAGATAAGGTTGAGGTAGGTCGTTTGAGGACCACTGAGCTGTAGGAGCACTGCAGGGCTCTGAGGTAGGAACCTTTGTGGTTCTAAGGTAGGGTTCTGAAGGGAACCTGAGTGTAAGGCTGAGGGCCTGAGGTGTAAGCTTTGAGGAGAATTTGGAGGAGTTTGTGCCTTGTCTAACATAAGTTAGAAAGGTGGGAGAGAAAGTGGATGTACACAATTGGGGAACCACTATAAATATCTGTGTGTTGTGCTGTGTTGCTTGTTCTTATTTATATTGCAGGTTCTATGGACAAGCTCTAGATCACTTAGAAAGAAAACAACAAAAATACTTAAGAAATTTCAAAGACCTATTCACCCCCACCCCCTCTAGGCGACTAGCTAACCTTGAAGTAATAACTTTCAGCGATCATATAAAAAAGGAGAACGTGAGTGTAAGTTTCATTGGCACCGATGACCAACTGGCGGACATATTAACTAAACCACTTTCAGATGCACGTTTCTCTCTACTTCGACTCGAGCTTGGCGTTCTGGATCTCTCATCCTAGTTATAGTTATTTGTGTTTAACTGTTCTGTATGTGTAGTTTTTTTCTTTTTGTTTTTTTGTACGTATCTGCTTATGAGTTGCTCATTTGAGTTTCTTTTTTTACAAAAAAAAACAAAAACAAAAAACATGCATTTGCTTTCTTTGTAACGTTTGTTTTATCTATGTTTTAAAAAAAACAAAAAGCAACAAGAAAAATAGAAAACTCAAAATAGCAAAAAAAAACTACTGTAGAAATATAATGCTCTAGGGCTCACATGACTGCGACTTAGACCATAACGCGTACGTACAATGTTTGAGTTAAGACTTTTAATCTATGCAAACATTGTCCTACGATCATAGTGGGCTGATACTATATGTTCTTAGCTATTGAGTGCGACAAGACGGGGTCGTGTCTGTTGTTTATGCCTCTAGGTATGTGTGAGGACTTAGATAGGGGAATGACTTCTCATGATACACACATCCCTAGTCGGTGCACTCAAGACGAAAAATGCTATGCGTACATGCTATAAATTGTGACACTATATTCTAACACGCTAGAAATACGTTGAATAATCAATGTCACGATACACTTGTGATTATACTAAGTGTGAAATTTTGGGCCAAAACTCTAGTACAAAAGTCGTATGTATACAAGTTAAAGTGTATCTATCTAGATGGATAGATTTCGATTGACTCGGGGCTCTGTGACCCTTTTAAAACAAACTGATTAAAGTGATAGATCTACGCTAACAAAATTAAACTATGGAAGCTATCACATCTCTTGTCACGGTCCCCCCAAGCACTACTCATTCCTCCTAATAAGTCTTCATGAGCATTGTGAGGATGAGCACCTTGGTTAAAGAGTCACTTCGATCTTGCTCATCGACTCTATCTTTAGCTTAGTGCCCCTAGTTTTTGCCTATGTATGACATCAAATGACAGGTGCGGTGATTATTCACCTTATTTCTCTTGTGTTAGGTTCCTAGACGATCGAGATTCACATGGACAATATGCTATTTTTCCTTGGTGTTATCTCGCTTTCGATGCTACATGTACACATGTCATTGCCTTATCTAAGACTTCCGTACATAAGAATTGGACTGCAGCTACACTATCTCTTTTTAGCACAATACATACTGGCACACAATTTACACTCATGATGTTTTCAATGTTTGTCTCACTTGATTACTTTCTTACTCTTATAGAGTTGCAGACGTACTCGTTGTGTGCTTAGTTTAGTCTGTGCTGTCCAATTCATATGAACTCTGAAAATTGATTGTATCTGTCTGTGTACCTTGCTCCGTTTTTTGACCCATGTGCTTACAATTCTCTGATATGTATTCCGTTTTGAGTCACCTCTATGCTTATCATCTCTAACTTTACTTTGTGTGTGCACTATTTGCTATTTGTTTAAACGTTCATCATCTCTACTATTTTTCATCCTCCATGTCTGGTTGGCCTTGCTCGCCCTTTTGATATTATCAAAGGGGCAGAATAAATTATTCATAAGTATGGTCATGAGTATGAGTCATGGGTTAGGAGAGGTCACATGTAGGGGGAGCATGTTAACAATTTGTGCACATAGATAGGGGGAGCATGTCGAACATGTAGACAGGGGGAGCGTATACGTAGGGGAGCTATATAGTGAACCTGCAACCTGTTGTTAGCTTATAACTCTTATTCTTTATCTGCACTCTATCACATTGTTATTTCTCATGAACGGGATTTGATATTATCAAATTGGGGAGTTTGTTGGAACCGATGTTTCATATGCCCTGTGTTTGAGAATATCAACTCCCAGGTTGTATTTGATCATGTCTTGTGTTGATAGAGTGTGCAGGTTGACAGGTATAAGTGAAGAAGAAGAATCCTATGGAAACTAACGCCAAGCGGTAGATGTTACCACCGAGCGGTAGTCGTGAATAAATTGGACAGATCTCTCGGGAAACTATCGTGTCGCGCTTGTCCTACCGCTTGCGGTAACACAATGAATTATTTGACCATGCTCTAGAGAAACTACCGCAGGCAGTAGTGCTTATCGCGCCGCGCTAGCCTCTCGACGAATGTCGCGAAGGAATTCTCGCGAAACGCTAATCTCTCGACGAACATCAAGCAGGGTTTCTCGAGAAATGACCTACCGCCAGGCGATAGCAGTTACCGCTCCGCGCTAGCCGCTCGACGAATATTGACACGCTATTTTCGAATCATCGTATCCTAAATTACCGCGTGGCGCTAGCAACGACAAAACAACAAATATTCGTTGTGAATATTATTCCAGGTTTGGATGACAGCTAGCATAACAAGCCCGCGAACCTACCATCGGGCGCTAGTCTTACCGCCAGCGGTAGCCTATTTTCATGAAGATGTATAACAGGCCGCCTTGGTTTCTATGACCATTGATTGAAGGACTGCAGAGCGACGGGAGTTCGTGAATTCTAGGGTTCGACTGCCTTCTTGTACTCCATTCCAAAAGTCTCCGTCGAAGAAAAAGAAAGTTGTCTCTCTTTCATTCGTTAACGAAGAACTCTGGCGATCCAACATCTACATCGAGTACTAAGCGTCGACCGATTGCTAGCAAATGAAGATCTTAAGCATCGGATGCGGATCGCTCTACGGATAAGTCGTCAAGAGGGAGAACTTCAACTTTTAGATTATTTACATCTTTTATTCTTGTAATCTTTTCGTTTTCTAAATCTTGTGTGAGGGAAATCGACCAGAGGGTCGTCAAAATCCGGGAATGGTTTCGTGAGAAATCGACCAGGGAACGACGTTAGAATCCGGGTAGGATTTCTCGATAAATCGTCCCGAGGAAATGGACATCTTGATCGAAGGATCTAGCGGGGCTCTAAGACCCTTTCTTGTGAGGAGGTGACTCGAAGACTTTTCCTGAAGGGAAAAGGAGAGAGCCAACTGGTCAGTGGAGCAGATCGGTATAGAAACCAAAAGATCGTTTCTACTCATCGCCTTAGATCTCCGACATCAGGGATTTCACCTTTTTGTACTCATTGAGAACTATTGTTGTTTTGAATTCATGCAATGAAATATGTTATTTTTGTGTTAATTACTTCTGGGTGTGTGCTATGATTGTTTAGAGAGTGTGTGTGTTTGTGGGGTTTGTTGGAACACCCTATTACTAATTTAGGCAAGGATCACTATGTTATTAGGAATTAGTTTGACCTAGTTGTATTGTTGAAAAGGTCAACTTAGAATGAGTCTAGGGCTTAGAACTTAGGTTTGGAGCTGCCCCCAAGACCATTCAAAGATCAGGATTCATTGCTGAGGCAAAGACAATTTTCGTCGAGCTCAGGTCGATGAAACGTCGAACTCAGTTCGACATTCTCTGAGCTCAACTCTGCAAGTCGTCGAACTCTGGTCGATGATCTTCGTGCTCAGATCGACGCTCTGTCTTCAGCTATTTTCCAAGTCGCTGAGCTCAGTTCGACGATCGTAGAGCTCAGGTCGACGTTTTCTGTCTCTAGTATAAATCCAATCTCTGAGCTCAGTTCAACGATCGTAGAGCTCAGGTCGACGATTTTTGTGAGAGATCGACGCTTTCAGAATTCGAATTCAAGAACAGTTATGGAATTCTTTCAGATTCATTAAGAGTTATTTCTTGCATTTATTGCAAAGGATTTTCTAGCCGTTTCAAGCAATCTAATGCAAGTTTCAAGGAAGACTAAAAGGAATGTTACTTAGGACTTTCCCCAGAGACAGTTGTCATTTATGGAAGTCATTTATGACTGAGTAACAGCCATCTAAGTCAGAATCTGATATACTCCTTCAGAATATGATTTTGAAAAGAGAACAGATCATATACAATTACAGAGACAAGAGATATACAGTAAAATTAGATTGAAAGAGACACAGAAGAGTGAACAATAGAAACTCTCTGATCAAGAGTTCATCTTCTGAGATTTACAAATTTACTGAATCCCAAACCTTCAAGAACACAAGAAAGTTTTTTGTGGAGGAAATCTTTTGCTACTCAACTCCTCCAAATCATCAAGTGTTCAAAAGCTTCAACATCAAGAACTCCAGACATACAACATTTCAGCATCTGTTGAAATCATCAATTATTGGAGATCTGAAGCAAGTGAAGACCTATCACCCTAGCAAATCTCACCTTCCTGAACCCTTACAGATCTCAGGGGGAGCTTTGACATCATCATCCACTTGTCTTCTCTCAGACTGTTGACAGAGAAGAACAACTCAACTTTTTCTTTCTTTTTTCCTTTCCCTCCTATAAAAGGGTTTTTCAAAACTCCCTTCAAAAGTTCTGAGACTAGTTTCTGAGACCTTGTCAAAACTCAGTGGTGGCAAGACACCTTATCAAAAAATCTAGTTTTGGTTTTTGAGGGCCTTATCAAAAGCTCATTGGTGCCTAGGACACCTGATCAACTATTCCTGCAGTGGATTCCTACCAAGGGTGGTAGAAGAGTGGATGTACCCAGGTTATTGGGGAACCACTACAGTTCCTTGTGTCATCTGGTTGCTGTGTGTTTGACTTTGCTGTGTGCTGTGTGTTTTCTTAGCTCTTGCTTTAGTTTTTATTTCATAACAAGAATCTTACACATATACATAAATTAAGTCTTCCACTGCTTTATATTTTTAATTGTAAATTATTTTAAAAATACTCTATTCACCCCCCCCTCTAGAGTTAAGGTAGATCTTTTCCTCACTTTCAATTGGTATCATAGGCAGGTTGGTTATTCAACATCTGAATCTTCAATAGATTGATTGAACAGGCTAACATATGAACCAAAAGATCCTTGATAAGATAAACCTTCTATAGAGGATAGTTATTACTTTTTGTATTATATTTATTTTCAAACAAAACCATGGCACAGAACAAAGATTATGCTAGCACCAGACCTCTAGTGTGCAACCTCTCTAAGTTTGCACTTTGGAAGGCAATGATTAAGCTTTACATGAATTCTATTGATGAGGACATTTTTAATTCTGTTTTGACAGTTTGTCCAAGACCCCCAGTGATTACAAGTACAAGTGTTGTTCCACCTCCTTCAGGAACAGATACAAAAATAAAGAAATGGAAAGTTACAGATACAAAGGCTATGAATATTCTTTCTCAGACCATGTCTGATGAGATATTCCAAAAAGTGTCTGAATGCAGTTCAACAAAAGATATATGGGACAAGTTATCTGAAATTGTCTTAGGATCTGCTGATTAAAGGAAGGACAGGAGATCTCATCTCATATCTTAATATGAGAATTTCAAGAAAGGAGAAGCTTAGTCAGTTGCAGATATGTACAACAGGCTCAGTCTGATAGTCAGTGAGTTGAAAACATTGGATAAGGAGATCACACTAACTGAACTAAATGACAAGATCCTAATGTGCTTCCCTAGCACTTGGGACTCAAGGATCTAGCCAATCAAGGATGCCAGAAGCCTAACTGAGATTACTACTGAAGCTCTTTTGGGCAAGCTCAAGTCTTATGAGCTGCTCATCAAGAATAGGGAAGAAGAGAAAAAGATTGTTTCTCCAGTCATCAGAAAGGTGAAGACCATTGCTTTCAAAGCCATAGAAGAGAAGCCTGAAAATAAGGTCACATGCAATGAAGAATTGATGAGCTTGTTGGCCAAAAGATTCTATAAGATGGCCAGGAAAGATTTCAGAAAGAGGTCATCCAGAGGGCATGAGAAGCCAAGGTATGACAAATCAAATAATAAAAAAATAATCTATTTTAGATGCAGGAAACCAGGCCATATTGTGTCTGACTGTCCAGAAAATCAGAATAAGGACAAGAAGGATGGGAAAGATAGGAGAAAAGACAAGGACTCCAGGGGAAACAACAACAACAAATCCTCCAACAAAAATAAACATACAAGGAAGGGGTTTGTAGCTGAAAGCTGGATTGATACTGAAGAAGAATCAGAAGCCTCATCAAGCTCAAGTGATGATGAGGATGATGTTGAAGAAAAGGAATTCTGCATGATGGCTATCAATGCCTCTCAGCAAAATTCTGATGCAGAACAGGGATCAGACTCAGAATCTGAAACTCAAACTGAAGAAGACCAGGTAATTAAATCCTTTGACATTGACTCAGAGGACTTTAGGTCTGAATTTAAGGCACTTTGTTTAGACCTGTTAAAATCTGAGAAAGAGATTATCTCTCTCAAAAATCAATTGTCTGAACATAGCACCTTAAAATCAGACAACCTCAAACTCTCTGAGGAGTTAGAATGCTGTAGGGAGGAGATAGCTTCACTAAAAAGTGAGTTATCCCAGGCAAAGAAGTTTGAAGAATCCCTTAATGGGAGAAGCATCAGACTGATGGACATCACAAGCACAGTGAACTCAAGATTCAACAGTACACTGGGCTTGGGTGCTTCATCCAGCAACCTATAGTATTAACAACCCCAATTAAATTTATTTCTGATAAAGGAAAGAGTGTTGTAGAGGTAGCTAGGAAGAATCCAGATTTACCTAAGGAAAATCAAGTTCAACAGAAAATGTCGAACAGAGCTCGACGATCGTCGAACAGAGCTCGACGATCCAAGGCTGGATCGTCGAACTCAGATCGACGACTTCTGAACTCTGAACTCTGGTATAGTCGATCTTCGAACGGAGCTCGACGATCTGACCTAAGATTGTCGAACTCAGGTCGACGATCGTCGAACGGAGCTCAGAGCTTTGAACCTTCTTTCAGAGGTAAATCTCAAGTCAATCCTAGAAGTCCCTCATCCCAAAGCTTTAACCCTTATACTGAATGGATAGTACCTCCTAGGAGATACTATCCTGAAGGATATAAGAGTCAGCCAGGGATGTCTTTCATTTCTGAATTTAAAGGTTATCAACCTAGACCCAAGGTAAACTGGTCAAAAACATACAAATTGTTTATGTGCAGGTGAAGACCTATCCAGTAATTAACCAACAATGGTATCTGGATAGTGGGTGCTCAAAGCACATGACAGGGAGCAAGGACAATCTCACATCCTTCAAAGCCAAACTTGGACCCAAAGTGATCTTTGGAGATTCAAACTTTGGTCAAACAAAAGGATATGGTGCTGTTCAGATTTGCTCAGTCACATTCAAGAAGGTGGCTTATATGGAAGGACTGAAGCCCAACCTAATCAGCATCAGTCAACTCTGTGATGAAGGATATCAAGTGACATTCAACAAATCCTTATGCCAGATAAAGTCAGAGGATAACACAACAGTGTTAACAGGTAAAAGGAAAGGTAACATTTATCTTGTAGATTTCCTTTCAACCAACATAGATATCTGCTTATTTAATTCAGTCTGCAAACCAAATGATTTATGGAATAAGAGACTAGGACACTTAAACCTTAGAACCATTGCTAGGCTGTCCAAGGACAACCTTGTTAGAGGACTACCTTCTGGCCCCTACAAGAAGGAAGGACTCTGCAGGGCTTGTCAATTAGGCAAGCAAACTAAAAATAGTTTTAAGTCACTTAATAAGAGTGATTCACCTAGGATTTTGTATCTGTTACACATGGATCTTTTTGGACCCATTACAGTACAAAGCTTAGGAGGAAAATCTTACACTTTAGTGATTGTAGATTACTTATCTAGATTCACTTGGGTATTCTTTCAGAAGAAGAAGTCTGATAACTTTAAATGTTTGACAGATTTTCTCAAATGCATACAGATTGAGTTCAATACTCACATTGCCCTGATCAGAAGTGATCATGGGACAGAGTTTGATTCTCTTCTAATGCAAGAGTTCTGTCAAAGTGAAGGGATCAGGCATACTTTCTCAGCTCCTAGAACTCCTCAACAAAATGGGGTAGCTGAAAGGAAAAATAGAACCCTAATTGAATCTGCCACTACATTGTTGACAGATGCTCACCTTCCTCTATATTTTTGGTCAGAGGCAGTGAACACCTCCAACTATGTGTTGAACAGAAGTTTGATACATAAGCTGAAGGGCAAGACTCCCAATGAATTGCTCAAAGGGAAGAAACCTAAAGTAGACTATTTCAAAATTTTTGGTTGCATTTGTTATATTCACAATAATGATAAGAAGTATTTAGCAAAATTCCAAGCTAAAGCTGATGTAGGAGTGTTTCTGGGATACTCCATGATCGGTAAAGCTTATATGGTTTATAATAAAACTTCTCTTAAAATTGAAGAATCTGTTCATGTATCTTTTGATGAGACTAACATGTGTTACAAGGAGAAGTTTACTTCTACCATAGAACCATTGCAAGTACACTCTCTTTCAAAAAATTTGGACAGGTTACACATTGTAGAAAAGGATTCAGTACATTCACCTATCCAACAAAGAGCTGAAATCAGTGAAGATGAAGAGGATACTCAACATCTTGATGTTCAATATATTGGAGAAAACCATTCTGAAGAGCCAGTTGTTGTTCCACAAGAGGAAACAACAACACAGGTTGGTGAATAATCAATACCCCCTATTGATTTAGTAACAACCAGAGATCACCCAATCTCCCAAGTGATTGGAAACATCTTAGCTGGTGTGCAAACCAGAAATCAGGTCAACCAGAACCTGATGCACACCTGCTTTTTATCTCAAGTTGAGCCTCAATCCATTCAAGATGCAGAACAAGATCCATACTGGATCATTGCTATGCAAGAGGAACTACATCAATTTGAGAGGAACAAAGTTTGGGAGTTAGTACCAAGGCCTAAAGATCACTCAATTGTTGGAACAAAGTGGGTGTTCAGAAACAAGTTGGATGATCAAGGAGTTATTATAAGGAACAAGGCAAGGTTAGTTGCTCAAGGCTACTCTCAAGAAGAAGGAATTGACTATGACCAGATTTTTGCACCAGTTGTAAGGTTAGAGGCCATAAGAATATTCCTTGCTTATGCTGCTCACAAAGGATTCAAGGTCTACCAAATGGATATGAAGAGTGCATTTCTCAATGGAGACATCAAAGAGGAAGTCTATGTTAAACAACCTCCAGGTTTTATCTCTCCAACTTATCCTGACCATGTTTTCAAATTGCATAAAGCATTATATGGTCTCAAGCAAGCTCCTAGAGCATGGTATGAGACCTTAGCATGCTTTCTTCTGAAAAATGATTTTATAAGGGGTAGAGTAGATCAAACTCTTTTTATTAGAACCCATAAGTCTCATACCCTACTAGTACAAATATATGTAGATGATATTATCTTTGGTTCTACTGATTCAAATTTGTGCATAAAGTTTTCCAACCTGATGCACTCTAAATTTGAAATGAGTAGCATGGGTGAGCTTTCCTTCTTTCTAGGATTGCAAGTCAAACAACATGCTGAAGGCATATTTATTTCTCAAACCAAATATGCAAAAGAATTGGTTAAGAAATTTGGTATGTCTGAAGCATCTTGTATGAAAACACCTATGCCTACCAATGCTGTATTAGATACTGATGAACATGGTAAATATATTGATCAGACAACATATAGAGCAATGATTGGCTCTCTATTGTACCTTACAGCCAGTAGACCTGATATAATGTTTGCTACATGTATATGTGCTAGGTTCCAAGTAAGCCCTAGAGAATCACACATAACATTAGTTAAGAGGATTCTTAGGTATGTAAAAAGTTGTCCAAATCTAGGAATCTGGTATCCAAAAGACTCAGGATTTGAATTAACTGGATTTTCAGATGCTGATATGCTAGATGTAGAGTAGACAGGAAAAGCACCAGTGGAACTTGCCAGTTCCTTGGTGACAGACTTGTCTCCTGGTTCTGTAAGAAACAGACATCAGTGTCCACTTCAACTGCTGAAGCTGAATACATGGCAGCAGGTAGTTGTTGCTCACAGATTCTGTGGATTCAAAACCAGCTCCTAGACTATGGCTACAACTTAGAAGGGTCAAAAATATTTTGTGATAACACTAGTGCTATTTATATAGCACAAAATCCAGTCCTCCATAGTAGGACAAAACATATAGAGATTAGACATCACTTCCTAAGAGACAATGTAGAGAAAAATAAAATTGAAATTCAATATATCCCAACTGATTTGCAAAGGGGAGATATTTTCACCAAACCTTTGGATGAAAAGAAACATACCTTCTTCCTAAATCAGTTAGGAATGTTAGATGGAGGAAGTTTAAAATAAATCCCAAGATTTTTAAATCTAAAAACAGACCAAGACTAGGCTAAAAACTTATATTTTCTAGTGTCTGTAGGTTCTGTTTTGTCTCTGAACTTCGCTCGACGTTTTTCCCAAAAATCGTCAAACGGAGATCGACGCTTTCCAATAAGCGTCGACCGGAGTTCAGCGTTTTCCAGGCAGCGCTAGGCTATCTTCTTCTGGTCAACGATCGTCGAACGGAGTTCGACGCTCTCCAATGTCGTCGAACGGAGATCAATGATATTGTAGACTCTTCAGATTCCATTAAGAAGCCCAGATCGTCGAACGGAGTTCAACGATCCTTCCTTTCCGACGTAGAACCCTAATATAAAAATCATTCTTTCGCCGTCGTTCTTCTTTTGCGCTTTCATATTCTCTGCAATTTCTTTCTTTCCCTCCAAACTCTACTACACTTGGTCGTGTTTGTTAATTTTTGCAGGTATACAATGGCTGTTAACGTTGCCGCTCTCGCTAAGATGAAGTTTGATACTGGATTTGATATCGATATGGATTCATTTGACGGGAGAGATCAAATATTCAAAGACATTCTGGAACTATTCAGAGAACAAAAGTTGGTGCATATTATGACTACCAGAATGAAGATTGCGGCAGATGAGATAAAGGAATGTGTATTTACAGCAAATAATCTGGATCAAAATACTATAGTCGGTACTATAAGCAGGACTCAGGTATCTTTATCACCTACTCTCCTAAGTGAAGTATTTCATTTAAGTACTGAAGATGATTCTACTGAAATGTCTGGAGAGGAATTTGATTCTATGTTGGATAGAATGGGTCACTCTGCAGCTAACCCTAACAAATTATTGAAAAAGAACCTCTCTATTGCGTTTAGATTTCTGGCTGATGTTGTGGGGAAAGTGCTTCTGGCAAAGCAGTCAGCTCATGATACCATATCCAGGTATCAGTTCTGTTTGATGGGAGCCCTGGTAGACAAGAAACACTTGAATTGGGGAGCAATTTTCTTTGATCTGATAAATATGAAAATAAACAAGAGCTTTGTCAATTTTGGGAGGATTTTAGGGGTATTCCTGCACTCCAGGTGCCCAGAACTGCTAGTCTCAAATGGGATGCACATCAATGCATCAAAAAGACTGACCTGTGCCCTATTTAGTAAGTGGGATAGGCAGATAATCAAACCATCCAGGACTACCATGGCTTCAGGCACAAGGACTCTTGCAGTCACTTCCCCTCAGGCCTCTACCCTCATGGAAGAGTTGCCTGCCTCCACCTCCTCTCCTCCTTCTCCACCACTTATTTCTACCTCCACCTCCACATCAACCATCTCAACATCCATATCTTCCCCCATTACCATTTCTTCACCAATCCCATCTCCAGCCACCTCAGAACAATTCCATCTACTTCACTTCTATCCACCTCTTGACATACCCTCTTTCAACATCTTGGAAGACTCCTTTATGGATGATTCCACTTCCTCCCCTATTGATCCTCCTTCTACCTCCTCATACCAACAGCTCCTTCATGAGATTCTCACTCAACCATCCTTCACACCATCCATCTCCACACCCATATCATCTATCTTCACCATCCCAATCTCTCAACCAACCATCCTACCATCCACAATACCATCTACCATAGTTCATCCATCACCAGCCCAAACCATTCCCTCCTCCACCTCTACTCAAGTCACACTTGAGCAAGTGGATCTATCAGCCTTGGCAGATAGGCTATATGGGATACTGGCCCCCAAGCTAGTAAGCCTGCTGGAGACCACCATGGCTCCACTCCTGAACTCAATAAAGGAGCTATCTGATAGGCTAAACTCTCTCTCCTCTCCTCTGGCAATCCCTTCTGTGGGGTGCCTTGATCCAATCATCACTGAATCAAGGCAAGGGGAGATGCCCTATGAAGCTGAGGTAATGCCTGCTGCTCTAGGTGATCTGCTGCTGCCACAAATCTCCACTGCTGCTCCAGAACCAGTACTCATAGTGGACCTCAGGTCACTGTTGTATGCATTTGATCTTCTTCACAGAAGCTTCTTACCAACTCTGATAGTTGAAGACCTCACTAAGGCCATTGTGCCTATTACTGTCTGTGATCCCAGTCTGATCATATCTTATATAAATTCTCTTAAGGCTGTGGAAGTTTCTGATTGTGTTGCTGCTGCTGCTGCTGAAGGTGCTGAATCTGATGATATTGATATGTTGCCTGCTGATCCTGTTGATGCTACTGCTGCTGTTGAACTTGTTGTTTTTCTAGAAGAACCTGTTGTTTTTGAGGTTACTGCTGCTCCTACTGCTCCAGAAGTTCCTTCTACTCCTGCTACTACTACATTTGATTCTGCTCCTGTTCTATCTGCTGAGAAGTATAAACAAAGAGAAGAGTATATCAAAAGCATTGATGATCTATATAACAGACCCCAGAGTTCAGAAAGTGATCAATTTAACACTGACTCTGATGATTCTGCTGGCACCATCTCTAAGAAATGGAAAGCAAGAAGCAAAGCAATGATGAGAGTTCCCCCTGCTAAGGCCAAAGATGTAAATGATATACCATACTATATTTTGCATGATTGTCAAATAACAGAGCCTTGGATGCAATATTCTAAGAATCAGTTAAAGGCTATGAGGAAAAGAAGAAAACTTGACAAATATGAGAAAGGATCTTCTCAGTCTCATCCTCCTCCTCCTCCTCCTCCTCCAGATGCTGGTACTGGTGGAGTATCTGCTTCTCAACTTGGATCTGCTTCAAAGCATAGTTCTTCTCAATCTTCTCAAAGATATCAACCCAGAGGTCAACATCAAAGAAGCCATCATTCTAGAAGAGGTCAGTTCAGAGGAAATTAGAGAGAGTACAAAACCTATTCCAGACAACAAAGGGAAGGACAAGGTCCAATTGATTCTACTCAAGGTCCTTTCCCTTACAAGCTTAGAGATTCAGTTATTACCAGGACTCCTTCTGATTATGAATCTATCAATAGATATGAACGTCCAGTCCCTTTTGAAGATCCTGAAAACAACCCAGTGTCTTGGACTGCCAGAATGAAAGAGCTTGCTGCTCTAGATCAAATGAAGAAGGCCAAGGAGCAAGGTAAAGACATTTCAAACATTACAACCCTATCAGAACAAAGAAAGACCGAACTTGAGAGATATACTTCAAGAAAGTTCTTTGATCCAGAAGATTACATGAAGCTGCACCCTGAGGCTGTAGTCCCAAGGCCAAGATCCCAAACATCCTTAGGTGCAGATGATGACAGAAGATAAAAGAAAGATGCTCTCAATCCTAACAGGGAGATTCTATTTAAGAAAGGCAATGAGAAGAAATGATTTCTGTAAGTAGACAGTACATCAATATCTCTGAATATTGCTGATATTCTATATGAGTTCTGCAATGCTGCTATGTTTTTCTTCTGTATTGTTGTTTTAGCTTCTGTTTCTATATGTATGCTTTTGTATTTCCTATTGTGTCCTGTAAATAGTAATCCTAAACCAAATAGGGGGAGATTGTTGGAACACCCTATTACTAATTTGGGCAAGGATCACTACGTTATTAGGAAATTAGTTTGACCTAGTTGTATAGTTGAAAAGGTCAACTTAGAATGAGTCTAGGGCTTAGAACTTAGGTTTGGAGCTGCCCCCGAGACCATTCAAAGATCAGGATTCATTGCTGAGACAAAGACAATTTTCATCGAGCTCAGGTCGACGAAACGTCGAACTCAGTTCGACGTTCTCTGAGCTCAACTCTGCAAGTCGTCGAACTCCGATCGACGATCTTTGAGCTCAGATCGTCGCTCTGTCTTCAGATATTTTCCAAGTCGCTGAGCTCAGTTCGACAATCGTAGAGCTCGGGTCGACGTTTTTTGTCTCTAGTATAAATCCAATCTCTGAGCTCAGTTCAACGATCGTAGAGCTCAGGTCGACGATTTCTGTGAGAGATCGACGCTTTCAAGATTCGAATTCAAGAACATTTATGGAATTCTTTCAGATTCATTCAGAGTTATTTCCTGCATTTATTGCAAAGGATTTTCTAGCCATTTCAAGCAATCTAATGCAAGTTTCAAGGAAGACTAAAAGGAATGTTACTTAGGACTTTCCCCGGAGACAGTTGTCATTTATGGAAGTCATTTATGACTGAGTAACGGCCATCTAAGTCAGAATCTGATATACTCCTTCAGAATATGATTTTGAAAAGAGAACAGATCATATACAATTATAAAGACAAGAGATATACAGTAGAATTAGATTGAAAGAGACACAGAAGAGTGAACTATAGAAACTCTCTGATCAAGAGTTCATCTTCTGAGATTTACAAATTTACTGAATCCCAAATCTTCAAGAACACAAGAAAGTTTTCTGTGGAGGAAATCTTCTTCTACTCAACTCCTCCAAATCATCAAGTGTTCAAAAGCTTCAACATCAAGAACTCCAGACATCAAACATTTCAGCATCTGTTGAAATCATCAATTGCTGGAGATCTGAAGCAACTGAAGACCTATCACCCTAGCAAAGCTCACCTTCCTGACCTTACAGATCACAGGGGGAGCTTTGACATCATCATCCACTTGTCTTCTCTCAGACTGTTGACAGAGAAGAACAACTCAAATTTTTCTTTCTTTTTCCTTTCCCTCCTGTAAAAGGGTTTTTCAAAACTCCCTTCAAAAGTTCTGAGACTGGTTTCTGAGACCTTGTCAAAACTCAGTGGTGGCAAGACACCTTATCAAAAAATCTAGTTTTGGTTTTTGAGCACCTTATCAAAAGCTCATTGGTGCCCAGGACACCTGATCAACTATTCCTGCAGTGGATTCCTACCAAGGGTGGTAGAAGAGTGGATGTACCCAAGTTGTTGGGGAACCACTATAGTTCCTTGTGTCATCTGGTTGTTGTGTGTTTGAATTTGCTGTGTGCTGTGTGTTTTCTTAGCTCTTGCTTTAGTTTTTATTTCATAACAAGCACCTTACACATATACATAAATTAAGTCTTCCACTGCTTTATATTTTAAATTGTAAATTATTTTATAAATACTCTATTCACCCCCCCTCTAGAGTTAAGGTAGATCTTTTCCTCACTTTCAGGGTTGGAACTCGGATCTGTACAGGAAAACGATCACTGTGACCTAACGCCCCGCGGTAGCTTCCAAAACTCGATTTTTTGAGGTGAAATATTTTTAAATTCTATTTAACGTTAAAACCTTATTCACCCCTCCCCCCTCTAAGGTTGGCCACTAGATCCAACAGTGCATTTGTACTTGTACTTTGTATTCTCATTTTTAAAGCAGCTCTGTGTGTTTGGTCTCTTTTTATTGCTTGTTGATTATCGTTTGCTTGCGATATCTGTGATGTTGGCACCACCATTTTATGTGGACAACTCTGGTTTGATCCTTTGAGGTTTGCATTTGGAGGATGAGATTTAGACGACACCGCAACCTACTACTAGGGAGAAGGGCAAACACTTTTATCTGGGTAGTGAGAGGGTTGGCTCACTGAGCTAGGGGATGTCGCTGAGTGTGGTATCTGTAACATCTCCATCAGTCACATGAAATATAACAGAGGGTCCGATCGAGGCCCCATGTCATATCCCACAGACAGTAGGCGGAGTTACATGTTAATATCAAAGACTAAATGAATCCAAACTCAGAGCATTCTAGCAGAAGATTTAAGAGTTAACATTTTGAACTCAAGTATCATAACAATATACACTATATAAAACACAGGAATGCTCTTACAAAATACACAAAAGATACTATCGCCAATGATAGTCACTATCGCCCGGTGATAGTCAACAGTAGCCTTAAGCTTTACAATTATTCTTTAGAAGTGTGGTTTACAGACATCGGCATGTAGGCCAACCACACATAAAAGCAAAAAACTTCGCTTGGCCTTCGAGGGCCGGCATAGTTTCAGGGCTGCAACCCGCTATTTCCCACTTAGCTCTCCAGTACCTGCACAGAGAAAATCCACCAGATGGTGGCAAATAAGGCGACGATCAGCTTTCGGCTAACAAATTTATAACGACCCTACCCCATTCTCGGGGCAGCGGTATTCCTTCCTTGCAGGCATAACATTAACACAACATATATAACACAAGAAAACACACTCAAGCACAATTCAATATATCACAAATGAGTGCCTCAGCGGCCAAACGTTCTGTGCACTCAGGGGGAATTTTTGGTATACAGTATTGTTAGGGTCCTACCAACGTTTAGAGGTTCGAGACATGACAGTCAACTTTGAGCATTCTAGTCTTTCCGGCACGGGGCCTAAGACTCTCATTATGCCAATGACGAAAGTCAATTACTTTAGGCAATCTAGTCCGAACGACATAACGCGGGTACAGTTCAGCTATTGCCCGTTGCTCAATTCGTAAGTTAAAACTAGACTGACGCGGGTCGGTTTCCCCTTGCCCGTACGACTCACTGGCCTTTAAGAGCTCACAGCTCACACTAGCCACAGGGTCTCCGAGAGACTGGCTTTATTAATAAAATGCTATCTGGAATCTATCGCAAGTGATAGTCACTATCGCCTGGCGTTAGCAACAGAACTCTCTTCTATCTCCAGACTCAGCCACAACTGGAACAACTTTCCAGCCAAACCCTGCAGCATCCTGCAATGCTAGAAAACTGGTCTTTCACAGCAATCAGAGCTCATCAAGAGCTATCGCCAGTGATACTCGCTATCGCCCGATGATATCTAACAGTTATGCAAACTGTGGTATTTTCTGGGTATTTTCTTGGAGCCACCTCCAATACTTCCTACTACTCTCATTTCACAGGTACAACCTACAGACTCCGTAAACTACTCATTTATACTCGGAGTATTCTTCGGCACACAAAATAAAGCATCACCAATCCAGACCAACCTGTCTGGATGGGCTTCACACAACATCCATATTCCGTACTGTAATTTCCAGATTCTATATGCAAAACCACATGGGGATATCACGTATCAACCCATCAGAATTCCCTCAATTCTCCACCTTTTGGTGGGGGATTCCATGCATATGCAAAAGGAGGACTTCACTTGTCCAAGAAGGAAGATCGTTACCCTCAAAATTCATTTCGGAGCCATTAGCAAGCTTTCTATCTGACTGGAAAGGAGCGCCTCGCTGTCCTCTTCACATATCTTGCCTTAGTTCTCGGTTCCGACCACGGGATCTCTTTCCCAAAGCTAGTAAAGCTTCAGCCTTCTTCTTCATTTCTTCCAAGAACCTGATGAGAAGGATGAGAGAGAGTGAGAGAAGAGAAATGAATCTTCTCTCCACCTCTTCTCTTGTAAACAGCCTCGAGAATAAACCCAGCCACACAATCCTCTCATCAAAAGAAAGTAAAGGCCACAATTTCAGCTGACAAGTCAAACTTAACGCTATCGCCTTGCGATATCCACTATCGCCTTAGCGAAATCATCGATAGCTTCTTTGACGCTAGTCAACCACTGCTCTTCGGCTGTTGTCCAGCCATCCGACACATGTCCAACCATATGTGGCAGTATCACCCGGCGATACCAATTATTGCCACTCCGATAGCTCACTCTACGCTTCGTCGAGTGCGTTGAGAGCGTTGAGTGCGTTGAGTCTACTCAATGCTTCGTTGAAAGCATCGAGTGCTATCGCTATCGCCAGCGATACCCTCTGTCGCCCGGTGATAGCCACTCTTAAGTTCTATTTTCTGATTTTTATGGTGTTACAAACCTCCCCTCCTTACAGAAATTTCATCCCGAAATTTTATTCATCTGTAGGAAAACAGTACAAAACAATTACAATGTTACTTTTACAAAAACAACTCGGGAAACTCATCTCGCATGGTTTGCTCACGCTCCCATATCAATTCTTTACGGCCACATTTGTCCCAAAAGACTTTGAACACCCCGATTGTCTTGTTTCTTAGTTGCCCGACCTCCATATCCTCGATCCGAATGGGTCTAACCTTCGTCGTCAAACCACCATCGACGGATACTTGATCATCAGCCACTAGTTGCGTCATCTATTTCAAGGCTTTCCACAACACTGATATGTAAAACACATCATGCAAACCACTTAACTCCGCCAAAAAAGCTAATCGATATGCAACTTCTCCAATCCGCTCAACCACTTTAAATGGACAAAGATACCTCAGACTCAACTTTTTCAAGCGCCGAATACTGGGCACGCCATTGAATGGCTTTATCTTTAGATATACCCAATCGCCTATCGCAAACTCCATGTTTCGGTGCTTGGCATTGTAGTACATTGTCTGCCTATCCTGGGATACCAATAGCCGTTCTCGAATAATGCGTATAGTCGAATTTGCATCTTCGACCTCTTTACGCTTGAATAATTTCGATTCGCCGGTTTCTGCCCAAGCTAAAGGAGTATGACACTTCCTACCATATAAAGCTTCGAAGGGCGTCATCTGAATGCTAGCTTGATAGTTATTATTATAGGCGAACTCGATCATAAAGAGATGGTCCTCCCACCTCTTCCCGAAATCCAAGGCGCACATCTGGAGCATATCCTTCATTATTTTGTTGGTCTTCTCGGTCTGACCATCCGACTGCGGATGAAAGGCCGTACTGAATTTCAGTTTGGTACCCAACAACTAGTGGATTAGCCTCCAATCATTTTAAGTAAAGCGCCTGTCTCAGTCACTAACGATGCAACGGGGCACATCGTGCAATCGTACGATGTTGTCCATGTACAACTTAGCCCACTTTTCCACTAAATCGTCCTTCTTGTTCAGTATGAAGTGTGATACCTTTGTCAATCGATCAATGATCACCCACATGACATCGTTCCCGCTTTGTGATCTCGGTAGCCCGTGCACGAAATCCATAGAGATATCATCAAACTTCCACACCGAAATTGGTAATGACTTCAGGAAACCTCTAGGCTTCTAATATCCAGCTTTTACCAAGGCACAAGTTTGGCACTTTGCCGCGTAAAGAGCTATGTCTTTCTTCAGACCCGACCACTAGAACATCTTTTTCATGTCCTTGTACATTTTTGTGCTCCCTGGGTGAATTGAGTACTTCGTGAAGTGTGCTTCAAACATCAATTCCTCCCTTAGCTTACCCACATTCAGGACGCACAAATGACCGTATTTTCTCAAAAGACTGTCTTCCAAGGAGAATTGGGTATTTGACCTATCCACTACATAGCATTTTGTACTCTCATCGAGTTCCCTTGCTCACTGAACCCTATCCGCAAGGTCATACTATACCTCCGTCTAGTTCAGGAATGCATTTGCATTAGCATTCTTGTCAACACAAGAAATATCTAAGGCCTCCAACTCTTGGATCAAATGCTCATCATGTATCTCCAACTAACTTGCCCTTACCGGAGTCTGCCGGCTCAAGGCATCTGCAACCATATTTCCCTTCCCGGGAGTATAGTGTATCTGGAAGGTGTAGTCCCTGCGGAACTTTATCCACCTCCACTGCTGCATGTTCAGATCCTTCTGATCTATTAAGTACTTAAGGCTCTTATGGTCCATGAAGATATCAACTTTTACGCCATATAAGTAGTGACGCCACAGCTTAATTGCAAAAATCACAGCTGCTAGCTCCAAGTCGTGGACTGGATAATTTCGCTCGTGCACTTTCAACTGGAGTGAGCCATAAGCAATAACCTCTCTGAACTGAAGAAGAACGCAGCCTAAGCCGCTCCCTGAAGCATCACTATAGATCTCATAACCGTCTGCACCACATGGCGAACTCAAAATCGGCGTCGTGGTCAAATGACTCTTTAACTCCTCAAAAGCTCACGCGCACTCAGGCATCCAAACGAACTTTTGATCTTTTCTCGTCAGAGTAGTAAGAGGTAAGGCTATCCGCGAAAAGTTCTTTACAAAGCGCCTATAGTAGCCAACAAGTCCAAGGAAGCTCTTGACTTCTGCTACATTAGATAATATAGACCACTCCCGTATCACAACTATCTTAGTCAGATCCACCGCAATACCTTCACTACTAACCACATGACCGAGAAAAGCCACTGACGATAGCCAAAACTCGCACTATGAGAACTTGGTATAGAGCTTATTTCTTCTCAAGGTGTGCAAAACAATCCGCAAATGATTTGCATGATCTTCTTCGGATTGAGAGTACACCAATATGTCATCAATAAAGATGATCACAAATAGGTCCAAGTACTCTCTAAAGGTTCGATGCATCAAGTCCATGAATACCGATGGCGCATTTGTTAGCCCAAACGACATTACAGTGAACTCATAATGACTGTAGTGTGTACCAAACGCCGTCTTGGGAATGTCCTCTTCCTAAATCCTCAACTGGTAATAACCAGATTTTAAATCTAGCTTTGAGTAGACAGTTGAACTCACCAGCTGATCAAACAAGCCATCAATCCGTGAAATCAGATACTTGTTCTTCTCCATCAGCTTATTTAACTCTCGATAATCAATACATAGCCGCAAGCTTCCATCCTTATTCTTTACAAAGAGAACCAGTGCACTCCAAGGTGACATACTTGGACGTATATAGCCTTGCTCTAGCAATTCTTACAATTGAACTTTCAATCCAACCATCTCTTTTGGCGCAATACGGTACGAAGAGCGGGCCACAGGTCTCGCACCTAGCACCAACTCTATAATGAAGTCAATCTCCCATTGGGGCGGTAACCCAGGAAGATCCTTAGGAAACACATCTGCGTACTCTGATACGATAGGAACATCACTCAAACTGGACTTCATCTCAACAGCCTCCAACAACGTGAAGAACAACTTCGCGCCCTTCCGAACAACCTTGACTACCTGGAGAGCAGACATCAATATCTTGCTCGATCCTCGCATACAAGCGAATTTAGTCTCTCGTTCGGTGTTCTGTCCCATTGTAACTTCATTAAAGTTGTAATCTATACAAGAACGCTGCTTCGAGAGCTAGTCCATGCCAAAGATTACATCAAACTTAGATATCGGCAGCACAGACGCTTCCAATCTGAAATCCTGACTTCCAATCCGTACCTCAAGACAGCAAGACCTATCTGCATGCATCACGCATCCGTTAGGTAACAATACCTTTACTCTATCTGTCAACATAAGAGTAGGCACTCTAATCTGCGATACGAAGTCCTTAGAAAGAAATAAATGAGAAGCACCTGTATCAAATAGTACTCTCGTCGGGTAGTCTTGAATAAGTACAAAGCTTATACTTATCCCACCGCTCAAAAGAATTCGACATTCTTGAGTTCATTTTTTTATAACGGTAAGCACAAATACATGCTCACCACCCCTCAAAAGAATTCGACCACAAATTCACAGGAGGAATACCAAGACAAGCTGATTCCAAATTATAACACCTCCATCCATCACATGGAATATAACAGAGGGTCCGGCTGGGGCCCCACGCCATATCCCACAGACAGTCGGCAGAGTTACATGCTAATATCAAATACTAAACGAATCCAAACTCAGAGCATTCTAGCGAAAGATTTAAGGGTTAACTTTTTGAACTCAAGTATCACAACAATATCCACTATATAAAACACAAGAATGTTCTTACAAAATACACAAAAGATACTATCGCTAGTGATAGTCACTGTCACCCTACGACAATCAATAGTAGCCAAACTGTTACAGCCTTAAGGCCTTACAATTATTTTTTAGAAGTGTGGTTTATAAGCATCGGCCGCAGGCCGGCCACACATAAAAGTAATAAAACTTTGTTTGTCCTTCGAGGGCAGGCATAGCTTCAAGGCTGCAACCTGCTATTTCCCACTCGGCTCTCCAGCACCTGCATAGGGATAATCCACTAGATGGTGGCAAACAAGACAACAGTCAGCTTTTTACTGACCAATTTATAACGACCATACCCCATTCCCGGGGCAGCGGTATTCCTTCCCTATATGCATAGAATTTACACAACAGATATATCACAAGAAGGCACACTCAAACACCATTCAATATATCACAAACAAGTGCCACATCGGCCAAATGTTCCGTGCACTCAGGGCACATTTTCGATGTACCGGATTGTCAGGGTCCTACCACCGTTCAGAGGTCCGAGACATGACAATCAACTTTAAGCATTCTATTCTTTCCGACACGGGTCCTAAGAGTCTCATTATGCCAACGACGAAAGCCAATTACTTTAGGCAATCTAGTCCGAATGACATAACGCGAGTAGGTTCAGCTATTGCTCGTTGCTCAATTCGTCAGTTCAAACAAGAATGATGCGTGCCGACTTCCTCTTGCCCGTACGGCTCACTGACCTTTAAGAGCTCACATCTCACACTAGACACACGGTCTCCTAGAGACAGGCTTTGTCAATAAAATGCTATCTGGAAGTATCGTCAGCGATAGTCACTATCGCCTGGTGTTAGCGACAGAACTCTCTTCTATCTCTAGACTCAGCCACAACTGGAACTTATTTCCAGCCAAACCCTGCAGCATCCTGCAGTGCTAGAAAACTGGTCTTTCACATCAATCAAAGCTCATCAAGAGTTAATGCCAGCAATACTCGTTGCCGCCCGGCGATATCTAACAGTTATACAAACTATGGTATTTTTTTGGTATTTTCCTAGAGCCCACCTCTAGTACTTCCTATTACTCTCATTTCACAAGTACAACCCATAGACCCCGTAAACTACTCGTTTATACTCGGAGTCTTCTCTGGCACGCAAAATGAAACATCACCAATCTAAACCAACCTGTCCGGATGGGTTGCACACAGCATGCTTATTCCATACTGCGATTTACGGATTCTATATGCAAAACTAACCAGGGATATCATGTATCAACCCATCGGAATTCCCTTGATTCTTCACCTTTTGGTGGGAGATTCCATGCATATGTAAAAGGAGGACTTCACTTGTCCAAGAAGGAAGATCGTTACCCTCAGAATTCGTTTCAGATCCATTAACAAGCTTTCTATCCCGCTGGAAAAGAGTGTCTCGCTTTCTTCTTCACGGATCTTTCCTTAGTTCTCGATTCCGACCACGGGATCTCTTTCCCTAAGATAGCAAAGCTTCAGCCTTCTTCTTCCTTTCTTCCAAGAACTTGATGAGAAGGATGAGAGAGAGTGAGAAAGGAGAAATGAATCTTCTCTCTACCTCTTCTCTGTTTAAGCAACCTCAGGAATAAACTCAGCCACATGATCCTCTCATCAAAAGAAATCAAAGGCCACAATTTCAGCTGATAAGTCAAACTTAACGCTATTGCCTGGGCGATATCATCGGTAGCCGCTTTGACCCCAGTCAACCACCGCTCTTCGGTCGATGTCCGACCATCCGACATGAGTCCAGCCATACGTGGCAGTATCGTCCGGCGATACCCACTATCGTCACTCTGATAGCTCACTCAACGCTTCGTTAAGTGCATTGAGAGCGTCGAGTGCGTTGAGAGCGTCGAATGTGTTGAGTCTACTCAATGCTTCGTTGAAAGCATTGAGTGCTATCGTTATCTCCAACGATACCCACTGTCGCCCGACGATAGCCACTCTTAAGTTCTGTTTTCCAAATTTTGGGGTGTTACAGTATTGACGGGCAAACCTTCGAACCTGGGTGACCGCGAGGGGGCTTGCCCTGGTGGTGTCGTATCCTACTGCGGTGGAGAAGGATAGAGCTTCGATTAACGACAATGAGAGGTCACAAGGGCGTGGACTCGAAGAGACAGTGAAGTTCGAACGCTACAAACCGCTGACCAACATGAGGGGGGCGGGCCCTGGCCACACCGCGACCTATTAAAGAGTAGAAGGGCGAGCCTTCGATCAACGACAGTGGTAGATCACTGGGTGAAGGGTAGACCTTTGAACAGCTAGCGAGCGCGAGGGGCAGGCCCCGCCGACGCTGCGACCTACAATGGAGGAGAAGGGTTGAACTTCGATCAATGATAGTGGGAGATTGCTGGGACATGGTACCTGATGGATGATGAAGGACAGATCTTCGAACCTACTAGTAGAAACACGAGGGGGCCAACGCTGGTAGCCTTTGCCCACTTGCGGGGGAGAAGGGAGGACATTCAAACTGTAGCTATGGGAGGTATCCAGGGGCCCGCCCTTCGATCACCAGTGAAGGGAGAGCACTCAAATCCATTGGTAAAACCGAGGGGGCCAACATTGGTGAACTTCACCCACTTGCGGGGGAGAAGAGCGTGCCTTTGATTCACGGTTGTGAGTGCCATCCAGGGATGCATCCTGCGATCTCTAGTGATGGACGAGAACTTAGATCCATTATTAAAAGCGAGGGGCCAACGTTGGTGTCCTTTGTCCACTTGCGGGGGTGAAGGGTGGACCTTTTATATGGGACCGTGGGAGTCGTCTAGGGACCCATCCCGTGTCTATCAGCAGAGGGCATGCAATTGGGGCAAGGCTCGGGATCTTACCCTAAAATTTCTTGCGATGACAAAGTTAGTGGCAAGTAATGCAAATAAAGTGCATATAAAGTTTAATATACTAAGATAAATAGTAGATAGTAGCTTTTGCGAGTGTGTGGACTCTCCACTTTCAAGAGTTAGAGAGTGTTTACATATACAAACGAGAAGTTTAAAAGATAAAAGTATATACTATTAAGTCGGAATATAGTAAGGTCATCCTGCCTGATTTCAAGCTTTTCTTTTGTTTGCTTTTCCTAGGGTCCTCCTGACCCGTTTATGCCATTCCTGCCTGTAGCGCCCCTTCTCCCAATTGTGCACTGATTCGACGTCTGCCTAGGTCACATTTGTTGTAGATAGTATGTTCGTTCCACCTCTTGGTTTAGGGCGAGCGACCCATATCCCTGCAGGTGTGACAAACTTTATGGCGAGGTGAGGAATGGAGGGAATTGCTCTGAATGCTGTTTGGAGCAGGCATTTGAAGATTGCATTGTACAACGATTCCGAGTTGACTTATACGAACAGAATCTGGTGTATGGCCTACTTTGGGAACTCTCCTAAAGTCACAGGGAGAGTGATTGTTTCTTCAACCGGGACTAGCCCTCCGTTAAAGCCATAGATTGGGCTTGCGGAGGATTGAAGTCTTTCTTTCAATATTTGCATTCCGTAGAGAGCTGGCATGAACAGTACATTGACTGAGATGTTATTGACCACTAGTATCTGCTTGACTCGGAAGAAGGGATCTACGATTTTCACGGTGATGACTAATGGTTCCTGGTGTGGCACAAGTAGCCCCTTCAAGTCCTCATCTCCAAAGTTGATCTTCACAGAGGCCAGTGCACTTTATCCTTACTGGGTGATGGAGTTCACGATAGAAAAAGGGGAGCCAACGATGGTTTCAACCATCCCCACTACTTGCCTACCCCCCTGCACATCCTGTCATGTAAGTGGTTGCTCCCTTCTTTGCTGGGATTGCTAATTCCTCGTCTGATCCTACAGGAACCTTCCGAGTGTGACTAGCCGAATATGGCGCTCAATTTCATCCTTCAACTTTACACATTCCTCGGTGGAATGGCACGTTCTTCTATGGAACTAGCAGTATTTGTTCTGGACTTAATTTCTTGTGGGGACCTTTAGTGGCCTTTGCATTGTCGGGTGATCTCAAATTGCGTAGAGTAGATTTACATGCAAAGTGATGAGTGGCATATACTCTTGGTAAGGTCGGGGTGGTTGGTCCCACAACAATCCTGTTGGCAGGGATTTCCTCTGCGCTCTTCCTAGCACCTTGGTGTTGGTTCTTCTCTCTTTCTCTTTCCCATCCCTTCAAACTATCGACGGTGGCCCTCGATGACTTCGTCAGCCTCGATTTAAGCCGCAACTCTATGCACTAGATTAGGGTAGCTGGGAACTATCTCCCTCATTAAGGCGGAGTAGAATCCGCTAGGCCGGAGTACTCCAAGAAAGAACCCTCTCAGGAGCTCAGGGTCTACTCAAGGGATTTGTCTTGCTGCTGTCGTGAACCGACGGAAGAACTCTTTGAGGGTTTCCCCCTCACTCTACACGATCCCTGACAGGTGGGAGAGATTTCTTGATATCCTGATTGGCAATGAACTGATTGAGGAATTATTAGGTCAGTTCTGCGAAGTTTTTAATTGTTCCCTTTTAGAAGGAATTGAACCACGTCCGAGCTTGGCCCATGAGGGTACCCGGGAACACCTGACAGAGTAGTTGATTGGGTGCATTATAAATCTTGTATGATGGTGGAAAAGTGATTGATGCGCTCGAGGGGGTCCTCAGTAGCATCATAATACTTAATGATGGGAAGCTTAAAACCATGCAGAATTGGGTGAGCGAGGACTTTTGGCGCCAACGGGGAAATAACCCTTATGGGGTGGTGCAAATACATAGCTCTCCAACCAACCTACTTTACTCCTCTATGAGCAATTCTCCGAGCTCTTCTCTTTTAATTCTTCCAGTTGGGTGGTTTGGGGGTCCCGCACGTGGGCACTGATGTTGCTAACTTGCCTCGACAGCCCTGGCCAAGCGAGCGGGATGAATGGTGCTTGTGGCCTCTGAGAGCTCCTTAGAGTCTTCTTCTTCATGATGATGTTATGTGGCTAGAGCTGTATGTGGAGTTGGTAGATTAACTGGTGCGGGTGGCACGATAGGAGTCTGGGAAGCCGCCAAGTTTCTAAGGAGGGCGAGCATCTTAGTGTGATGTTCTTCCATGCAGGCGACTCATCCTACAGGGGTGGTATCTGGCACGGCGACAGTCTCTTTCTTCCGTGGCACATTGATAAGGGAGTGGGATGGTCCAGGATCAACGCCCCCTGTCGGGCGTATACTTGAGTTATTCAGGCGCTCTTCCTGACCATAACATCTTCTTCAGGTTATCGTTGTGTAGTGGGTACTAGCTTTTGATTTTTCTTCAAACTCCCAGGAACCATGCTTCCAACAGACGACGCCAAACTTTTGCGGATATCTCGAGACTCCTGGTAGACCGTACTAACTGAACCGCCATAACCAGTTGAGTGGTCGAGCACATAAATAGTCAGGAAAACACAGAATATAAAAAATAGTCCTTTTTGACGTGGAAAACCAGTAAAATGGGTGAAAAACCATGCGGTTGATTCGGTGTCGACCAAACTTCCACTAGATAACGTCATTTTATAGGGCTTACAAAGAACTCGAGGGCAGCAAGCCACTCCTTGTTACAACTTTAAAGTAAGAGAAGGGGATGTTCAAAGCGTGACAAGGCACTACTCACGAAACTAAGGGTCTTGCATCTATATGCAGAGAAGAGCACACCGACTTTGGAGCGTTGGCAGAATTCTCCTTGTATTTGGAATGCTGATGTAGAGAAGGCTCGTAGAGCAAATTCAGACGTGCATGCAGGCGGCTGAAGGTGGCAGAAGTTGGACGAGGGTCTTCCTGTGATCTCTGAAATCCTAGATGAGTTTGGAGAACCTGTGAAGATGAAGAGAGAGAAAGAGAGTGGCGAGTGTAGGAAGAAATTTCAGGGGTAAATTGTAACACCCCGAAACTCAAAAGAGGGACGGGTGACATTTTAAGCCAAGTCTGGGACTTGGAGCAGGTGTCACGGGCGTGTCACGGGCGTGTCACGGGCGTGTCACGGGCGTGTCACGGGCGTGTCACGGGCGTGTCACGGGCGTGTCACGGGCGTGTCACGGGCGTGTCACGGGCGTGACACGGGCGTGACACGGGCGTGTCACGGGCGTGTTCGGCCACGGGTCATGTGGTCGATTTTTTGACGATCGGCGATCGTCGAGTTGAGGCACACGTCCAGGGACACAGGCGTGTCCCAGGGCGTGTCACGTTAGGGAGTTTTCTGAGTCATGTACACGGGCCATGACACGGGAATAGACACGGGAGTGTCACATGTGACACGGGAGTGTCGGGTGCCGTGTCGCAGGCCGTGTCCTCCTCAGAAAACAAGTGTTGGTAGTTGCACACGGGGCGTGACACGGGTCGTGACACGGCCGTGTCACATGCGACACGGGCGTGTCGGAGGCCGTGTCGAATGCCGTGTGCTGGTTATCGCGTCAGTCGAGATGGCGAATGGGTGACACGGCCATGCATACGGCCGTGTTGTAACCCGTGTTCGGCCCAGATTTTGTATTTTTGGCCCCGATCGTGGCCGTTCATTTTCTTATGTTGGGATCTGACAGTGGGGAGTTGGTGCTGGAGGTTTAAACATGGAAATAAGGTTTAGAAGCCCTCATTTAGCTTGGGTTCATCTCTCTCTAAGTTCAAGAGAGAATGGAGAGCAAGGAGGAGGAAGAAGGCCAAGATTCGGTCACCGGCGGAGCTTCGGAGCTCCAAATCGCGAGCCGTCTTCGGATCCGCGGAGGCAAGGAGATTGCAGTGCTTTTCATCTGTGTGGATTTCAATGGCGTCGAGGAAAAATGCAAGGGTAACGATTCTCATCCTAGGGCATGTGAAGCCCTCTTTTCCTTTGCATAGGAAGCCCTCTCTCGCGAGTGAGCGAAGAGTTGAGGCATTTCTTGGGGTAGATATGTAAAGTCCCCCTTGTGTAGAGTCCGTATGCATAAACAGGCATAGGAATTGTGTGTGAAGCCTATCTGAATAAGTTGGTCTGGATCGGTGATGTTGCATTGCATTTGAACCGGGGAAGACTCTGGGTGTTTGGGCGTTTTCGGGTTTTCTACGTGGTAGATTGCAACAGGGAGCCTTAGAGACTAACTCCAAGGTGCACCCGGAAAACTGGGAAAAAACGTGCTTTGCCAACATGGTGGCCGGGGAGCCAACATGAACATAACCGGGTTATGTGATTATTGTGGTGGAAACGGGACTCGGTGAGTCTTGACCTGCGCATATGGCTTAAATTGACGTTGCGGTATGAGCACGGGTCAGGCGGAACCGTACCCGATCTATGTCGTTCGGGGGAACCGTTGGCATAGATGAGGGTCTTCGGAGGTCTATGGCTTAAATTTTCGTGACCAAGGCCAAGAAGGAAAAATGCTCATATGGATGGCCGTCCAAGGGGCAATGGTGGAACGAGAACGTCTATGGCTTAAATTGACGTGACGTTGGCCGGTCCGCCGTGAATGTGCCCTGTGTGCACGGGGTGTGTGGTCGTGCGAGCCTACGCCTGTGATGAAGTGTGTTTACACGATTTTGATGCTATACTAATAAAGTGCAGGGAAAGAGCATCGCCGCCCCGATTTTGGGGGCGGGATCGTTATAATTTGGTCAGCATAGGTGACCGTTATTTTGTTTACCACCGAGCGGTGGATTGTGGCTTGCAGGTGCTGCGGAGCCGAGTGGGAAATAGCGGGCTAAATCCCATGATGCTGTGCCGGCCCTCGAAGGCCTAACTTTTTATGTTTTTCATTTATCTCATGTATGGCCGGCCTGCATGCCAAGGTTTGAAAGACATGTTTTTTAAGCAAACATTGTAAGGCCTTAAGGCCAGTTGTTTTGTGTATTCAACATTCCTATGTTTTGGTTCAGTGGACATTCATGTTAGCAAGATTCTTAACTGTGCAACTTAATAATTGCTTCCGCTAGGTGTTGTGTAGGATGTTGTGATTGGTTGAATGGTTTCAACGCGTAACCAACCGGTCTGTCCGTAGTATATGGCGTAGGGCCCCGGCCAGACCTACTGCTATATGCCATGTGATGGATAGGGGTGTTACAAATTGGTATCAGACTACCGGTTTCGGTCAAGCTTAAATGAATTCGTGGACGAATTCACTTTAAGGGGTGGTGAGCACATGTGTGTGCGTCATCGTTATAACATGAAAAGAACATATGCATGTTCACTTAGGAATGAAAATACACTTGTTTGAGGAACCTGAGTGTTCCTATAATTGCTGTTTGCAATATTGCTGGGTCGCTTATCGGTTTTTTGCACGATTATAGGTGACCAGAAGTGGTGTTGGACAGTCAGAACGGCCAGGTTCTGAGGCAAGCAGCGCACCAAGCGATGCGCCTGCAACACCTCCATCTGCCGAGACCATTAAATTGGTGGCAGAATCCGTCTTTGCTATGATCAATGCGCAACCTGCAAGGCAAGTGCAGCAGCTTGCTCCTGCGGTGGAGCAAGTGCCGCTCCAAGCGGCGGAGCCTAGAAGGGTGGAACAGGTGGCGGTGGAGCCGGAGTTGCCTCGGAGAGCAACGGAGAGACAACTTAAGCATGTGATGGGCTTCCACCCACCAATGTTCTCGGGAACTTGAACTCCGACTCAGGCAGAGGATTGGTTATCGAGAGTCAATAGAGTACTGACAGCAACAAAAACTGAAGAGTGGCATAAGACCACAATTGCGACGTTCTTGTTGGACGGGGACGCGAGGTTATGGTGGGAAGGGCTGGAGCTACACCAGTTGAGGGGAATGCCGTTGGACGAAGTACCTATGGAGGAATTTTCGAGATTGTTAATGGCTCGATACCTCCCCTAAGCGTCGAGGGTCGCATTGGAGAACGAGTTCCAAAGGTTTGTGCAAGGAGATAGCACCATGGACGAGTATCTCCACGAGTTCACTCGTTTGGGGAGATACGCTGGCGCTACCTTGGCCGATGAGGAGAGCAAGACAAACCGCTTCTATGAAGGGTTAAGAGATGAGCTAAGGTTGTTACTGTCGGGGCCTATTGCGCAGGGTTTCCTAACCTTGGTCAACACGGCCCGGTCCTTGGAAAAGGACATGAAGAACGTGCAAGCGAAGAAGGAATCCGTTGGCAAGAAATCAGAGTTCAAAGCGCCGACTACGTCGAAGTCGGGCTATCGCAGATTCTACAAGAAGGCTAGGACGTCGGGTCCATCTCCTTCTGCTGGTGTCTCAGGGACAACTACTAATCGCACCCCGGGCGCTTGTTACACTTGTGGAAAGACGGGGCACTTTGCCCGCGACTGTTGGAGCAGACGCTCGAAGTCCGAAAGGAAGCAAGGAGCTACTTATGAGGATAAGGGCAAGGCGGTGGAGTCAATCACGTCCCACTACGCTCCGACTCAGCCGAGAGTTTACATCTTGGGCCAACAGGAGGCCATTAAACAAGCTGACGTGGTAACAGGTACGGTTTAATTTATAGCAAGTTAGCTTTAAATACTGTTACCTATTGCTTGTTAGCCAAATATGGTTAGTATAGGCTTTGTTTTGATTGGTGGTAGTCCGGCACAAGCACTGTTCGATACGGGAGCTTCGCACTCCTTCTTATCCGAAAATTTTATATCGCGCATCAGAGTCCCTTCATCGATGGCGAAGGACAAATTGGATGTGCTGCTACCGAATGGGTGTTCGATGCGTGCGGACAGAGTGTGTGACGTAAAGGTTCACATTGAGAGCCAAGCGTTCGAATTGCTAGCGTCATTGATGTCGCTAGTAGAGTTCGACGTTATCTTCGGCATGGATTGGCTTTCGGAGCAGAAGGCCTATATTGATTGCAATAGTAAGGAGGTCAAGCTGGGTGTTGGACGGGAGACAACATTCACGGGACCGAAGGGGTCGAGCAGGACGCTGATGTCTGCTCTTCAGGTGGTAAAGGCAGTTCGTGCTGGCGCAGAGCTGTTCTTCGTAATAGTCGGGGCTGTAGAGCCAAAGTCCGCGTTGGATAGTATCCCCGTGGTTTGTGAATACCCCGATGTGTTCCCGGATAGTCTTCTCGGAGCCCCACCGCAGCGTGAGATCGAATTCACAATCGAGCTCGTGCCAGGTGCCAAACCTGTGTCACGTTCTCCTTATAGGTTGGCGCCTAAGGAGATGGCAAAACTAAAGTTTCAACTGGAAGAGTTGTTGGAGCAAGGGTATGTGCGTCCAAGCTCATCGCCTTGGAGTGCATCGGTCATCTTTGTTAAAAAAAAGGACGGGAGTATGCGATTGTGTATCGACTATAGGGAGTTGAACAAGCTAACAGAGAAGAATAAATACCTGATCCCAAGGATCGATGATCTCTTCGATCAGTTAGTCGGATCGTCAGTGTATTCGATGTTGGATCTGAAGTCTCTGTATTATCAGCTGAGGATAAGGGAGTGCGATATCCCGAAGACGGCGTTCAGCACAAGGTATGGGCATTTTGAGTTCACGGTTATGCCATTTGTACTGACGAATGTGCCATCGGTGTTTATGGATTTGATGAACCGAACATTCCGAGATTTTCTGGACCGCTTTGTGATCGTCTTTATTGACGACATACTAGTGTACTCGCAGTGCGAGGAAGACCACTTTAAGCACTTGCATCTGGTGTTGGAGACACTGAGGAGGAACGAGCTCTATGCAAAATTCTCTAAATGCGAGTTCTGGCTACCCTCAGTAGCATTCCTTGGTCACATTGTCAGTGGGGAAGGTATAGCGGTGGATCCGGTGAAGATTGTTGCAATACGGGAGTGGCCTGTGTTGTCTTCGGTAGCGGAAGTCCGGAGTTTTCTTGGGCTTGTCGGCTATTACAGGCGCTTCATGGAGAACTTCTCGCGGATAGCGTTACCTCTCACGAAGTTTACAAGGAAGGATCATAAGTTCTTGTGGACGCAGGAGTGCGTGCAAGAATTTGAGGAGCTGAAGGGACGGTTGACCACGACGCCGGTGTTAAGCTCGCCGAGTGGGACCGAGGGCTTTGAAATTTATAGTGATGCCTCAGGTAGTGGTTTGGGCTGCGTGTTGCTGCAACATGGGAGCGTAATAGTGTATGGATCGCGTCAGCTCAAAGTGCACGAAAGGAATTATCCGGTCCACGACTTGGAGTTGGCGGCCATGATATTTGCGCTTAAGCTGTGGAGACACTACTTGTACGGCGTAAAGGTCGATATCTATACCGACCATAAGAGCCTGAAGTACCTGTTGGATCAGAAGGATCTCAACATGAGGCATCGTAGATGGATGGAGTTCCTGGGGGACTACACATTCAAGATTCATTATGTACTCGGGAAGGGCAATGCAGTTGCGGATGCGTTGAGTCGCAGGGCTCCCTCCCAAGCCAACAGGTTGTCTGTTCATGATGAGAGGCTAGTATGGGAATTTGAGGCTTTGGAGATCAGTTGTGTGGACAAGCAGTCTAGCGCCAAAGCATTGTTGAATTGGACGGAAGTTCAGTATGACCTGGCTGATCGCGTTCGGCAGGCATTGGAGATTGATACTGGCATGAAGGAGCTTATGGATGCAGCTTTGGATGGGTCAAATTCCCAGTTTTCGGTTGTGGATGAGCTCCTAAGGAAGGACCATCGTTTGTGCGTCCCAAGCGGGGGAAATCTACGGGCGGAGTTGATGTACGAGGCCCATAATACCAAGTACTCAATCCACCCAGGGAGCACGAAGATGTACCAAGACCTGAAGAAGCTGTTTTGGTGGCCAGGACTCAAGAAGGATGTGGCCCTGTTTGTGGCTAAGTGTCAAACCTGCACCTTGGTAAAGGCAGAGTGTCAAAGGCCTGGAGGATTCTTTAAATCCTTGCCTATTCTAGAGTGGAAGTTCGACGACATATCGATGGACTTTGTGCATGGCTTGCCAAGGTCGCAGAAGGAGAATGACGCCATCTGGGTTATCGTAGACCGGCTAACAAAAGTGTCGTATTTTATTCCGCATAGGAAGGATGACTCGGTGGAGAGGCTGGCGAAACTATATGTGGATAATATAGTCAGACTGCATGGTGTGCCCTGCAGCATTGTGAGTGATCGCGATGGGCATTTCACGTCCAATGATTGGAGGTTGGTGCAACAGATGCTGGGGACAAAATTGAAGTTCAGCCCAGCCTTCCATCCGCAGACGGATGGACAGACCGAGAGAGTCAATAGAACGATGGAGGACATGCTACGCATACGTGTTCTAGACTTCGGGAAGCATTGGGAAGATCACATGTATTTGGTGGAGTTTGCGTACAACAATAGCTACCAGGCAAGTATTCAAATTGCGCCCTTTGAGGCCCTGTATGGTAGAAAGTGTCGCATGCCGTTATCGTGGTTAGAAACGAGTGAGGCAAGGTTGTATAAGAAGCAGGAGGTGGAGAGTGCTACCTCGTTGGTGTGAATCATTCGGGAGCGCTTGCTGATCGCTCAGGATAGGCAGGCTAAGTATTACAATGCCAAGCACCAGAACGTGGAGTTCGTGGTAGGCAATTGGGTGTACTTTAAGATAAAGCCGTTCAAGGGTGTTTCGCGGGTGAGATGCTTGAAGAAGCTAAGCCCAAGATACCTTAGACCCTTTGAGATTCTGGAGCAGGTCGGTGAAGTGGCTTATTGTTGGGTATTGCATCCTCAATGTACCTGATTTGAAGAAGCCCCTGTGCAAGCCAAGGTAAATAGACAATGTATTTGATGAAATATTTTTTAGTTGTGCTTGCAGTTATTCCACGCTAAGTACACACCAATGTCAGGGTGCAGTGGGTCAATATACACGGGTCTGTGCAACATAATCCCTCGTTGAGCAGATCAGTGTGTTTGCCTACGTGTACTCTCTCTATTGGGGTGTACTTAATTTCAAGTACAGGGCTATGATAAAGCAAGAGCAGACAAGGAGCAAGGATGGGCCAAAGACCAGCTCAAGGAAAGAAAGAGGAGAAATCGCCCAAGTAAAATTCGACGAGAATCACTAATGATTCTCGCCGAGTCGTCGAGAATCACTAGCTGATTCTCGCCGGTTAGAGCCGGCAGTCTCGACACCGCCTGAAATTTCTCTAAGGCAGAATCGTCGAGAATCACTAAGTGATTCTCGCCGATTCGTCGAGAATGACTTTGCACTCTCGACGATTCGGTGAGAATCAAGTGTGATTCCCGCCGATTCTCCCCGGCTTCTGTATCAGTACTGCCAGAATTCTCTAAGTAGAATTCGGCGAGAATCGTAAGTGATTCTCGCCGATTCGTCGAGAATCACCTACGATTCTCGCCGATTTTGACTTGGCAAATTTTCAGAAATTTCTGGACCGGTCCAGGTTTCCAGCCGTGTTTCGAATCGGACTTAGGTGTATTCTTTGTGGGGCCCACAACGGTCATCTCCTTGACCTACTGTATAAATACACCGGTATTTGTGTACAGTAAGATACACAGATACACGAGATACGCGAATTCAAAAAGAACGAGCCGCCGTCGAGCCCTAGATCCCGATCTTGCTCCGCCGATCGTCTCCGTCGTTCGTGCAGTAGTCGCCGCTGTTGATCTCAAGTTCTTCCAGATCACCGGCGACAGAAGCCTAGGTTAGCATAGCGTCTCACGCGTCTAACCAGAGATCCCTTGTCTCTTGATTCGTAGATCGGGAAAAACTTCCCAGTCCGAATCGATCGAGACGATCGATCCTAGTGTGACCGTTGGAAGACCTTGCTTCCTTTGCTACGAAGTTTGAATCACTAGCACAGCAGCTGCTCTCCGTCGCTGACTCCGGGAACCTAGCCGCCGCACTAAGCCGCCGCCGGTTTCGGGAAGGTTCAATCCAAGTGAGATCTAGGGTTGTGGACTCTTCGTTGACTTCAAGAACATGTCGTCGAACGAAGAGGGACACCTTTGTCTCCAAAAGTTGTTTGTATTTCTTACAAGCTATTTTCAATTTCTTTGTAAAGGACCGATTGGTCTCTAGTTGTAAGGGTTGGGTGCAACCCGTATTGTGGGAGTGGTGACTCCTACATGTGGAAGGGTTCCTTCCGTTAGTGCAAGGATTGGATTTCAATCCTGTTGGTGAAGTGACCGAGTCATCCCTGGTTGGGACATAGGTCGAAGGGGGAAAGTGGACGTACCCAAATCGGGGAACCACTATAAATTGCCTGTGTCCTCTCTGTGCTTTGCTGTTTTATTTTCTTGTGTAGGTATAATTTCAATTCCGCTAACACGCTGCAAAGACACCTATTCCCCCCCCCCCCATAGGTGAAGGTAGTTGACACTAGGTGGACTTTCAAGTGGTATCAGAGGGAGGTTGCTCATCAAAAAGGTTCACACCTTGAGTAGAATCCTGCCACCAGTGTCAAGAAGCAGTCAGATATCTTCCATGGACGGACTCAAGCACTCCGGCAAAATCCCAGTATGCACCAGACTGAACTTTCCTATCTGGAAGGAAAGAATCAGATTCTACATGGAAGCAGTCGACCCCCGGCTCTTCATGATAGTGGAGGAGGGACCTTACATTCCCACCAAGGCCTCCACCATTGATCCTACCAAGAAAGTACCCAAGAAACTTTCGGAAATGGACAAGGACGAAATGGTGCTGTTCGGACTCGACAAGAAAGCTCAGAACATCCTGGTGAGCGCAGTTGACGACTCTATGATGCAGAACTTCAGCAACTGCAGGACAGCCAAGGATCTCTGGAGCTGTCTGATTGTCCTAATGGAGGGCACAGATGAAGTGAGGGACGAACGGAGATCCCTCCTTAATCAGAAATATGAGGCCTTCAGACAAGGGCCAAAGGAGGAGATCAGAGTCACCTTCGAAAACTTCCTCAAGATCGTCAATACACTCAAAGGATATGGAAGAGTGTTCACTGACGGTGAACTCAATGATAAGTTCCTTAGGTCCCTCACTAAGGAATGAGACACAAAGATCTGCGCCATCCGCGAGTTTGGCAGACTTGCGGAAACCGACCCTCAGATTCTGTTCGGGAAGCTCATGTCCTATGAGCTTCAGTTGAACACAAGGAAGGCTGAAGAGGAAGCAGAGAAAGCCGCGACCAAGGAAAAGACGGTGGCCCTGAAAGCCATTCATTCCAGAAAGGGCAAGGGTGTTGTCTCTTCCCGTGCGTGGAAGAAAGATGAAGAGGAAGACTCGGAGCCAAGCTCCTCCGACTCAGAATTGTCTGAGGAAGATTTATCCCTTATCACAAGGGAATTCAAGAAGTTCCTCAAGCTGAGGAATCAGAGAAAGAGAAACGGCTCCTCTTCGAGGGATCAGAAGAAGAACTATTCTTCTGACAGGTATGTATCCAAACCGAACAAACACCGCTCATCTGACATTATTTGCTTTGGCTGCAACAAGCCAGGACACGTCGTGGCCGACTGCCATCAAGGCAAGAGGGAAAAGGGAAAGGGAGAGGAGCACAGGTCCTCAAAAGACAAGAAGAAGGAGAGGAGCTACATCGCGAAGAAGTCAAAGACGATGAGTGAATCAGACTCATCAGATACCAGCGATGACGAGGAAGCCTACTTTGGGCTAATGGGTCACTGTGACTCGGAAGGAGACTGCCCCCCATTTACGGGGAAGGTAAAAGCTCACACCCCTCTCTCTGACTCTGACTCTGATCCTGAGTCTCAGGATGATGACCCTGAGGATAGCTCTTCTGCGCGTGAAGCTGAGCTCCTCAATAAGTATGAGCTTCTGCTCAATACTTTCCTGGAATGTCGAAAGAGAATGAAGGCTGCGAAGAAGGAAGTAAAATTCCTTAAAGGTGAAAGTGTATCCCTGAGGGAAGAGATCACCAGTTTGATCTCCCTCCGACAGGAGCACTTGGAACTAACTTCAAAGCATTCGGAGTCTCTTAAGCTCCTTGATCTTAAGCTGGAGGAAGTCGACAAGTTGGAAGAACTACTTGCGGCAGAAAGGAAGATCGTCAAGAGCTTCTCTATGCCAAAAACTGTTCTTCCATTAGTTGATACCTTCTCTGCTCAAGCCAAAGGAGCTGGCTTGGGGCATGTAGGGGTATCTAGCTCCTCATCCAGGAGAAACTGGAACAGGAGGAAGAATAAGGCTGCCAAGAAAGCCTCTGCTGATGAGAAAGGAAAGGCCCCACTCAGTCCTGTTGAGTTCAGAAAGCCAAGCTTTCCCTGCAACCAACATGACTTTGAGTCAACCTTTGGTCATCATTTCCGGCCCTCGGTTGCAAAGCCTAAGAGTCGATATGATGGTTGGACTTTTCCCCGCAACTTCGGTGAGAGTGTCTTCAAGGCACCTTATGAGGAAATCCACTTGGGAAATTATGGTCAATTCTCTAGCAGCCATAATAGGAAGCAGGCACCAAAAGTCAAGCCTGTTATACTGACAGAACAGAAGGTGAAGAAATCATGTGACTGCAATCACTATGATGCCTCCACCTCCAGATCCAAGGACCCAGCTGTACCCACCATTCAGAGGGTGAAGCAGGAGCCTAGGAAGAGGTACAACAGATTTGACTGTTGGTGTTGTGGCAAAGTTGGTCACTTTGCCGTGGATTGTTGGTTTAATCCAAGGTATAACGAGACTCCTTATGTTAGCAGTGCGAGGCAGACCACTCGTAGGGCTAACCAATCGAGGGGGAGTATGCTAACAAGGAATCTAGGACCCAAGTTCGATTGGGTTCCTAAGGCAAATTAATTCTGTTTTGCAGGAATGTCCAAAGGCCAACAAAACTCCCATTTGGTATTTGGACAGTGGATGCTCCCGTCATATGACTGGGACAAGAAGCCTGCTACGGGAGTACTCTCCAGTCGAGAATGGACCCAAAGTCATCTTTGGGGGATCTGATCGGGGAGTCACAAGAGGTTACGGTATGATTTCCAACGGTATCCTCTCTATCTCTGACGTAGCTTATGTTGAAGGGTTAAATCATAACCTGATCAGCGTAAGCCAGTTATGTGATAAAGGGTATGACGTTAAGTTCTGCAAGCATAAATGCCTGATAATATCATGTGCCTCTTCGGAGACAGTATTAACTGGCATTAGGAGCAGAAATATTTTTTGTTTAGATTTCCTTAGTTTAGATTCTTCTACCCCTGTATGCCTAGTAGCAAAAGGCAGTGCATCTCTTTACGAACAATGGCACAAGAGATTGACACACATTAATTACAAGACAATTAATATGCTATTTTCCAAAGACTTAGTAAGGGATGCTCCCATTATTAAGTGCATTAAAGATAGTCCATGTCCTGCATGTCAGATGGGCAAGCAGACTCGGGCTACCTTTAAGGGCATCCCAGACAAAGATTCCTCCAGATGTCTTTATCTTCTGCACATGGACTTGTTTGGTCCTATGCAAGTTCATAGCTTAGGAGGGAAGTCATATACGCTAGTAATTGTAGACGATCACTCTCAGTTTACGTGGGTGTTCTTTTTAAAACGCAAGCCAGATATGTTTGACATCTTCACCAGCTTTGTCAAGCAGATATAGAACGAACTTAACTGCTCAGTGGTCAAAATCAGAAGTGACCACGGAATAGAGTTTGAGTCTGGGGCTATGAAAGAGTTCTGTGAAGAGCTTGGTATCTTTCATGAGTTCTCCTCCCCTCGCACTCCTCAACAGAATGGAGTGGCGGAGAGGAGGAATAGAACACTCATTGAAGCATGCACGACAATGTTGAATGACGCTTCTCTCCCAGAATACTTCTGGGCCGAGGCGGTCAATACGGCCTGTCATGTACAAAACCGGGCATTGATCAACAAGAGCCATCGTAAGACTCCTTATGAGCTACTGAAAGGCAAGAAACCAACCATGTCCTATCTGAGGATTTTTGGCTACAAATGTTATGTACTGAATAATGGGAAGTACCCGCGTACTAAGTTTGGTGAAAAATGCTTCGAAGGCATATTCATGGGCTATAGTAGCCACAGCCGGGCTTATAGAGTTTTCAACAAGAAAACCCTAGTGGTAGAGGAATCAATAAATGTTGTATTTGATGAAGAAAGCTTGCTTAACTGCAAGACTTCTAGTTGTCTTCCTGAAGCTGCAGGTGCCAGACTCGAAAAGCTACAACTGGATGATCCCGAGAAAGATGCAACTCCAAAGTATGTCAAGGTCTCCACATCAACGCCGATCGGAGAAGTTGAAGCTCAAAATGAGGCAAATCCTTTAGAAGGAGGAGATGCCCAAGAAATAGTTAAAGCTTCTGATGCAAGAATTTTAGAGCTCAGACACGTGAGGGATCATCCCAGAAATCAAATCATTGGAGATCCCCGAGACGGTGTCAGAACTCGCCGAGGTACTATTAACGAGATTTTGCATCTTAGCTTCCTGTCACAGGTTGAGCCAAAGAAGTTCGACGAGGCGAACAAAGATGCTGCATGGATTTTGGCCATGCAAGATGAATTGCATCAGTTCGAAAGATGCAACGTTTGGACGCTTGTGCCCAGACCACAAAAGCAGAATGTGATTGGCACCAAGTTGATCTTCAGAAACAAACTGGATGAACATGGTGTCATCATAAAGAACAAGGCCAGACTAGTGGCTCAAGGTTACCGACAGGAGGAGGGGATTGACTTTGACCAGACGTTTGCACCAGTTGCACGGCTCGAAGCAATACGGCTATTCCTAGCCTATGCCTCCCACAAAGGTTTCACAGTTTATCAGATGGACGTAAAATCGGCTTTCTTGAATGGAGATTTGAAAGAGGAAGTATACGTCGCTCAACCTCCAGGGATGACAGGAAAAGCACCTCCGGGACGTGCCAATTCCTCGGAAGAAGGCTTATCTCATGGAACAGCAAGAAGCAAAATTGTGTCGCAACCTCCACAGCAGAGTCTGAGTACATCTCGGCAGGAAGCTGTTGCGCACAACTCCTATGGATACGGAACCAATTAGCAGACTATGATCTCCAGTTCAAGGAAGTACCAATGTACTGTGACTCCTCAAGTGCAATTGCTATCGCAAACAATCCAGTATCGCATAGCAGAACGAAGCATATTGAAGTGCGCTACCACTTCATTCGGAAGCACGTGGAGAACAAGGACATCTCTCTCTGCTATGTCCCCACGGACAAGCAGATTGCAAATATTTTCACAAAGCCCCTAGACGAGGGCAAGTTCAGTCTCTTCAAAACTGAATTGGGGATGCTCAACTATGAGGAATGAAGACTCCAGACGCTCCTGGCTCGTGCATCTAGGGGGAGCATATGCCAGAAACTCAAGTGAAAACATAAGTGCACGAACTGAGGGGGAGCACGGTGTCAGGTGCACCAGACCCAGATTTGCAGAAGCCGAAAAGGGGGAGATTACCCTCTCGGCTAAGGCTAAGGTAGCTCAATGTTCTAGTTTGCTCTCAAGTAACTGGTAATGCATATCTCTATCACCTCACTTGTAAGTTTCGGTTTTTCATTCCTATATGCTCTATTCACCTTAGCTTGTAGGGTTTAGGCTTCTTCAAATAGGGGGAGATTGTTGGGTATTGCATCCTCAATGTACCTGATTTGAAGAAGCCCCTGTGCAAGCCAAGGTAAATAGACAATGTATTTGATGAAATATTTTTTAGTTGTGCTTGCAGTTATTCCACGCTAAGTACACACCAATGTCAGGGTGCAGTGGGTCAATATACACGGGTCTGTGCAACGTAATCCCTCGTTGAGCAGATCAGTGTGTTGGCCTACGTGTACTCTCTCTATTGGGGTGTACTTAATTTCAAGTACAGGGCTATGATAAAGCAAGAGCAGACAAGGAGCAAGGATGAGCCAAAGACCAGCTCAAGGAAAGAAAGAGGAGAAATCGCCCAAGTAAAATTCGACGAGAATCACTAATGATTCTCGCCGAGTCGTCGAGAATCACTAGCTGACTCTCGCCGGTTGGAGCCGGCAGTCTCGACACCGCCTGAAATTTCTCTAAGGCAGAATCGTCGAGAATCACTAAGTGATTCTCGCCGATTCGTCGAGAATGACTTTGCACTCTCGACGATTCGGTGAGAATCAAGTGTGATTCCTGCCGATTCTCCCCGGCTTCTGTATCAGTACTGCCAGAATTCTCTAAGTAGAATTCGGCGAGAATCGTAAGTGATTCTCGCCGATTCGTCGAGAATCACCTACGATTCTCGCCGATTTTGACTTGGCAAATTTTCAGAAATTTCTGGACCGGTCCAGGTTTCCAGCCGTGTTTCGAATCGGACTTAGGTGTATTCTTTGTGGGGCCCACAACGGTCATCTCCTTGACCTACTGTATAAATACACCGGTATTTGTGTACAGTAAGATACACAGATACACGAGATACGCGAATTCAAAAAGAACGAGCCGCCGTCGAGCCCTAGATCCCGATCTTGCTCCGCCGATCGTCTCCGTCGTTCGTGCAGTAGTCGCCGCTGTTGATCTCAAGTTCTTCCAGATCACCGGCGACAGAAGCCTAGGTTAGCATAGCGTCTCACGCGTCTAACCAGAGATCCCTTGTCTCTTGATTCGTAGATCGGGAAAAACTTCCCAGTCCGAATCGATCGAGACGATCGATCCTAGTGTGACCGTTGGAAGACCTTGCTTCCTTTGCTACGAAGTTTGAATCACTAGCACAGCAGCTGCTCTCCGTCGCCGCCGCTGACTCCGGGAACCTAGCCGCCGCACTAAGCCGCCGCCGGTTTCGGGAAGGTTCAATCCAAGTGAGATCTAGGGTTGTGGACTCTTCGTTGACTTCAAGAACACGTCGTCGAACGAAGAGGGACACCTTTGTCTCCAAAAGTTGTTTGTTTTTCTTACAAGCTATTTTCAATTTCTTTGTAAAGGACCGATTGGTCTCTAGTTGTAAGGGTTGGGTGCAACCCGTGTTGTGGGAGTGGTGACTCCTACGTGTGGAAGGGTTCCTTCCGTTAGTGCAAGGATTGGATTTCAATCCTGTTGGTGAAGTGACCGAGTCGTCCCTGGTTGGGAGATAGTTCGAAGGGGGAAAGTGGACGTACCCAAATCGGGGAACCACTATAAATTGCCTGTGTCCTCTCTGTGCTTTGCTGTTTTATTTTCTTGTGCAGGTATAATTTCAATTCCGCTAACACGCTGCAAAGACACCTATTCCCCCCCCCCCCATAGGTGAAGGTAGTTGACACTAGGTGCACTTTCACTTATCATTTGAAGCTATCGGTGGAGTTGAGTGGACTACACGATGTGTTCCACATCTTTGTATTGCGGAAGGCGATGCAAGAGCCTTCGCAGGTGATCGCAGTTGATCTAGTGCCGGTGGACAAAGGGTTGACGACTAGGGTCAAGCCCGTTCGTATTGAAGACTCTGAGGTCAAGAGGCTCCGTAACAAGGAGATCTGGATGGTCAAGGTCCGGTGGGACAATTGCGGTCGGGAGGAGCTCTCTTGGGAGCGAGAGCAAACTATGCTGGAGGAGTACCCGGAGTTATTATGCTCAGGTACTGCTTAAAGTTTTCCGTTTTCTTTCCTTTAGTAATTTCATGGGCGAAATTCTTTTAAGAGGGGGAGAGTTGTAACACCCCGAAACTCAAAAGAGGGACGGGTGACGTTTTAAGCCAAGTATGGGACTTGGAGCAGGTGTCAGGGGCATGTCACGGGCGTGACACGAGTGTGTCATGGGCATGTTCGGCCACAGGTCATGTGGTCGACGTTATGACGATCGGCAATCGTCGAGTTGAGGAACACGGCCTGGGAAACGGTCGTGTCCCAGGGCGTGTCACGCTAGGGAGTTTTCTGAGTCATGTACACGGGCCATGACACGGGCACAGACACGGGCGTGTCACATGTGACACGGGCGTGTCGGGTGCCGTGTCGCAGGCCGTGTCCTCCTCGGAAAACAAGTGTTGGTAGTTGCACGGGGCGTGACACGGGTCGTGACATGGCCGTGTCGCATGCGACACGGGCGTGTCGGAGGCCGTGTCGAATGTCGTGTGCTGGTTATCGCGTCGGTCAAGACGGCGAATGGGTGACACGGCCATGCACACGGCCGTGTTGCAACCCGTGTTCGGCCCAGATTTTGTATTTTTGGCCCCGATCGTGGCCGTTCATTTTCTTATGTTGGGATCTGACGGTGGGGAGTTGGTGCTGGCGGTTTAAACCCGGAAATAGGGTTTAGAATACCTCATTTAACTTGGGTTCATCTCTCTCTAAGTTCTAGAGAGAAGGGAGAGCAAGGAGGAGGAAGAAGGCTAAGATCCGGTCACTGGCGGAGCTTCGGAGCTCCAAATTGCTAGCCGTCTTCGGATCCGCGGAGGCAAGGAGATTGCGGTGCTTTTCATCCGCGTGGATTTCCATGGCGCCGAGGAAAAACGCAAGGGTAACGATTCTCATCCTAGGGCATATGAAGCCCTCTTTTCATTTGCATAGGAAGCCCTCTCTCGCGAGTGAGCGAAGAGTTGAGGCGTTCCTTGGGGTAGATATCTAAAGTCCCCCTTGTGTAGAGTCCGTATGCGTAAACAGGCATAGGCATTGTGTGTGAAGCCTATCCGGACAAGTTGGTCTGGATCGTTGATGTTGCATTGCATTTGAACCGGGGAAGACTCCGGGTGTTTGGGCGTTTTCGGGTTTTCTACGTGGTAGATTGCAATAGGGAGCCTTAGAGACTAACTCCAAGGTGCACCCGGAAAACTGGGCAAAAGCGTGCTTTGCCAACATGGTGGTCAGGGAGCCAACGTGAACATAACCGGGTTATGTGATTATTGTGGTGGAAACGGGACTCAGTGAGTCTTGACCTGCGCATATGGCTTAAATTGTCGTTGCGGTATGAGCACGGGTCAGGCAGAACCGTACCCGATCAATGTCGTTCGGTGGAACAGTTGGCATGGATGAGGGTCTTCGGCGGTCTATGGCTTAAATTGTCGTGACCAAGGCCAGGAAGGAAAAATGCTCATATGGCTGGCCGTCCAAGGGGCGGTGGTGGAACGAGAACGTCTATGGCTTGAATTGACGTGACGTTGGCCGGTGCGCCGTGAATGTGCCCTGTGTGCACGGGGTGTGTGGCCGTGCGAGCCTATGCCTGTGATGAAGTGTGTTTACACAATTTTGATGTTATACTAATAAAGTGCAGGGAAAGAGCATCGCCGCCCCGATTTTGGGGACGGGATCGTTATAATTTGGTCAGCATAGCTGACCGTTATTTTGTTTACCACCGGGCGGTGGATTGTGGCTTGCAGGTGTTGCGGAGCCGAGCGGGAAATAGCGGGCTAAAGCCCATGATGCTGTGCCGGCCCTCGAAGGCCTAACTTTTTATGTTTTCCATTTATCTCATGTATGGCCGGCCTGCGTGTCGAGGTTTGAAAGACATGTTTTATTAAGCAAACATTGTAAGGCCTTAAGGCCAGTTGTTGTTTTGTGTATTCAACATTCCTATGTTTTGGTTCAGTGGACATTCATGTTAGCGAGGTTCTTAACTGTGCAACTTAATAATTGCTTCCGCTAGGTGCTGTGTAGGACGTTGTGATTGGTTGAATGGTTTCAACGCGTAACCAACCGGTCTGTCCGTAGTATATGGCGTCGGGCCCTGGCCGGACCTATTGCTATATGCCTGTGACGGATAGGGGTGTTACAGAAATGGAGGTTAGAAAGAAAAATTTTTTGTATCTATTTATAGATTTTAGGAGGGGTGCCAAGCTAATTTTACTTGGTAACTACCGGACAGACGAATAGGAATGCCTGAATTTGAGCACGCAGCTCACCAATTTTAGAAAAATGTGACCTTGACCCCAGCCTAAAAAAACTCGCCCATAAAAACAGGCGACTAGACGAGACCGACGAAGTCGGCAGCTAAGGTCATGGCTGCCCTAACATCGGGAGTCCAAGGGGGTGGCCAGCCCCGCGGAGGTTGGCTGAGTCCAAGGCCTCCTGGGAATCGGGCATCCTACGGGGTGGTCGGCCTCAGGGAGGTCGGCTGAGGCCGCTTGGGTGTCTAGTAGACAATGGGGTGGCAGACCTCGGGGAGGCCGGTCGAGGCTACCCGAGTGCCAGACAGCCAAGGCCGTGGCCTCCCTTACGGTGAGGCCGGACGAGGTTGTCTAGGGGCTGGGAAGCCAAGGGGTGTTCGATATTTCAAAGATCGAAGGCGGCCGAGGCCGCCCAAGTGCCGGGTGGACAAGGGGTGGCTGACCTTATGGGGATCTGTGATAGCTGAGGCCGCCCTGGCGTCATCCTGCCAAGGGGGCGGCCAGCCTCGGGTAGGCCGGTCAAGGCCGCCAGGGCGTCGAGCGGCAAAAGGTGTCGCCAATCTTGCGAGGATGTTGGGCGGCAAAGGAGGCAGCCAACCTTGCGGGGATGCCGGGAGGCCAAGGGGCGACCAACCTTGTGGAGGTCGGCCGCGGCCGAGGCCGCCTGAGTGTCGAGGGTCCAAGGGGGTGGCCAGCCTTATGGAGGTCATCCAAGGCCGCCTGGGCGCCAGACAGCCAAGGGGGAGGCCGACCTTGCGGGGGTCAGCTAGGCCGTTCATGCGCCGGGTGGCCAAGGGTCGGGCGGCCCACAGGGGACGACTGGGGCCGAGGCCGCCCAGGTGTCATGCAGCCAAGGCGTGGTCGGCCTTGTGGAAGTCGGCTGAGGACAAGTTCGTCTGCGTGCCGGGCGGCCGAGCGGAGGCCGCACGTGAGGCGGGCAGTGCACAATGTTTAGGGAGGCGGTGAACAACCAACGTGGCGGGTTGTAGGCGGTGGTCACGACGGTTGGGTCCAGTGCATGTAGTTGGGATCTCATGTGCCGTAGTTAACTCGTAGATTGCGTGTGTGGATCGTGCGCACGGTGGTTAATCTCATAACTCCCCCACTTTGTGTAACGTTCCAATTCGCACTAGGCCCCTTGTGCGTGTTTTTGGCGTCGGGAGAGCTGGTGTAGGATCAAAGGGGTGCAAGCGATCGGTGCGCACTCGCAGGGAATAAGGAAATAAATTGAAAATTGTGTTGAGTATGACACGGGTAGGGACACGGGCGTGTACCTACCCGTGTTTTGTGGCGCTGAGTGTCCATGGGGTTGAGTGGTAATAAAAGGGTGTTGATTAGTTTGTCCCGAGTAGGACACGGGTAGGGACACGGGCGTGTCCATACCCGTGTTCCATGCCTTGGCTACGTAGCGTTGAGTGATCGGTCCCGAGAAGGACACGGACGTGTCTCTACCCGTGTGCGCATGACACGGATAGCGACACGGGCGTGTCCCTACCCGTATGCTTCAAGCCCAGGTCGACGAGAAGTTTCCCGACCAGGACACGGGTATTGACACGACCACAAACACGGTCATGTCACCTGTACACAGGTACCGACACGGGCATGTCAGTACCCGTATAGGGGCACGAAACGACAGTCGAGCCGCTTCGCCAGAGCAGGACACGGGCAAGGACACGACCGTGTCCCTACCCGTGTCACTTCTGTATAAAAAGGAAAAGTAAAACCCTAGCCGTTTTCACTCTTCATTCCAGCCCTTTTACCTGAGAGAACTTCTTGGAGGAGGAGATCTTGCTGGAGCAAACCTTGGAGGAGGAGAAACGCCACCGTCGTCAAGGAAAAAGCGATGCCGCCGAGGAGGATGACAAGATCCATGGCTGAAAAATGGTGGTACCACTGGAAATGAGGTGAGCTTCCTCCCCTCTCCCTTGGTGCTAGATCCTTAGATATTCTTAGGCGAGACATCGACTCAAATGAGTCTTGATGTGCGAGGAAAAGGTTTCTTAGGAAGGTCTATCTAGAACTTTTGTTCTAATGACTAGTCATCTTCAACCTCCCCTTCTTCAAAGTGATGATGGGGGTGGTTTCGTGAAGAGGAATGGCCTTTAGAGGCATAATAAGGGTGGAGGAACTTCTGGTTGCGATTTGGGGTGATCGGCTTGAGGAGGAAGATGAACCGATGTTGTTCATTCAGCTTCAAGATGCATGCAGAATCTGTGTTCTACACGCATCGACATTCTTGGCTGTTTTCAGGCAAGAAATGTTCCGATCTGGGCTTTCAACTAAACACAAAAGTTGAAGCCCTTGAAATTACCTGTCCAACGAGTGGTTACACGCCTTCGGGTGAAGTCTGTAGCCACGGGAATGTCTGATCGAAGTAAGGGCTGTAAGCTAGGCGCACAGAAATTATATTCTGTACGCTGCAGGCTTTGGAACCAATTTCATGTGGGTTATAGTCCAATCTGGGTTGCAGGCTGAACATGAAAGTTGTAGCCAATGGAAATTCCATTCCATCGAGGGGTTACACACACTCACCGGATTCCTGTAGCCACGGGAATCTTCGGATGAAGTTGTTGTCCAGATTTGTTCTGCACCTAAATTTCTGGGTAGTGTATAACATTGATTTAGATTCGGTGGAATTAATGTTGCAATCTAATTCGAGGTTCGGGTGAACTCTTTTATGATAACCACCGTAGTGTTATGAAGGTTGAAGTTTGTTAATTTGAATTCGTATAACGAGTTCTGAAACAAGCTTGAATCGAACGAAATGACTTGATATAAATTGGTAGTTTATCATTTACGCGAATTTTGTTATATGATGTTGAAATCATTCGGTACGACATATAGATGAATAAACTATGGCCATATGTATGTTGAATTGATAGAATGAAATTTGGTAGTCCAATTCTTATAGAGTCGTCTCCCTACGGGTAGCATTGTGGAAGTTAGTAAGTGCGGTGTTGGCCGTCACTAGTCGGGATGGTATTGAGATGAGTAAAGTTGGACGGTTGGGCTTGTCCCTCGGTGTTCATGTCTCGGGGCTCCTTCCGTGCCAAGTGGATGGTTGGGCTTGGTCCTCGTGCTTTCTCCGAGGCTCCTTCTATGCCATGGTGTTGTGGAATTGCATGCGGTGTGAGTCGACACGCGGTGTCGTAATCCTGGGTTAAGGATAGTGTGGCAGGTCTACGGGCACGCCAATCGTCACACCGATGGGAGTTGACAGATAGACTTTAGGTGGTTGGTCATGTACCTCAGTGTTCTTATCCTGGGGCACCATCTGTACCAAGTGAACGGTTGGGCTTGAACCTTGTGCTTATTTCCGAGGGTCCTTCCGTGTCACACATAGGACAGTTCGGGGCTAGGATCTTGGTGCACATCTACCCAAGAGAACCTGCTGGGCTGTAGTACGCATGGGCTCCGCTGTTGTGTTCTTAGCGTTGAGGCGTACGGAGGCCTAAGTGAAGTAGTGTGGATACCCACTTAGTAGTAGAAGTGACCGTTCTACTGTCACCGTCTGACCACGACGGTTGGCGCCTGAGAGGTTAGCTACCTGCTCGAAAAGTGGGAACAACTAGTCTGTGTCGACATAGTAACTGCATGTGCGTGATCATGGGTGAGTCATTGCATCGCATACATAACATTGCACCTCATTATATACACAAGACCCTCATCGTATAAGTTTGTATGGGCACTCCTATACGATGAGTTACTTACTGCTGAACGATCCTCAACTTATATGCTTGTATGGGCATCCATATAAGTTGAGTTACTTTCTATTATAACTCTATATTCAAATTCTGTGATAGATTGTAGAAATTAGAATATCTTACTACATATTATACCACTTGCTTGTTTATACTCCTGCTTATACACATATATTGTACCCTGTCTATTTCTCCGCCCAGTGCCGAGGAGTCGCCGGGGGAGCGGATGTGAAGCCGCTTTGTCTTTATGACTAACGGTTTCTACATCTCCCTTTTTAAGAGGAAATCCCGCAGATGGAACATTAGGTCATGGAGCCGGTCAGCAAGGCCAAGACGATAGGGCCTGAAGGGACGGTGTCACCCCTACCATCTGTTACAGATGTGAGTATATGAGATTTTTGTTGTAGCCCTTTGGGGCAATTTTATAGTTGTACTCTGATCATATAGAAGCATGTTTTAGCTTCTCTATTACTACATTTCTGGACTTATAGCTTGTGTGTATTTGATTTCTTTATATCATTTTGGTTGGATTAGCATATATATTGATATTGGTTGTAGCCGGCAGAATAGGCGTCTTGTGGTACAGGCTAACCCGAGTGTTAGTGCTTCCCCAAGGCGGCTGTTCTGGGAATAAGATCCCTCTCGTGTCGTGTCTTGTGTTCCGGGAGGGGGGTCTTACAAATGGTATCAGTTTGCCACGATCCTCACCTAAAGAAGTCATTCAACAATGGGCCACTCCCATTCGACTAGTCAGTTTGGGGACAAACTAACTTAGCGGAAGCAGTGGTGTGCCCATATGTAATTCACACTAAGTTTGTCCAACTCTGACCTTAAGATTAACCAACCTGACCGTAAGTTTGCATTATTCGTATAGATTCCAGTGAGTGTTTAGCCGTTGGGGGGCATTCCAGCCCCTTCCATTCCCACTCAGTTCAAACAGTACGAGTTGGGGAAGACGCTCACCGCCATCTTGGATGCTTTTAGGGCACAACAGCCTCCGTTGCTACAACAGGCCCCGGGCTCTAACTGGCTGAGCGCCTTACGGGCTCTCTCCCCTCCCACTTACCTTGGGACGGAGTCAGTCATGCACACGGAGGAATGGCTTGACATAGTACAAGAGTTATTGGTTGGTATCCGTTGTACAGCCAACATGGTTGTGTCACTAGCGGTGTCTACCTTTGAGCTACATGCTAAGAGGTGGTGGAATTCACTCATGGGATCCACCTTCCAAGACCGAGTTTATTTAGAGATAAGTTGGAGCGAATTCTCAAATGTTTTCTTGGAGCACTTCATTCCTTCATCCGCTCGAGATGAACTTGAGGAGAGGTTCCTTCTACTGAAACAAGGATCGAAGGCGGTTATGGAATACCAGCGAGAGTTCCAACATCTCGCAAGGTTCGCGGACTCATATGAGTTAGATGATAGAGGTTATGTTAAGCGTTTCTACAAAGGGCTGCGAGATCCCCTAAGGCAGGCCATTTTGTTTATAGCGGATGCTAGCTTGGAGAAGATCATCGATATGGCAAAAAGATTGGAGGAGGACCACTTGGGTAATGGTAAGAGACCTGCAGAAGGCGTTATGGAAGCTGGCCTGAGCAATAGAAAGAGACAGGACTTTAGAGGAGGAAGAGGATATCAAAGAGGTGGAGGGCGTGTCCACCGAAACTATAGGGTGGAGCATCCGGTTCCGCAACTGCCCATGTTGCCTCCACCGCCATAACCTCAGCAAATTCAACAACTAGAGAGGCGTCCTGGGCTTGTGTGTTTTGAATGCAACCAATCGGGTCACATTCGACGCTTTTGCCCGCAATTGTTTGGGAACGCCCCTCCCGCTCTCCCTCCAGCGGCCCCTCGAGGGCGGAGTTAGATGCATGTTCGAGGACGAGGACCGCGAGGCGGTAACCCGGCCCTGCCCGGGATCAAGTGTACGCGCTAGACATGACGCAAGAACGGAATCCCCAGAATGTTATTGCAGGTACCTGCAGTAAGCTTTCATGTTTTCTGTGTTAAATTTAAGTTGCTTACGACATACTAGCTATCTAGCAATAAGTTTTGATTATTTGTACTTAGGCACCGTGATAATTGGCAGAAAGACGGCCTATGCGTTGTTTGATACCGGTGCCTCACGCTCCTTTGTGTCCGAGGATTTCATTAAGGACATGGGGGTGTGCAATATTTTACTGGAATAGCCTGACTAGTGCGCCTTCCGGATGGCTCGGATATGGTTGCAACCGCTAAGTGCAAGCTTGAGGTACTTATTAAGGGAAGGAATTTCGTTACGCCTGCCACTGTCATGAAAATGCCGGAATTTGACATCATTCTGGGCATGACATGGTTGGACTGGCACTTTGCAAGGATTGACTTCGCGGAGAAGCGGTTCTATTTGAGACATGGAGACTCTGACGTCATCTTCCAAGGTAATAACTTCGCACCCCGTCTGACGTTATCATCCGTTTAGGTTGTAAAAGCGCACATGAAGGGGGATGAAGTTTTATGATCTGGTTCGAGTTGAAAGAAGTAGCATTGGACGTAAAAGGCGCATGGGTTGTGCGGGACTTCCCCGAGGTATTTCCTGAGAAACTGCCAGGATTACAACTGCACAGAGAGGTTGACTTCCAAATTAATCTCGTACCGGGTGCCAAGCCTGTATCCAAGGCCCCTTACCAAATGTCCCCGAAAGAACTCACGGAGTTTAGAGTTCAACTACAAGAACTGGTGGAGTCAGGGTTCGTTCGCCCTAGTTCGTCACCCTGGGGAGCCCCTGTATTGTTCATGAAGAAGAAGGACGGAACCCTGCGTCTGTGCATAGATTATCGGGAACTCAATCGGTTGACGGTGCGGAACACTTACCCACTACCTCAGATCGACGAGTTGTTCGATCAACTAGTGGGAGCGCATTGGTTTTCTAAGCTAGACTTTCGCTCGGGATATTACCAGTTGAGAATACAAGAAGGGGACATCCAGAAAATAGCCTTTAGTTCATGATATGGGTTGTACGAGTTCACCGTAATACCGTTTGGGCTCACAGATGCCCCTTCGGCTTTCATGAGTCTGATGAACAAGGTATTTGAGCCCTATTTGGATATTTTCGTCACTATTTTCATCGACGATATCCTAGTCTACTCAAGGACGGAGGAGGAGCATGGCGAGCACCTAACCTTGGTGTTGAAGAAATTGAAGGAGCACGCCTTGTACGCCAAATTTAGCAAATGTGAATTCTGGCTTAAGGAGGTTGCCTTCTTGGGTCATGTGATCAGTGGGGCTGGGCTAGCTATGGATCCGGCCAAAGTGCATGCCGTAAAGGAGTGGTCACCCTTGAAGTCGGCGGCCGATGTGCGAAGTTTCCTTGGACTTGCCGGGTACTATCGCAAGTTTGTAAAGGGATTCTCAAAGATTGCTCTTCCTCTTACTTCCCTAACAAAGAAAGGTGTGTCATATGAGTGGACACCCCAATGTGAAGCTGCGTTCCAAGAATTGAAGGATAGACTTACCTCCGCCCCCATCCTTGTCCTTCCGTTTGGGAAGGAAGGATTTAAAGTTTACACGGACGCGTCATATCAAGGGATGGGAGCGGTATTGATGCAGCACGAGCATGTGATTGCTTATGCTTCAAGACAATTGAAGAAGCACGAAATCAATTACCCGGTTCATGATTTGGAGCTGGGAGCAGTGGTGTTCACCTTGAAGGTTTGGAGGCATTATTTATACGGCGTCCACTGTAAGACCCCCATTTTTTTCTCTTTTTAAACCACCGGGGTCTTAGCCCAGAATTGCCGCTTTGCGGTGGCACCGACTCACGGGAAGGCAACCACTACAAAACGCCAATTCTGCCGGCCCTTTTCGATCACAAGAGAGAGAAGTAATTGTACATAAAATGTAAACAAGTCCACAGAAACAGGTAAATAAAAGTGAAATCATATCCAGTCCATCAATAGATAAAAAACAGGAAATAGATAAATGGGCTCGAGCCCAGTACATCAGAGTCCTCACTACAAGTCGCTCATCGTGGAAGCTATGAAACTACTAATCACTCACAGAGCTGGTCGCAGGTGCACCGGTGCTAGACTGTCCCACCTCCATGCGCACCGTACTCCGCTGGTGTTGGTCCCTGGACTGCTGGTCCCTGTCTCCCATCCGGAGCTCCTGTAATGTTGTGGTTCGAAAACCATTAGTCATAAAGACTAAGACCTATCATCCCCTACCCCTCCCACCACGGCTCCTAAGCACCGGGCGGAGAGGAGGAAAGGGAAGCTACAAAGTGGAGAATAGTCAAGCAGGTGACAGGGAAGCTAATCTAGTAGTTATTTAGAATGAAATAGGTCTAACAATCCTATGGCAGTAAGTAATAAGGAGAGCAATTAATAAGTAGCAATTTGTATAAAAAGGCATCTAGAGAATAGTAAGTAAACAAGCAAGTAAATAAGTATGTAACCTTAACTTATATGAATGCCCATACAAAATTATAAGTTAAGGGGTCTTCTGCAAGGCTCCCATCGTATAAAAAGTCCCATACCGATTTATACGTTGGGGTGTCGGTTGTATGCAATTATGAGTGTAGTGATATGCTATGCCATGACTCATGAAAGTGCAACTCACGCACACGACTCTATGCGCACAGACCTTTAGTTCCCCCTGTTCGGGCAGCTAGCTTCACTCCCAGGAACCTCCGTAGTGGCAAACAGAGACAGTGGGTCGGGCCCGCCACTCCTAGGCGGGTATCCACACTACCAGGCCTAGCCCTTCCGTATGCCCCTAGAAGAACACAACCTAGGGTATCCGCGTACTACTGCTGGATGTACCCTCCAGACTTTCTTTGGCTAAGTGTCCCACACCGCCGAGTCAACGTACCGATGTCGGTGTGAACGACAATCAGATACCGAAGACCCACCACCTTTATTCTGTACTCCAACCCTCGAGCCCTCGGCCCCCGGACAGTCCCGTCCGTGCATCTACCTTCAGAGCTACTGTCTGAGCGGCATCCAATCCTATAATTCTACTTTCCTAGCTATCGGGGAGTGTGTATGTGCAACCCTAGTTATACTAGTTGCTCTTTTAATTTATTATTCCTATGGTTTACGTTAGCCTAGGACTGCCCCCGGCATACCCCGTGAAGGGCTCTCAAGGGGCACTAGGAACCAAGACGGCGGCATTACGGCCCGAAGTTCCCTTTCGCAAGGCACTTATTATTATTGGTTGATCTCCCTTAACCGATCCTCTTTTAGTTACTTTAGTTCTAACCCTAGAGTATTAAGACTCTTCCTCTTCTTCCCGGGATGGACGATCTTCCGTCATTCCCGAACGCCACCTAACCTTAACCGGTCTCACACCCTACTTATCCTGACTTCCAATAATGAAACCTAATCGTAGCTTGCACTAACCAACCAGCAACTACCAAAATTCCATTTCCCAAGTTCATTATTACTCTAGTTCAGTTTCCGTGGTTTTACTATATGCAGACCATCCTAAGCTATATGAAGTACACAAGGGGAGGTACTCCAAATTGACTTCCAAATCTCCTACAATATTTACTGGAGGTCTACCATAACATAATTTGTCTAAATCCAGAAACTTATAATTTTCCTAATTAAACTGATATTTATTTAATTTTCCCAAAGGACGGGCCATGGGTCATTTTAAACATGAACTACCTGATCCTCCTAAGTAATGGATACCCAAAAATCATGATCATTAAATAACAGCAAGATAACCTCAAATACAAATTTTCAGAATTTTACAGAAAGTATTTAACCTCTAATTAATTTATCCAGTATAATCATGTTAATCCTACGTAAAGAAGGAAGCACTGAAATTATTCATCGGAAAATTATAGAAAAATTACTAATCAGTAGTATGATATAGAAAAGATCTTTGTGCAAAGAATCATAATTTTACCAGCTTGCTAAACACCACTAAAGATTTAATCAAATATTCAAGGTAAAACATACTTAATGAAGCAAGCCTTAGAATTAAACTTCCAAAAATCCCATAAAAATTGACAGAGATTTAAAATCATAATGAACGTTCTCTGCTTAAATTTCATCAATTTTCAGGAAGTGTGTATTCCATAATAAATTTTCTAAGCAAATCATTCAAGCTTCTAAATCGTTAATGAAGTATCCAAAATAATGATCTTAAAATTCATAGAAAAATATCCAGAGCTTGTACCATTGCTATAATTCACTCTACCTAATTCTCATCACTTTTCAATGTGATTTAGTGTCATTTCCTATCTCTACAAGTTTTGCACCCTAAACTAGGGTTAGGTTTTTAGGTATCCCAACAGTTTCTAAATCTACTAAGATTTCATCCAGAGAACTATAATGGCCCTATGGTTCTCTTCACCAAATTTCGGGTCAATCCAAGGTCATTTGACCCCATGACCTTCACAAACCACCAAGATCCCTCCTTAGGGTTTGGCCTTGGTTCTTAGGGCAAAACTTACCCCGATCCTCCTCAAACTCTATGAGGGGGTGCTAGAGAATATTACTAGCCAGTGGTAAAAATCTTAGCCTCTATTGAGGTGATTTGACCACTCAATATTAAAAGAGCACCTTTAACCTAAGACCCCTTATTAGGGCAAAACTTAGGTTTGATCATTTCTAATCCAAACCATCTCCAAATGAGATGAAAAATTATACAGAACCTTATGGTTAACCCAGGGACCACTCACCAAAATTTGGGAGGGTTTGGAAATTATTTATCCATCTAATTAAATTAAGTTAGGATTATTGAATTTTTCCTAAAAACTATAGAAAAATATTTCCCAAAAATCCTAATTTTTGGATGGTACCTAGATATAGGTAAGGTTAGGTCACACCCCAAATTTCAAGTCATTGTGATGACTGGATTGGAGTGGGGAATTTTTCTAAGGTTAGGACAACCCTATGGGTAGGCCTCACCAAAATGAGTGATGAGGTCTATCCAGTGGTCCAAAATGCTTGAAACAAATTTTAAAATTCCCTAGACTCCAAGAGGTACAACGTTGGTGTTGACCATTTTTCCTGCAGGGGCCTCTAGGTATTTTTCCCAAATTATTTAAAATGACAGAAGTTTTCATTCAGAATTTGTTTTTAAAAAAATAGAATCTAATTAATGGCACTGTTCATCTTCTTCTACAGCCCGAAACCAGAGGCCTGAAAACTTATTTTCCGGTCGCTTTTCCAAGGCTATTTCTCGGCCATCCAGCGATCTCCCTGGTCGGCCACCACCACCACCACCTCTGTTGAGGTGAGGGCTATCGTCGGGCGGCGGCACGGCCGCCGGAGAGGCGGTTTCCGGCGAACCCGCCACCATGAAATTTTCGGAAAAGCATGGAAAACGCTCACCCGATCTGGCTCTTTTGAGCCCGATATCTCTCCTAACGATTTCTAAGATCTATCCGCAGAAGAAGAGGGAGGGGAGGACCTTGTTCGCGGGCTGGAGGCGTGCAGAGCGTCGGGAAGCCATTGGCGCGGTGGTGGCGTCGCCGGAAATTCTTCAACAGCAAGGGGGAAATCTGAAACAGTTTGATGGAGAGTGTAACCTTTTCCCCTTGCTCTTAGGAGTCTTTTATAGATCAGCAAGTGGGGAGGGGAACGGATGAAACTTCATGGCCATTAATATTTCTTCTTAATAACGTTTCGGTTATGATGCAGGGAATTGAATTGCTGGAAACGAAGAGATGTTTGCCAGGTGGCGATTTCCTATTAGACCAACATTTCCTTATTTATTTAAATAATTACAGTAGGTAACGACCCATAAATACTCTTGGTTTTCATTCCCATAATTAGAATTTATTATGACGTCGGTTACCAAAATTTCCAGTCTGGCTGACGTTTCGGCCTTGGTCACGGGCGTGACACATAGGTCACGGGCGTGACAGGCACGAGTGGCCAATTCTGGGTTCGACGATCGTCGAACTGAGATCGACGATCGTCGAAGGGTGGTCACTGGCGTGACACCTGGGTCACGGGCGTGAGTGGCCCGTGTGGCCAATTCTGGGTCGACGACCGTCGAACTGAAATCGACGATCGTCGAGCGTGGTCACGCCCTATGTCACGGGCGTGACATTGCGGGTCACGGGCGTGACATGCCTGGTGACTAATTCTGGGCCGACGACCGTCGAACTGAAATCGACGATCGTCGAACGTGGTCACGCCCTATGTCACGGGCGTGACTTTGTGGGTCACGGGCGTGACAGGCCATGAGGCAAATTCCGCGCCCGACGATCGTCTACCTGAGATCGACGATCGTCGAAGGAGTCACGCCCCAGGTCACGAGCGTGACACCTGGGTCACGGGAGTGACAGGGCCGGGTTGAAAATTCTACGCCCAACGATCGTCTCCCAGAGATCGACGATCGTCGAATGAGTCACGCCCTAGGTCACGGGCGTGACGGGTCGGTCACGGGCGTGACCAACCCGGGACCCGAAATCTTGGTCGATTTATTTCAATTTTTGGGCTCCCTAGGGTTCTACCACAACTAACCGACTCTTAGGGGTCTAGCCGGAAATGGGATGTTACAAATCCCAATAAACAAAATAAAGATTTCGTCCCCGAAATCAAGGTTAAGCCTACGGGACTCTGATCGGAAAAATAAGCTTGTAACGTCCCATGAGAATTGAAGAAATTACATCTCTACGTTATGTTTGCCTTGCGCGGTTTCAAATCTAAGATTGATTCGCCCAATTAGCTAGGTATATACACCCCAATAAACAAAAGATTAGCCCCTATTCCTGAATTTTTCAGTTCTATTGGTCTAAAACAAGAAGGCAAATTGATTGTCCAGAGGTGTGGTGAGGTATACCTGACGAAAAAGTTCCGGGTATTTTTGCTGCATCAAGTCCTGTGGCTCCCATGTATGCTCCTCCCGCCCATGATTGTTCCACAGAACCTTGACTAGCGGAACCTTCTTCCGTCGCAAGACCCGCACTGCTGTATCGTCAATCCTGATAGGCTCCAAGTTGACTGACCGATCCGAGGCCACCGGGCCATCTGCCGAGGAGATCAGCTGCTCAGGGCGTAGCAGAGCCCTTCGAAGTGAGGAGACGTGGAAGACGTCATGTAATCCCGCTAACTCCGGCGGTAGCTCCAGTATATAGGCTAAGGGGCCGATCCGCTCCAGGATCCTATAAGGCCCCATATATCTCGGACTGAGCTTCTTCCGCCCACGCACCCGCGAAACTCCGTGCATCGGCCGTATCTTCAAGAAAACTCGGTCCCCTACCTGGAACTCCACTTGACGATGCCTCGCATCGTAGTATTTCGCCTGTCTGCTCTGGGCTTCCAACATCCTGTCCCGGATCAATCTAATCTGAGCATCTGTATCTCCCACAAACTCTAAGCCTAGTGACTGCGGGTCCTCATCCTGAACCCATGATAGTGGGGTCCTGCACCTCCTTCCGTACAACGCCTCGTATGGAGCCATGCCTATGCTGGACTGATGAGCGTTGTTGTACGAAAACTCGACTAGTGGCAGCAATCTCTCCCAAGGCTCGCCACGGTCCAAAATACACAGTCGCAATAGATCCTCCAGTGTACGGTTGGTGCGCTCTGTCTGTCCGTCGGTCTGAGGGTGAAAAGCTGTGCTGAATGTCAATCGAGAAACCAGATGGGCCTGGACTGACCTCCATTCCCTGGATGTAAATCGCCCATCCCGATCTGAAACGATAGTCTTGGGTACCCCATGATAACGCACAAACTGCTCAACGAACCTCCGTACTAATACTCTGACCGGTGTATCCTTTGCCACTGGAATGAATCTGGCCACCTTTGTTAGTCTGTCCACTATCACCCAGATCGAGTCATTCCCAGCACGGGATCGAGGTAGCCCATGTATGAAGTCCATGGATATATCCTCAAACTTCCACTCCGGCACCGGAAGCGGCTGCAGCAAGCCTGTCGGGTTCCTGCACTCCGCCTTCACGAGCTGGCAGGCCTCGCAATGCATCACAAAATACGTAATATCTTTCTTCATACCCGGCCAGTACATCGTCCTCTTCAAATCCTTTACCATCTTGGTGATCCCCGGGTGTACAGAATATCGGCTGTAGTGAGCTTCCGTCAAAATGTCCTCCCGGATCCATCCTCCTGCTGGTATGTAGACTCTGCCCCGGAAACACAGGAGCCCATCCCTCAAAGAGTAATCTCCAGTCGTGCCTTCCTCCAAGGCTCGGAATATCGGCTCAGCTCTCTCGTCCAGCATCTGCCCATCTCTGATGCGGTCTCAAAAGTCATCAGTAGTGGCCATCGACCCCAGGTACTCCATGTACAGCTCCGGGTCATCCTCAGACACTAGCGAAATCTGCATCTCCTCGAATGATCTAACCAACTCCAAGGCCATCAGCTGCGGGCCTACTCCTGTCGTACTCGCTCTCCGGCTCAGAGCATCCGCGACCACATTCGCCTTCCCCGGGTGGTAGTGCATGGTATACTGGTAGTCTGACAGAAACTCCACCCAGCGTCTCTGTCTGATGTTTAACTCCTTCTGGGTGTCGACGTACTTCAGATTCTTATGGTCGGAGAAGATATCACAATGTATTCCGTAGAGATAGTGTCGCCAGATCTTAAGAGCAAAAATGACTGCCCCCATCTCCAAATCGTGCACAGGGTAGTTCTGCTCGTGCTGCTTCAACTGATGGGAGGCATAGGCTATCACGTGCCCGTTCTGCATCAGAACGGCACCCATCCCCTGATAGGAAGCATCTGTATACACCTGGAATCCCTCCTTCCCTGATGGAAGAGCAAGGATGGGAGCCGAGGTGAGACGATCCTTCAGCTCCTGGAAGGCAGATTTGCATCGTGGTGTCCAAATAAAAGGGGACTCCTTTTTCGTCAGAGACGTAAGAGGGAGGGCAATCTGAGAGAACCCCTTTACGAACTTCCGGTAGTAACCAGCCTGTCCCAAGAAACTTCGAACATTCGAGGCCGACTTTAGTGGTGGCCAATCCCGTACTGCCTGGACCTTCGCCGGATCCACTGCCAGACCTGCTCCACTGATGACATGGCCCAGAAAGGCCACCTCCTTTAGCCAAAACTGGCACTTGCTGTACTTGGCATACATCTCATGCTCACACAGCTTCTCCAAGGTCAAGGCCAGATGTCTCGCGTGCTCCTCCTCCGTCCTTGAATAGATAAGGATGTCGTCGATGAATACAATAACGAAGACGTCCAGATACTCTTCGAACACCCGATTCATCAGGGTCATGATTGCAGAGGGTGCATTCGTGAGCCCGAACGGCATCACTGTAAATTCGTACAAGCCGTATCTGCTGCTGAAGGCCGTCTTCGGGATGTTCTCCTCCCGAATGCGAAGCTGGTAGTACCCTGACCTCAGATCCAGCTTTGAGAACCAATGAGCTCCCTCCAGCTGGTCAAATAGCTCGTCTATCCGTGGTAAGGGATAAGTATTCCGGACTGTCAACCTGTTTAGAGCCCGGTAATCGATGCACAGTCGAAGGGTCCCGTCCTTCTTTTTAACGAACAACACCGGAGCTCCCCATGGTGAAGAGCTAGGCCGAACAAACCCGGCCTCCACTAACTCCTGAAGCTGGCTCCGAAATTCCACCAACTCCTTTGGGGCAATCCGATAGGGAGCTCTGGATACCGGCTTAGCCCCCGATACGAGCTGACTCTGAAAGTCCTTCTCTCGGTGCGGGGGTAACCCTGGTAGCTTCTCCGGAAACACGTCGGCAGAGTCCCGCACTACTGGAATATCTGCAATGGAGTCCTTGGCTACGACCACCTCAAAGAGGACCTGATAAACCTCTTCCCCCTGCAGGTGGGCCTTAACGGCCCGCATAGACGATAGTAAGGTACGGGGTGTTGGTAGAATACCTTCGATGATAATGAAGGAGTCGCCGTGCCTCACGGTGATCCTCTTTGCCACGCAATCGATCTGGGCATGGTTCCAATACAGCCAAGTCATGCCCAGAATCAGATCGTAATCTGGCATCTTCAGAACCGTCGCTGGTGCCTCAAACGCCTTTCCACCGATCCTCGCTTCCATATTATAATGAGCAGAGGTCAATATCTCTGATCCATCAGGTAGGCGCACCCTCATCATCTTCCCGGTGAATGGCTCCACTCCTGCCAGTCCTTTCACGAAATCCTCCGACACGAATGATTGCGACGCACCAGTGTCGAAGAGGGTGTGAGCGGGCTTGCCGCTAACGAAGACTATGCCTAGGGTAATTAAATGTCTTAGTATTCTTATTGTAGTTTATCTTCTCTTAATTTCTAACCAGGTTATATTTAAAATAGTAGTTTATATGAAGAAAATTTAAAAGTACTGCCATACCTGTGATAACCTGCTCCGGGTTCTGGGGCTGTGTCAGGTCTAGAGCATACACCTGCTCCCTCTCTGGCCTGCGGCCTCGATCCTGAAATCCTCGTCCTCGGTCCTGTCCTCGTCCGCCAAACTGTCGGGGAGGTGGAGCGCCCTGCTGTGCTGATGGGGGTGCTCGCCTCATAGGGCAGTTCCTCTTGATATGCCCCGACTGGTTGCACTGATAGCATACCGGTGGCTGCTCTGCCGCCCTTGGCATTTCCAGCATCTGTATAGATTGGGGAGCCAATACCCCCTGACTCCTCTGCTCCTGCCCAAACTCTTGACGAGGCTGATCCCCGTTCCTTCTCTCCCCAATAACCTGGCCTCGAGGACGGTCTCTACATCCTCCAATCACTGTATCATCAGCCGGTCTCTTCTGGCTCCTCACTGTAAGTTGATCCGCCTCTCTCTTCTTAGCCATCTCCAGAATCCTGGCCAAACTCCCCTCCGAGATGAAAAGGAGGGCCAGTCTCATGTCATCTTGCAGCCCCTTATAAAACCTCCGGGCATAGCCAGCATCGTCTAACTGGTAGGCGTCCGCATAACGGGCCAGGTGAGTGAACTCCTGATAGTACTCCACCACAGTCCTGTTCCCCTGCCTCAACCGCAGGAACCTATCCTCCAGGTCATCCCTCGCCGACTGAGGTACAAAATGTCCCAAGAGCGCTGCTCTGAACTCCTCCCAAGTAATATCAGCGCAGTCCATCCCCGCAAAGGTGGTGTCCAGCTGAGATTTCCACCACCTCTTTCCGTGTGACTCTAAGCAAGAGACTGCCAAAGCGACTGCCTCCTCCGTGGGGCATCGAATCCCTGCCAGCATCTCGTAAATGGTGTCCAACCATTCCTCCGTATGTACTGCAGACTCCGCCCCTGGTAAGATGGAGGGGAATGTCCCCGGAAGACAGTCATCCAATTGGCCCTGGGGTTTGGCTGTGGAGCCGGGGCTTGCTGAGCTCTGAAGGCCTCCAGAATGGCCGTCAGTGTTTGCCCCATCTCCGTCTGCTGGAATGGAGCTGGAGCCGGCGGGGGCTGGACCTCATTCTGAGCCTGGGGTTTCCCTGCTGTGGTGTAGGGTTCGTCGAAGGCTACAAGTAAAAATTCCATCTGTTAGAGAGCGAATGAATGGAATTTAAGGAGAGTTAGGATGGACTTTCACATGTGATTTCCCTTATGGGCACACCACTACTTCCGCTGCTAGTTTGTCCGCAAACTAAGCTCGCACGGGGGTGGCCCAAGGTTTTTATGGACTACTTCTCTTTCGATTGAGGTCCCCTCTGATACCACTTATAAGACCCCCCCCCCCTTTTTTTCTCTTTTTAAACCACCGGGGTCTTAGCCCAGAATTGCCGCTTTGCGGTGGCACCAACTCACGGGAAGGCAACCACTATAAAACGCCAATTCTGCCGGCCCTTTTCAATCACAAGAGAGAGAAGTAATTGTACATAAAATGTAAACAAGTCCACAGAAACAGGTAAATAAAAGTGAAATCATATCCAGTCCATCAATAGATAAAAAACAGGAAATAGATAAATGGGCTCGAGCCCAGTACATCAGAGTCCTCACTACAAGTCGCTCATCGCGGAAGCTATGAAACTACTAATCACTCACAGAGCTGGTCGCAGGTGCACCGGTGCTAGACTGTCCCACCTCCATGCGCACCGTACTCCGCTGGTGCTGGTCCCTGGACTGCTGATCCCTGTCTCCCATCCGGAGCTCCTGTAATGTTGTGGTTCGAAAACCATTAGTCATAAAGACTAAGCCCTATCATCCCCTACCCCTCCCACCACGGCTCCTAAGCACCGGGCGGAGAGGAGGAAAGGGAAGCTACAACGTGGAGAATAGTCAAGCAGGTGACAGGGAAGCTAATCTAGTAGTTATTTAGAATGAAATAGGTCTAACAATCCTACGGCAGTAAGTAATAAGGAGAGCAATTAATAAGTAGCAATTTGTATAAAAAGGCATCTAGAGAATAGTAAGTAAACAAGCAAGTAAATAAGTATGTAACCTTAACTTATATGAATGCCCATACAAACTTATAAGTTAAGGGGTCTTCTGCAAGGCTCCCATCGTATAAAAAGTCCCATACCGATTTATACGTTGGGGTGTCGGTTGTATGTAATTATGAGTGTAGTGATATGCTATGCCATGACTCATGCAAGTGCAACTCACGCACACGACTCTATGCGCACAGACCTTTAGTTCCCCCTGTTCGGGCAGCTAGCTTCACTCCCAGGAACCTCCGTAGTGGCAAACGGGGACAGTGGGTCGGGCCCCCCACTCCTAGGCGGGTATCCACACTACCAGGCCTAGCCCTTCCGTACGCCCCTAGAAGAACACAACCTAGAGTATCCGCGTACTACTGCTGGATGTACCCTCCAGACTTTCTTTGGCTAAGTGTCCCACACAGCCGAGTCAGCGTACCGATGTCGGTGTGAACGACAATCAGATACCGAAGACCCACCACCTTTATTCTGTACTCCAACCCTCGAGCCCTCGGCCCCCGGACAGTCCCGTCCGTGCATCTATCTTCAGAGCTACTGTCTGAGCGGCATCCAATCCTATAATTCTACTTTCCTAGCTATCGGGGAGTGTGTATGTGCAACCCTAGTTATACTAGTTGCTCTTTTAATTTATTATTCCTATGGTTTACGTTAGCCTAGGACTGCCCCCGGCATACCCCGTGAAGGGCTCTCAAGGGGCACTAGGAACCAAGACGGCGGCATTACGGCCCGAAGTTCCCTTTCCCAAGGCACTTATTATTATTGGTTGATCTCCCTTAACCGATCCTCTTTTAATTACTTTAGTTCTAACCCTAGAGTATTAAGACTCTTCCTCTTCTTCCCGGGATGGACGATCTTCCGTCATTCCCGAACGCCACCTAACCTTAACCGGTCTCACACCCTACTTATCATGACTTCCAATAATGAAACTTAATCGTAGCTTGCACTAACCAACCAGCAACTACCAAAATTCCATTTCCCAAGTTCATTATTACTCTAGTTCAGTTTCCGTGGTTTTACTATATGCATACCATCCTAAGCTATATGAGGTACACAAGGGGAGGTACTCCAAATTGACTTCCAAATCTCCTATAATATTTACTGGAGGTCTATCATAGCATAATTTGTCTAAATCCAGAGACTTATAATTTTCCTAATTAAACTGATATTTATTTAATTTTCCCAAAGGACGGGCCATGGGTCATTTTAAACATGAACTACCTGATCTTCCTAAGTAATGGCTATCCAAAAATCATGATCATTAAATAACAGCAAGATAACCTCAAATACAAATTTTCAGAATTTTATAGAAAGTATTTAGCCTCTAATTAATTTATCCAGTATAATTATGTTAATCCTACGTAAAGAAGGAAGCACTGAAATTATTCATCGGAAAATTATAGAAAAATTACTAATCAGTAGTATGATATAGAAAAGATCTTTGTGCAAAGAATCATAATTTTACCAGCTTGCGAAACACCACTAAAGATTTAATCAAATATTCAAGGTAAAACATTCTTAATGAAGCAAGCCTTAGAATTAAACTTCCAAAAATCCCATAAAAATTCACAGAGATTTAAAATCATAATAAACGTTCTCTGCTTAAATTTCATCAATTTCCAGGAAGTGTGTATTCCATAATAAATTTTCTAAGCAAATCATTCAAGCTTCTAAATCGTTAATGAAGTATCCAAAATAATGACCTTAAAATTCATAGAAAAATATCCAGAGCTTGTACCATCCCTATAATTCACTCTACCCAATTCTCATCACTTTTCAATGTGATTTAGTGTCATTACCTATCTCTACAAGTTTTGCACCCTAAATTAGGGTTAGGTTTTTAGGTATCCCAACAGTTTCCAAATCTACTAAGATTTCATCTAGAGAACTATAATGGCCCTATAGTCCTCTTCACCAAATTTCGGGTCAATCCAAGGTTATTTGACCCCATGACCTTCACAAACCACCAAGATCCCTCCTTAGGGTTTGGCCTTGGTTCTTAGGGCAAAACTTACCCCGATCCTCCTCAAACTCTATGAGGGGGTGCTAGAGAATATTACTAGCCAGTGGTAAAAATCTCAGCCTCTGTTGAGGTGATTTGACCACTCATTATTAAAAGAGCACCTTTAACCTAAGACCCCTTATTAGGGCAAAACTTAGGTTTGATCATTTCTAATCCAAACCATCTCCAAATGAGATGAAAAATTATACAGAACCTTATGGTGAACCCAGGGACCACTCACCAAAATTTGGGAGGGTTTGGAAATTATTTATCCATCTAATTAAATTAAGTTAGGATTATTGAATTTTTCCTAAAAACTATAGAAAAATATTTCCCAAAAATCCTAATTTTTGGATGATACCTAGATATAGGTAAGGTTAGGTCACAGCCCAAATTTCAAGTCATTGTGATGACTGGATTGGAGTGGGGAATTTTTCTAAGGTTAGGACAACCCTATGGGTAGGCCTCACCAAAATGAGTGCTGAGGTCTATCCAGTGGTCCAAAATGCTTGAAACAAATTTTAAAATTCCCTAGACTCCAAGAGGTACAACATTGGTGTTGACCATTATTCCTGCAGGGGCCTCTAGGTATTTTTCCCAAATTATTTAAAATGACAGATGTTTTCATTCAGAAATTGTTTTTAAAAAAATAGAATCTAATTAATGGCACTGTTCATCTTCTTCTACAGCCCGAAATCAGAGGCCTGAAAACTTATTTTCCTGTAGCTTTTCAAGGCTATTTCCCGACCATCCAGCGATCTCCCTGGTCGGCCACCACCACCACCACCTCTGTTGAGGTGAGGGCTATCGTCGGGCGGCGGCACGGCTGCCGGAGAGGCGGTTTCCGGCGAACCCGCCACCATGAAATTTTCGGAAAAGCATGGAAAACGCTCACCCGATCTGGCTCTTTTGAGCCCGATATCTCTCCTAACGATTTCTAAGATCTATCCGCAGAAGAAGAGGGAGGGGAGGACCTTGTTCACGGGCTGGAGGCGTGCAGAGCGTCGGGAAGCCATTGGCGCGGTGGTGGCGTCGCCGGAAATTCTTCAACAGCAAGGGGGAAATCTGAAACAGTTTGATGGAGAGTGTAACCTTTTCCCCTTGCTCTTAGGAGTCTTTTATAGATCAGCAAGTGGGGAGGGGAACAGATGAAACTTCATGGCCATTAATATTTCTTCTTAATAACGTTTCGGTTATGATGCAGGGAATTGAATTGCTGGAAACGAAGAGATGTTTGCCAGGTGGCGATTTCCTATTGGACCAACATTTCCTTATTTATTTAAATAATTACAGTAGGTAACGACCCATAAATACTCTTGGTTTTCATTCCCATAATCAAAATTTATTATGACGTCGGTTACCGAAATTTCCAGTCTGGCTGACGTTTCGGCCTTGGTCACGGGCGTGACACATAGGTCACGGGCGTGACAGGCACGAGTGGCCAATTCTGGGTTCGACGATCATCGAACTGAGATCGACGATCGTCGAAGGGTGGTCACGGGCGTGACACCTGGGTCACGGGCGTGACTGGCCCGTGTGGCCAATTCTGGGTCGACGACCGTCGAGCTGAAATCGACGATCGTCGAGCGTGGTCACGCCCTATGTCACGGGCGTGACATTGCGGGTCACAGGCGTGACATGCCTGGTGACTAATTCTGGGTCGACGACCATCGAACTAAAATCGACGATCATCGAACGTGGTCACGCCCTATGTCACGGGCGTGACTCTGTGGGTCACGGGCGTGACAGGCCATGAGGCAAATTCCGCGCCCAATGATCGTCTACCTGAGATCGACGATCGTCGAAGGTGTCACGCCCCAGGTCACGGGCGTGACAGGGCCGGGTTGAAAATTCTGCTCCCGACGATCATCTCCCGGAGATCGACGATTGTCGAATGAGTCACGCCCTAGGTCACGGGCGTGACGGGTCGGTCACGGGCGTGACCAACCCGGGACCCGAAATCTTGGTCGATTTATTTCAATTTTTGGGCTCCCTAGGGTTCTACCACAACTAACCGACTCCTAGGGGTCTAGCCGGAAATGGGATGTTACATCCACTGCAAGATCTTTTCAGACCACAAAAAACTTGAAGTACGTCCATACTCAGAAGGAGTTAAACTTAAGACAATGACGGTGGTTAGAATTTCTATGCGACTATGAGTCCACCTTGAACTACCACCCCGGAAAAGGAAACTCGGTAGCCGATGCGTTGAGTAGAAAAATACCAGACTCGAGCCCAGAGTCCCGGTTGATGAGTATGGAGTTGGCTCAGATGATTGAGGAGATGGAAATTACTTTGATATTTAAGGCTCCTTTGGCAGAATATACGGAGCACTTGGCCAGCATGAGCATAGTTTGTGATATCCGGGACCGGATCCGGGTGGAGCAAGGAGTGGATGCGGCTCTGGCCACAGCAATCAAGTCAATTGAAGACGGGACTACCGACGAATACACACTAAAAGACGGCCTCGTTTATTTTAGCGGCCTGCTCTATATTTTCAAAAGCGGTAAAATCCGGGAGGATATCTTGAGAGAGGCGCATTGCTCTCAGAATTCAGTGCACCCAGGAATTGCAAAGATGTACGCCGGCTTACGGAAGACCATGTGTTGGCCAGGAATGAAGAAGGATGTCCGATATTTTGTTACACATTGCGAAGCCTGTCAAAGGGTGAAGGCGGAGTGCAGGAGTTCTAGCGGCTTGTTACAGTCATTGCTCATCCCCAAGTGGAAGTTCGAGGATATTTCCATGGACTTCATACATGGGCTACCTCGCTCACGCTCAGGGAATAATTTAGTATGGGTGATCGTTTATCGACTGACGAAAGTAGCCCGGTTTATCCCTATAAAGAAGGAGGCTCACGTGGATGTCTTGGTACGCCTCTTTGTGGAGCAGTTTGTATGGTATCATGGCGTGCCTAAGACGATAGTTTCTTATTGTGATGGTCGCTTTACCTCCAAGAAGTGGAAAGTGGTACATGCATATTCGGGCTCGCGCCTTACCTTCAGCACCGCATTCCATCCTCATACGGACGGGCAGTCTGAGCGGACCATCCGGACATTGGAGGATCTGTTTAGATTATGTGTGTTGGATAGGGGGTAGCCGTGGGAAAGGCTCTTACCCCTGGTGGAGTTCTCCTATAACAACAGCCATAAGGCGAGCATTGGCATGGCGCCCCATGAAGCTCTTTATGGAAGGAGGTGTAGAACCCCCTTGTCTTGGGTGCAAGATGAAGACCTGAATACTTTGGGAGTTGAGTATATAGACGACACTGATGTGGTGGTTAGGCTGATACGAGATCGCATGTTAGAGGCTCAAAGTCGGCAGACGAAGTATTATAATGCAAGGCACCGTCTGGTGGAGTTTCAAGTGGGTAATAAAATATTTCTGAAAATCCGGCTGATGCATGGAGTGTCGCGGGTGCGTGGTGTGAAGAAGCTCAGCCTGAGGTATGTAGATCCTTATACTATACTGGAAAGGGTTGGCTCGTTAGCCTATCGGTTGGAGCTACCGCCCGAGCTAGAGAATCTCCATGACGTGTTCCATGTGTCATCGCTTCGGAAGGCGCTGTTGCGGCCAGATCAATACATCCCCACAACTTATGGTCCTGTGGCGTCTGATAGGTCTGTGCGATTGGAGCCGGTGCGGATTGTAGACAATGAGATAAGAACCTTGCACTGCAAAAGTGTTCCCCTGGTGAAAGTGCTATGTTCTAATCATGGGAAGGATGAATTCACATGGAAGCCAATGGATTTGATGCAAAGAAGCTACCCGGAGTTGTTTGCTCCAGGTAATTTTATTTAAAAGCATATTTTGTTTTTCTGTATGCTTCACTCCCCATAGCCTTAGCCTGATTTCGGGGGCAAAATCTTTTATTTTGTTAATAGGATTTGTAACGTTCCGATTCGCGTTAGGCCCCTTGTGCGTGTTTTTTGCGTTAGGAGAGCTGGTGTAGGCTCAAGGGGGTGCAGATGATCAGGTGCGCACTCGCGGGGAACAAGGAAATAAGTTGAAAACTGTGTTGAGTATGACACGGGTAGGGACACAGGAGTGTCCCTAACCGTGTTCAGTGGCGCTGAGTGTCCATGGGGTTGAGTGGTAATAAAAGGGCGTTGAGTGGTTTGTCCCGAGTAGGACACGGGTAGGGACACGGGCGTGTCCCTACCCGTGAGTCATGCGTTGGCTGCGTAGCATTGAGTGATCGGTCCCGAGAAGGACACGGGTAGAGACACGGTCGTGTCTCTACCCGTATGCGAATGACACGGGTAGCGACACGGGCGTGTCCCTACCCATGTGCTTCAAGCCCAGGTTGACGAGAATTTTCACGACCAGGACACGGGTATTGACACGGCCACAACCACAGCCGTGTAACCTGGACACGGGTACCGACACGGGCATGTCAGTACCCGTATAGGGGCACGCAACGGCAGTCGAGCCGCTTCTCCAGAGCAGGACACGGGTAAGGACACTGCCGTGTCCCTACCAGTGTCACTTCTGTATAAAAAGGAAAAGTAAAACCCTAGACGTTTTCACTCTTCATTCCAGCCATTTTTCTTGAGAGAACTTCCTGGAGGAGGAGATCTTGTTGGAGCAAACCTTGGAGGAGGATAAACGCCACCTCCGTAGAGGAAAAAGCGATGCCGCCGAGGAGGATGACAAGATCCATGGCCGGAAATGGTGGTACCGTTGGAAATGAGGTGATCTTCCTCCCCTCTCCCTTGGTGCTAGATCCTTAGATATTCTTAGGCGAGACATCGACTCAAATGAGTCTTGATGTGTGAGGAGAAGGTTTCTTAGGAAGGCCTATCTAGAACTTTTGTTTTAATGACTAGTCATCTTCAACCTCCCCTTCTTCAAAGTGATGATGGGGGTGGTTTCGTGAAGAGGAATGGCCTTGAGAGGGAGAATAAGGGTGGAGGAACTTCTGGTTGCGATTTGGGGTGATCGGCTTGAGGAGGAAGATGAACCGATGTCGTTCATTCTTCTTCAAGATGCGTGCAGAATCTATGTTCCGCACGCAGCAACCTTCTTGTCTGTTTTCAGGAAAGAAATGGTCTGATCTGGGCTTTCGACTAAACACGAAAGTTGAAGCCCTTAAAATTACCTTTCCAATGAGTGGTTACACGCCTTCGGGTGAATCCTTTAACACAGGAATGTCTGATCGAAGTAAGGGTTGTAAGCTAGGCGCACAGAAATTATATTATGTACGATGCAGGCTTTGGAGCCAATTTCATGTTGGTTATAGTCTGATCTGGGTTGCAGGCTGAAAATGAGAGTTTAGCCAATGGAAAGACCTTTCCATTGAGGGGTTACACGCACTCACTGGATTCCTGTAGCCACAGGAATCTTCGGATGAAGTTGCTATCCAGATTTGTCTTGCACCTAAATTTCTGGGTAGTGTATAACATGGATTTAGATTCGGTGGAATTAATGTTGCAATCTAATTCGAGGTTCGGGTGAACTCTTTTATGATAACCACCGTAGTGATATGAAGGTTGAAGTTTGTTAATTTGAATTCAAATAACGATTTGTGAAGCAAGCTTGAATCGAACGAAATGGCTTGATATAAATTGGTAGATTATCATTTACGCGCATTTTGTTATATGATGTTGAAATCATTCGGTATGATATATAGATGAATAAATTATGGCCATATGTATGTTGAATTGATAGAATGAAATTTGGTAGTGCAATGCTTAGAGAGTTGTCTACCTACGGGTAGCATTGTGGAAGTTAGTAAGTGCGGCGTTGGCCGTCACTAGTCGGGATGGTGTTGAGATGAGTAAAGTTGGACGCTTGGGCTTGTCCCTCGGTGTTCATGTCCCGGGGCTCCTTCTGTGCCAAGTGAATGGTTGGGCTTGGTCCTCGTGCTTTCTCCGAGTCTCCTTCCATGCCACGGTGTTATGGAATTGCATGCGGTGTGAGTCGACACGCGGTGTCGTAATCCTGGGTTATGGATAGTGTGGCAGGTCTATGGGCTCGCCAATCGTCCACCGATGGGAGTTGACAGATAGACTTTGGGTAGTTGGGCTTGTACCTCGGTGTTCTTATCCCAGGGCGCTATCCGTACCAAGTGAACGGTTGAGCTTGACCCTCATGCTTATTTTTGAGGGTCCTTTCGTGTCACGCATAGGCCAATTCGGAGCTAGGATCTTGGTGCACATCTACCCAAGAGAACCCGCTGGGCCGTAGTATGCATTGGCTCCGCGGTTGTGTTCTTAGCGTTGAGGCGTATAGAGGCCTAAGTGAAGTAGTGTGGATACCCACTTAGTAGTAGAAGTGTCTGTTCTACTTTCACCGTCTGGCCACGACGGTTGCCGCCTGATATGTTAGCTACCTGCTCGAAAAGTGGGAACTACTAGTCTGTGTCGACATAGCAACTGCATGTGCGTGATCATGGGTGAGGCATTACATCGCATACATAACATTGCACCTCATTATATACACAAGACCCTCATCGTATAAGTTTGTTTGGGCACTCCTATACGATGAGTTACTTACTGTTGAACGATCCTCAACTTATATGCTTGTATGGGCAACCATATAAGTTGAGTTACTTTCTGTTATAACTCTATATTCATATGATGTGATAGATGGTAGAAATGTTAGAATATCTTACTACATATTATACCACTTGCTTGTTTATACTCCTGCTTATACACATATATTATACCCTGTCTATTTCTCCGCCCGGTGCCGAGGAGTCGTCGGGGGAGCGGATGTGAAGCCACTTAGTCTTTATGACTAACGGTTGCTACGTCTCCCTTTTTAGGAAGAAATCCCGCAGAGGGAACAACATGTCATGGAGCCGGTCAGCCAGGCCAGGATGATAGGGCCTGAAGGGACGGTGCCATCCCTACCATCTGTTGCAGATGTGAGTATATGAGAGGTTTGTTGTAGCCCTTCGGGGCAATTTTATAGTTGTACTCTGATCATATAGAAGCATGTTTTAGCTTCTCTATTACTACATTTCTAGACTTATAGCTTGTGTTGATTTGATTTATTTATATCATTTTGGTTGGGTTGACATATATATATTGATATTGGTTATAGCAGGCAGAATAGGCGTCTTGTGGTACGTTCTAGCCTGGGTGTTAGTGCTACCCCAAGGCAGCTGTTCTGGGCATAAGACCGCTCTCGTGTCGTGTCTTGTGTTCCGGGAGGTGGGTCTTACACTTTGTTAGTGGAGGAAATGGGAATTTTGATTATTTGTACCCAAAAATTCCTATAAATTGGGGATGTCCCCATCAAGTAGCAATTCGATGTATCAAACATTAGGAAGAAACCTTGTATTATTTCTTATTTTAATTTTACAAAATGAATTGCCCGCACTTCATTTTATCCAATTTTCCATTGATTACTTGTACCACAAATCTTTTTTAAAAACATGTTCAGTGTTAACCCAAATCCCATGATGGTTAAGGCAAGCATTGGAAAACAGCGGACAACTTATTAGGCGAACATTTTTGGAGTTCGTGGGGTCTTCATGCGAACGCTTCAAATGCCCGCAAACATTGTTCGCTCCATAACCATGTTCGGTGCAGGCACTCATCAATCAATCACGGGGTGCATATCTGGATGACAGTCTCTCGTAAAGAAGCTTTGTGGATCTGACCCAGAGGTCGCGGTGAGTGCTTCTCCTCTCCATGCGGACTCGTCTATTCAACATCAGCTTCAGTGGTACCATGCAGTTACTTGTGATCTCTTCTCTTAACCCACGCTGCCCGACTCTTCGTGTACCTCAGGCGATTTCGCAGTAAATGTCGGTTCGTGAATCTTACGAGCCTCCTACCCTCAAGTATAAATAGAGACCAGAGAGGCTTGGATGACACACGTGGACTTAGCCCAGAACTAGCCTAGTTGCTGGTGCGGACAATATATCTGGTCAAGTTTTCTCTCTTATTTCCCCGTGTACTCGCTTGAACACTCTTGTAATCCTTTTTATAGTGAAAACAAAAAGGCCCATTCCAAGTAAGGCATTCACCGCGGCGGGTCAAATCTGGTGTTCGTCGCTGCCAGCGACACTTTTTTTCATGCTTTTTTTACTCGCTCACATTGTCCGCATGGACAATAACTGATTGCTTGCGAACCACTCTTTCCTCTATCGACTACCCTACCTAGGAATAGTGCACAAAGAGTTGTTGACATTTTTGGCTTAATAGAATTTAGTGTGGTGAGCGTGTACCCAAGAGGTCTGTGAAATTACACTTACCAACAAAGAATAATGGAGAATAATCATAGTGCTCTCCCTCGTGACCTTCAGATCTCGATTGACTGGTGAAGTCACCCAGTTTGTGGGTAGTATGAGCAGAGACCGCTAGAGGCCTTCATAGAAATGTTGTTGGATGCCCAATTAGGTAAGCCAGTGCTCGCTGAAGACCAAAAAATGGGGGAAAGCACACAGGATCGGTTCGCGACTCGTGCTAGTGGGTTGCACCTTGAGCCTATGTAGGAGGTCCAAGAAATACCCGTCCTAGGGGACGATGGAGGAAGGACCGTCTCCATCAATGTTGAATTGGAGGGGGGAGCAAGGCACTGCTTTTCCAGTGCCTACTCGGTAACCTTGAAATCTTTGCATGGTTGGCCGCTAACATGCTTGGGATCAGCCTAGAGGTCACCTGTAACTGCATCAATATTGATCCAAACTTCAGACTGGTGAGGAAGAAGAAACGAGCAGTAACAACTACTCTCGTTGAGCCCGTCCGCGAGGAGGTGACTAAGTTAATGGAAGTATGGTTTATTTGAGAGGTGCAATATCCGAATGGATCTCTAATATGGTAATGGTACAAAAACCTAACAAGAAACATAGAATGTGTATCGACTTCACACACCTCAACAAGACATGCCCTAAGGGCTGCTATCCACTGTCGCGGATAGATTCTATTTTCTACTCAATAGTGGGATTTTTGGTGATTAGTTTTTTGGATGCTTTCTTTGGGTACTATCAAATAAGGATGCACTGGGCCGTTGTTCCCCACACCACGTTCATCACGAACGAGGGTTGCTATTGCTATCAAGTCATGCCCTTTGGGATGAAGAATGTCGGTGCCACCTACCAAAGAATGATGGATCATGTTTTCAAGCATCAGAAAGGTCATAATCTGGAGGTCTATGCATATGATCTCCTCGTCAAGAGACACAATGTTAGGAATCACCTTAAGGATCTGACAGAGAAGTTTGATACTCTTTGTAAGTTTAACATGCGACTCAACCTTGCCAAGTACGTTTTTGTAGCTAATAAGAGAAAATTTCTTGGGCATCTGCTCAACCCTCAAAGTCTGGAGCTTAGTCCTAACAAGGTAAAGACCATCTTGGTGATGAAGCCTCCAAAGAGTCTGAAGGAGGTTCAGTAGTTGGCAGGAAGGGTTGTAGGACTTAGTCGCTTCATCTCACGTTCTGGAGGCAAGTGTGACCCTTTCTTCAAATCCCTTCTGGAAAAGAAGAAGTTTGAAAGGACAGAAGAGTATGATCAAGTGTTTGAGGAGTTAAAATTCTAGTTAACAATGACCCCGCTTCTATAGAGCCCTCGCTAATCAGAAGATCTCTTCCTATACTTAGGAGTTGGGAAGGACGTCATAGTTCGGTCTTGGTCCGTAAAGAGGGAAAGAAACAGTTTCTTGTTCATTATGTCAGCCATATGTTGAGGGATGCTGAGGCTCGGTACCCAATCCTATAAAGACTTGATCTGTCCCTGATTGTTTTAGCACAAAGGCTCTAACCCTACTTTCAGGCTCATTCTATTAAATTCATGATTGGCCATCCCTTGAGGGAAGTTTTGGAGAAGCCGGATCATTCAAGGCGGATGGCGAAGTGGGCTGTAGAACTCAGCAAGTTTGATGTCGCCATTGTCTCAAGACGCGCCATCAAGGTGCAGGTCCTAGCCGATTTCCTCGTCAACTTTGCAGACAATGGTGATCTCGAGGAAGCGGCTTCATCTCGGTTGTGTTGGAAAAATGGGGCCTCCAGTTTGAACTCAGTTGGAGCAGGAATTGTCATGGTTAGCCCCTGTGAAACCAAGATCGAGCAAGCTGTAAGGTTTCATTTCCCCGTGACGAATAATTGGGTTGAGTACGAGGAATTAATAGTAGTGTTGAAATTGGCCTGGGAGATGCGTGCCGAGGACATAGAAGTAAAGAAAGACTTGTTGGTCACGGTGTCATAGGTCAACGACATTTTCGAAGTAATGGAACCGCTCCTGTAGAGGTATATAGTCCTAGCTAAGCAGTATATGAGACTTTTATGCACCTCAACATTCACCAAATCCTAAGAGAAAAAAATGCGGAGGCTTGTGAACTAGTTAAGTATGGACACCCCGATATACTGACTCTCACGAGTTTATTCTGTCCCACAATTGAGGATCCTGATGCCATGTAAATTGATCGACGTCTGTCTTGGGTTGATGCTTTTATTCATTAATTCACAACTGGGGAAGTTCATCCTTCAATAAATGATAAGAGATGGTTCAAGTTAAAGGCAACCCATTACTTGTTGATCTCGGGGATTCTCTTCCAGAAGACACTTCTCTCTCTCCTTTAGCAAGATATTGTGTGGTGGAAGAAGAAGTCCCTGTATCCAGGACCCTGGAGAAGAGAATTCTGCATCAAGGTTACTTCTGGCAAACAATCAGGAAGGATTGTGCCAATTTTGCCAGGAAGTATGTAAGGTGTCAAAAGTTTGATCCCCTTCAGGACCAGCCGACACAACTTAGGTCATCCCCTGACCTTTCACTGTCTGGAGGATGGATCTGTTGGGCCTATTCCCAAAAGTGAGTGGGCAGTGCCACTTCATCCTGGTCATGATCAATTACATCATCAAATGGATAGAAGCCAAGTTGCTGGCCAAAACAACAACTCAAGTGGTAATGAGCTTTATCTGGAGAGAGATTATTTGCCGACATGGAGTCCCATCATCAATTATCACATACAATGACCTGCAGTTAATGAGTGAGGAGTTAACAAGTTTTTGTTATATGGTGGGGACGAATCTTCGATTTTCATCGATCTGCCACCTATATAGTAATCGACAGGTGGAGGCAGTCAACAAACAGCTCCTAAGTCTGCTCAAGAAGAAGGTACACTCGTGGCAATTGGGCGGAGCAATTGTCGACAGTTCTATGGACCCTCCGAACAACTCCTTCGATGATTGGTGAAACCCCGTTCAAGTTGTCACATGGGTCTAAATCTCTCATCCTAGTGAAGTTTAATGTAGAGAGCCCTTGTGTGTTACATGTCAAGCAAGGTGATGAAAGCTGGATGACAAGTAATGAGGAAGAGCTGAGGTGCAACCTTGATGTGATCGAGGAACTCTGCGACCAGTCAGTAATCCAACAAGCAGAAGCAAAGCAGAGAATGACCAAGTATTTCAATCTGGAAAGGGCTTTCACTCGATAGAAGGGAGTAGAAAAGAAAGGGAAAAAATGACAGCACTCTACGTTTTGGTCTCATTCCATCTAAAACTCGAATTATACCGAGAAGGAGGATCTCGCGCTAAAAAAGTGGATGTAGTAGGGAGAGAAGCGTTAGTCAGGAAGCTTAACCCCAATTGGGAAGGGTCGTTCATTGTTAAAGAAGCACTCAAGAATGGGGTCTATCGGCTGCAATCACATGAAGGCAGAGAGCTGTCCAACACCAGGAGTGGCGACGACCTAAGGAAGTACTATTCTTAAACTAAGGTACGTTTCTTGGAACCTGGATTATATTCGCAAAAAACCGCATTTGCTCCCAAGGAGCCTTCACCAAGAAATTCCTGTCGCATAAAGGATTGTTAATGATGTGCAATGTAAGGAATAATTTTTGGGTAGGCACACACGGACTCAGTTTCGTAAAAGCTTGGTGAGTTCCGAAGCTTGCTTGGACCCCCTTGAATGAATCCGGACATTCCAAGAAGAGGCATAGATCAAGCCTCTAACCTCCTGCCATTGTGAGTCACTTTACCCATCGTAAGACCACAATAATTATTCCTGAGTAGATACTCCCGGGTGGAATATGTGCCAGGTCTGGATGTGTTGACCAATCACGCATTGATTTGAGGCATTGTTATAGTTACTGGATCCCTTTTCGAGGACAAGCTACGACCAACATGAATTCATTCCCCTCCATCATTCTATAACGTTGTGTGCAGACGAGAGCCCTGTGGATGCCCTATGCCCGACTGGCGACCTTAACCGCTAACAACGGACCATGTTGCTGTGTTGAGAAGACATTCTTTTTGCCGAACACAACAGCCACTCGCACGTACACTTATTGCACAACTGCTTCATTCACGCTGAGCGAGCTCTCGGTTGAGAGCTTGAAGAGAACACGATATGCAGTTAAAAGAATGCACAAGGAATAGCTCACAATAATAAAAAGTGTAACTGTGACTAGTTGCGGGCAAAAAATAATGTTTTTATAAGATTGCGCGATCAAATTAGGCCTAAATAAAAATAATAAAAAAAAGAAAGGGGAGAAAAAGGAACGCTTTGTAACATCCCATTTCCGGCTAGACCCCTAGGAGTCGGTTGGTTGTGGTAGAACCCTAGGGAGCCCAAAACTTGAAATAAATCGACCAAGAAATCGGATCATGGGTTGGTCACGCCCGTGACCGACCCGTCACGCCCGTGACATAGGGCATGACCATGATCGTCGGTTCCAGGTCGACGGTCGTCGACCCAAAATTGGCCCCCGGGGCATGTCACGCCCGTGACACGCCATGTCACGCCCGTGACATAGGGCGTGACACGCTCGACGATCGTCGATTCCAGTTCGACGTCGTCGAACCCAGAATTAGTCGCCAGGTATGTCACGCCCGTGACCCACAATGTCACGCCCGTGACATAGGGCGTGACACGCTCGACGATCGTCGAACCAGATTTGGCCACACGGGCCTGTCACGCCCGTGACCCAGGTGTCACGCCCGTGACCACCCTTCGACGATCGTCGATCTCAGTTCGACGATCGTCGAACCCAGAATTGGCTAACCGGGCCTGTCACGCCCGTGACCTATGTGTCACGCCCGTGACCAAGGCCGAAATGACAGCCAGGTTGGAAATTTCGGTAACCGACGCCATAATAAATTCTGACCATGGGAATGAAAATCAAGAGTATTTATGGGTCGTTCCCTACTTGAATTATGTTAATAATTAAGGAAAAGTGGGTCCAATAGGAAATTGCCACCTGGCAAACACCTCTTCATCTCCAACTTTTCAACTGCCATTCGTCATAACCGAAACGTCATAAGGGTGTCATTAATGGCCGCCAACGTTTCATCCTTTCCCCTCCCCATTTGCTGATCTATAAAAGATTCCTAAGAGCAAGAGGAAAATGTTACACTCCCTCAAACTGTTTCAGACTTCCCCCTTGCTGTAGAAGAATTTCCGGCGACGCCACCACCGCGCAAATGGCTTCCCGACGCTCTGCACGCCTTCAACCCGCGAACAAGGTCCTCCCCTCCCTCTTCTTCTGCGGATAGATCTTAGGAATCGTTAGGAGAGATATCGGGCTCAAATGAGCCAGATCGGGTGAGCGTATTCGAGGTTTTCCAAAAATTTCATGGTGGCGGGTTCGCTGGAAACCGTCTCTCCGGCGGCCGTGCCGCCGCCCGACGATAGCCCTCGCCTCAACGGAGGTGGTGGTGGTGGTGGCCGGCCAGGGAGATGGATGGATGGCCGGGAAATAGCTTGGAAAAGCTACAGGATATTAGGTTTTTTAGGCCTCTGGTTCGGGCTGTTGGAGAAGATGAACAGTGGCATGAGAAATAAATTCTATTTTTAAAATAATTTCTGAATAAAAAATCTGTCTTTTTAAATAAATTGGGAAAAATACCTAGAGGCTCCTACAGGAAAAATGATCAACATAGGAAATGCAGCCCTTGAAGTCTACTTTAATTCAAAATTAATTTCACTCGATTTGGAATCCTGGTTAGACCACATCACTCTTTTTGGTGAGGTCTATCCAGAGGGCTGCCTTGACCTTAGAAAAATTCCCCACTCCAAGTCAGTCATCCAAATGACTTGAAATTTGGGGTGTGGTCTAATCTTACATATATCTAGGTGCTATCCAAAAATGAGAATTTTTGGAGAATATTTTTCTATAGTTTTTAGAAAAATTCAATAATCCTAGCCGAATTTAATTAGATAGTTAAATAATTTCTAAACCCTCCCGAACTTTGGTGAGTGGTCCCTGGGTTCACCATAAGGTTCTGTATAATTTTTCATCTCAGTTGGAGATGGTTTGGATTAGAAATGAACAAACCTAAGTTTTGCCCTAATAAGGGGTCTTAGGTTAAAAGTGCACTTTTGGAAGTTTGAGTGGTGAGATCACCTCAACAGAGGCTGAGATATTTACCACTGGCTAGTAATATTCTCTAGCACCCCCTCATGGAGTTTGAGGTGGATCGGGGTAAGTTTACCCTAAGGACCAAGGCCAAACCCTAAGGATGGATCTTGGTGGTTTGTGAAGGTCATGTGGTCAAACGACCTTGGATTGACCCGAAATTGGGTGAAGAGAACCATAGGGCCAATATAGTTCTCTGGTCGAAATCTTAGTAGATTTGGAGACCGTTGGGATACCAAAAAAATCTAACCCTAGTTTAGGGCGCAAAACTTGTAGAGATAGGAAATGACACTAAATCACATTGAAAAGTGGTGAGATTTGGGTAGAGTGAATTATAGGGATGGTACAAGCTCTGGATATTTTTCTATGAATTTTATGATCATTATTTTGGATACTTCCTTTAATGATTTAGTAGTTGTATGATTTGCTTAGCAAATTTATTAGGAAATACACACTCTCTGGAAAGTGATGAAATTTAAGCAGAAAACGTTTAATATGATTTTAAATCTCTGTGAATTTTTATGGGATTTTTGGAAGATTAATTCTAAGGCTTGCTTCATTAAGTATGTTTTACCTTGATTAATTGATTAAATCTTTAGTGGTGTTTATCAAGCTAGTAAAATTATGATTCTCTGCACAAAAATCTTTTATATATCATACTACTGACTAGTGATTTTTCTATAATTTTTAGATGAATAATTTCAGTACTTCCTTCACTACGTAGAATTAACGTGATTATACTGAATAAATTATTTAGAGGTTAAATACTTTCTATAAAATTCTGAGAATTTGTATTTGAGGTTATTTTGCTGTTATTTAATGATCATGATTTTTGAGAAGCCATTACTTAGGAAGATCATGTAGTTCATATTTAAAATGACCCGTGGCACGTCCTTTGGGAAAATTAAATAAATATCAGTTTAATTAGGAAAATTATAAGTTTCTGGATTTAGACCAATTATGTTTTGGTAGACCTCCAGTAAATATTATAGGAGATTTGGAAGATAATTTGGTGTACCTCCCCTTGGGCACCTCATATAGTTTAGGATGGTCTGCATATAGTAAAGCCACGGAATTTTGATAGTTGATGGTTGGTAGGGCAAACTAGGATCGAGTTCATCATTGGGAGACTTGTTGGAATAAGGGAGTACGGGAACGACGAAAGATCGTCCATCCCGGGGAGAAGAGGAAGAGTCTTAATACTCTAGGGTTAGAACTAAAGTAACTAAAAGAGGATCGGGTTAAGGAAGATCAACCAATAATAATAAGTGCCTTGCGAAAGGGAACTTCGGGCCGTAATGCCGCCATCTTGGTTCCTAGTGCCCCTTGAGAGCCCTTCACGGGGTATACCAGGGGCAGTCCTGGGCTAACGTAAACCATAGGAATAATAAATTAAAAGAGCAACTAGTATAATTAGGGTTGCACACACTCACTCCCCGATAGCTAGGAAAGTAGAAAAATAGGACTTGTTTCCATTCAGACAGTAGAGATGCACGGACAGGACTGTCCGGGGGGCCGAGGGCTCGAGGGTTGGAGTACAGAATAAAGGTGGTGGGTCTTCGGTACCTGATCGTCGTTCACACCGACATCGGTACGCTGACTCGGCGGTGTGGGACACTTAGCCAAAGAAAGTCTTGAGGGTACATCCAGCAACAGTACGAGGATACTCTAGGTTGTGTTCTTCTAGGGGCGTACGGGAGGGCTAGGCCTGGTAGTGTGGATGCCCGCCTAGGAGTGGGGGGCCCGACCCACTGTCTCCGTTTGCCACTACGGAGGTTCCTGGGAGTGAAGCTAGCTGCCCGAACAGGGGGAACTAAAGGTCTGTGCGCATAGAGTCGTGTGCGTGGGTTGCACTTGCATGAATCATGACATAGCATATCACTACACTCATATTTGCATACAACCGACACCCCAACGTATAAATCGGTATGGGACTTTTTATACGATGGGAGCTTTGCAGAAGACCCCTTAACTTATAAGTTTGTATGGGCATTCATATAAGTTAAGGTTACATACTTACTTACTTGTTGCTTACTTACTATTCTCTAGCTGCCTTTTATACAATTTGCTATTTATTAATTGTTCTACCTATTACAACATTTACACTGCTCACCTATTATAACTTGCTAGTTAGGTCCACCGTCACCTGCTTGTCTATTCTCCACTTTTGTAGCTTCCCTTTCCTCCTCTCCGCCCGGTGCTTAGGAGCCGTGGTGGGAGGGGTAGGGGATGATAGGGCTTAGTCTTTATGACTAATGTTTTTCGAACCAAACATTACAGGAGCTCCGGATGGGAGACAGGGACCAGCACCAGCGGAGTACGGTGCGCATGGAGGTGGGACAGTCTAGCACCGGTGCACCTGCGACCAGCTCCGTGAGTGATTAGCATTTTCTTATCTTCTGCGATGAGTGACTTGTAGTGAGGACTCTGATGTACTGGGCTCGAGCCCATTTATCTATTTTCCTATTATATGTATTGATGGACTGGATATGATTCACTTTTATTTACATGTTTCTGTGGACTTGTTTACATTTTATGTATAAATACTTCTCTCTCTTGTGATCGAAAAGGGCCAGCAGAATTGGCGTTTTGTAGTGGTTGCCTTCCCGAGATGTCGGTGCCACCGCAAAGCGGCAATTCTGGGCTAAGACCCTGGTGGTTGAAAAAGAAAAAAAAGGGGGTCTTACAAGTGGTATCAGAGGAAACCTCGATCGAAAGAGAAGTAGTCCACAAAAACTTTGGACCACCCCCGTGCGAGCTTAGTTTGCGGACAAACTAGCAGCGGAAGCAGTGGTGTGCCCATAAGGGAAATCACATGTGAAAGTCCATCATAACTCTTCTTAAATTCCATTCATTCGCTCTCTAACAAATGGAATTTTTGCTTGTAGCCTGCGACGAACCCTACATCGCAGCAGGGGACACCTCAGGCTCCGAATGTGGTCCCGACTCCGCCAGCACCCGTTCCGTTCCAGCAGACGGAGATGGGGCAAACACTGACGGCCATCCTGGAGGCCTTCAGAGCTCAGCAAGCCCCGGCCCCACAGCCAAACCCCGGGGCCAATTGGATGATGGTCTTCCGAGGACTTTCCCTTCCATCCTACCAGGGGATGGAGTCTGCAGTACGTACGGAGGAGTGGTTGGACACCATTTACGAGATGCTGGCAGGGATTCGATGCCCCACGGAGGAGGCAGTCGCTTTGATAGTCTCCTGCTTAGAGTCACACGGAAAGAGATGGTGGAAATCTCAGCTGGACACCACCTTTGCGGGGATGGACTGTGCTGATATTACTTGGGAGGAGTTCAGAGCAGCGCTCTTGGGACATTTTGTACCTCAGTCGGCGAGAGATGACCTGGAGGATAGGTTCCTGCGGTTGAGGCAGGGGAACAGGACCGTGGTGGAGTACTATCAGGAGTTCACTCACCTGGCCCGTTATGCGGACGCTTACCAGTTAGACGATGCTGGCTATGCCCGGAGGTTTTATAAGGGGCTGCAGGATGACATGAGGCAGGCCCTCCTTTTCGTTTCAGAGGGGAGTCTGGCCAGGATTCTAGAGATGGCTAAGAAGAGAGAGGCGGATCAGCTTATAGTGAAGAATCGGAAGAGACCGGCTGATGATTCAGTGATTGGAGGTCGTAGAGACCGTCCTCGGGGCCAGGTTATCGGGGAGAGAAGGAACGGGGATCAGCCTCGTCAAGAGTTTGGGCAGGAGCAGAGGACTCAGGGGGTATTGGCTCCCCAGCCTATACAGATGCTGGAAATGCCAAGGATGGCAGGGCAGCCACCGGTATGCTATCAGTGCAACCAGCCGGGGCATATCAAGCGGAACTGCCCTGTGGGGCGAGCACCCCCACCAGCACATCAAGGCGCTCCACCTCCCCGACGGTTTGGCGGACGAGGACAGGACCAAGGATGAGGATTTCAGGATCGAGGTCGTAGGCCAGAGAGAGAGCAGGTGTATGCTCTAGATCTGACACAGCCCCGGGACCCGGAGCAGGTTATCACAGGTATGGCAGTACTTTTCAGATTTTCTTCATATAAACTACTATTTTAAACATAACCTGGTTAGAAATTAAGAGAAGATAAACTACAATAAGAATACTAAGACATTTAATTGCCCCAGGCATAGTATTCGTGAGCGGCAAGCCCGCTCACACCCTCTTCGACACTGGTGCGTCGCAATCATTCGTGTCAGAGGATTTCGTGAAAGGACTGGCAGGAGTGGAGCTAAGCACCGGGAAGATGCTGAGGGTGCGCCTACCCGATGGATCAGAGATATTGACCTATACTCATTGTGATATGGAAGCGAGGATCGGCAGAAAGGCGTTTGAGGCACCAGCGACGGTTTTGAGGATGCCAGATTATGATCTGATTCTGGGCATGACCTGGCTGTACTGGAATCATGCCCAGATCGATTGCGTGGCGAAGAGGATCACCGTGAGGCACGGCGACTCCTTCATTGTTATCGAAGGTATTATATCAGCACCCCGTACTTTACTATCGTCTGTGCAGGCCGTTAAGTTCCACCTGCAGGGGGAAGAGGTTTATCAGGTCCTCTTTGAGGCGGTCGTAGCCAAGGATTCCATTGCAGATATTCCGGTAGTGCGGGACTTCGCCGACGTGTTTCCAGAGAAGCTACCAGGGTTACCCCCGCACCGAGAGAAGGACTTTCAGATTCAGCTCGTACCGGGGGCTAAGCCGGTATCCAGAGCTCCCTATCGAATGGCCCCAAAGGAGTTGGTGGAATTACGAAGTCAGCTTCAGGAGTTAGTGGAGGCCGGGTTCGTTCGGCCTAGCTCATCACCGTGGGGAGCTCCGGTGCTGTTCGTTAAGAAGAAGGACGGGACCCTTCGACTGTGCATTGATTACCGGGCTCTGAACAGGTTGACAGTCCGGAATACTTATCCTTTACCACGGATAGACGAGCTTTTTGATCAGCTGGAGGGAGCTCATTGGTTCTCAAAGCTGGATCTGAGGTCAGGATACTACCAGCTCCGTATTCGGGAGGAGGACATCCCGAAGACGGCCTTCAGCAGCAGATACGGCTTGTACGAGTTTACCGTGATGCTGTTCGGGCTCACGAATGCACCCTCCGCATTCATGACTTTGATGAATAGGGTGTTCGAGGAGTATCTGGACGTCTTTGTCATTGTATTCATCGACGACATTCTCATCTATTCAAGGACGGAGGAGGAGCACGCGAGACATCTAGCCTTGACCTTGGAGAAGTTGCGTGAGCACGAGATGTATGCCAAGTACAGCAAGTGCCAGTTCTGGCTAAAGGAGGTGGCCTTTCTGGGCCATGTCATCAGTGGAGCAGGTCTGGCAGTGGATCCGGAAAAGATCCAGGCAGTACGGGATTGGCCACCACTAAAGTCGGCCACGGATGTTCGAAGTTTCTTGGGACTTGCCGGTTACTACCGGAAGTTCGTAAAGGGGTTCTCTCAGATTGCCCTCCCTCTTACGTCTCTGACGAAGAAGGAGTCCCCTTTTATTTGGACGCCGCGATGCGAATCTGCCTTCCAGGAGCTGAAGGATCGTCTCACCTCGGCTCCCATCCTTGCTCTTCCATCAGGGAAGGAGGGATTCCAGGTGTATGCAGATGCTTCCTATCAGGGGATGGGTGCCGTCCTTATGCAGAATGGGCACGTAATAGCCTATGCCTCCCGTCAGTTGAAGCAGCACGAGCAGAACTACCCCGTGCACGATTTGGAGATGGGGGCAGTCATTTTTGCTCTTAAGATCTGGCGGCACTATCTCTACGGGATACATTGTGATATCTTCTCCGACCACAAGAATCTGAAGTACGTCGACACCCAGAAGGAGTTAAACATTAGGCAGAGACGCTGGGTGGAGTTCCTTTCGGACTACCAGTATACCATGCACTACCATCCGGGGAAGGCGAACGTGGTTGCGGATGCTCTGAGCCGGAGAGCGAGTACGACTGGAGTAGGCCCGCAGCTGATGGCTTTGGAGTTGATTAGATCATTCGAGGAGATGCAGATTTCGCTAGTGTCTGAGGATGACCCGGAGCTGTACATGGAGTACCTGGGGTCGATGGCTACTACTGAAGACATTCGAGATCGCATCAGAGATGGGCAGATGCTGGACGAGAGAGCTGAGTCGATATTCTGAGCCTTGGAGGAAGGCACGACTGGAGATTACTCTTTGAGGGATGGGCTCCTGTGTTTCCGGGGCAGAGTCTACATACCAGCAGGAGGACGGATCCGGGAGGATATTTTGACGGAGGCTCACTACAGCTGGTATTCGGTACACCCGGGGATCACCAAGATGGTAAAGGATTTAAAGAGGACGATGTATTGGCCGGGTATGAAGAAAGATATTATGTATTTTGTGATGCATTGTGAGGCCTGCCAGCTCGTGAAGGCGGATTGTAGGAACCCGGCAGGCTTGCTGCAGCCGCTTCCAGTGCCGGAGTGGATGTTTGAAGATATAGCCATGGACTTCATACATGGGCTACCTAGATCCCGTGCGGGGAACGACTCGATCTGGGTGATAGTGGACAGGCTGACAAAGGTGGTCAGATTCATCCCAGTGGCAAAGGACACACCGGTCAGTGTATTAGTACGGAGGTTCATTGAGCAGTTCGTGCGTTATCATGGGGTACCCAAGACTATCGTTTCGGATCGGGATGGGCGGTTTACATCCAGGGAATGGAGGTCAGTCCAGGCCCATCTGGGTTCTCGGTTGACATTCAGCACAGCTTTCCACCCTCAGACCGACGGACAAACAGAGCGCACAAACCGTACACTGGAAGATCTGTTACGACTGTGTATTTTGGACCGTGGCGAGCCTTGGGAGAGATTGTTACCACTGGTCGAGTTTTCATACAACAACGCTCATCAGTCCAGCATAGGCATGGCTCCATACGAAGCGTTGTACGGAAGGAGGTGCAGAACCCCACTATCATGGGTTCAGGACGAGGATCCGCAGGCACTGGGCTCGGAGTTTATGGGAGATACAGATGCTCAGATTAGATTGATCCGATACAGGATGTTGGAAGCCCAGAGCAGACAGGCGAAATACTACGATGCGAAGCATCGCCAAGTGGAGTTCCAGGTGGGGGACCGAGTTTTCTTGAAGATACGGCCGATGCACGGAGTCTCGCGGGTGCGTGGGCGGAAGAAGCTCAGTCCAAGATATATGGGGCCTTATAGGATCTCGGAGCAGATCGGCCCCTTAGCCTATAGACTGGAGCTACCGCCGGAGTTAGTGGGATTGCATGACGTCTTCCACGTCTCCTCACTTCGGAGGGCTTTGCTACGCCCTGAGCAGCTGATTTCCTCGGCAGATGGCCCAGTGGCCTCGGATCGGTCAGTCGATTTGGAGCCTATCAGGATTGACGATACAGCAGTGCGGGTCTTGCGATAGAAGAAGGTCCCGTTAGTCAAGGTTCTGTGGAACAATCATGGGCAGGAGGAGCATACATGGGAGCCACAGGACTTGATGCGGCAAAAATACCCGGAACTTTTTTCGTCAGGTATACCTCACAACCCCTCTGGACAATCAATTTGCCTTCCTGTTTTAAATTTCAAGAATAGGGGCTAATCTTTTGTTTATTGGGGTGATTATACCTAGTTAGGTGGACGAATTAATCTTAGATTCGAAACCGCACAAACAAACATAACGTAGAGAGATAATCTTTCAGTTCTCATGGGATGTTACAAGCTTATTTTTCCCGATTAGAGTCCCGTAGGCTTAACCTTGATTTCGGGGATGAAATCTTTGTTTTGTTTATTGGGATTTGTAACATCCCATTTCCGGCTAGACCCCTAGGAGTCGGTTGGTTGTGGTAGAACCCTAGGGAGCCCAAAACTTGAAATAAATCGACCAAGAAATCGGATCACGGGTTGGTCACGCCCGTGACCGACCCGTCACGCCCGTGACATAGGGCGTGACCATGATCGTCGGTTCCAGGTCGACGGTCGTCGACCCAAAATTGGCCCCCGGGGCATGTCACGCCCGTGACCCGCCATGTCACGCCCGTGACATAGGGCGTGACACGCTCGACGATCGTCGATTCCAGTTCGATGTCGTCGAACCCAGAATTAGTCGCCAGGTATGTCACGCCCATGACCCACAATGTCACGCCCGTGACATAGGGCGTGACACGCTCGACGATCGTCGACCCCAATTCGACGATCGTCGAACCAGATTTGGCCACACGGGCCTGTCACGCTCGGGACCCAGGTGTCACGCCCGTGACCACCCTTCGACGATCGTCGATCTCAGTTCGACGATCGTCGAACCCATAATTGGCTAACCGGGCCTGTCACGCCCGTGACCTATGTGTCACGCCCGTGACCAAGGCCGAAATGACAGCCAGGTTGGAAATTTCGGTAACCGACGCCATAATAAATTCTGACCATGGGAATGAAAATCAATAGTATTTATGGGTCGTTCCCTACTTGAATTATGTTAATAATTAAGGAAAAGTGGGTCCAATAGGAAATTGCCACCTGGCAAACACCTCTTCATCTCCAACTTTTCAACTGCCATTCGTCATAACCGAAACGTCATAAGGGTGTCATTAATGGCCGCCAACGTTTCATCCTTTCCCCTCCCCATTTGCTGATCTATAAAAGATTCCTAAGAGCAAGAGGAAAAGGTTACACTCCCTCAAACTGTTTCAGACTTCCCCCTTGCTGTAGAAGAATTTCCGGCGACGCCACCACCGCGCAAATGGCTTCCCGACGCTCTGCACGCCTTCAACCCGCGAACAAGGTCCTCCCCTCCCTCTTCTTCTGCGGATAGATCTTAGGAATCGTTAGGAGAGATATCGGGCTCAAAAGAGCCAGATCGGGTGAGCGTATTCGAGGTTTTCCAAAAATTTCATGGTGGCGGGTTCGCCGGAAACCGCCTCTCCGGCGGCCGTGCCGCCGCCCGACGATAGCCCTCGCCTCAACGGAGGTGGTGGTGGTGGTGGCCGGCCAGGGAGATGGCTGGATGGCCGGGAAATAGCTTGGAAAAGCTACAGGATATTAGGTTTTTAGGCCTCTGGTTCGGGCTGTTGGAGAAGATGAACAGTGGCATGAGAAATAAATTCTATTTTTAAAATAATTACTGAATGAAAAATCTGTCTTGTTAAATAAATTGGGAAAAATACCTAGAGGCTCCTACAGGAAAAATGATCAACATAGGAAATGTAGCCCTTGAAGTCTACTTTAATTCAAAATTAATTTCACTCGATTTGAAATCCTGGTTAGACCACAGCACCCTTTTTGGTGAGGTCTATCCAGAGGGCTGCCTTGACCTTAGAAAAATTCGCCACTCCAAGTCAGTCATCCAAATGACTTGAAATTTGGGGTGTGGTCTAATCTTACATATATCTAGGAGCTATCCAAAAATGAGAATTTTTGGAGAATAATTTTCTATAGTTTTTAGAAAAATTCAATAATCCTAGCCGAATTTAATTAGATAGTTAAATAATTTCCAAACCCTCCCGAACTTTGGTGAGTGGTCCCTGGGTTCACCATAAGGTTCTGTATAATTTTTCATCTCATTTAGAGATGGTTTGGATTAGAAATGAACAAACCTAAGTTTTGCCCTAATAAGGGGTCTTAGGTTAAAAGTGCACTTTTGGAAGTTTGAGTGGTGAGATCACCACAACAGAGGCTGAGATTTTTACCACTGGCTAGTAATATTCTCTAGCACCCCCTCATGGAGTTTGAGGTGGATCGGGGTAAGTTTACCCTAAGGACCAAGGCAGAACCCTAAGGATGGATCTTGGTGGTTTGTGAAGGTCATGTGGTCAAACGACCTTGGATTGACCCGAAATTGGGTGAAGAGAACCATAGGGCCAATATAGTTCTCTGGTCGAAATCTTAGTAGATTTGGAGACCGTTGGGATACCAAAAAAATCTAACCCTAGTTTAGGGCGCAAAACTTGTAGAGATAGGAAATGACACTAAATCACATTGAAAAGTGGTGAGATTTGGGTAGAGTGAATTATAGGGATGGTACAAGCTCTGGATATTTTTCTATGAATTTTATGATCATTATTTTGGATACTTCCTTTAATGATTTAGTAGTTGTATGATTTGCTTAGAAAATTTATTAGGAAATACACACTCTCTGGAAAGTGATGAAATTTAAGCAGAGAACGTTTAATATGATTTTAAATCTCTGTGAATTTTTATGGGATTTTTGGAAGATTAATTCTAAGGCTTGCTTCATTAAGTATGTTTTACCTTGATTATTTGATTAAATTTTTAGTAGTGTTTATCAAGCTAGTAAAATTATGATTCTCTGCACAAAGATCTTTTATATATCATACTACTGACTAGTGATTTTTCTATAATTTTTAGATGAATAATTTCAGTACTTCCTTCACTACATAGAATTAACGTGATTATACTGAATAAATTATTTAGAGGTTAAATACTTTCTATAAAATTCTGAAAATTTGTATTTGAGGTTATTTTGCTGTTATTTAATGATCATGATTTTTGAGTAGCCATTACTTAGGAAGATCATGTAGTTCATATTTAAAATGACCCGTGGCACGTCCTTTGGGAAAATTAAATAAATATCAGATTAATTAGGAAAATTATAAGTTTCTGGATTTAGACCAATTATGTTTTGGTAGACATCTAGTAAATATTATAGGAGATTTGGAAGATAATTTGGTGTACCTCCCCTTGGGCACCTCATATAGTTTAGGATGGTCTGCATATAGTAAAGCCACGGAATTTTGATAGTTGATGGTTGGTAGGGCAAACTAGGATCGAGTTCATCATTGGGAGACTTGTTGGAATAAGGGAGTACGGGAACGACGAAAGATCGTCCATCCCGGGGAGAAGAGGAAGAGTCTTAATACTCTAGGGTTAGAACTAAAGTAACTAAAAGAGGATCGGGTTAAGGGAGATCAACCAATAATAATAAGTGCCTTGCGAAAGGGAACTTCGGGCCGTAATGCCGCCATCTTGGTTCCTAGTGCCCCTTGAGAGCCCTTCACGGGGTATACCGGGGGCAGTCCTGGGCTAACGTAAACCATAGGAATAATAAATTAAAAGAACAACTAGTATAACTAGGGTTGCACACACTCACTCCCCGATAGCTAGGAAAGTAGAAAAATAGGACTTGTTGCCATTCAGACAGTAGCTCTGAAGGTAGATGCACGGACAGGACTGTCCGGGGGGCCGAGGGCTCGAGGGTTGGAGTACAGAATAAAGGTGGTGGGTCTTCGGTACCTGATCGTCGTTCACACCGACATCGGTACGCTGACTCGGCGGTGTGGGACACTTAGCCAAAGAAAGTCTGGAGGGTACATCCAGCAGCAGTACGCGGATACTCTAGGTTGTGTTCTTCTAGGGGCGTACGGGAGGGCTAGGCCTGGTAGTGTGGATGCCCGCCTAGGAGTGGGGGGCCCGACCCACTGTCTCCGTTTGCCACTACGGAGGTTCCTGGGAGTGAAGCTAGCTGCCCGAACAGGGGGAACTAAAGGTCTATGCGCATAGAGTCGTGTGCGTGGGTTGCACTTGCATGAATCATGGCATAGCATATCACTACACTCATATTTGCATACAACCGACACCCCAACGTATAAATCGGTATGGGACTTTTTATACGATGGGTGCTTTGCAGAAGACCCCTTAACTTATCAGTTTGTATGGGCATTCATATAAGTTAAGGTTACATACTTACTTACTTGTTGCTTACTTACTATTCTCTAGCTGCCTTTTATACAATTTGCTATTTATTAATTGTTCTACCTATTATAACATTTACACTGCTCACCTATTATAACTTGCTAGTTAGGTCCACCGTCACCTGCTTGTCTATTCTCCACTTTTGTAGCTTCCCTTTCCTCCTCTCCGCCCGGTGCTTAGGAGCCGTGGTGGGAGGGGTAGGGGATGATAGGGCTTAGTCTTTATGACTAATGGTTTTCGAACCAAACATTACAGGAGCTCCGGATGGGAGACAGGAACCAGCACCAGCGGAGTACGGTGCGCATGGAGGTGGGACAATCTAGCACCGGTGCACCTGCGACCAGCTCCATGAGTGATTAGCATTTTCTTATCTTCCGCGATGAGTGACTTGTAGTGAGGACTCTGATGTACTGGGCTCGAGCCCATTTATCTATTTTCCTATTATATGTATTGATGGACTGGATATGATTCACTTTTATTTACATGTTTCTGTGGACTTGTTTACATTTTATGTATAAATACTTCTCTCTCTTGTGATCGAAAAGGGCCGGCAGAATTGGCGTTTTGTAGTGGTTGCCTTCCCGAGATGTCGGTGCCACCGCAAAGCGGCAATTCTGGGCTAAGACCCCGGTGGTTGAAAAAGAAAAAAAAAGGGGGTCTTACACGCTTAATGTTTGTTGTCTGAACCTGAAGACCCTGGGGATTTAGCTAGGGTAGACTCCAGGGACGGCGAGGTGGACTCATGTCACTCCTCAGGAAAGAATAACATGTCTTCCTGGAAGAGCTCGTTGTATTTGATGTTCGCGAATTCGGGTTTGAAGGCACATTACTTTCGCAAGTGTGCTAAGATGATATTTTCAGAATTGTGCCCAGCCTTGATTTTCTCTAACAAAATCCGAGTTGCCCACGGTTAGGCTCGCCTGATAGATACAAAGGAAGATGGTTAGAAGGCCGCATTAAAGATATATAAAGCAATGGTTTTTTTAGAGTTATCGCTAATTGGCTTTATAGGTGGATGACCTCCTATAACATCCCTAGCCCTTCTAGACCCCCTTCTGTTGTTAGGGTTTGAGTGGCAAGTTAGGATAAGGAGATGACCCTAGAACTCCTTGAGCTAAGGAAAATTGATATGTGCACCCCCAATAAGCACAAGTCAACCTAGGCCAATTTACACCCAAATGAACTCACCATCCCAAAGTAAGCTCCTAACACCTCCCTAACCCTATAGGGGAGGTAATTGACTAATGGACTCATGTCTAGGTCAACCAAGTTGGCCAAATTGAACAAAGTCAACCCTAGCTCAACATAGATTAACTCAACCCTAATTTGCTCAATTAGTTTTCTTATGGTCAAATTGACCTTACCCCTAGCCTTATAATATCATTAGGGGCCAAGTGGACCCAAAAGCCCCATCATGAGACTGTTAATTTCTCCAATTTGACCAAAGTCAAATCTAGGCTAATTTTGGTCAAACCTACACCTTTTGGACAAATTGGCCCAATTGGGATGCCATCTTGGCCCAACCAGCACAAGGAGGTGTCATAGGACTCAAGATTAACTCATGGGACCAGTCAACTCATCGGTTTACCAAGTCAACAACCCAAGTCAACCATGGTCAAAGTTGAGCATAAATGAGAGAAATAAAGGCTCAACCCATTTCCTATGGGCTAAGGCTTGGACCAAGGCCCATCCTATAACTCACTAAGCTTATTAATTTAATTATTCTGATTAGGGAATTAATTGGATTAATTTTTAAAGAAAAATAAAGAAATTCTCATTTATAAATGGTGTAATAAAGGAAATTCATGGAGGGAGTCCATGGGGCACACTCTTCATCTTCTCTAAGCCCACCATTTATCTCCCCTGATGCTTAGGAGGAGAATCCCATCAATTCCAGTCTGCCACCATCAAGGTGGGCTATTAATAGTCATGGCCAACCACCCCCTTCCATGAAAAATATTTAAACACCGCTCCTTATCTCAATCCAGCCCTTTCATCACCTTTGGAAGCCCTCAAGCAATCAAAATCGAGTCTTGGATCACTACATTTGGTGGAGAATCGAAATCGAGTAGTGGATCCACCGGCACCATGGCCACCGGTCGAAGTAGTAGCCTCCAAGCCCGGAATCAGGTTTGTTTCTCCTCCCCTCCCTTTGTGTTAGTATCCTAGGTCTAATAGGAGAGAAATAGGGCTGATCTGATGTGTGAAAAATGGAGGTTTTTGGAAAAATTCATGGTGGAGGGTTCGCCGGAAACCACCACCTCTGGCAGCCAAACCACCGCCGGGCCAAAACCACCACCTCAACGGAGGTGGTGGTGGCGGTGGCCGGTCGGGGAAGTGGTCGGTTGGCTGACAAATGGTTGTATAAAAGCTCCAGGTTGGGCTAATCTTGGTTGTTGGTCGGAGGAGGAAGACACAATCAGGATCGTCTGTTTGATCAAGATCAAATATATTATAACTATAGATTTATTAAATATTGTCACAATATGTGTTGTACATAGATTTAATTATTAAGGGTACTTAGAGGCAGATTCATGAAAAGTGTCCAACATGAAAGTTGTATCCCTCCGTCTTAACTTTAATTAGAGACTTAAATTAGCCCATTTGGAGCACTGTAGCTCCCTACAGAGCAGTTTTAGTGGGACTGGTCCCTAGGAGTGGACAATCCATATTTCTTGAATAACGTTTAAATGGTTAAAGTTATGGGGATGAAATTTGGGGCATGGAAGAATATACCCGAGATACACCTACGGTCCAAAATTAGGAATTATTGGACAATATTTTCCTATATTTTTACGAAAATGCGATTTTTCATAAAAGTGCAATATTTTGGTGAACAATAACTATATGAACCCCAAATTTTGTTGGGAGTTTCAATCAGGCAATATAAAGCCCTAGTAAAAATTTCAAGTCATTTAGAACTCTGTATGTTGGTGTATTCCAATGCATGAGGCTATGACCTGTGACATGTGGTGTGCATTTAGCCAAAAGGGGTATCTTGTGAATTTGGCGAGATTGGCATGATCAAATCCAATCAAAATTTATACATGCACTTATTTAGTGAAAGTACACCTCCTCATGAAGTTTTAGAATATTTGGAGTTAATTTTCTTGGCAAATGAATTAATCATTATTTTGTTACGCATGTGTATTAATGAAATTATGGTGACTAAAATAATTGCAAAAATTATAACACTTTGCCAATAGCAATGATTTAGTATGATACACACTAGATAAATTAATTGGAATTTTTGAAAGTCAAAATATTAGGGTTGTAGTTATAATTATCCTTTTTGCCCCTTCCTTATTATTGAGATAATTATGCTCAAATTGAGTTATAAAATTATGCATTTCTAAAATAAATAATTATTAACCATTTGTAACCTCCAATAAGTTTTCTAGAATTGTTTGATGAATATTTATAGTACTTTATGTGTAACATGACTTATTGGATCAGATTTTTGTAATTAGAAATTAAATATCAAATATTATTGAAATGATATGAAATTTGGTCCAAACCTTTTATTTATCATTGTACAACTAGTATCACTTGAACAATGATCATAAGAGAAAAAAATCCACAGAACACTGGGTCACCCCGCTCGAGCTTTAGTTTGCGGACAAACTAAGCAGTAGAAGCAATGATGTGCCATGTGGGAATCACAGTATTTTGTCCACTTTAAAATGAGATTAGGCCAACCATATTTCACTATCAAAATATATAAAACTACAAGCTACGGTTCCCCCTCTGCAAGTTGCTACTCCCTTTCAGTAGACAGAGCTGGGCCAGTCTCTCACGGTCATTTTGGAGGCCTTTAGAGCTCAGCAAGTTCTGGCTCCATAGCAGAACCCAGAACTCAAATTGGTTGACTAACTTCTGAGGCCTCTCACCTCCGACGTACTTTGGGAATGAGTTTGCAGATCAGACAGAGGAGTGGCTTGACACTATCCAGGAGATGCTAGCTGGGATTCATTGCCCGAACAACGAGGTCGTAGACTTAGAAGTTACGACATTGGGAGACCATGCCAAGAGGTGGTGGAAGTCACTCATGGACTCCACCTTTGCTGGTTATGAGTATTCTCAGATCACCTGGGACCAATTTAGAGAGGCCTTGTTGGAGCATTTCATATCACCGACGGACAGAGACGCGTTGGAGGATCAGTTTCTACACCTCGGGCAGGGAAATCGGTCGGTACTGGAGTACTAGAAAGAGTTTTCACACTTGGGGGGATTTGTTAGTCCCTTGAGTGAGAAGGACTATGCGAAGAAATTTTATAGAGGACTTCATAACTCGCTCAGGAAGGATCACTAGGCTGCTATCCTAAAACGACAGTCAACAATGCATGAATCTGTGATTGCATCTCAACCATCTGCCTTGACAGAGCCTTATTTCTCTGCCGCAACCCTTCAATCACAGCCTCACTTTGCGCACCTGATGCTTGCCCTCAGACTGGGGACTAGACCTCATCACAACACGCTTAGGCGACATCCTAATAACACAACGAACAACTAATCAAAACTAGCTTAACGCTAGAACTACCCAACTTAGTTCAAACCATATATATATATAGATACTTGATCACGCTGCTAACTTGCTCTGGGATTTTCATAAATGATGATATGCTTAACTTAGGATGATATACCATCATCCTCTTAACTCATGTGCATTAACTATGAATGCATGATTTTTTTATTCTTTTTGGTTTAAATCCATGTGTTTACGTATGTCATCATGTAAATCTTAGCTTGGCATGTGTGCTAATACTATGTTATGTTATGCATGTTGTGTTATGCATTCTAATAAAGGCTTTAATGCATGTTATGAGCGCCGTACACATGAAATATTATGCATCTTATACTACATAATATCGCATGTAACAAAAAGGTAAAATCTAATGGGCATTCGTGTGATGATTGTTATGCATTCCATACTATATAACAGTCACATGTTGCTTCCTATGAGGATCCATATACAAACACATATTATGTATCCCAAACTACATAATATGCCCCGTATACTTCTTATCATGTTTATGACTATAGTGTTCATGCTTAGGCTAGGACGTACTGATGACACATCGGTGTGTGTATGAAATGGAACAAGACCACTAAAACCTCCCTCTGATACCAACTGTCACAACTCACATTTTCTCATCATACAACATTGTATCAGAGTAAGAGAAAAAACATGCCATGATGCCACGCCGTGTAGGGGATAACTGCATGTGCTCAGTCGAGAACGTACTCCTAACACTAATCATGAAATTCTCATGTTTATTTTGAAGAAAACATGTTTTAGTTAAGTATGATGACCGTATCCCTCTGCTCAGTTGATCAACTAATCCGCGGATGAAAATATAAATATATGCTGCAGAAAATACTTCATTTACATCAATTAATATCCTACATGAGCATGAACATCCAGATAGTACAACTCATGATATGCATACCTTTAGATTTAGTATAAGTAGGAAAAGAGCTTTTACGTTCGTTAGAATATAGTGTCGTTTGATTTAAAAAGATGTCATGAGTATGAGATAAGTATAATGATACTTTTATAACTTGAAAATAACTAACATGCAATTCTACCATAAATCCTTCCCAGAGAGCAAGTAAAACCAACAAATCATATAGAAAGTGATTTAGCAGCTAGCAAGTAACTTAACATTCTACAAAATCTCCAGTGGGTGTCAACAACCTGACACGAACCCACCAAACATCATGCATGTCATAACTAAAAACAGAATAACAAAACTACCTCACGAAGGGGAGGTATGAACCACTTCTACTGCTGTAGAAAACCTGAGGCCACCAACTCTAGCTACCCAATCTGCTATAGCTCCGAGCCTGAGGCATCCAAAAGAAAGGATTGCCTCAGCAAAAGGTTACAAGTGGCAAAAGGAAACCAAAGGTAAATAAACAAGAGGAGTTAAAGGGTCACCAGTCCAAGACAAAATAGCTGTCAAACCACAACATATAAATCATAAAATAATAAGGAAATGAAGAATTTAAGGAGTTTTAAGTATAAGAAATTGCACCAAGTGCGATATGAAGCCATGCTTCATTAACATCTGCAAGTGCATGTATAAGAACATATGTGTGTATATATAAACAAAAGAGACTGATCAGCTCAAAACACGTGAATCATTAACACCGATAAAAATGGTACTAAGTTGGGGGCCTCATTATCCAACACCAACCATCAGACTAAACATCTCAAAAAGGCACTGTAGTGGTGGCCACATTGTCCAACAAAACTCAACAGCCCATAAGAAGAGAAGAAAACCCATAAGGTGTAATGATTCATAAACCGACACTAAGGTGGTGGTCCTTTATCCACTGCCAACCAAGGACACAAATAACCATGCATTATATTAATAAACAAAAAGAAACCCAAGGCTTAGCATCCAATTTTCATGACGATGCAAAGAGAAGAAAACACAAAGTTACTAAGGTATACTCGACGAATATGACTTGACGAAATCAAAGTCACTCGACGGATACATTAAAAATTACTCAACACAAGCTCTGAAATCACTCGAAGACAAGACTATATCCACTCAACGCCACTCTGCTCCACTCGATGCCAAGACAGATGCTCTAAAATCACTCAATGCCAAGTCTACAGCCACTCAACGCCTCTCTGCTTCACTCGACGCCAAGACAAATGTTGTCAAATGCACTCGACGCAATGGCAGAGTCACTCAACGCACTCAACGCCAAGGCAGCTACACTTAACGCACTTAATGCCAAATAATCTTCACTCAACGCACTTAATGCCAAAGAAGCTACACTCAACGCACTCGACACTAAGATATTACTCGGCGAAAAAAAATTAACTTCTTACTACTACTCGACGCTCTCGACGCTAAAGGCTCAACACTCGACACCAAAGACTTAACACTCGATGCTAAAACTGAGTTGACTCAACACACTCGATGCCAAGACTGATTCAGTCAACACGCTCAATGCCTAGCTGAGTTCACTTGATGCCATGACTTAACTCGATGAATTTTTATTACACTCGATGCCTAGTTGAGTCCTATTCCTGCCAGAAACTTTTCCATCTAAAAAAAATTTATTGGACTTAGGAATCCTTGATAGAAGTTAACCTAGACCAAGACTAAGTTCCATAAATTAGGAGAAAGGGAGAGGTAGGCAAGGTAGGAGCCCAAACACAAGTAAAAGAACTCTACATCCATACGACAAGAAGAAAGAAAAGAAAATTTATTATTATGCTATCTAAGATACAACTAGGAGTAGAAGAAAATTCAGAGGAGGAAACATAAGTAATTTATAAGAGTCTAGGCAAGGGAGCAAACCACCACTTGCCTCAAGATCTATAGAAATCCGGCCTCACGAGCACTCCGCTCCAAGGATCGGCCGCAAGAACTCTTAGGTAACGATTCCAGAAACTTTACGGGTAAAACGAGAGTCAAGGTCAAAAACCCTAACACCAAAAGTCCAAGAAAAACAAAATTATCTACTACCAACACGTAGATCTCGGCTAGAGCTTTCCGAATCTGCCATCCAACGACGATTTCGAGCACCGACACTCCTACAAGCAGCGGCCGAAAGCCTCACGATATCCATCGCCTCTTTTCTTCCGCGTTTTCAATCCGATGGCTTGGGGAAGAAGATAATGAATAGGGTTTCCGTTTATAAGTATTTATAGATATAGTATAATAATAATATAATATTATTATTAATAATTAAACGTCCAAATGACCAAAAAATTTGAATCAACCCGGACTTCTACGAAACTCGCACCGAGGCTAAATACCAACGCTACAAATCCAATGACAAAGTCAAAATTAAGATTTGACAAACCAAACTCGGGTTAAAATTCCCCGAAGTTACAACCAACATCAACCTACTAAAAACCACCGAGTCAAAACCTCAGATTCCAATTGAGCAAAAACACGCTCCAACAACGGTGCCCATTAACTACGCGTCAACGTAATGCCCTAACATCATAATTACGTCACTACATAAATTTAAAATAAACATCAAAAATCAGGGGCGTTACACTCCCTCTGGTCATGAGCGTTGAAGAAGATGGTGAATCCTTGTGAAGATCACCAGAGTTAAAGTACGTGAACAAGCACTTCTTAGACCTTGAAATTTCTTGGGAACTTGGGCATTTTTCTGGTTTCAGAGTTATCAGACTGAGAATGCACAAGAATGAAGGCTCCAGAAGGTGTGTAATTTAAATTTCTCGAAATCCAGCCTTTATATAGAATTTTAGCTATCGCCCAGCGATAGTTATATATCTATCGCGATATCTCCTATGATATCTCCTCCAGCTGCCACATGTCCCACTCTACGATAGTCATGCTGAGAAGATGGAGTTCATGTATGGATGTGGGGCTATCGAACAATGATTTCAATATCGCCTAACAATATCGTAGAAAGGTGCACATCGTGTCTAGATTTGTGGGCCATGGTCGTCTTCTTGGTTATGTCATCAAGCGCTATCGCCTAGCGATAGTAAGCTATCACCATTGATATCTATTTCTCAAAAAATAGCTGCTCGTCACCAAACAGAATTCATTAGAGTATTTTTTGTTATATCTGCACACCATAAACACACTATGATCAAATATATCAAGTATTTGTTATTTTCAAACCAAGGAGTATGGAACGCATGCTCCAACAATCTCCCCTTTTGATAATAACAAATCCACTTAGAATGAAATCATCTAAGACCAGTCTCAGCTCTGTTGAGAAGACAGTCTGGTCTCAGCGGAACTACTAAAAAGATAGTCTAGTCTCGGTGGATACACTAAAAAGCTACTGATTTGCCATTGAGACATATGCCAGTCTTAACTCCACTAAGAAGACAGTATGGTCTCAGCGAAACTGTTGAGACAGAAGCTAGTCTCAACTAATTCACTGGGATGTTTTCAAAAAGTGCCGTTAAGAAGACAAGATCTATTTTTGGTAGAAAGGAGATAAAGCAAGATAACTTTATCTATTCCTGGCCATGCTGCGTCAGTTCAAAGTCAAAAAGACGTTGTTGTACAGAAGGATATAAAAGTAACACTTAGGTCAATGGAATAGGAATCGACCAAGAAGTGCTAAGTTTTGAATATTTGTAATCTGACCTAGCAGAATGTTTTTCCCAACCGTATACTGGGAGAAGACATTCTTCCTGATAGCTGTGCACTTTCATTTCAGGAAGATAAGTTATTCTTGTTGATTAAATTCAGAAGAATAGGTTGAGTCACTCTAGACTCATGTGATAGATCTTCATCCTTCTGCTGAAGACAGAAGATTAAGGTGGAGTAATGGCTTAAGTTACAGAACCATTTTCCAGTCGTGCTCAAATCCAGCTAACTGCTATACAAATTCAACAAAAGATGAAGATTGAAGGTTTATAATCTGAAGTCTTTTGTTGTAATCATTTACATATTTTCTTTGTAAGAACATTGTTAGTCTGAGTGTAAGGCTATTAAGCCTAAGTATAGGGCATGTGTACTTGAGTGTAGGGCTATCCTCCTAGCCTGAGTGGTAGGGATTCTTAATAGGCCTGTTATAAGTGATCAGGAGGGTCACTGAGCTATAGGAGTAGAGTGTAATCTAAGTTTGTCGGGCTGTGGCCTAAGGTAGTATCTTAGAGGATACTTGAGGGATCTCGAGGATTCTGTGTAGTATGCTCTTTGAGATGAGTTTTGGAGGAGGTTGCCTTGTCTAACACACTTTTAGAAAGATGAAGAGGGAAAGTGGATGTACCGATACCTTGGAGAACCACTAAAAAACATAGTGTGCTTTATATGTGTGCTTTTGTTGTGTAAAACAACCAAAACAGCTAAGTACTAAAAGAAGAAACCAAATAAACTATTCACCCCCTCTAGGTGATTTAGACTACCACAAAGTTAACTATCAAGTGGTATCAAAGGGAGGTTGGTCAAAAAGTACTTAGCAGTTTGACCAGATCCTATAAGTGGTAGTCTACTACTCCAAATATGTTTGCTGAAGAGGCTCATAAAGAGATGAGCTCTATGAAGTTGCCCATATATAAAAAAGAGTCCTTTGGTATATGGAAGCAAAGGGTGAGGCTATTCATGGAAGCCTCTGACCCTAGGATCTATATCACTGTTAAGCAGAGACCTTTTATCCCCCAAAAGGCCTCCATTATTGATCCAAATATAAGGGTTCCCAAGTCATATACTGAGATGACTAGGGATGAAGTTTCTCTTGCTAGTATGGATAAAGAATCTAAAAATATCATAGTAAGTGCAATTGATGACTCCACCTTTCAAAACTTGGTGCACTGTGAAATAGCTAAAAAGATGTGGGATACACTGATTATGTATATGGAAGGCACTGAAGAAGTAAGGGATGATAGGAGATCCCTGCTAAATTAAGAATTTTAAGCCTTCATGCAAAATAGCAAGGATAACATAGCTGATTGTTATGAAAGGTTCTTCAGGGTGGTCAATGAGCTGAGGACCTATAAAAGGGTCTTCAATAACTATGAGCTAAATGATAAGTTTCTGAGGTCTCTAACTAGAGACTGGGACTCAAAAATTTGTGCCATAAGGTAGGTGGCCAAGCTAGCTAATACTCCACATACTCTATTTAGAAAGCTGCTCTCTTATGAGATGCAACTATATGCAAGGAAGGAGGAGGATACCTCTAACTGGTCCCATGCCAAGGAGAGTTTAGTAGCTCTCAAAGCTGGGAGCTCTAAGAAGAACAAGGAGATAATTCTCTCACCTCTAAGAAGGCCAGCTAACTTAGAGAGTTCTGAGTCCAACACATCTGACAATAATATGTCTGATGGGGAATTTGCTGCCTTCTCAAGGAAATTCAAGAAAATGATGAAGAGGAAGCAATGGAAGAGCAAAACTTCCACCTCTTCAAACTACAGGAAGGATAAAAACAGGCCTATAAAGAAGTACTCCAACGGGGACAGGTATGAAACTAAGCCTAGTAAACACATTTCTACTAATATTATATGTTACTACTACAACAAGCCTGGGCATGTCATTGCTGACTTCCCAGTCAAAAGGAAAGAAATAGGTGAGAAGAAGCACCATCACCAAGATGGCAAGAAAGCTAAAAAGACTTTCCTTTCCAAGTAGGAGAAGAGCTAGAGTCAATTTGACTCAGTATCTTCAGATTCTGAAGAAGAAGATGAAGCCTATATAGGGCTGTTTGCTTCTACTAAAAATGATGATGACTATTCAGCTAAAAGGATAAGCATCAGGACCCCTCTATCACATTCAGATAGTGAAAATGAGGAGGATGAAGGAGTCAATGGCTGTTATGGATTGATGGCCATGACTGAAGGATAAAATAGCCAGGATAATTCTGATCCTGATGAGGTATTAATACACTATATCTCCTCCTCTGAATCTGAATATAAAACTAGTCCAGATTCTGAAGCACCTTCATCTTATGGTAAGGGTGGCTCAAAATTTGAGGGAGATGTCAATAAATTGATTGACAATTATGGTTTGATCTTGGAAGCTCTAAAGAAGAGCAAGCTGTTTGTCAAAAGACAAACTAAGGAGATTGAAACTTTAAGAAAAGATATTTCTTTGCACACTGATTCTGCTTCACAGATAAATCAATTGAGCAAGGAAATATCCAAACTTAAGGCAATCACATTGATTTAAATCACAACCATAAGTAATAATAATATATTAATTAATGATCTAGAAGAAAAGCTCCTCAAAGAGAGGATGATAGTTGCATAATACTCTAAACCAAAATCTATATTTCCACTAATTGATACCTTCACCTTCCAAACTAGTAAGAAAGGGTTGGGATTTAATGAGAGGAATGCCAGAAGAAGGAATAAGAGTAAGGGAAAGGCTCCAATAAAGCTTATGATTACTTTTGAGAAGGTATTGATGCCATCAAATAAGTATGACAAAGATAGCATGTATGGTCATTTGTTGAATGATATATCCAATAACATGAGCAAAAGTGCTCATGACTATAGTGGAAGAAAGGGGATGGGTTTAAGTGCCTTAAAGGCCACCTATGAGGAAATACAGATGGCCCATCCTGGAATATTTGTGTTTGGTACCTCAGCCCCCTCACTCAAGGTAAATGGAGCAGCTTCTTCCAAGTACCTTCCAACCAAATAGATGGCTGCTGCCAAGCCTATAGATTACTCTCACAGGGAAATATCTGATGTTATCAACTCATGCTCAACCTCCAAACTAAGACCTGCTGATATCAATCAGATAATGACTTCTAAGACAAACTATAGATAGGTAAAGTTCCAAGTTATTGTTTATAGAAACTTGAAGAATGCTGCTGTCTTCTTTAATGAACAAAAAGGTGAAGCTTCCACTTCTAAATCTGTTTAAAAAAGAAGATACAATATTCATGAGTGTTGTGGTAAAGTAGGACACTTTTCCATAGACTGTTGGCACAAACCCAATGTGCCAAGTGCAAAGAGAGGTATTCCTACAATGCAAAATTTCAAAAGAACTTCATCTTATGCTGCTAATAAGTACTTAGGACCCAAGATAAATTGGGTACCTATGGATAAGTGAATTACATTTTGTAGGTTAGTTCTAGTACCCTACTAAATCAGATATAATACTTGGATAATGGTTGTTCTAGACATATGACAGGAACGAGGAGCTTATTAAAAGTCTATTCTCCTATAAAGAATGAAACAATGGTCATCTTTGGTGGATCTGACATGGGAATTACCAGAGGCTATGGTATGATTATCAATAACATAGTTTTAATAAAAAAGATAGCTTATGCGGAAGGGTTGAAACACAACCTTGTAAGCATAAGTCAACTATGTGACTTGGGCTATGTTATTGAATTCCACAATGACAAGTGCTTGATAAAAAAGTTAGTTGACTTAGAGATCATCCTCTACGGCACTAGGAGTGGGAATGCATATTGCTTAGATTTTATTTTCAATAGTTATTTAATTCTAGTGTGTCTTGTAGCTAATGAGAAAGAGTCTCTTTGTGTTCAATAGCATGAGAGACTTGCCTACATTAACTATAAGATAATGAACACATGTGTTAAAAGTGGTCCCTATCATGCATGACAAATGGGCAAGCAAACTAGGGCCACCTTTAAGGGTATTGGCTTCAAAGATACTAAAAGATGTCTTTATCTATTGCATATGGACTTATTTGGCCCTTTGCCCATTCAGAGCCTAGGTGGGAAGTTGTATACCATAGTGATTATTGATGATCACTCAATACATACATGGGTATTCTTCCTTAAGAAGAAGTCAGATACCCTAGATATCTTTATGAACTATATCAAGGCAATTCAGAATGAGCTACAATATACTGTGGTAAAAATAATAACTGACCGTGGTATAGAGTTTCAATCTATGGCCATGACATTGTTCTGTCAAGAATTTGGTATCACCAAAGAATTTTTCTCTCCCAGAAGTCCCCAACAAAATGGAGTGGCTGGGAGAAGAAATAGGACCTTGATAGAGGTTGGCATAACACTGCTTAGTGACTCCTCACTTCCAGAATATTTCTAGGCTGAGGAAGTCATTAGTGCGTGTTATATTCTGAATTGGGCCTTCATTAACAATGCCCAAGGGAAAACCCCTATGAAATTCTGAAGGGAAAACAATTAATAATTTTATATTTTTGAATCTTTGGTTGCAAATGCTACATTTTAAATAATGGTAAAGCTCAACTTACTAAGTTTGCTGAAAAATGCAATATAGGTTTTCTGGTTGGATATAGCTCACATAGTAGAGCCTATAGAATATTCAACAGGAAAACCCATGTAGTTGAAGAATCTATGCATGTTGTCTTTGATGAGACCAACCTACTTTATAAGGGCTGGTCTAACACTCCTATTATTTTATGTACTGATAAGAAGATGCAAGATCTATCTATTCAAGATATACCCATCTCAAGCAGGATTACTTCTGGAATTGAAGCACTCAATGAGGAAGCAAATCCAGCTAAAGGTGATCAGATTATTGAAGATGTAGATGCTGTGGAATAAATTCAGCAAGGAACTGACAGATTGCCTACTACAACTGGGATTTTGAGAGATTACCCAAGGAATCTCATTATTAGGAATGAAAGTCAAGGTGTGACCACAAGAAACAAGTTTCATAATGAGGCCTTATTCCCAATCTTCTTATCTCAGGTTGAGCCCAAGAGGTTTGATGAAGCAAACCAAGACACCTTCTGGATTTGTGCCATGCAAAAGGAATTACAACAATTCAAGAGATGCAAGGTATGAAAGTTAGGGCCAAAACCACAAGGATAAAACATCATTAGCACTAAGTGGATTTATAGAAACAAGTTAGATGAGAATGGTGTAATCATCAAGAATAAGGCTAGGCGGGTAGCCAAAGGTTATAGGAAAGAAGAAGGAATAGAATTTGACTAAACCTTTGCCCAAGTTGCAAGGTTAGAGGCCATCAAAATGTTCCTTGCCTTTGTTGTACATAATAGATTCAAATTCTACCAAAATGGATGTCAAGTCAGCATTCTTAAATGGTAACCTCAAGAAAGAGGTATATGTGGAGCAGCCCTCAGGTTTTATACATTCAACCCTCATCAATCATATTTATAAATTTAAGAAAGATTTATATGGTTTAAAGCAAGCCCCAAGGGTTTGATATGAAACCTCATCTACTTTTCTCATCAAGAATAAGTTCTTGAGGGGAAAGATAGATAGTACATTGTTTCTTAGGGAAACAAAGGGCAAATATCTCCTAGACCAAATTTATGTGGATGACATAATATTTAGGTCTATTGATGACAACCTTTACAAAAGGTTTGCTAACCTTATGCAGGGGGAGTTTGAGATGATTTGTATGGGAGAGCTCAAGTATTTTTTAGGCCTCCAAGTGAAACAATCTGATGAAGGGATCTTTATCTCTTAGACCAAGTATACTAGGGAGCTTATCAAGAAATGTGGGATGGAATTAGCTTCCACCATGAAAACTCCTATGGGGTCCAACACTTCCCTGGACATGGATGAGAAAGGAAAACCCTTGGATGAATCCATGTACATATGTATCATTGGATCTTTGTTATATCTGACTACTGGTAGACCATATATCATGTATGTAATATGTTGGGTCCATTGATCCCAATGTCCTGAATTTGAAGAAACATCAACAAAACAATGTATACACATGTTGTGACTTAACTTGTGTTTAAGCTGAATTATTTCAGTTTGTCCTGATAAGCTATGATGGGACAGGTAGCCTAAGTGGCTAAGACAGGTAAGTTCTTACTTAAGTGTTGGAAAGACAGATAACTGTCTAAGTCCCCATACATTGAGTGAAGATCAGTCACTCAACGCTAGATGACTTATAGCGCTGAGTGAAGCCTATACGTCAATGCCAAGGCAGTGACAAGCTGAGAAAATGGCCAAGTCCACAGGCATTGAGTGAAGTCAACTCACTCAATGCAATACAACAAAAATCTATGAGATAGGCTAAGTTAGGTAAACACTTACCTAAGGTGTGGGATGAAAGAAATCTATCTAAGTCCACAGGCGTTGAGTGAAGGAACATCACTCAATGCCAGATGACTTATAACGCTGAGTGTAGCCTATACTGTCATAGCCTAAGTTGGAATGAGCTAAAATATGGCTAAGTCCACATACGTTGAGTGAAGTCAACTCACTCAACGCCATGCTTCTAAGCAGATATTTGGCTAAGGCAAAAAAGCGTTGAGTGAGGCGTGCTTACTCAACGCTCTAAACGCTTCAGGTGCTAACGAAGCAGATATATGTCTAAGGCAGATGACGTTGAGTGAGGGTTGTTCACTAAACGCTCTCAATGCCTAGAATCAGATTTATATTCTAAGTAGTTTGGCGTTGAGTGAAGGTTACTCACTCAATGCCAAGAGACAGTAAATTTGTCCAAGTGTTTTGGTATTGAGTGATGCTTACTCACTCAACGTCTATGCTAATGTTACTTGATTTTTGGCTAAGTCTACAGCTGATTATGTCAGCAAGTCAACAAGTCAACATATTTAAAATAAGTGGCGGGATGACTACAATACGCGACAAAGGTTACCGCAGACCTACTGTACAACAGTTAGCGTTAAAGCAAAACTGCAGCAAGCATTAAAAGTGTGGGACCCACTACTAAAAGAGTCGTTGGGTCTTGATAAATAAAAAGAAAGTCACAATTGTTCTTCTTCTCCAATATTATTATGGAGCTAAAGAACAAGAAGCTCAAGTCAGGAAGAAAAAGAGCAAGTTAGTTGTTGAGATCAACATATTCAACATCAAGTTTGCTGGTGCCATCTTCATCTGCACCAGTAAGGAAGCTCAGGGTGATTCTCTGAGAAAGAGATAACAACAAGAGCTAACCCTTGCTGCAGGAGCTTCACAGATCCAGCCAATACTTTCTAAAAGAATATACACCTGAGGAGCTATGAAGAAGAAGTTGGAGCTGAGCAGTTAGCTAAGTTTAGAAAGGAGCAGAGAAATAAATGTGCTAGTTGTTTCCAGCATAAGCCAAAGCTTCTACATCATTGTTGCTGTGAAGAAGAGAAAGATGAATCTTTGGTTCAGTTCAGAAAGAGGCAGAATAGTACTCTACAAGTTTCTTCCAGCTCAAGTGAATAAACTTATTGTTGTGAAGTAGTTGGGATTGAGGTGCACTCACTCTAGTTAAGTTGACACAGGAAAACTCTCCTGGTGTCACAGTGGGGGGATGAGTCTGACTCACCCAAGGCTGATTATCACAAAGTAATTCCTCTTGTGTTCAATCAAGAACCACATAAACCCATTTCCATCCTGTATGATACTTCTAGATTTGAGCTGTAGGAGTGCTACAACACTCTGAGAGTAGGGCCTAGTGCCTGAAATTGTAGGGCTGAAAAGCCTGAGTTATAGGCCTTAGAGATAAGGCTGAGTTAGGTGGTTTGAGGACCACTGAGCTGTAGGAGCACTACAGGGATTTGAGGTAGGAACCTTTGTGGTTCTGAGGTCGGGTTCTAAAGAGAACCTGAGTGTAAGGCTGAGGGCCTGAGGTGTAAGCTCCTTGGAGCATTTTTGGAGAAGTTCCTAGTTCAACAAGATAGTTGGATAGGTGGGAGGGAAAGTGGATGTATCTAGTTGGTGAACCACTATAAATATCTGTGTGCTTTGCTATGTTATTTTCTTTGTGCAGGGTAAATAATCTTGAAAGCAGAAATTAACCTACCACTCAAGCAGCAAACTAAAAGAAAAGAAAAGAACTAATAAAGAGACCAAAACCTATTCACCCCCCCTCTAGGTGATTTAGCTATCCTTGAAATTAAAGACTTTCAAGTGGGATTAGAGGGAGGTTACTCAAAAGAGACCTAACAGTTTGAGTTGACCTCCAAGGATAGCTAAAAGGTTAAACTTATGTGTTCAAGGATGAAATATAAGATGAGGAACTATATGGAGCAGCAAATCTGTAGAGAGGACAAGATCAACATTGGGCTATTGGCTGCTCTTGGTGATGACAAAGTCCTTCCAGATACAAGAGCAAAAACCAGGGCCCCTCTATCACATTCATAGAGTGACACAGAGGTGGATGAAGCTAAAGAAGGGGAATGCAGATGCCATGGATAAATAGTTACCCCAGAAGTAGAATCTTACCAGGATCAGCCTGGTCAAAATAAGGCACATTCCCCATCTATCTCATCCTCAGAGTCTGGATATGAATCCTGTACAGACTCTGATGTCTTCTCATCTAGTGATGATGAGGGTCCTTTGACGAATGATGATATCAATCAATTGATTGACAATCATGCTGCCCTTCTGAAAGATTTCAAGGAAAGCAAGCTTTCAAGGAAAGCAAGCTTTCAAGGAAAGCAAGCTGCTTGTTAAGAAACAAGCAGAGGAAATAGCCTCTCTACAGAAGACTGCTTCCCAGCTGGATGAAGCTTCATCCTTCCTATATGTAAAATAGAGGGAAGTAGCTCATCTGAAAATCATGGTAGATATCCATGTTGAGTCCTTAAAATACAAGGACTATATCATCAAGAATCTTGAGGAGAAACTTGATAGGGAGAGGAGAATTGTGGCTAACTTGTCTAAGATAGATTCTATCAAGGGAAGATCTGAATTTGAGTGGATTTCTCAAGTAATCCAATCTCAAAAAAGAGGCCAAGTTCTTGTCAGGCCTCAGCCTACCTTTCACAAGGTAATTCTCCCTTCCAACAGGTATGACCAAGACCCTAGGGATTATCATTGGAGGAATGAGAATCTTTCTTGTAAGACTATAATTGTCTCTTATAATGGAAGAAGAAAGGACACGGGTCTAAGTGCTCAGAAGGCTCCCCATAAAGAAGTGCAAAAGGCCCATCCTAAACCTTTTGTATTTAATGCTCCAGCTCCATCTCTCTTGCTGTGGACTTTTCTCAAAATCTTCCTGCTCACACTCTGACCAAGGGTAAATCTGCCAGGATGCAAGACTTGGAATCTTCCAAGGACACCAACAACATGTCCTTTACAAGGAGAACTACTACTGATAGACCTTGTGAAAAACCAAGCTATTATTATGTCAGACCCACTCTCAGTCAGACTGTGACTAAGAGAATTTGGAATAAAGAAGCTGCTCCTTCTTTTGTTCAGTCTGTTGTCAACCATTCTATCAGACCTGCTCAGAAAAGAAGATACAATATTCATGAGTACTGGTGCTGTGGCAAAGTGGGCTACTTTGCCATAAATTGTTTGCACAACCCTAGTGTACCAAGGGCAAGAGAAAGTCTTCCTGACAGGACTCCAATAGGTAGACATTTGCTTTTTCAAGCTAACAAGAACCTAGGACCCAAGTTAGCTTGGGATCCTAAGGGAAGGTAATTCTATTTTGCAGGATAGTCCAAGTGGCCACAACCAGTTATGGTCCTTGGACAGTGTTGTACCAGACCCAAGTCTGGATACAAGAAATGATTCAACTTATCATCATGCACTAAATGTCAATGACAAGTGCAATTATTAAGGGGGAACTTACAAAGGAAATCCAGATGAACATCAAAGGCTAAAGCTCAGAAGCAAGGTTGCTGGTATGCTTAGAAACTGTGAATCCAGTATGGAATTCAAGTCTACAGAGCTGAGATAAGTAGAATTCATCTTTCTTTAATTCTACCACTTAATTTTAAAATTGAGTACTCATGTATAATAAGGGTAAGTGAAACAAATGACTAAGTAGATGTAAAAACAACAACTCTTCTTAATACATGTGTTTGTGGCTTACATGTTTACCATGCAACAAAATGTAACTTGTCTCAACATACCCAAAGACATATTGTATATGGAATACAAAGCTAGGTTATTATTAAATTTTGGTTGAGTCAATTGAGGTTGGGGGCTAATGCTCTCTCAGTTGAAATTAATATAAGGTTATTGAAATTATGTCTAATTGCACCCCAAATAGAACACGTTTTAGAATATGTACTGCAGGTCTATATTACCCATACAAGTTAGGACAACTCAGTTAGGTGCTAATCAAAAATTTAATTACTAAAGAAAACTGATGTTAAGCTAATAAAGCCCACTTAATAAATACTGGAGAAAAGACGGACTGCGGATATGTGTCGGGATTCAATCCTGGCCATTGATCAAGATTAAACAACAAATATGGATTAGTGACTTTCTGCCTTCCTTTTAGCAATACCTATAAATATAAGGGCTTGTACAATATGCCAAATTCAGTATTCCTTACCCTCACCCGCCCGCATTTGCTAAATCGACGGGAAGCCGCTTTCGCTAGCATTCTCAAATTATCCAGAGAGATGGTGCCCAAGGGATCAGATTTCCTCTTCGAAGGAGCGGAGATGGTTCGTAATGGATTTGTGGATGCTCTGGAAGAAGTTCAGCAGGTGCTTAATCTTCTGTAAAAATCTAACCTAGCTTTCGTCCTGACGGAACCCTGTCTTCTGTGGAAGAGGGAAGTACTGGAGTTGTTTGCCAACGCCAAAGCGAATGCTTCAGCTGGTAAAATTAAGACCATAGTAAGCGGAAAGAAGATCAAGATAATGCCCAGAAGGATTAGCAAGGCTCTATAGCTGTCAAAGCTTTCTGCAACTGAGGACGAAGAAGAGCTATTGCAAAATCATCAATGAAATGGTGTGGACTTTCCAAGCACACAACCAGATCAATTCAAAGGAAAGAACTCAACCTGAGAGGCAAGTTCCTAACCGATGTCATTGGGAAAGCTCTGATATGCAAAATAGGCTCCCATGATAAAATCTCAAAAAGGATGTTTGAACTAATGGCTAGGGTCATACTGTCCAAGAGAACTGATTGGGGAAGAGTGGTGTTTAAAAGAGTAGTGGATTGCATGGCTGAACCTAATTTGGGGAGAATCCATTCTCTATTTATGCGAGAAACTGCTCCAGAAATTCTGAATCTGAAACTTTGTGCAAGAATACACCACATGAGAAGGATGGACATCAGGATGCTTGAGAGATAGGACAGGGTCCTTCAGCCCTGTGGTCCAGAAGCTATGGAGAGAATAGGAAAGAGAATTGCTGCTACTGAGCCCAGCTCCTCTGGCAGCTCATCTGAGGATGAAGAGCCTCATGATCCTGATCTATCTTCATCTGCTGAAGTGTCAAGGAGGGACATGAATATCCAGGTATCTGCCTCATCTAATCTTTCCCCTCTTAGTCGTGTGAGCAGACTAGAGTCAGACTCTATTCCTGAAGTGGATGAGATCGCTGCCCAGTTAGCTGGATCTGCTGGAGAGGAAGGAGATGATTTTCAACCCAGGATGATGGACAAGTAGCAGAGTAACTTGTTAACAAAATATCTACAGAAATGGGGGATGATGCCTCCAGATTGGAAGATGTAGATAGACATATACCTATGTCTATTGATGAGGAACTACAGGATAAAGTCTTGGAAACTCCTAGTACTGAGGGAAGGATTGCTCAAAGTGAGGGGGAGCAACTGATGCAAGAGATAATGCATAATGCTATATTTGTAGGGGACAAACTGAAGGTTCCTCCAATAAAGGATGCTACTGCTGCTGACCTACATGCAATCAAAAGCATGGCAGTGGTTGAGGGGGAGAAACCTTCTGATCTCCCTGGTCATGAGGTACATAATCTAGTGTCATCAGAATCTGAGAAAGAGGAAGACAGTGATGAGAAAGCACACTCCTCACCACATGTAGAAACCGAACAACACAAGAGTGGCACAACTCAAGAAACAGGGAGCAAGCATGTATAAGGAGAAACTGAAGCCCTCGATGAGGGCATAACTGCCAGATTTGATTAGCTGCCACCAACCTTCATGGCCTAGCTAAAAGGTTTTCTAGATGAGCAAAGAAGGGCATTGGAAAATTATGTGGATGAAGTCCTCAAAGAGGTTAGAAATGATCTTGCAACTGAGATCAAATCTAAAAGGTTTAAACAGAATCTGCTGAAAGGAGAAACAATAAAATTCTTTACAAGAGCTGCTCCTGATGTAGATTATACCCTGGAGAAACTGGATGTTTCAAGCCAGCATATTGCTATTATTGTTGAGAATCAAAATATTCAGGCTAAGAACTCTGTGACCATTCATGAGAATGATAAAATTCTGAGAAAAGAACAGAACACTGAAATCTTCACTAAGATAGATGTCTGCACCAAGATGCTTGTTGACCACATATTAGAAGTTAAAAGTCAAGTAACTGCTGGAGTTAACTACCTGGAAGGGGAAAGAAGCAAATCTAGAACCTCCCAGACTACTCAAGTAATTGAAGAAGTCAAAAAGGGGGAGAGAAATATCATCAGAACAAATACTGAGAATATGATCTGAGCCACATATGTTGTGAGAGGCTCATTGGAAATGGAGCCACTACAATATAATAACAACCCAATGATGCCTTACCATGTACAAGATTATTTGAACAAGATGTATAGCTGTGAAGCCTAAGTTCAAGACAATCATGAATATATTCAGTACATTAAAGAAGGTGACAGTGCTAATGCTCACTGGGGAGAGAAGACTACTGGTGCTCAGAATCCTTCCTTCATCCCCACAGTAGACCGGCCACTACAGGTCAAAGGGAGAGTCACTGATGATGCTGAAGTGGAGGCCAAGCTAAGGAAAAAGAGATATAGAGAAGAAATGGAATAGAGACCTGATTTCGAGTAGTGGAGCCCAGAGTCTAGATCTATTATTCTGATTACTTGGGACCAAGTCAAGAATAAGAGATCAGACAGAGGTAAATGGTACAACAAGACTGAATGCGATAAGATGGAAAAGAGAGACACAGAGAGAAGGATTTTCTGGAGGAATAAAAAGCCAAATCTTCTCACTCTTGATACTGTGGAACCATATAAATACTTCCCCAAGACTTTCAGCTATTTCGAGAGACAAAAGGAAAAAGCTAAAGCTGGAACTACTAAGGCTAAGGATTTGATGAAGCTGATAAGAAAGGAAAGAAGATAACTGGAGTTGAATACAAGCCGACAAAGAGATCTAGAGGGAGGATTATGATAAGGGAACCTGGAACTTAAAATGTTTCAGGTTTTGCTTACAGGGCTAGGGATGAAACACTACGTTTATATTGCTCAAACATTTATTCCCTATATGATCAAATAGAACAACCTTTTGTTATAATCATGATCTGTCTAACTCATCATTTGCTATATTTTTTTTGACTTATCTGCTACATCATATGATATGTCTATGATTTATCTGAATTATGCTGTGATGATATGTTTTAAATATTCATAACATAAGTATGTTAGTGTATATTTTGGGTTAGGTTTTGACTTCTTCAACTTGGGGGAGATTGTTGGGTCCATTGATCCCAATGTCCTGAATTTGAAGAAGGACCAACAAAATAATGTATACACATGTTGTGATCTAACTTGTGTTTAAGGTGAATGATTGCAGTTTGTCCTGATAAGCTATGATGAGATAGGTAGCCTAAGTAGCTAAGACAGGTAAGTTCTTACCTTAGTGTTTGAAATACAGATAACTGCCTAAGTCCACAGGCATTGAGTGAAGATCAGTCACTCAACACAGATGACTTATAGCGCTGAGTGAAGCCTATACAGTCAAAGCCAAGGCAGTGGTAAGCTGAGAAAACTGCCAAGTCCACAGGCGTTGAGTGAAGTCAACTCACTCAACGGCATACAGCAAAAAGCTGTGAGATAGGCTAAGTCAGGTAAACACTTACCTAAGGTGTGGGATGATAGCAATCTGTCTAAGTCCACAGGCGTTGAGTGAAGGAACATCACTCAACGCCAGATGACTTATAGTGCTGAGTGTAGCCTATACTGTCATAGCCTAAGTTGGGTTGAGCTAAAATGTGGCTAAGTCCACAGGCGTTGAGTAAAGTCAACTCACTTAACGCCATGCAACTAAGCAAAAATTTGGCTAAGGTAAAAAGCATTGAGTGAGGCATGCTCACTCAACGCTCTCAACGCTTCAGTTGCTGAAGAAGCAGATATATGGCTAAGGTAGATGACGTTGAGTGAGGGTTGTTCACTCAACGCTATCAATGTCTAGAATTAGATTTATATTCTAAGTAGTTTGGCGTTGAGTGAAGGTTAGTCACTCAATGGCAAGAGACAGTAAATCTGTCCAAGTGTTTTGGCATTGAGTGATGCTTACTCACTCAACGCCTATGCTAATGTTACTTGATTTTTGGCCAAGTATACAGGTGATGACATCAACAAGTCAACATGTTTCAAATAAGTGGCGGGATGGCTACAGTACGCGATAAAGGTTGCCGCAGACCTACTGTACGACAGTTAGCGTTAAAGCAAAACTGCAGCCAACATTAAAAGTGTGGGACCCACTACTAAAAGAGTCGTTGGTTCTCGATAAATAAAAAGAAAGTCACAGTTGTTCTTCTTCTCCGACATTGTTGTGCAGCTAAAGAATAGGAAGCTCAAGTTAGAAAGAAAAAGAGCAAGTTAGTTGTTGAGATCAACATCTTCAACGACAAGTTTGCTGGTGCCATCTTTATCTGCACCAGCAAGGAAGCTCGGGGTGATTCTCTGAGAAAGAGATAGCAGCAAGAGCCAAACCTTGCTGCAGGAGCTTCATAGATCCAGCCAATACTTTCTAAAAGAATATACACCTGAGGAGCTGTGAAGAAGTTGGAGCTGAGCAGTTAGCTCAGTTTAGAAAGGAGCAGAGAAACAGATCTGCTAGTTGCTTCCAGCATAAGCCAAAGCTTCTACATTATTATTGCTGTGAAGAAGAGAAAGCTGAATCTTTGGTTAAGTTCAAGAAGAGGAAGAATAGTACTCTGCAAGTTTCTTCCGGCTTAAGTGAATAAACTTGTTGTGAAGTAGTTGGAGCTGAGCAGTTAGCTCAGTTTAGAAAGGAGCAGAGAAACAGATCTGCTAGTTGCTTCCAGCATAAGCCAAAGCTTCTACATTATTATTGCTGTGAAGAAGAGAAAGCTGAATCTTTGGTTAAGTTCAAGAAGAGGAAGAATAGTACTCTGCAAGTTTCTTCCGGCTTAAGTGAATAAACTTGTTGTTGTTGTGAAGTAGTTGGAGCCAATACTTTCTAAAAGAATATGCACCTGAGGAGCTGTGAAGAAGTTGGAGCTGAGCAGTTAGCTCAGTTTAGAAAGGAGCAGAGAAACAGATCTGCTAGTTGCTTCCAGCATAAGCCAAAGCTTCTACATTATTATTGCTGTGAAGAAGAGAAAGCTGAATCTTTGGTTAAGTTCAAGAAGAGGAAGAATAGTACTCTGCAAGTTTCTTCCGGCTTAAGTGAATAAACTTGTTGTTGTGAAGTAGTTGGGATTGAGGTGCACTCAGTCCAGTTAAGTTGACTCAGGAAAACTCTCCTGGTGTCATATTGGGGGGCTGAGTCTGACTCACCCAAGGATGATTGTCACAAATGAATTGCTCTTGTGTTTAATCAAGAACCACATCAATCTATTTCCATCCTGTAGTATCCTTCTGGATCTGAGCTATAGGAGTGCTGAAGAACTCTGAGAGAGGGCCTAGTGCCTGAAATTGTAGGGCTGAAAAGCCTGAGTTGTAGGCCTTAGAGATAACGCTGAGGTAGGTGGTTTGAGGACCACTGAGCTGTAGGAGCACTGAAAGGAACCTTTGTGGTTCTGAGGTAGGGTTCTGAAGAGAACCTGAGTGTAAGGCCGAGGGCCTGAGGTGTAAGCTCCTTGGAGCATTTTGGAGAAGTGCCTAGTTCAACAAGACAGTTGGATAGGTGGGAGGGAAAGTGGATGTACCCATTTGGGAAACCACTATAAATATTTGTGTGCTTTGCTGTGTTATTTTCTTTGTGCAGGGTAAATCATCTTGAAATTAAAAATTAACCTACCACTCAAGCAGCAAACTAAAAGAAAAGAACTAATAAAAAGACCAATAACCTATTCACCCCCTCTATGTGATTTAACTATCCTTGAAATTAAAGACTTTCATAATATGTGTTTATGCTAGGTATCAAGCATGCCCTAAGGAATCTCACTACTCAGCTGCAAAGAGGATTTTGAGATACCTTAAGGGAAGTCAACATCTTGGCCTTTGGTACTCTAGAACAATGATTTTGAACTAACTAGCTATTTAGATGTATATTTTGCAGGTTGCAATGAAGATATGAAAAGTACAAGTGGTACTTGTCAATTTATAGTATGGAGACTGATCTCATGGAGCAATAAAAAGTAGACTAGTGTGGAAATATCCACAGCTGAGTCTGAATATATCTCTGCAGGTGATAGCATCACAAAAAGAAGCTGTCATCTGTCTATATTCTTCCTGACCGGCGCCTCCTTTTGTAAGAGCTTGCTCCGTTGAGCTTAACTCCCCTTCTTTGATCCTGAGCCTACAAACATCTCTAAGACAGTTAGGATATTGCCAATCGACCAAAATGGTTTTGCCGTAGGAACCATCGAGACAACAATAGAAGAAAAAAGAGATGTCTTCAAAAGTACGCACAATTGAATTTATTCCCTGACCGCTTATACTTTCAAGAGTCCATCTATAGTGCCATAATTCTGGCACCCACCGGACAAAATGGACCAAGGCTAGCAGCGCACCAATTAAGAACTCAATGGTCTCCTCCCCTATCACTAAGGCTCTATTTGGGACAGCTTATACTGATAAATAATCTCTATTCAAAATGTAAATGTAGTTTTAAAGTTGTTTGTTTGTGCAACTATTAGAAAACCACTTATTTCAAAACAGATTATAAGCCGGTATTTCATAAGCTATTCGGGTCTATCTTATGCTTTCTCATAAGTGCTTATCACTTAAAAAAACACTAAGCTTGTTTTTTTGCCCTGACACGATTTTTCACCCGAGCGCATTTTTTCGCCCGGGAACATTTTTTCGCCCGGGAACATTTTTTCGCCGGCGCGCAATTATTTCGCCTGGATGCAATTTTTTCGCCTAGGAGTATTTTTGTTGCCCGTGCGCAATTTTTTTGCCAAGGCGTGATTTTTTCGCCCGGGTTTGATTTTTTTGCCCCGGCGTGATTTCTTCGCCGTGGCGCGATTTTTTGGTCAGGGCGCGATTTTTTTTACCGGGGCGCGATTTATTCATCCCAGCGTATGTTTTCACGCGGGCATGTTTTTCCCTCGGGTGGGATTTTTTTCGTGCGGACGCATTTTTTTGCCCAAACACATTTTTTCGCTCGGGCGCATGTTTTTTACCGGGACGTGGTTTTTTCACTGTGGCACGATCTTTTCATCCAGCCACAATTTTTTTGCCCGCGTGCATTTTTTTCATCCTGGAGTAATTTTTTGGCTGAGTGTGATATTTTCGCCCGGGCGCGATATTTTCGCCCGGGTGCGATTTTTTCGCCCGGGCGTGATTTTTTCCCCGGGCAAGATTTTTTCGCCCGGGAGCGAATCTTTGTTGGGGCGCATATTTTGGTCGGGGCGCAATTTTTTTGCCCGGATGCGATTTTTTCATCCATGCCCGTTTTTTTCTCTTGAGCACGTTTTTTTTCGCCCGGGCGCATTTTTAAAGCCCTGTGCGTTTTTTTCGCTCTAACATATTGTTTTCGGCCAGGAGTGATATTTTTGCTCGACCGTGTATTTTTTTGGTCGAACACACTTTTTTTTGCTCGGATTTATTTTTTAGCTATAGGGCGAAAATATCGCATCCGTGGGAAAATATCACACTCGGGCAAAATAATCACGTCCGTGCGAAAAAATCACGTATGGGTGTAAAAACTCGAACGAGAGAAAATATATCATCTAGTAAAAATATCGCATCAGGGCAAAAAGATTATCCGAGCAAAAAAAATACACGCCTCGGGAAAAAATTGTCTGGGCGAAAAAAGTGCGTCCGGGCAAACAAATCGCATCCGGGCGAAAAAACCGTGCCTGCGCGAAAAAATGCGTTCGGGACGAAAAATCGCATTAGGGCGAAAAAACCACGTTCGAGAAAAAAAGCGCATTCGGGCGAAAAAATCGCGCTCGAGCGAAAAAATTGCATCCGGGCGAAAAAAATGTGTTCGGGATGAAAAATTATGTCTGATCGAAAAAATCACGTTTGGTTGAAAAAATCGTGTTCGGGCAAAAAAATCACGTCTGAGTGAAAAAATCTTGTCCGGGCAAAAAACCGCGTCCGGGCCGAAAAAATTACGTCTGACCAAAAAAAATCGCATCCGACCCGAAAAAACGTGTCCAAACTTAAATATCGCATCCAAACGAACGAACTCTTATGTATGAATGAACCTTTAGATTTCTGGACAAACTATCCAAACGGTCTACGACTTAGTCGTCATTGTTTTTATAAAATCTCTGTTAGTCATCACTTTTCAATCACAAACATATTTATCAACATAAGTTATCCCAAATAGTCCAAGGCTCTGTTTGGGGGGACTTATTTTCACTGGTCAAACGACTATGACCGCATGAGCCGGACAATAATTAAGGTCTAGTTCATGCGGTCGTAACCGCTCGACCGGTGAAAATAAGTCCCTTCAAACGGAGCCTAAGAGTTTTGGAACTTGAAATACGCTCTCTTCTTGTAGAGACGACACTATCTAGAGTCTGCCAAAGTCATCACTAAACATGGTGAACCGTAACTACCACTCATGAACGTTGGTAGAGTCACCCCCAATTTATATAAATAGTTGGTGTTCCCCCATTCCCTACTAATAAAGTTGGGAGTTATAGGCAAAACTGCTAAGCGTGCGATCCGCGGGCCCGATCCACACGAAATCCACCGCACTCGGGATCCCAACAACCACATGAGATCCCATGCACCGACCGCCCACCTTGACCTCCTAAAAACCGAGCGACCTCAGTCGGCCCCTACGGGGCCAGCCGCCCCTTGGCTTCCCGGCGCGTGGGATGTTAGGGCCTCGCCCGGTCTCCGTGATGCCGACTACCCCTTCGCCGTCCAACGAATGGGTGGCCTCAGCCAGCCCCCACGTGGTCGGCTGCCCCCTTGGCCGCTCAGCGCCTAGGAGGCCTCAGCCATCCTCTGTGAGGCTAGCCGAACCTTGGCCGCTCGACCTTAGCTAAACCTTGTCCGCCAGCCTCATCCGGCCGTCGGGCTCGCCGGGCTGCCTGTATTCCCGTGCAGACCCTTTTTAGCCTAGGGGAAGGACGCCATTTACCTAAAAAGGCGATCCACGTGCTCAGATCCGGGCATTCCTCTTCATTCGTCCGGTAGTTATTACGTAAAATTACCAGACCGCCCCCTAAAATTCTATAAATAACCCCCATTTTCCTTTCATTTCCATCGTTTTCCTCTTTGGAATTTCCTCGTGCATTGCACATACACACTCTCTCTCTCTTTCTGCAGGTTCCCTACCAATGTTCTTCTTGTCCATCGAAGCTTCCTTCGAATTCCTGCGACCACTCCGGGGAGCATAAGAAGACAATCAACCTCCTTCTGCCTTCCTCCATCAGTCTGAACAATCTGTAAGCCTTCTTAGTGACTACATTCGAAGCACAACAATGCTCCTAAGTTCCTGTGCTTTTTACCGCATGCAGATGCAAGACCACAGTTTCATGAGCAGTGATGATAGTTTAACTTTCAAGGCAGCCTAAACACCTAGAGGGGGGGGGGGGTGAATAGGTTCTGCTTCTCTTTCTAAAACTTCTAGACAGATTTCAATTTAATAACTAATATAATAAACACAGCAATCACAGAAAACAACACATCACAGATTGCACTATGTTTTATAGTGGTTCCCCAAGGTCTGGGTACATCCACTTTCCCCCTTCACCTATCTAGCAGTATGCTAGATTCGGCCAAACTTCCACTTATCTCAGATCAATAGATCTTACAACTCAGAACCCAACTGGTTCCTACAACTCAGGCACAACTGCCCTACCTCAGCCTTGCCCCAAGGCCTACAACTCAGAGAATACCCTTCTCCTACACTCAGGCAATCAGCCCTACCACTCAGAGTTCAACACTCCTACACTAAGCCTTTATAACATAGGCTTACAACTCAGATCTGTATAAACAGATCCTACAGAAATATAGAAAAGATTGTCTTAATTGTCTTGCCAAAGTTGAGAGAGAAAAGGCAATGACAATTCTTGATCAGCTGATGCAATCAACTGTTTCTTAGCCTTCTTCAAAGCTTCTTGAAAATGTACTTAGCTGAGTTGATTCCAAACAGCTTCTTGAGAATCCACTGGTGGATTCTTTCTTCTTCTTCAAATTCTGACTTGATCTCTCTCTATCCAGAACTTTGAATGATTCTTCTGAATTCTGATTAGAACTCTTCTTAGATCTATCCTTAGATAGTCTTCTTAGATCTCCCGGAGAAGATCTTCTTAAGTGCCTAGCACTTTCTTGAAATGAGTAGAATAGTAATCCTTCTCCACTTTCTGATCCAATGTATTTCAAAAGGTCAGTTCTATATGTTGTTGATTATTTTCTCCTTCTGAATCTGTCTATTTATAGACATTCTTCATGGTAACCGGCTGATCCGGTTTCTAACCGTTTTCTGACAAGTCTGACAACTTCAGTTAACCGGTGATAACCCACAGCTGTCAAGTCTTCAAACAAGTCCTGTGCCTTAGTCTTGAATCACAAGTTGTTGAAACAGTCTGTCAGAAAGTGTCGAGACAATCTGTCTAGTTGTGTCGACATAATTGACTTTGGTGTCGACACAGTCTTCAGTGAAGTCGACTAAGTTGCCTTTGAGTCGACACAGCTTCTTCTGCAAATAACTTGATCTTGACTCTTCAGTGTGTCGACACAAGTCCTGTGTGTCGACACAATTGTTGTAGAATCATAACTTTAGTAAGTGTCGACTTAGCCTTCTGGTGTCGACACATTCATTTTTTAACTCTGCTATTATGTGTCGACTTAATCACAATGTGTCGACACATTCTGCTGGTGTCGACTAACTTGAGGTCGACTATTTTCTTCTGTGTCGACACATTCAGATGATGTCGACAATCTTGAGATCGACTATATTCTTCTGTGTCGACACATTCTCCCAATGTTTGAGGTCGACGCTTTTCTTCTGTGTCGACACAATTTCCCAGTGTTGTGTCGACTCTTTTTCTGTGTCGACACAAATTCCCAGTGTTGTGTCGACTTACTTCTTCTGTGTCGACACTTTTTCCCAGTGTAGTTGTAGACTAACTGCTATGTGTCGACACTGCTTCCCAGTGTTGTGTCGACTATTTTCTCCTGTGTGTCGACACTGCTTCCTTTGTGTCGACACTTGGACTTAGAATTTTTCTGCATACTTTATCAATTTTCCACCTGCACATGTCAACTTAAAATAACATCAAATACACCTTGATGTATATCATTGAGCTAAGTTGGGCTTCTTCAAATCAGGTACACATTTTCCAATGTACCCAACAATCTCCCCCTATTTGGAGAAGTCATAACCCCTATAGCCAATGATATACACCATTTATAAACAGTACTAAATGATGATTAATGACATAGCAGGAATACTTTAAATATAAACAAAACATAACATAGAATAATTCAGAATCAATCATCACAGAATGCACATTATAATATGCCAAACAACATTTTGTTTATAACAGGGTAATGTTTGATTACAAAGTTTTACATTTGATGATTACATCTCAACATTACACAATATTTAAAACAAAATCAGGATTGATCAGGCTCTTTAATTGTAATCCCTTTGCCAGACAGAATTGTAGCTGTCACAGGAGCTTCTGATTCTTCAGCTATCTTCTTTCCTTTAAGATCAGCCTTCTTCTGAGCTTCTTCCTTGATCCTTTGCCTTTCAAAATAATGAAAAGGCTTTGGGAAGTATTTGCTTGGCTCCTTAGCATCTGATGGCAGTCTTCCCAGCTTGGCTTTCCTTCTGAATTGTACAATTGCCTCTTGCCTTGCCTCATACTTCTGCCATTCAATTTCATTGTACCACTTCCCTCTCTCATGAACTTTATCCTGTACAGCTTTCCATGCAGTGAGTATGATGTTCCTTGAAGTAGGACTCCACTGCTCATAATCTGGCTTCAGTACAGCCTGCTCTCTGAATTTCTTCTTTGCCAATAGAGCATCCTGCTGTTCTTTCAGAGTAGCCTCAGGCTTATCAATTTTTCCAAAGACAATATTAGTAACCCCCTTTGGAGGACTATACATTCCTTGAACTTTCTGATCAATCAAGTCAAAATCTGGAGGGGGGTATATGACTTGGGCAACCTCAGGTTGATTGCCTTCAAGTAGATTAGATTGTATTCCTGACTCAGCTACCATAGCATCATCACACAATGGGGGATATCCCAAAGTGGCTCGAATGCTATTGGTCACCCACTTGGTGTGCTCAGAGCCGGCATGAATTAGCATTCTCTCCCCCTTTATGGCTTCTCTGGAGACATGATCTCTAAGATCTTCTTTTTGAAATCGAATTTGGCCATCCAAATAATTCACTCCCTCCTTGAAAAATGGTCTTAACTTTTGAAGCTTTTCAGATATTTCCTTTTGAGAGGTTGTGATGGCAGTCTTAACAGATGCAATAGCAGCCTGAAAATTCTTATCAAATTCTTCCATTTCTTTGGCTCTATCTGCAGGCATCCCTGGAACAATCTTCTTCACCTCTTTAATGATCTCATTATGAGATTCAGTTAAATTGTCATTCATTCTTATTTGATTTTCCAGAACATAACTTTGCTTCAAAGCAATATCATCTACTTTTGTAGAGATAGCCTCCTATTGTTTAGCCAGATAAACTACAGCATTGCCACCCTTGTGGAAGCAATCTGTCATTTCAGTTTTATGCAAGTTTACTTGAAATTGGATGGACTTGATATCCTGAGCTAAGTCAAACTGAACTGACTTGCTATTTTCATCAACATACTTCTCCAGAGCCATCCTTTGGTCATCCAATTTTACTTGAAGATCTACCATAAATTTATTGTAATCAAAGGCTGGAGAAACTTGTGGAGTTGTTGTCTGCAATGCCTGCTTATAGTTCTTGCTTCTTCTCTTAAAGACAACAAGTTTTCTTTTCTTTGCCACTCTGGCTTCTTCAGTTTCTGTGTCAGAGGAAGTATCTACATGAATTCTTTCTTGTGGATGATGAATTGTATCTGTTCCAGGGGATTGTTGCTCAACTTCAACATCAACAGGCTCATCCTCAACCTGTGTTTCCACAGCAGCTTCTTGATCAATGTCCATTCCTAAGGACTTCTCAATATCTGGTACACCTCCTTCTTTATCAGCAGCAGTATCAACATCTGGGAATAACTCCTCCATAGTAAATTCCAGTTGAGTGGTCACTTCTGCAGCAGTTAAATCTTGAGATATGTTTAACTGTGCTTCCTCTTGGACTTGCACCTCAATATTTGTAGTGGCAGGAGTAGGTGTGGACACTAGCTCCCCCTGAACCTGTGCAGTAATAAGAATATGAGCAATGTCTTTTATAGTAAAATACATTAGCTCCCCCTATACCTAAGCAGGAGTAGGTACCTTTGGAGTAGGGGAAACTGGCTCCCCCTGCATCTGTGCAGGTGTGGATACTTCCTGGACCACAGTTGAGGCAAGCTGTGTCCCTTCTTGTACTTGGTCAGATTCTTGATTTGGTGTAGGGGATTGCACAGGGGTGTCTGGCCTGCTCTCTTCAGGCACATCTTTGGACAGCACCCTATCCCACCTGGAGAATAGTCTTATATCCATTCTTCTCATATGGTTAATCTTACTCCCTTGCAGCTGCTGCATCACATCAGGAATCACGCCAGTGAAGTACAGGCTCATGATCCTAGTCATGTTAGGCTTCTTGATTCCCTCTTTGATCTTGTCAAAGAGCACTCCTGACCAATCGGTAGGAATAGTAAAAACTATCCTGGTCATCAGGCTGAACATATAGGCAGAAATCCTATCATGTCCACCTGTCTTGCAGAGGATTACCTTTCCAACTACTTCCGACAAGAACTTCCCTTGCTGATTCATTCCCTTTCTGTTGAATGCAGCTCCTATCTTCAATCCTGAATCCAGGCCACACCATTGAAGGGCTTCCCTTGTCTTAGATATAGGAACTTCCTCTTCATTCTCAACCACTTGCAGTTGGAAGATCTTTCGTAAACTTCTTTGATTAATCTTTACCTTCGTCCCTTGAACAGTGGACTTAATCTTGAGGCCAGTAAAATGGACTGATGCAGAGATAAAGAACTCGTGCACCTCCTTCTTCCAGATCTTAGTTGGTTCTGAAATGAGAAATTCTAACCCTGATGCAGAGAGAAGGGTGATAACTCCTTGAACATCAGGCGGCGCCTCTGCAAAGGCCTGGCGCACTAACTCATATCCTTCATTGATGTTATCTTCAATCCTTGGCGCCATCGTTGTGTCGAGAAAGCTTGAGAGAAGAGAGAAAGAAGGACTGTCGACACAGGGTTTGAGTCTCGAAAACCTTGAAAGCGTGTCGACACAAAGAGCTTTTGACCTATTTATAGCTTCTGTTGAAAGAAGTTCAAAAGGCGCCAAAAACAGTCTAAATGTGTCGACACAGATGGAATGTGTCGACACAAGCTTCTATTAACTTGACATTTCTTCAGCCTACTATGTGTCGACACCAATTTGTGGTTATGTCGACACCTTGGATACATAGTAGAAAGACAGAAATTCTGTGTCGACACTAAGGACAAGTGTCGACACATATTCTGTAAGTGTCGACACCATAATTCTGGTTGAGTCGACATTACATTTCTGGTTAAGTCGACAATAAAATTCTTAAGTGTCGACACATATTCTCTGTGTCGACACAATATTTCTGACTTGTCGACATAATTTCTCTGAGTCGACACATTATTACTGAATGTGTCGACACATTCTTACTTAGCCAATTTCTGTAACTTCAATGTGTCCTTTTTAACACTTGATTATGTTGTTACTACTTTTACTTACTTATAAACCATTTCAATAGCATTGTTAATGATTTTGTTTAATACATTAATCAATGGTTAACATGCCTAATTCAATTTTGAATTTATTGAATTTGGTTTCATCTAAAGGCTTAGTAAATACATCTGCTATTTGATAATCTGTTTTTACAAATTCCAATGAGATGTCACCTTTTTCTACATGTTCTCTAAGAAAATGATATTTGATTTCTATATGCTTAGTTCTACTATGAGAAACTGGATTATTAGCAATAGAAATAGCACTCTTAGAATCACATAAAAGGGGTGTTCTACTTACCTGAATACCATAATCTTTAAGCTGATGCTGCATCCATAATAGCTGTGCACAGCAGCTTCCTGCAGCAATATACTCTGACTCAGCTGTGGAAATTGCCACACTAGTCTGTTTTTTACTACTCCAAGATATTAGTCTTCCTCCCAGGAATTGACAAGTACTTGTAGTACTCTTTCTATCCTCTCTACATCCTGCAAAATCTGCATCTGAATAGCCTGTTAGTTGAAAATCTCTATTCCTAGGGTACCAAAGACCTAGAGTAGGAGTGCCCTTTAGATATCTCAGAATCCTTTTGACTGCAGTATAATGAGATTCTTTAGGGCAGGCTTGGTACCTAGCACAGACACATGTTGCATACATAATGTCAGGTCTACTAGCAGTGAGATATAGTAGAGACCCAACTATTCCTCTATACAATGATTCATCAACAGGTTTACCTGCCTCATCTTTGCATATTGGCATACTTGTGCCCATAGGAGTTCTCATGGAGGAGGATGACTCCATACCATATTTTTTAATTAATTCCTTGGTGAACTTAGACTGGGATATGGACAATCCATCATCAGTCTGTCTTACTTGGAGTCCCAAGAAGAACTTAAGTTCACCCATACTGCTCATCTCAAACTTCCCTTGCATAAGTTTGGCAAACTTTTTACAAAGGTTGTTTTCAGTAGATCCAAAGATTATGTCATCAACATAGATCTGGACTAAGATGATCTTTCCTTTGGATTCCCTAAGGAATAGAGTTTTGTCTATCTTTCCTCTTGAGAATTTATTCTCAATGAGGAAGGTAGACAGGGTTTCATACCAAGCCCTTGGAGCTTGTTTTAACCCATACAAAGCTTTCCTAAGCTTATACACAGAATCAGGTTTAAGAGGATCTACAAAACCTGATGGCTGCTCTACATATACTTCTTCTTTAAGATCACCATTCAGAAATGCTGACTTCACATCCATCTGGTATACTTTGAAGTCTTGGTAGGCTGCATAGGCAAGGAACATTCTGATTGCCTCCAGCCTTGCTACTGGAGCAAATGTTTGATCAAAGTCAATCCCTTCTTCCTGCCTGTATCCTTTTGCAACCAATCTTGCTTTATTCTTTACTATTATTCCACTTTCATCTAGCTTGTTCCTATAGATCCACTTAGTTCCAATTATGTTGTGGCCTCTTGGTTTAGGAACAAGCTCCCAGACTTTGCACCTTCTAAATTGATTCAGCTCCTCTTGCATAGCATCAATCCAGTGCTGGTCTTGGATAGCTTCTTCAAACTTTTTAGGTTCCATTTGGGACAAGAAACTAGAATGCAAAACTGTGCTTTGATTTCTGCTTCTAGTTTGCACTCCTTGTCTTGGATCACCAATTATCTGATCAGTAGGATGATCTCTTAGATATCTTATAGCTGGAGGTAGATTCCCTTCAGGTTGTGCATCTCCAGCTTCTTCATTCTGCTGTTCCTCTTGGTTTTCATCAGCTTCCATTATCTCTTGTACTCCCCCTGGACAGCAGCCTTCATTTTCCAATGCTCCCTCTTCCTTTGAAGCTTCAGCAATGGAGAGCTTGTCCATCTTCTTGCTTATACCTGTTGAGTCATTTGATCTACAAGACAACTCACAATTGATTAATCTTGTTTCATCAAATACAACATGCACAGATTCTTCAACAACTTGAGTAGTTAAGTTGAAGACTCTATAGGCCTTACTATTTGTGCTGTACCCAACAAATATCCCATGCTGGGATTTGGCAGCAAACTTAGTCAAATATGACTTGCCATTGTTAAGTATATAGCATTTGCAACCAAAGATCCTAAAATAGGATAGGTTTGGTTTTCTGCCTTTCACAATCTCATAGGGAGTCTTTCTGTGACCTTTGGTGATAGAAGCCCTATTGATGACATGACAAGCAGTGTTAACTGCCTCAGCCCAAAAATATTCTGGGAGAGAGGTGTCACTCAATAGAGTTCTACCAGCTTCAATTAATGTTCTATTCTTTCTTTCAGCAATACCATTTTGCTGAGGTGTTCTAGGTGAGGAGAACTCTTGGAAAATCCCAAAGTCTATACACAAATTTGTTATGCTTTCAGATTGAAACTCAGTACCATGGTCACTTCTAATTTTGACCACTGTACTATTCAGTTCATTCTGAATTTGCTTTACAAAATTAAATAATACACTTGGGGTTTCAGATTTTTGTCTCAGAAAGAACACCCATGTAAATCTAGAATAGTCATCTACAACCACTAGAGTGTAGACCTTCCTACCTAGACTGTGAACTGGCATAGGACCAAAAAGATCCATATGCAAGAGGTATAAACACCTCACAGAATCCTTGTTTTCAAGGCTTTGAAATGAGGTTTTTGTCTGCTTGCCCTTTTGACAAGCTGAGCATACCCCTTCCTTTATACACTTAACTTGAGGCCCATTCCTCACTAGTTCTTTACTAAAGAGTTGGCCAATTGTCTTGTAGTTTAGATGAGCCAATCTCTTGTGCCACTTAACACAATGAGAAGCATTGTCATCAGCTACAAGACAAATGGGGGATGCCTTATTCTCACATTCAAAATTAAGGCAATACACATTTCTCTTCCTATACCCAGTCAATATGATCTCTTGATCACTTGACCTTTTGATATGACATCCATCCTTACCAAATGAAATGTCATATCCTAGATCACTCAGCTGGCTTATGCTTATTAGATTATGTTTCAAACCTTTTACATAGGCCACTTTGGTGATAGTAATTAGGTTTGAAGAGATGTTACCAAATCCTTTGATGACTCCTTTTTCAGATCCACCAAAGATCACTTTATGTCCATCTTTGACAGATGAATACTCCTTCAGCAGCCCCTTTGTTCCAGTCATGTGCCTGGAACAACCACTATCCAAGTACCATATAGGGGCATGGTAACTTGGATTCACCTGCAATACAGAATTACTTACCCTTAGAACCCAAGTAAGTCTTGGGTCCTTGGTTCAGGTTAGCCTTAATAAAGTTATCATAACCTCTTCTAACAGGTAGACTCTTATTCTTTATAACACTTGTGTTATACCAGCAGTCCAATGCAAAATGACCCCTCTTGCCACAGCACCAACATTCAAACTTATTGTATCTAGATCTAGATACATCCTTGTCAGAAGCATTTCTGTTCATTGCTGGTGCTGTTGCAACTTCACCTACTGATTTCTTAAAACCATAGGGTTTATGACCATAGGTAGGCCTGCTTGCCTTAACACCCTTGTTCTTCAGAACATTTGTCTTAATATGATCCTGAATGTCTTCATGATCATATATGTTAGAAGGCACTTTCTCCTTACCAAACCTTATGGGGACTGAAAGGTTTAGTGGCTGAATAGGGGCTTTGCCTTTCCTCTTGAATCTGCCAGCCCTAGAGTTACCCTTAAATCCTAATCCAGCCTTACCCTTCTGAGTGACAAATTCATCTATCAAGGGTAAGATAGATTTTGGCTTAGAGTAACTAGCCACTAAATCCCTTTCAATTCTAAGTCTGTCCTCCAGACTCTTTACTTGATCATTAGTATAATTAATTGTGCCCATCTGAATAATAGTTATATTCTTCAGCTTGGCAATTTCAGCTAACTTTTGATCAAGGACTTTTTCTAACTCAGTTGTTGCAACCCTTAGATCAGCAATTTCCTGAGCCTGTGATTTAACCAGGTTCTTGCTTTTCTTAAGGGCCTGCAACAGGTCCCCATACTTGTCTATCAATTGATAGACATCTCCTTCAGATCCAGATACATCTTCATCACTTGATGCAGATGTAGCTGATTCTTCACTTGTATTACAAACAGATGTACAAGAAGGACAGTTTACCTCATTAGAACCAGACTGATTCTGGCATAGGTCCTCTTCTGATCTAGTCATCAAACCCATGCATTGATGTTCATTGATGGAGTCTAGCAACTGCATGAACTCCTCTTCCTCAGATGCAGCATATAATCCAATATATGCTTCAGCTTCAGATCCTGATTCTGAAGTTGACTGGTCTGACAGACTTTTATCTTTCTTTGCTACAAAGGATTTCTCCTTCTTGCCTTTCTGATAAGTCTTCTTCTTTTCTGAAGATTCCTTCCTTTTGTCAGGACAATCAGCCACTACATGTCCAGGCCTATTGCAACAATAACAGACAATCTTTGAAGTAGTGGCTTTGCTGGGCTTTGACCTGCTTTTCTCTTTCCTTGATGACCTTCTCTTCTGATAATAGTCATCTACTTGCTGTGATGAGGAAGGCCTAGACTTCCATTGCTTCTTTTTCAAGAACCTTTGAAATTGCCTAGTGAATGCAGCAAAGTCTGCATCTGAATCACAGCTGACTGAACCCTTATCTGAATTTTCAGAACTACCTTCTTCAACTTCCTTAGGAGGAGATGGTGATTTCCTCCTATTCTTTCTAGTGGCTTCAGCATTAAATGCCACAGTCTTTTCTCTATGCTCTCCTCTTGAGTTTCTTTCCTCCTCCTTCCTTACCATAAGTTGTATTTCATAGGATAGCAACTTTCCAAACAGAGTTGGAGGAGATATCTCTGCCAATTTTGCCACTTCTCTTATGGCACAGATCTTTGTATCCCAATCCTTTGATAAGGATCTTAAGAATTTGTCATTCAGTTCATAGGTACTGAAGACTCTTCCATAGGATATTAGCTCATTCACAATTCTATAGAATTTCTTATAGCACTCAGTTATGCTATCAGATTTTCCTTGTCTAAAACTTTCATACTCCTGATTTAGCATAGATTTTCTGTCCAGCCTTACTTCTTCAGATCCCTCCATGTAGACAATCAATGTGTCCCACATCTCCTTGGAGGTTTTGCAGTGAATCAGATTCTGAAATGTTGAATCATCTATGGCACTGACAATGATGTTCTGTGCCCTTTTGTCCATGGTTGCCAAGATGATTTCATCCTTGGTCATTTCAGAATAAGTCTTTGGTGTTTGGATATTTGCATCAAGAACAGATATCTTCATTGGTATGAAGGGGCCTTCCTGTACTGTGATGTAAATCCTTGGGTCAGATGCTTCCATAAACAATCTGACTCTTTCTTTCCAGATCCCAAAGATTTCCTTCTTGTATATGGGTAATTTCATTGACCCTAGCTCCTTATGATTCTCTCCAGAACCCATCTTCTTGATTCTTGAATCTGCCTATCAGATCTACCTCAGACTGTTAAGTCCTTTTTGAGGAACCTCCCTCTGATACCACTTGATAGTTTAACTTTCAAGGCAGCCTAAACACCTAGAGGGGGGGGGGGGGGTGAATAGGTTCTGCTTCTCTTTCTAAAACTTCTAGACAGATTTCAATTTAATAACTAATATAATAAACACAGCAATCACAGAAAACAACACATCACAGATTGCACTATGTTTTATAGTGGTTCCCCAAGGTCTGGGTACATCCACTTTCCCCCTTCACCTATCTAGCAGTATGCTAGATTCGGCCAAACTTCCACTTATCTCAGATCAATAGATCTTACAACTCAGAACCCAACTGGTTCCTACAACTCAGGCACAACTGCCCTACCTCAGCCTTGCCCCAAGGCCTACAACTCAGAGAATACCCTTCTCCTACACTCAGGCAATCAGCCCTACCACTCAGAGTTCAACACTCCTACACTAAGCCTTTATAACATAGGCTTACAACTCAGATCTGTATAAACAGATCCTACAGAAATATAGAAAAGATTGTCTTAATTGTCTTGCCAAAGTTGAGAGAGAAAAGGCAATGACAATTCTTGATCAGCTGATGCAATCAACTGTTTCTTAGCCTTCTTCAAAGCTTCTTGAAAATGTACTTAGCTGAGTTGATTCCAAACAGCTTCTTGAGAATCCACTGGTGGATTCTTTCTTCTTCTTCAAATTCTGACTTGATCTCTCTCTATCCAGAACTTTGAATGATTCTTCTGAATTCTGATTAGAACTCTTCTTAGATCTATCCTTAGATAGTCTTCTTAGATCTCCCGGAGAAGATCTTCTTAAGTGCCTAGCACTTTCTTGAAATGAGTAGAATAGTAATCCTTCTCCACTTTCTGATCCAATGTATTTCAAAAGGTCAGTTCTATATGTTGTTGATTATTTTCTCCTTCTGAATCTGTCTATTTATAGACATTCTTCATGGTAACCGGCTGATCCGGTTTCTAACCGTTTTCTGACAAGTCTGACAACTTCAGTTAACCGGTGATAACCCACAGCTGTCAAGTCTTCAAACAAGTCCTGTGCCTTAGTCTTGAATCACAAGTTGTTGAAACAGTCTGTCAGAAAGTGTCGAGACAATCTGTCTAGTTGTGTCGACATAATTGACTTTGGTGTCGACACAGTCTTCAGTGAAGTCGACTAAGTTGCCTTTGAGTCGACACAGCTTCTTCTGCAAATAACTTGATCTTGACTCTTCAGTGTGTCGACACAAGTCCTGTGTGTCGACACAATTGTTGTAGAATCATAACTTTAGTAAGTGTCGACTTAGCCTTCTGGTGTCGACACATTCATTTTTTAACTCTGCTATTATGTGTCGACTTAATCACAATGTGTCGACACATTCTGCTGGTGTCGACTAACTTGAGGTCGACTATTTTCTTCTGTGTCGACACATTCAGATGATGTCGACAATCTTGAGATCGACTATATTCTTCTGTGTCGACACATTCTCCCAATGTTTGAGGTCGACGCTTTTCTTCTGTGTCGACACAATTTCCCAGTGTTGTGTCGACTCTTTTTCTGTGTCGACACAAATTCCCAGTGTTGTGTCGACTTACTTCTTCTGTGTCGACACTTTTTCCCAGTGTAGTTGTAGACTAACTGCTATGTGTCGACACTGCTTCCCAGTGTTGTGTCGACTATTTTCTCCTGTGTGTCGACACTGCTTCCTTTGTGTCGACACTTGGACTTAGAATTTTTCTGCATACTTTATCAATTTTCCACCTGCACATGTCAACTTAAAATAACATCAAATACACCTTGATGTATATCATTGAGCTAAGTTGGGCTTCTTCAAATCAGGTACACATTTTCCAATGTACCCAACAAGTGACTATACGCACTCTGAGTGCCACCCCTCACTCACCTCACAAGTTGTAATGAGGAGCGATTTGTCTCCCTCGATTCTCTTCAAAGCCATGTAAAACAACACTTCTTAGTGGAAGTTGGGTCGACGCCAAATTGGCCACTTGATTTTTCACTCAATTTATGGGTTTTCCACGTCAAAAAAGATTTTCTTTGTTCTGTGTTTTTCTGCTTGTTTTGCGCTCGTCCTCTCAATGGGCTAAGGCGACTCAATTAGTCTGGTTTACCAAGGGCCTTTGTCGGGCCGCAACAGTTTGGCATTGTCTGTGGGAATGGGATTCCCAGTAATTCGTAGGAAATCAAGAGCACAGTAACCTCCCTCAGAGGGAAGAGGGAAATGCTGAGACTAAGTGCTCGCACAACCCAGGGATCGGCCCATAGAGGTCGTCGCATTGATCTATGGCCATCACATTCACTCACCAACACCCCGGATAAAAAAAACAGAGAATGTGCCCATAACTTTTCTAACAGGGCGCGTCACCCTGATGGAAGAGTTGGAGGTCGAGATGTTACCGCTAATAAGAAACCAGGGAACACCTTAAGTCCCTATAACACCTCCTGCTCCAGCCAGTTTGCCCCCACCAGTACGAGACACAAGTGTCACACGGGGAGAGGACTCTGAGTCCTCGTAAGTAGGTAGTAAAGCACACCCCGCTTGCTAGGCCAAGGCCATCGAATCCGGCATGCAAAATCACAACTAGCAGGCGGGTGACTTTAAGAACCCAGACAGAGGAATAGACAGAGAAGAAATTAGAGAATTGTTTGAGGAAGAGTACTACTAGGTCGGCCATTGAGCCACCAAGATCCATTGCACCCTCAGAAACGGTTCACTGTTGGCGCTAGAGGTCATGACACACCAAGACCTAGACCCCTCCCCCCCCCCGAGAATGTGAATCACTTTTATACGATCCTCAAAATCTACAATGCCCTCGACCAACTACTCTGTCAGGTTTTCCCAGCCACGTTGAAGGGCCAGGCGAGAACGTGGTTCCACTTGCTTCGGGAAGCAACAATCCAGAATTATGCTCAATCGACCCAACAATTCTCAGATCAATTTTTCACCAATTACGGGATCGTCAAGGACCCGTAATGTCTCTCCTAGATCTGTCAGAGTGTGTGGGATACCCTTAAAGAGTTCTTCAATCAGTTCACAATGGAGGAAAGGCAGATCCCGGGGTTGATCTCAAACTTCTATGAGGAGTCTTCCTCGGGGGACTGCCCCAACTTATTTTATTCTACCCTGATGAGGGAAATAGTCCCTAGTTATCCGGATCTAGTGCAGTGTCAAAGCCCAGATCATGGATGATGAAGCAATCGAAGCCCACATACAACAGTTTGAGGGAGGAATAATGAGGAAGAGAGAGGAAGTAGTATCGAGGCTCTAGGAAGAGCGCATAGCAAACCCACGCCAACAAGAGTGGCGTAGGGGACCGCCTCTCCAATACACGCTGCTCAATTCTTCACGTACAATTATAATTTATGCCATCCAGGATGAACCAACGCTATGGGTTCCACGGGAAGTCCTTGTAGGCAAGGTGATCCGATAAAATACTATGAGTCATATAGAGTAAAATGTTATACCAATGAGGAGTGTGTCAAGATGAAAGACGAGATTGAGCGACTCATATGTCAAGGCGTGCTCAGTAGATTCTTATAGGACCAGAAAAGAAACTAGCTAGACCAGCCAAAAGAGAGCAAACACATGCACGTCAAGATGCACCGGGGCAAGCAGATTGTGGGAACTATGGAGACCATCGCTGGCTCCCCGTTCGCCACTGTAAACTCCATTACCCTGCACCAGGTAGGCCAGAGCACTCCAATGGATGAAAAGATCAGTTTTGGGGGTGAAAATTTGAAAGGATTACTTGTACCCCACCAATATCCTCTAGTCATCACAACAGAAATCAGAGACCTGAGTTTCCGCGTCATGCGAATATTGATAGATAATTGCAGCTCGATCAATGTTCTATTCATGTCAGTTATCTGTGGAATGAAAATAACAAAGGAAGGCTTCAGCCGGTGACATGATCGATCTATGGTATTAATAGAGGACTAGTCCCGACTGAAAGAAATATCACTCTCCAGGTCACTCTATGAGAGTTCCCAAGGCAGCTATGCACCAGATCTAGTTTGTGGTAGTTAAAACTGAGTCATCGTACAATGCGATCTTCAGCTGCCTGCTCTAAATAGCATTTGAAGTCATTTCTTCCATTCTCCATCTTGACATAAAGTTTGTCATGTCAACAGTAGTAGGAGTCACCCATGGAGGCCAAGAAGCAACACATACATTTTACCTGCAGAAAATGCGTCTTGGGCACGGAGCTTCCCCATATGACAGCAAAAGCGAGAGAAGGAGCATCACTAGCACATCTTGAGCGGGCGGGATAGGAGGATCCCTGTGAAGAACAACTTAGCAAGAACAAGAATCAAGGGACTGTGCCTAGCCATATTTTGACTTCCTTAAAACATTACTAATGTTAATTTGTAATGTTGGCGACTATTTACTCTATAAAGCTACAAGTCTATGCTTGTGCATAAATAGCTAATATATCCTTTAATGAATGATGTTATGTTTGCTCATTACGCTATAATTGCTAGTACACATTAGGGAAAGAACCTATAGCCACATTCGGGAGTCCAATAATGCAAGGATTTCCCATTATCGCTTCCAGGAACAAGCCCTTGCGAACTCCACTACCGTGGATCGAAGGTCAACCTTTTTCCAACTAAGTGGGTTGAAACCTACATTATGTTTGCCCCAGCTACCTCCCACTGCCATGAAACAAAGGTCCGTTCTTATCACCCACAGTAGGTTGCAACATCGCTAGGGTCTGCCCTCTTGCACTCGCCAGCGGTTCGAAGAGTCCAAACTTCATTGTCTTTACATGGCTCTTAGCCCTAACTCTTATTGTTGTTGATCAAAGGTCCACCCTTATCCCTCGTAGTAGGTCGCGGTATCGAAAGGGCCTGTACCCATTGCGCTCGCTAGCAGTTCAAACCATCAAAACCTCACCATCTCTCTAAGGCTCCCAGCCCAACCGACCTCCAACGGCTGCAGATCAAAGGTCTGCCCTTATCCACCGTAGTAGGTCACGACATTGCCAGGGACTACCCCCTCATACTCGCCAGCAGGTTGAAGCTTCCAAACTTCACCGTCTCTCTAGAGCTCCTAGCCCCAACGACCTCCTACTACTACAGATCAAAGGTCCACCCTTATCTCCCGTAGTAGGTCGTGGCATTGCCAGGGCCTCCCCTAGGCAAGCATATCGAAACATTCAAACTTCACCGTTCCCTCAGGGTCATGCCCTTATGACCTCCCATCACCGCTGATTGAAGGTCTATCATTCTCCGCTGCGGTAGTTCACAACACCATCAGGGTGTAATGCCCTAGAAATTCACTACAGAAATAGCTCTCCGAGAGCTATCGCCCGGCGTTAGTACTAGCGCCGGTGGTAGCGTAGCCAAATTAATTAGCGTGGCACTCAGTGAGTTACTGCCTGACGGTAGCGATACCATGTGGTGGTAGTGATATTTCATAGTACGGGTCTTAATGACATGCCGCATCTCCTACCGTTCGACCGTTGTATGGTACCGCGGGGCAATAGCATAACAGTTATGGCGCGGCCACGTGTCGGTGTAGGAATGCAGAGTTTAAGAGGTGGGCTTATGAAAAAAGCCACCGCTCAAGTTACCGCGCAGAAGTAGCTTATTACCACACGGCGGTAGCATGCTGTACAGGAAAACCATTTCGAATCATGGCCATTCGTCAACTTCTATTAAGATCTAATGGTAGACAGTGACCTCTACAGGTTTAAGTATTTGGGATGGGGTTCTTCCTCATTCTAACCTAGTGATTTCTCGTTCTAAGAGGTAGAGAGAGGGGAGTGTAAAGGAAGAGGAAGAAGAAGGAGATCCCACCATTGTTGGAGCTTCGGAGATCCGAGTCACGAGCCGAGTTCAGATCCATAGAGGCAAGTCCATTACAGAAGTTGTCATCTGGCTAATTTCTCATCCATGGCGCTGAAATGAACTTCAAGGGTAACGATCTTCCTCCTTGGACATATAAAGTCCTCATTTTGGCATAGTTGCATCAAGTCCCCTATTAATTATTGGAAAGCGAAGGGATTTCCAACGGGTTGATCTATAGTATCCTCGATGAGATATTTGTATATAGAATCTGGAATCGAAGTACGGAATAAGCATGCTGTGTGAAGCTCATCCGGATAGGTTGGTCTGGATTTGTGATGGTTATCTTGTTGGTTTATGTATTGGAGAAGACTCCATAGTTAACGTGTAGTTACAGAGTCGCAGGGTAAGCAGGTTGCTGCAAAGAGTGTACTGGAGTTGATCTCTAGGAAAATACCTAAATTTTGGGGAAGAATTTGTGTCCTGTCACTTACCGTGCAGCGGTAGTGCTACCGCCGGTGGTAACACCCAGAGAGTTATTTTTGAGGCCCGTCTCTTGGAGCCTAGGGGCCAATGTGTTCAGCTGTGAGCTTAAAGTGCCGAGCTATGATGACCATGAGTGTCAGTATTGAAACATAACGCAGTTATGTTTTATGTGAATAAAAAAGGGGAGGCTGACCCACGTCATGACTTGCGAGCCTGGCGGTTTGAGCAACGGGATATGGCCAACCAGTACCCACCATATGACGATCGACTTGGAGTGAGTCACTGGCATGTATCTAAAGGTAATATAACATCTTTGACTTTATCGTAGCATAGGAGGAAGAGATTTTTAGGCTATAGGAGAGAATGATAAGTAATGCTCATATATGTACAGTACCGAGTACGGTGGTGGGGCTTGAATCTCAACACACTGATAATGTGCTTGAATGTGAGGGATAGATCTAACTTTACTCTAGAGGGTGGGGGGGGGGGGCGGTGGGGGTGAATAGAGTATTTATAAAAAACTTTAATTTATTTTTATAGCGGATTTAAAGTAAGTGATAAATATATTTATAAATAAAAAAATCACAGCACATAATAGAAAGTAAAGCAATCACAGACGACACAAGGATTTTTATTGTGGTTCCCTAATAAATCTTGGTATGTCTACTCTTCTACCACCCTGGTAGGTATCCATTACAGGTTTTTGCTCAGGTGCTCTACCACTACAAGATCTATTTTCTAAGGGAGATCTAGTAACCCTTTGAGCTTTTTACCAGGTGCCCAAAAACCAAGCTTAAGTCTTTTGATCAGGTGACTTAGGAACCAAGAGTTAACTTTTGAAGGGAGTTGAAAACCATGTACACAGTTTATAAATAAACTATAAGAAATGATGTTGTCTTCCCTATCAAGAATCTCTGAGAAGACTAGTGGATGATGACGAAAAAATCTCCCCCTGATTTGAGTAGAGATTTGTGATCAGGAGGGGAAACTTTCTTCAGTGTGTATGCCTTCTTGTTTCTGATTGATTGAAGATTTTGAACTCAAAGACTCTGAAGCGGAATATCTGTATCTGTATATGTGTTGATCTATATTGATCTTGTAACTCCTAAAACTATAACCACATAGTTTGTAACCCCATTAAGCAACAATCTTATGAATATATAATATCTGAGAGGAATTCAAACATTTGAATTAAAACCATTCTGAAATGCCTGAAGAATCTCTGAGAATTGTAACTTCCCTGGAATTTAATTAGAATTAAAACTCTCTGTTAAATCCATATTTAATGTTGCCTTAAACGACTATATTCAATTAGAATATTTAGCATTAAATATTAGAGTTGTTACATATTGAAATTAAGCTTTTGAAAACATTCTTCCTCTGAATAAGAAAACTGCTTGATCGTCGAACATAGTAAGGAATTCGTCTAACTGAGCCTGGAGTTCGTCGAACTAAGTTTTCTATTTTGTCGATCTGAGCTCAGAGTTCATCGAACTGAGCTTGGCATTCATCGAGCTAAGATTTTGAGTTGAGAACAAAGTTCGTTGAACGGAGCTCATCGTTCGTCGAGCTAAACTCAGATTTAGGAATCTGAGTTCGTCGAACTGAACTCAACCTTCGTTGAACTGATCTCGGCGTTCATCGATCTTAATTCTGCGTTCATCGAACTGAACTTCTCTAGATTCCTTCTGAAGTAACAACCCTAGAAATAATCCTATGACCCTAGTCTATACAAGTTGGGTCAAATAAAACATCCTAAACAAATAATAGTGATCCTAGCCCAAATCAGTAAAGGGATGTTCAAGCAATCTCTTCTTATTTGGGTGATGATACTATTAAACAAAAAAACACAAAGCATAAATATCTAGCAGAAATAAAATTTTCAGCAGATAAATAAAAGGTGCTTTGAGAAAGTTTATAAACAACAACAAAGTTTAAAGTTATAAACAAAAATTAGGAGTACTTTTTAGGAGCAGCTGAAGGAGAATCTGAAGATGATTTGGTAAAAATTAGCCTCTTGGTTGGATCTTCAGCTTCTTTTTTACTCATTTTAAGATCTTGAGAACCAATGATCTTCAGGGAAGTAGTTCAGGGAACAACTACTTCAGGATACAAACTTATATACTTGTCAACATTAAGTAGGCTCTTCTTCTGATATCTATCCAGTTCTTGTTTCCTATATAAGGACATAGTAGTGAATTGAGAGGTATCCTTACCTTCTGTCCTTGCTTTCTTAATCTGAGAAAGAGCAACTTGCTCTTTGAACCTTGCCTTTTTATAGACTGGATCTAATTCTGGATCAAATACTAGAGAAGCTAGCCTTTCTTGACTTGAGTGTTGTTGGCTGCTTTGACTGCTGTGTGAATAAGACCTTGTAGGTTTATCCATCCTGTGCTGAGTTAGTCTAGAGGAATGAGAAGTAGGCTTCTGAGAAGAAGAAACATTTCCAGTTGATCCTGCTGTTGGGGGAGGAGGAGGAGGTCCTCTCCAGGACTTTAGTGGAGAATGATATCTTTTCATTTTCTTCCTATTCTTCTGCTCATTTTTGGAATACCTCATCTAATGTTGAAGGTCTGGAGTGAGAGATATCCCATGCAGAATGTAATAAGGAATTTCTGATGTTGAAGAAGGTTGAGGAGCAACCTTAGCTGGAGCCTTTTTCCTTAACTTTCTTTTCTTAGAAGCAGAACCTTCTGACTCATCAGACTCTGTATTAACATCTTACTACTCTCCAGGTTGATCATATAAAGCATTAATCTATTTATATATATATTAGTATGATCATTAAACTGATCCTCAGGCTATTTATAAACATCAGCTATATTAGCTGCCTCTTCCATATCTTCATTAAGAAGATCATCAAAATTGGGCATAGGAGTCTCATTCCATTCAAAAGTAGGAGGGGAAGAAGCTTGTTCTATAATATCCATTATATTATCAACTACTATAGGTTGTGAGACTAGAGTAGAACTAGTAGAAACAACTCTGAAACTAGATCTAAGCTCTTCTAAAACTGAAGCATCAATGGGAGCAGAGTAGCAAACTACTGCTCTTGAGAGATCTTCTTCATAAACTAGTAAGCTAGGAGAATAACTATGCAGTAAATCTAAAACTGATAATAAAGAATATAAATTGACTGTGGGATGAATAATCACATCACCAACAGTAATGTCCTCTGGATCTGCTAACAACTCATCCTCAACTGCACTAGTCATTTCTAAATCCTGAACAAAAACAATTAGAGCTTCTGCAATAGCTGTAACTGGAACTTCTACAACAATTGGAGCTTCTTCATTAAGCATATCCCCCTGCCTGGATCCAGGGAAAGATAAATCTAGGCCCCAAGAAGAAGGGATAGATTGGGAAGAGGCTACTTTAGAAGAAAGTTCAGAGATAGAAGCCACAATTAGACCTAAGCTTAATCCAAGAGTTTCTTGAGAGTTGGAGTGATGAATTCAAGAAGGTTAGAAGCAATGGAAGAGAAATCAAGATTCGTAAACTCATGTGGAGCCTGAGTAGATGTAGAGGATGGATTTTGAGTAGATGAAGAGGGAGCTGAGCTGTTTACACAATTTGGACAGATATAGAAAGGTTGTGGTATAGATGGAGGATTGATGACAGGGGGAATATTATCAAGAATGATCTCCTGGATGGGTGAAAGAGGAGGAGATATATGAAGTGAAGATTGGTGAGGAGAAGATGAAGGAAATATAGAGAAATGAGGTGGAGATGAAAGAAGTGGAGATGAAGGTGGTGACTGATGAGGTGATTGATGAATTGGTGAAGTGGTAGTGAAGGCTGAAGATGGAACAACTTCATGTAAAATAGGCTATTGAGTAGGTGGAGTTGAAGATCTAGGGGAATGGTGTGGAGATGGTGGAGGAGAATAAATGAGAGGAGCAGAAACCTCTTCTACGGTAGGGAGAGTGGCTGGAATAGCCCTGGTGCTTTCAGAAGCTCCCCTAGAGGGAGCTACCCTTGGAGGCTTAGGAATCACCCTCTCCCATTTTATAAATAGGGTAGAGGTTAGCCTCTTGGAAGCATTGGTGTGTATGGTCTGTGAGACCAACACCTCTGGACATTTAGCTTATAAAAAGATGCCCAAAATTCTGCCATATCCTCCAGACTTGCTGGTGATATTCTTCTTAATATAATAAAATAAAATTGACCCCCAGTCAATATTTTTCTGATCCACCAGAGCACACATCAATAAGAACTTGTGACTGGTAACATAATCATGGGCTGAATGTTTGCCTAATAGAACCTTGCCTACTACATCAGCTAAGAACTTATATTCTATAAAAAAGTTCTTTTTCAACAAATGATTAGGGTTTCCTTAAGAGTGACCCAATCTATCTAGCATGATATCAAATTCAGTACTAGATAAATCTATATCATCTTCTCCATTAACAAAATCGAAAAATTTCAGAAAGAATTTCAGGTGTTAGAGGAACCTGATGTCCTGAGATTGATCCTGTAATTGTTGAGATATCTTGAACCTTTACTATATGAATCCACTCTTTAATCTCTATGACTGGGAGTTTGATTCTGGTAGTCATAAAGTGTCACAAATTCTGTGCCTCAAAGAACCGTAAAATGTCCTAGAAGATTTGATCTAAATGTTGGAAAGACTTTAGGTCGATATCGAATCTTGCATCGAACTTCATTGCTGAGAGAATCGTTTGTGAAATCGCCATTGTCTTGCAAAGCAGAAAGATCAAGTGCAATAGAAATGGAGAATGCGCGGGATAGAGTTCGATTAAAACCTAAATATAAGTTTTCAGAAGTTGAAAAGATGAACTCCGTCCGACGAAAAATAAAACATCGAACTCTGTTCGACGAAAATTTCACAAATGAAAAACAATTTGTCGATCTTCGTTCGACAAAAAGTTTACAAAAGGTTTATGAAAGGATTACAATTCGTCGAGCTCCATTCGACGGAATGTACTCGAAACTAATTTGTCAATCTCCGTTCGACGAAAGTTTCACAAAGAAAGTTCGTCGATCTTCGTTCGACGAATGTTTCACGTAAAGTTCACAATTCGTCGAGCTACGTTCGATGAAAGGTGCACAATTCGTTGATCTCAGAACAAAAATCAATTTAAAGACTCACCATTAATCATTCCTAACTAATTTAAGAAGAAAATATGTTTATTTTCATCTAAAGGTTTGGTGAAAATGTAAGCTCTTTGTAAATCAGTAGAAATAAATTCTAGGTTAATTTTATTTTTGTCTATATTGTCTCTAATGAAATGATGCCTAATTTCAATATGCTTAATCCTACTATGAAGGACTGGATTATGTGCAATTGATATTGCACTAGTATTATCACAAAATATAGTTGAATTATTTAAGTTATAACCATAATCTAGTAACTGATTTTGAATTCACAAAATCTGTGAACAATAACTACCTACTATAATATATTCAGCTTCAATAGTTGAAGTACAAACAGATGTTTGCTTTTTGCAAAACCATGACACAAGCCTATCACCAAGAAACTGAAAAAGTTCCTGATGTGTTTTTTCTATCAACTCTGAATCCAGCATAGTCATTATCTGTGAATCCAGTTAATTTAAATCCTGACTCAGTAGGATACCAGAGTCCTAGATTAGGACAACCCTTTATATATCTCAAAATTCTTTTTACTAAAATTAGGTGAGATACTTTAGGATTAACTTGGAACCTAGCACAAATACAGGCTGCAAATATAATATCAGGTCTTCTTGTTGTTAGATACAATAGAGACCCAATAATAGTCCTATATGTTTTCTGATCAACAGGTTTGCCATGTTCATCATTATTAACTACAACATTAGATGGCATGAATGTTTTCATAGAGGAGGCATCTGACATCCCAAATCTTTTAATTAGCTCTTTAGCATATTTAGATTGAGATATGAAAATGCCATCAGGTGTTTGCTTCACTTGTAAACCAAGGAAGTAGGATAATTCACCCATGCTACTCATTTCAAACTTTGAATGCATTAGGTCAGAAAACCTTTTGCAAAGTTGGGAATCAGTAGAACCAAAAATTATATCGTCAACATATATTTGAACTAGTAAAATTTTGGATTTATGATGTCTAAAAAATAAAGTTTTATCTACCATGCCTCTACAAAATTTATGTTCTAATATGAAAGTAGCAACAGTCTCATACCAAGCTCTTGGATCTTGTTTAAGACCATAAAGAGCTTTATTAAGTTTATGAGTAGAATAAGTTGAAGAGATAAAACCTGGAGGTTGTTCTACATAAACTTTCTCTTTGAGTTCTCCATTTAGAAATGCACTCTTCACATCCATCTGATATACCTTGAATTTCTTGAATGCCACAAATGCAAGAAATATTCTGATAGCTTCTAATCTTGCAATAGGAGCAAAAGTCTGATCGTAGCCAATTCCTTCCTCCTGTGAGTATCCTTGAGCTACCAGTCTAGCTTTATTTTTTACTCTGACTCCTTGAGCATCCAATTTATTACTGAAAAACCATTTGGTTCCAATGACTGGATGGTCTTTGGGTCTTGGAACTAAGTTTCAAACTCTACATCTCTCAAATTGATTGAGTTCCTCTTACATTGCAATGATCCAGTGGGGATCTTGTTCTATATATTTTATGGATTGAGGTTCAATCTGAGATAAAAATAAGTATGCATCTAATCTTGATTGAGTTGATGCTTATTTGAACACCAGCTGATATGTCTCGAATTACTTGAGATCTAGGATGATCTCTAAGTGTGACAAAATCAACAGGTAGAGTTGGTTCTTCAATTATTTGTGTTGCTAATTCCTCTTGTGGAATTACCTTAGTTACATCTTTTTCATCATAAATTTCTGGATTGTCTTCATCACTGTCTTCAGCATTTTGTTGAGAAGGATGCAATATATCCTCTTATTTAAGTTTTAATTCATCTTACTTCTCACAAAAAATTGGTACCTGAAAAGAGTCTATGGTACAGGTATTCTTCTTCTTGTAAAACATGTTAGTTTCATCAAAAGATACATGTACATATTCTTCTATCTTAAGGGTAGATTTATTAAAGACCCTATAAACCTTACTATCATGGGAATATCCAAGAAATATTCCTTCTGCAGCTTTGGCTTCAAGTTTTTTTAAGTATTTTTTATCATTATTGTGAATATATCATTTACATCCAAAAACTTTAAATTAATTTACTTTAGGTTTCTTATTTTTAGTAATTCATAGGGAGTCTTACCCTTCAGTTTATGAATGAGACTTCTGTTAAGAACATAGTTTGCTGTGCTTACTACATATGCCCTAAAGGATATGGGAAAGTGAGCATCTGCAAGTAATGTTCTAGCAGATTCAATTATAGTTATATTTTTCCTTTCAGCCACCTCATTTTGTTTAGGAGTTCTAGGAGCAGAGAAACATTGCCTGATTCCTTATTTCTCATAGAATTCTTTCATCAGAAGAGATTCAAACTCAGTGTCATGATCACTTCTAATCAATGCAATCTGAGTAGAGTACTCAAACTTGATGTTCTTAAGAAAGTCTGTAAGAACTTTGAAGTTATCTGACTTGTTTCTAAGAAAGAACACCCAAGTGAATCTAGAGAAATCATCAATAATCACTAAAATGTATGACTTTCCTCCCAAAATTTGTATTGCAATAGGTCCAAAAAGGTCCATATGTAGCAGATACAAAATTCTGGGTGAATCACTTTTAGATATGGATTTAAAACTATTTTTAGTTTGCTTACCTAATTGACAAGCCATGCAAAGTACTTACTTCTTGTAAGATCTAGAAGGTAGTCCTCTAACAAGATTATCTTTAGAAAATTTAGCAATAGTTCTAAGGTTTATATGTCCTAACCTTTTATGTCAAAGTTCATTAGATTTACTTATCTGATTAAATAAACAAATTTCTGATTTAGCAGTGTTAAAGTTGACTAAATAAATGTTACCTTGTCTAACTCCAGTTAAAACAATTTTGTTTTTATCAGATGTAATAAAATATAAAGCCTTATTAAAAGATACCTGATAAACTTCAACATATAGTTGACCGATGGAGATAAGGTTATGATTAAGACCACTCATATAAGCTACCTTCCTGAAGGTAACTACTCCAACTTTGACATTGCTATAGCCCTCTATCTGGCCACAGTTGGAGTCTCTAAATATGACTTTTGGTCCAAGCTTTGCTTTGAAGTCACTCAGGTTTACTTTGTTTCCTGTCATGTGTTTTGGGCACCCACTATCCAAATATCACTGTTCCTCTTTGGTAGGATAGTTCTTTCCTGTATAAAAACAAATTAGGTGTTCTTGACCCAGGTTACCTTAGGTCCTAATTTTCTTTTATAATAATTTGAAATATAAGAACATTCAGGTTGATCTTTATAACCAAATGGATGATATCTCCTGGGAGGGATGATCCACTCAGTAAATGGATTTATAAATCTTTGTGTATGATTATTCTTTTGAAAAGAATTAAAATTTCTATTTGAAAAAATTGAGTTCGACGAATTATATTGATTTCGACGAGCTTCGTTCGACGAATTATAGTGAGTTCATTGAGCTCCATTCACAGAATAGTAATATTCATTTTCTGTGTTCAGAGTTCGTCGATCTCTGTTCGACGAATCATATTGATTTCGTCGAGCACCATTCGTTGAATAGTTATACTCAAATCCTGTGTTCAGAATTCGTCGATCTCTGTTCGACGAATCATATTGATTTCGTCGATCTCGGTTCGACGAATTTTGTTGAACATAATTTTTTTGAAACTTTTTATTTTTTTTAATTTATTCTATTGTAAAACTTCAGTAACTTTATCTATATCTTCTAATTTTTCTTTTCCTTTAACAAAAATAAATTTTACTGAGGTAGATAAAATATTTTTCTGAAAGAGGTGAGGTTGACTAGATTAAGCTCCCAAGCCAAGTTTACCATTTAGTCTGACATTGACTGTGCTTGTGATATTTATCAATTTGATACTTCTCCCATTAAGAGATTCTTCAAACTTCTTAGCCTCAGATAATTTGTTTTCTATAAAAACTAATTGTGCCTTAAGAATTTTCAAATCTTCTTCAAGTTTAATATTTTCAGAAGATAGTCTGTTTAATTCAATTAATTTTTCTCTGAGAAGTTTATTTCCTTCTCAGATTGTATTTAATCTTTACAAAGTAATTTAAAATCATTTTTAAATTGTTCTGAAGTATAATCAAAGGTAGAAATTACCTGGTCTTCTTCAGAGTCAGATTAGTCATCAGAATTGTTGCATGATGCATTGATTTCCATCAGACAGACTTCTTTAGCCTTTGATTCTTCTTTATCTTCACTTGAACTGGATGAAGATTCAGTATTTGATTCACTCCATGTTTTAGCTACAAAACCTCTCTCCTTATTTTTGTGTTTACCAGAAGAGAGTTTGTTGGAGTGCTACTTATAGTATTTCTCCTTCTTCTTTTCTTTCTTTTGATTTTCAGGACACTCTGGAAGAATGTGTCCAGGTTTCCTGCAATCATAACAAACAATTTCTTTAGTTGGTGTTTTGTAATACCTTTGTTTATCCTGGTTTCTGGAAAATCTTCTCCTGAAGTCTTTCCTGGCCATCTTGTAGAATCTCTTAGCCAGTAGACACATGAGTTCTTCATTCTCAGGAAGTTGTTCTTCCTCTTCAGTTGCTTGAAAAGCAATACTCTTTTATTTCTTTACTGAAAGTAAAGTCTTTTGTTCTGCTTCTCTAGTTTTGATGAGCTGCTCATAAGATTTGAGCTTGCCCAACAAAGTTTCTGTTGAGATTTTATTTATACTTCTGGCTTCTCTGATTGGCTAGATTCTTGAATCCCATGTGCTAGGGAAACACATGAGAATCTTGTCATTTACTTCTATCAATGTAATATCCTTCTCCAAGTTCTTCAGTTCATTAATTATGAGACTGAGTCTTGAATTCATTTCAGCAACAGGTTCAATTTCACCCTTTTTGAAATTCTCATATTGAGAAATCAGCTGAGATCTTCTGTCTTTTCTTTCATCAACTGATCCAGCTACCATTGCATTGAGGGAGTCCCAGATGTCTTTAGCTGAGGTGCATTCAGCAACCTTCAAAAAAATGACATCAGACATTGTTTGGTCTAGAATATTCATATTGAAAAATGTCTAAGTTGTCTACCTAAATCACCTAGAGGGGGGTGAATAGGTGATGTTGGGATTTGTCTCCACAATACCTCATATTTGTAGGAGGTCAGACCTTGAACTAAGATGAATTAAGGTGTATTTGATGCTGTGTTTAAGTTGTATGTGTGCAGGTCCATAATGCCAAGTGTAGACCAATGTCAGTCTATAATGGGTCACCAAACACAGGACCATACAATGTAATCCCTCATTGTGTGATCCAAAGTGTTGGCCCATGTATAGCCTCTCTATTGGGATACACTTCCTTCATGCACTTGGAATGGTGGACTCAAGTATTGAAGTATGTCTTTTAGAAGAAATTTTTCTAAGTCCACATACTCGAGTAGTACCCTTCATATACTCGAGTAAGTGACTTAGTACTCGAGTAGATCCTTGGACATACTCGTGTAGACTCTATATACTCGTGTAGATAAGTTTATACTCGAGTAGATAGTCAGTCACTCGAGTAGATCATTTCTTATACTCGAGTAAATCCTTCTGTTCTTAATCCAGAAATTGTCTAAGTCTACATACTCGAGTACTTCTCTAGTATACTCGAGTTAGTGGGTCTGTACTCGAGTAAGTTAGTTTACATACTCGAGTAGGCTGTATTCACTCGAGTAAGTGATAACTTGTACTCGAGTGGTTGGTTAGTTACTCGAGTAAGTAACTTGTTTATACTCGAGTAGTTCTGTTCTTCCCATTTCAGAAATATTCTAAGTCCACATACTCGAGTAGTTCCCTATATACTCGAGTAAGTGACTCCGTACTCGAGTAGTTATTTTTCATACTCGAGTAAGTCAATGTTTACTCGAGTAGTTGTTCTTAGATACTCGAGTAGTTCATTTTCCCTTCACTCGAGTAGTTCTCCTAATATACTCGAGTAGTTCTTTTTCTCTCACTCAAGTATCTGCAACTCTTGTACTCGAGTATTTATTCACACTTTATCTGAAATTTTTCTAAGTGTTTTCACTCGAGTATCTACTCTCATACTCGAATAGTTCGTTAATCACTCGAGTATTGATCTCTGGATCACTCGAGTAGTTTTCTCTTCTCTTACTCGAGTATGCCAATCCTTTTCACTCGAGTATATAACTTCTCTTACTCGAGTATGCCAATCCTTTTCACTCGAGTATATAACTTCTCTTACTCGAGTATGCCAATCTTTTCCACTCGAGTATATACCTTCTGATACTCGAGTATGTATCTTCTATGACTCGAGTATGTCGGTTCAAATCTTTCCTGAAATTCTCTAAGTCAATATCACTGGTCATTCCGAATTGATTCTTTCTGATAAGTCCACGTGTCATCATTAATTATTCTTATGACCGTTGGAGTCTACCTATAAATAGGTCATTTCAGATTTGACTTACATAGAATTCCTTCAAAGATTATTATTTTAAGAAAGAGAAAGAGAACAATCCCGTGAACCCTAATTCTTCAAGTCGTCGCCGCCGCCATTAACGTTCACGGAAGAAGCTCTGGATCGACGATCTCCGATCTCTGTTTGCAACTCTGATTCTTCAGCGATCCAGACGCAAGTCAATCACTCGATCTCGCCGCGCCTTAAAGATTCCAGATCTATTTTCTCGATCAAGGTGGTTTAGTTTTTCAGATTTGTGGATCTCTCTCAAGTCGTCTTCAACTTTTCTGATCAAGCCAAAGCTCTTAAGGAAGAAGACTGTCAAGATCCAGATCTGAGATTATTGTTTGTATTTTCTTTAAACAAATTATTGTGTAGGAGTTTTTCTCCGAGATTCGTAGGAAGGCTTTTGCTTCCGAGTTTTGTAGATCCAGTTGGATCGAGTTTTTGTAGGAACGTTGTTCCGAGGTGTAGGATCGTTTTGATCCGAGATAGTGGAGTAGCCAAGTCTAGTGGTTTACTAGATTGGTGAGGAAAGTGGACGTACCCAAGGTTGGGGAACCACTATAAATCTTTTGTCATCTGTGATTGCTTGGTATTGTGCTGTGCTGGTTCCTTAATTTTTTATTCCGCAAATAGACGCACATCTCACCTATTCACCCCCCTCTAGGTGATTTAGGTAGACAACTTAGACCTCTCAATTGGTATCAGAGGGAGGTTGATCGTTAAAAGGTTAACACCTTGATCTTATCCTTCTAAGTTTTTTCTTGAAAGGTATCAAGCATGAGTAAGACCAAGGATTTTGCTAAACTCCCTATCTGCACCAAGAACAATTTTCCTATGTGGAAGGAAAGAGTAAAGTTCTTCATGGAAGCAGTAAATCCCCGAATCTTCATGATTGTTGAAGAAGGTCCCCACATTCCTATGACTACTTCCACCATAGATCCCACCAAGCAAGTTCCCAAGAAGTTGATGGATCTAGATAAGGATGAGATTGCACTTGTCTCTCTGGACAGGGAAGCTAAAAATATTATAGCAAGTGCAGTCGATGACTCAATGCTGCAGAATCTGATTCATTGCTAGTCTGCCAAGGAGATGTGGCAATCCCTAGTGACTCTAATGGAAGGTACAGAGGAAGTGAGGGATGATCGTAGATCCCTACTGAACCAGAAATATGAAGCCTTCAGGCAGGGTCATAAGGAAGCCATATCTGACACTTTTGAGAACTTCTTCAAGATAGTAAATGGCCTAAGAGCTTATGGACGTGTCTTCACGAACGGGGAACTCAATGACAAATTCTTAAGATCCCTAACCAAGGAATGGGACAATAAGGTATGTGCCATTTGGGAGTTTGGAAGGTTAGCTGAGACGGACCCGCAGAATCTGTTCGGAAAGCTTATGTCTTACGAGCTGCAAATCAACTCAAGAAAAGCTGAAGAAGAGACAAGCAGGTCTGCATCCAAGGAGAAATCTGTCGCTCTAAAGGCAGACAGCTCAAGGAAGATAAAGGCTAGCTCTCCTGCCCCAGTTCCTGAGGCTGATGAAGAAGAATCATCTGAGCCCAGCTCATCTGGCTCAGAACTATCTGATGGAGAGTTCTCCCTACTCTCAAGGCAGTTCAAGAAGTTCTTGAACAAGAAGAAGCAATGGAGAGGCAAGGATGCCTCATATAGAAGATCACGACATGACGGTGATCATCGGAAGAAAGGCTCAAGCAGCCATGACAGGTATAATTCTAAACAGAACAAACAGATCTCAACTGACATCATTTGTTATTGTTGCAATAAGCCAGGTCACGTCATCGCCGATTGCCCTCACAAAAAGAAAGAGGGTGGAAGAAGAGAGGAAAAGAAATCCTCACACCATAAGAACAGGAAAGAGAAAAGCTTAGTAGCCAAGAAGAGCAAAACTCTCAGCGACTCTGACTCATCTGAGTCGAGTGAAGAAGAGGAAGCTTACTTTGGGCTCATGGCTCATTCAGATGATGAACAAGTCCCCCAGTTTACTGGGGAGGTAAAATCTCACACTCCTCTCTCTGATTCTGATGATGACAATGAGCAAGAGGGATATTCCTCTGAAGATGAATCTGAGCTCATGGGTCAGTATAAGGAGTTACTCACCGCTTACGAAAAATGTCGTAGAATAATGAAAACTCAAGCCAAAGAGATAAATTCTCTACAGGCTAGTGAGAGCAGCTTGAGAGAAGAAGTCAATAAGACTAACTCTCTTCAAGAGAACCTCAATGTAGCTATGGAGGAATACAATAAAGCTCTCAAGCACATCGACCTTAAAGAGAAAATCATCAAAGAATTGGAACGACAACTCGAGGCTGAAAAGAAGCTTGTTGAGAGTTTCTCTAAGCCTAAGACAGTTCTTCCAATCGTTGCTGAATTCTCTGCTAAGGCCAAGGGTGCTGGTTTAGGCCACATTGGCTCTTCTAGTAAATCCTCTAGGAGAAACAAGGCCAAGAGAAAGAATAAGGCTGCCCGGAAGGCTCTAGCTGAAGAAAAAGGGAAAGCTCCCTTGGAACCTGTTGTGTTCAAGAAAGTTATCTTTCCCACGAACGAACTCGATTATGAGTCCACCTACGGACACTTTTCTAGGCCGATCCCTGAGAAGCCTAAGTCAAGATACCAAGGTTGGACTCGTCCTCGTAACTTTGGCGAGAGTGTCTTCAAGGCACCTTATGAGGAGATTCAGCTTCAAAGCTATGGACCTTATGCTCATGGTCATAATTTCAAAAAGACACCAAAAGTAAAACCCATTGTAGAAAAGCCTATGAAGGAGAAGACCTCATGTAACTGCCATCATCATGAAGCCTCTTCCTCCAAGAGTAAAGCTCCTGCTAGACCTTCATTCCAGAAAGTCAAGCAGGACTACACAAGGCAAAGATACAACAGGTTCAACTGTTGGTGCTGTGGCAGAATTGGTCATTTTGCCAGTGATTGTTGGTTCAATCCTAAAAATGCTGCAACCCCTAAAGTTAGCAACGTGAGAGTGACCACTCATGAGGCTAATACTCGTAGGGGGAGTATTCTAACTCGAGACCAAGGACCCAAACTTGTTTGGGTTCCTAAGGCTAAATGATTGTAATTGCAGGTATGTCCAAAGGCCACCAAAACGCCAATCTGGTACTTGGACAGTGGATGCTCTCGGCATATGACCGGGACAAGGAGCCTACTACAGAATTACACCTCAGTCTGCAACGGACCAAAGGTCATCTTTGGAGGTTCAGATCGAGGAATCACTAAAGGCTATGGTATGATTTCTAACGGTAGCGTATCCTTTTCGGATGTAGCCTATGTTGAAGGATTGGAACACAATCTCATTAGCATAAGCCAACTATGCGACAAAGGATACGTAGTTGAATTTCATGCTGACAAGTGTTTGATAAAATCGGTTAATAATATGGAAACTATTTTATCAGGCACTCGAAGCAGAAATATTTTCCGTTTAAATTTTATTTGTATAGACTCCTCGACACCAGTGTGTCTTTTGGCAAAAAGTAGTGCATCTCTTGCAGACCAATGGCACAAGAGACTAGCACATATTAATTTCAAAACTATTAATAAATTATTCTCTCAAAACTTAGTGCGTGATGCACCTAATGTCAAGTGCGTTACGGACAGTCCTTGTCACGCTTGTATCAAAGGCAAGCAAACAAGAAGTTTGTTTAAAAGCATAATAGGCAAGGATTCCAATAGAAGTTTGCAGCTTCTCCATATGGACTTGTTTGGTCCACTGCAGGTTAGAAGTTTGGGAGGTAAGGAATATACGTTGGTTATTGTGGATGATTACTCGCGCTTTGCGTGGGTGTTCTTTCTGAAACACAAGTCAGATACCTTCGGTATTTTCACTAATTTTGTGAGGCAGATCCAGAATGAATACAACTATTCCGTAGTCAAAATCAGAAGTGACAATGGAACGGAATTCAAATCTGGAGCCATGACAGAATTTTGTGAAAGTCAAGGTATCTTTCATGAGTTTTCCTCTCCTCGCACTCCACAGCAAAATGGAGTAGCTGAGAGAAGGAACAGAACACTCATAGAGGCTTGTCGGACCATGTTGAGTGATGCCTCACTTCCGGAGTATTTCTGGGCTGAAGCCGTCAACACCGCTTGTCACGTGCAAAATCGAGCACTCATCAACAAGAACCATGATAAGACTCCTTACGAACTTCTAAAAGGCAGGCAACCAACCATTTCATACTTTAGAATCTTTGGCTGTAAGTGCTTCGTACTTAACAATGGCAAGTATCACACTACAAAGTTTAGCGAGAAAAGCTTTGAAGGTATTTTTGTAGGATATAGTAGCCATAGTAAGGCTTATAGAGTATTCAATAGAAAAACTCTGGTGGTGGAAGAGTCGATACATCTTGTATTTGATGAGACGAGTCTGTTGCAAAGCAACTCGTCTAGTGTGCCTATTGTAGATGCGGGTACAAAGTTGAAAGAACTTAGCTTGGATGAACCTAGTGAAGATAAAGATGAGACGTTCATCAAGATCCCCTCTACAACCACCATTGGAGAGGTAGATGATCAAGATGAAGAAGACATCCCAGCTGAAGATGCAACTCCAGTGGCTGAAGAGATCCCAGATGCAAGGACTTTAGAGTTCAGACACTTGAAGGATCATCCTGTTGACCAAATAATAGGAGATCCTCGGGATGGCGTCAGAACTCGTCGAGGTACAACTAACGAGAATTTACACTTAAGTTTTCTCTCACAGGTTGAACCAAAGAAATTTGAGGAAGCCAACTCCGACGCATCCTGGATTCTAGCCATGGAAGAAGAATTGAATCAGTTCAAACGATGCAAAGTCTGGACACTTGTTCCTAGACCCAAGCATAAGAACGTCATCGGGACAAAATGGGTCTACCGGAACAAGATGGACGAAGATGGAACAATTATAAAGAATAAAGCCAGACTTGTCGCCAAGGGATATCGTCAAGAAGAAGGAATCGACTTCGACCAGACATATGCTCCAGTAGCAAGACTGGAGGCGATCAGGTTATTTCTTGCCTACGCTGCACTTAAGGGCTTTACCGTCTATCAGATGGACGTAAAGTCCGCCTTCCTGAATGGTGACATAAAGGAAGAAGTGTACGTAGAGCAACCGCCAGGTTTTGTTGATTCAACCCATCCTAATTATGTATATTTATTACAGAAAGCACTATATGGTCTTAAACAAGCTCCTCGAGCTTGGTATGAGACTCTGTCTAGCTTCCTTCTTGAGAACAAGTTCACAAGAGGAAAGATAGACAAAACATTATTTCTTAAGGAAATAAAAGGCAAGATTTTGCTAGTGCAGATCTATGTCGACGACATTATTTTCGGCTCTACGGATAACAACCTCTGCAAGAAGTTTTCTAAACTTATGAAAGGGAAGTTTGAAATGAGCAGTATGGGAGAGCTGAAGTATTTCTTAGGGCTTCAGGTGAAACAATCTGAAGATGGGATTTTCATCTCACAGACGAAGTTCACCAAAGAGCTGCTTAAGAAATTCAGAATGGAGAATGCAACCTCTATGAGGATTCCAATGGCCTCAGCTATGTCTCTAGACAAGGATGAGAAAGGGAAACCTTTTGATGAAACCAAGTGCAAAAGCATAATTGGGTCCTTGCTCTACCTTACTGCGAGTAGACCAGATATAATGTTCTCAACATGTGTATGTGCTAGATTTCAGGAGAACTCTAAGGAATCTCACTACATCGCTGCAAAGCGAATCCTGAGATACCTCAAAGGCACACCAAATCTTGGCTTATGGTACCCAAGAAGTAATGATAGTGAACTAATTGGTTTTTCAGATGCAGATTTTGCAGGTAGCAAAGACGACAGGAAAAGAACTTCCGGGACTTGCCAATTTCTCGGAAGGAGACTTATTTCCTGGAGCAGTAAGAAGCAGAACTGTGTAGCCATCTCAACGGCTGAATCAGAATACATCTCTGCAGGCAGCTATTGTGCACAGCTTTTATGGATCAAGAATCAATTTGAAGACTACAACATGAAGTTCCAGGCCATTCCTTTGTTTTGCGACTCATCCAGTGCTATAGCAATTGCCAACAATCCAGTCTCCCACAGCCGGACCAAGCACATAGAGCTTCGTTATCATTTCATCCGGGAGCATGTGGAGAATGGAGACATAGATCTACAATATGTCCCCACAGACAGGCAAGTGGCAGATATATTCACGAAGCCGCTGGACGAGTCCAAGTTCTCGTTTTTCAAAACGGAACTCGGACTGCTCAACAAAGAGGAATAGTGATGGTGGATTCACAACCAGGCTCAGAGTTGAAGATATCAGTGGCAGTAAATCTCTCCCAAGAAAATTGTTTTTCAAAGTGATATACTCGAGTACATAGAGACATATACACGAGTAAACGGAAATACTCGAGTAGACCAAAATTGACATACTCGAGTAGTTGGTAACCTACTCGTGTATGTCACTTGACCTACTCGTGTATGTCACTTGACCTACTCGTGTATACTCCATCTCATACTCGTGTATGGCGAAACCTACTCGAGTATACGGGAATTAGAAATTTGAAAATCTCCTTTTTCTTCTATTCGCACCAAAGTTTTGGCGCTCCATATCAGGTATGATTTTATTTTCAATACTCCTCCTTAAACCTAATTAGGGTCATATATATATTTAGAAAAATCGGAAATCCTTTCCACTTCTCATTTCACTCGAGTAGCCGCCGTCTCTTCGTCTCCCAGAACAGTTGCAGAGCTTTGTCTTCCTCGTTTTTGTTTCCTTCACACTACAGAATCGCTGATGGCTCCCTCCTCCAAGATTGGAATCGGCTCCGAACTAGTGACAGATGGTATTGAAGATATTTCGGATGACTTCAAGAACTTACTGATTCTCTTGGACACCGCCGGCTTGTCCTTCGTTCTTCAAGAACCCTGTCGTCTCCTGCTTCCTGATGTTGAAGAATTCTAAAGAAATCTGAAGGTTAGACGTAATGGCACAGTTCTGAAATCAAAGGTAAAAGGACTTAAAATTCGGTTGGATAAAACTTCAGTCGCCACTCTGCTTCGGATGCCCGTGGTTGACGAAGAAGATGACCTAGAAAAGGAAGATGCCGACCGTACTTCTTTATTCTGTGGTCGAGATCCTGAAGGTGGAGGTGAAACCTTGAATCGGTCTTTGTTCAATTCAGAAGGCAAGTTTCTAGTCGATGCCATCGCCAAAATCCTATGGTGCAAGACATACTCCATAAGAGATGTATCCCAAAATTTATTCGACGTTATGCAAGCCATAGTCTGCAGGAAGAAATTCCAGTTCGGAATGATGATACTGGATAAGATCCGAGAGAGCGTGAAACATCCAAGTTATGCTAGGATTATCTCACTCCTCCTCCATGAGATTAATCCTACAGTGTTTGACTTCTCCAAAGGGACTCCTCTTCACCACATGAAGAAAGTTTCCATCTCTTCCATACAGAGGTATGACATCAAGATCCTGAATTCTGCCCAAACTTCAAAGGCTGATGCCATCTCAGAAACTCACCAAGAAACCAGTTTACCTGAAGACAGGATTCAATCTCCTCCTCTACATCAAACTACTGCTACCTCTGGTGCATTAGTTGAGGGGGAGCCTGCCTCTTCTCTTCCTCAGCATCAAGTTTCTTCAGAATCAGTGATTCCAGAACAAGAAGAAGTCAGAATTTCTACTCCTCCAGTTTCTCCTACTCCAGCAGCTTTACTGTCTACAGCTGAAGATATTAAAAGATTTATTGATGAGCTCAGCTCAGATGCTCCTCTTTTTCAGAATGATTCAGCTGCCAAGTCTCCTGCCAAGTCTCCCATTCAGTCTCCAGTTCCATCTCTTGTGCAGTTTCCAGCTCAGACTCCAGTACAGTCTCCTGCCAAGTCTCCTGATAGTGAGCCCAGCAAATCAGATCATATTCTCTTGTCTGATGATGAGGAAATGTCTCCAGATCTTGTGGAGGCACCTCTGAAGACTTTGGATTTCTCCATGCCATCTTTCCTAAATACAGAAGAATCTGTTGAGATAGAACCCTTCAAAAGAGCTGTCAGCTCAGTGGTCATTACAGAAATTCCTCCTTGGACTGCTCCTGCTCCTGCTCCTTCAATTCCTGCACCAACCTCAGCCCCCTCTTCTTCAGATATAGTCAGTAAGATTGAACAGTTGCTCCTTACACAGAGAAAGTACTTTGATGAATCTCTAGCATCAGTCAATAACAAAGTCACTACTCTTGAACAAGAGATGAGTAGAGGCTTTGCAGAAATCCAGGCCAATACTGATGAGCTAAAAAGGTTGTTCCAGCTAGGTGGCAAGGCCATAGATCACACTATCAAAAGCATAGGTGAACTGAGAAATCAACAAGAAACTGTTGCCTATAATCAGATCCACTTGGACAAGAATGCTGATGCCAATCTTATGAAAATCTGTGAAGAAGTTGGCAAGTTCAGGGATGAAGCTATAGCTCAGCTATCTGTAGATATCACCAAGGGGGAGAAGATCGTAAAAGAACAAGTGGAAAAACTATCTGAGCAAGCTCAAGCAGTTGTAAAAGAACAAGCTGAAACACTATCTAACCAAGCTCAAGCTACTGTGGATGGTCTTGTAAAAGAAATGAAAGCAGATATTCTCTCCCAGCTCCAGTCTGTGAAATTCTATACCTATGACACTACTGTTTGGCTGCACAACATGAACTTCCCTAATGCCCAGCTCAACCCTACCATCATTCCACACTTCTTGAATCCTCTTGAAGGACAACCTCCTGCAGATGCTCCAGCCCAGGCAGCCATCCCAGAAGGTGTGCCAGCTTTCTCACCTAGATCTGAGGGTGATGTGACTGAGCCCCCTCTCACCTATTCTGATTTGTGGCAAGATGAAATTCCAGCTCCAAGGAAGAAGAGAAAATATGGTGAAGGTGCTTCTGCCAGTCGTTCTGCACCCAAAAGAGATCCTGCCCTAACTTCTGAAAGCAGACCACCAATTATTCATTCTGAAGTTTGGAGTCCAACCTCCAAATCCCTAATCCTTGACACCCTGAAATTGGTTACAGATCTTGGTGAGAACAGAGACCAGTTTTACAGTCATTCAGAATGGAAAGCCTATGAAGTGTCCCAAATCAAAATCAGACTTCATGACAGGAATTGGGGACACAATAATCCAACTGCTCCTCCTAGGCCCAGAACTTATTTTCCCAAGCCATTCAGTTACCTAGAGAGGCAAGAGCTGAAGAGAGAAAGGATGCATAAGGAAGGACCCTCTTGAGTAAAGAGAATGTGGAAATGGATTCCTTTTGTTAAAAACAATTCTATATATATATTTGATTCTGATTATGGCTATTTCATTAATTATCCTGCTTTAGCTTATTTTTTTTCAAGTATATATGTATTGTTCTTTTTACTCTGAATAATTCACCTTAGTATAGAGGATGCTGACATCTACAAATAGGGGGAGATTGTTGGGATTTGTCTCCACAATACCTCAGATTTGTAGGAGGTCAGACCTTGAACTAAGATGAATTAAGGTGTATTTGATGCTGTGTTTAAGTTGTATGTGTGCAGGTACTTAATGCCAAGTGTAGACCAATGTCAGTCTATAATGGGTCACCAAACACAGGACCATACAATGTAATCCCTCATTGTGTGATCTAAAGTGTTGGCCCATGTATAGCCTCTCTATTGGGATACACTTCCTTCATGCACTTGGAATGGTGGACTCAAGTATTGAAGTATGTCTTTTAGAAGAAATTTTTCTAAGTCCACATACTCGAGTAATACCCTTCATATACTCGAGTAAGTGACTTAGTACTCGAGTAGATCCTTGGACATACTCGTGTAGACTCTATATACTCGTGTAGATAAGTTTATACTCGAGTAGATAGTCAGTCACTCGAGTAGATCATTTCTTATACTCGAGTAAATCCTTCTGTTCTTAATCCAGAAATTGTCTAAGTCCACATACTCGAGTACTTCTCTAGTATACTCGAGTTAGTGGGTCTGTACTCGAGTAAGTTAGTTTACATACTCGAGTAGGCTGTATTCACTCGAGTAAGTGATAACTTGTACTCGAGTGGTTGGTTAGTTACTCGAGTAAGTAACTTGTTTATACTCGAGTAGTTCTGTTCTTCCCATTTCAGAAATATTCTAAGTCCACATACTCGAGTAGTTCCCTATATACTCGAGTAAGTGACTCCGTACTCGAGTAGTTATTTTTCATACTCGAGTAAGTCAATGTTTACTCGAGTAGTTGTTCTAAGATACTCGAGTAGTTCATTTTCCCTTCACTCGAGTAGTTCTCCTAATATACTCGAGTAGTTCTTTTTCTCTCACTCGAGTATCTGCAACTCTTGTACTCGAGTATTTATTCACACTTTATCTGAAATTTTTCTAAGTGTTTTCACTCGAGTATCTACTCTCATACTCGAATAGTTCGTTAATCACTCGAGTATTGATCTCTGGATCACTCGAGTAGTTTTCTCTTCTCTTACTCGAGTATGTCAATCCTTTTCACTCGAGTATATAACTTCTCTTACTCGAGTATGCCAATCCTTTTCACTCGAGTATATAACTTCTCTTACTCGAGTATGCCAATCTTTTCCACTCGAGTATATACCTTCTGATACTCGAGTATGTATCTTCTATGACTCGAGTATGTCGGTTCAAATCTTTCCTGAAATTCTCTAAGTCAATATCACTGGTCATTCCGAATTGATTCTTTCTGATAAGTCCACGTGTCATCATTAATTATTCTTATGACCGTTGGAGTCTACCTATAAATAGGTCATTTCAGATTTGACTTACATAGAATTCCTTCAGAGATTATTATTTTAAGAAAGAGAAAGAGAACAATCCCGTGAACCCTAATTCTTCAAGTCGCCGCCGCCGCCGCCATTAACGTTCACGGAAGAAGCTCTGGATCGACGATCTCCGAACTCTGTTTGCAACTCTGATTCTTCAGCGATCCAGACGCAAGTCAATCACTCGATCTCGCCGCGCCTTAAAGATTCCAGATCTATTTTCTCGATCGAGGTGATTTAGTTTTTCAGATTTGTGGATCTCTCTCAAGTCGTCTTCAACTTTTCTGATCAAGCCAAAGCTCTTAAGGAAGAAGACTGTCAAGATCCAGATCTGAGATTATTGTTTGTATTTTCTTTAATCAAATTATTGTGTAGGAGTTTTTCTCCGAGATTCGTAGGAAGGCTTTTGCTTCCGAGTTTTGTAGATCCAGTTGGATCGAGTTTTTGTAGGAACGTTGTTCCGAGGTGTAGGATCGTTTTGATCCGAGATAGTGGAGTAGCCAAGTCTAGTGGTTTACTAGATTGGTGAGGAAAGTGGACGTACCCAAGGTTGGGGAACCACTATAAATCTTTTGTCGTCTGTGATTGCTTGGTATTGTGCTGTGCTGGTTCCTTAATTTTTTATTCCGCAAATAGACGCACATCTCACCTATTCACCCCCCTCTAGGTGATTCAGGTAGACAACTTAGACCTCTCAGGTGAGTTGTGCGTCTTTTTGCAGAATAAAAACTTTAGCGATCTAAGCACAAGAAATAAACAAGCATTTATAGAGGACACCAAAAATTATAGTGGTTCCCCAATCTTGGGTACGTCCACTTTCCACTCACCGATCTATTAAAGCACTAGACTTGGCTACTCCACTAATCTCGGATTGAAAACAATCCTACCACTCGTAATAACATTCCTACAATCTCGATCCAAAATGGGATCTACACTCGGAAGATGAAAACTTCCTATAACTCGGAGAACGAGGCTCCTACCCTCGGAGAATAATCTCCTACAATAATAAAATGAAATCTGAAAATACAAATAGTAAATCTTCTCTCAGATCTGGAAATCTCTCTCTAGGTCTTCTTCCTTGATCTTTTCGGCTTTATCAAAATTTGTAGAAGAAGACTCTCAGCTAGATCTGTTTTGAGAAACATGGACTCACACGATCAAAGAGAAGATGAAGATTAAAAAGTCTCTTGATCTGCAAGTCGATCTGGATCGGAAATGGCCTTGGCGATCTTCAAGATGAGCAGCGGCTTCTGTAGATTTTGAAATTGTCGGCTGATCCAGAAAAACTTAGAAATGATAGAATATATGCGCTTGATTTTATTATTCTTAGGGTTAGCCATAATGACACGACCTTTTATAAGATCTCCCTAACGGTTAGATTTGTCATTAATGACGGCCACGTGGACCAGTCATATCAAAGAATTCAAAACATTGATCTGTCAGGGACTTAAGGAAATTTTCTGAATAGATGACAACATTTCTCGAGTGAGAATAATACTACTCGAGTACTATGACTAGCTCTCGAGTGGATAGATCTGACTACTCGAGAAGAGGCATTTATGGAAATTCTGGATAGAATCTAAAATCACTCGAGTGGATTAAAGATCACTCGACTGCTAGATAAACTAGTCGAGAGAGGTGAAAATGAACTTTTCGAGAACTTGACTTAGAGAAAATTCTGGAGAAAAATTGATCACTCGAGTACTGAAACTGGACTACTCGAGTACTAAACGAACTACTCGAGTACTAAACGAACTACTCAAGTACTAAACAGACTACTCGAGTACATGGATTTGCTACTCGAGTGGGCTTCGAATCTTCTCGAGAACTATACTTCTGTCACTCGAAATAACTGCTCAACTACTCGAGTATTATACTTGAATACTCGAGTGTTTAACTTAGAAAATTTCTGAGAACTAAAAGCTGAACACTCGAGAATGAGAGAAGGTCTACTCGAGTACTGGGCTTGGCTACTCGAGAGCTAGATTAAGGCTACTCGAGAACCACTTCCTTTACTCGAGTTTCAGACAAGTCCTACTCGAGTGCTTCTAAGGTTTTTACTCGAGTACTATAATTCCACTGGAGTAAAGCACTTAGAAAATTTTCAGCTTTAAGAAAAATTTACTTCTTCAATCCAAACAACAACATGTCTTCCTTCATCAAACATAGTTCTTTGAATATGAAGTGTATCCCAATAGAGAGGCTACACATGAGTTAACACCATGGATTATATAATGAGGGATTACATTATATGGTCCTGTGTTTGGTGACCCACTGTAGACTGATATTGGTCTACACTTGGCAATAAGTCCTGCACACACACAACTAGAACAGGATATCAAATACAACTTAATTCATCTAAGTTCAAGGGTGACTTCATACAAATTTATATTATTGTGGATACAATACCCAACAATCTCCCCTATTTATAGAAGTCAGAATCCTCTACACTAAGGTGAATTATATTAAAAATAAAAAGAACTAGATATATAAATTAAACACAGAATGACAAGCATAAAAAAAATTAAAGATAAGGAAATGAATCATCAAAACTAAAGATTTATATAAATAGAAATGTCTCAAGATTTTAGCTCTACACAGATTCAATCCTCAATCTTATAACTATGATCATTCTTAGCCTTGATGTTGCTGTTGTTATTGCTGATGCTGTCTGTCTTGCTTTTCCTGTTGCCTTCTTTGATAACTGAATGGCTTGGGATAAAACTTTGGGGGTCTTTGTGGTGCATTTGGATTATTCCTCTCATATTCTCTATCATAAATCCTTCTTTTAGTCATGGACTTCTCATATAATTCAAATTCATGATAAATATATTAATTAGTTCTACTTTCATTGTAGTCTATTATAGCTTCAGAGTCTCAAGAATCAATGAATTGGAAGTTGGGCTCCAGATTTCAGCAAATTCTTGGGCTTTCCTTTTCTCTACCTTGGGATTTGGAATTGATCTGCTGGAAAAAGCTCCATCTTCATATTTTCTTTTCTTTGGGATCTGTATTTCAGGTAGGTCTTGAGGAATATCAAATTCCCATACCTGTGCATAAGATTCTGGAGGTGGAGGAGCTTCTCCTTGAGGCCTAGGAGAAAAGGTAGGATGAGCAGGCATCTGAGCAGGCATCTGAGTAGGCTGAACTTCTACAAGAGGGTTTAGATGATGTGGAATGATATTAGGATCAGCGTGGAAGTCTTGGAAAATCTGGTTATGTACCCATACAGCAGTATCATAAGTATGGAATTTCATAGATTGAATCTGGGCTAGTACATCTTTATTAATTTCATTCATATTTGCAATCCATAGAGTCTTGATATTTGTATCAAACTTTTCAACATGTTCTTTCACCAGACCCTCCCCCTTTCTGACTTCTACTTTGAGCTTTTCTATGGATTCATCTCTGAAAGTGCCCACCTCTTCATAAATTTTCATGAGGTGCTCTTGGGCCTTCTTTTCAAGTTGAATCTGATTATTTGCTAGGGTAATACCTTGGTCCATCACTTGACCAACACTGGTGATTGTATGATCTAGAGCTTTGCCACCTATTTGGAAGAGGTGCTTCAGTTGATCAATGTTATGTTGAATCTCAGCAAATCCTCTTCTCATTTCCTTTTCCAGAGCAGTGACTTTCTATTGAATAACTTTCAATGAATCATCAAAATATTTCCTTTGATCCATCAGCATTTGTTCTATCTTACCAAGTATATCAGAAGCAGCAGGTGAAGCAAAAGCAGTAGCAGTAACTGGAGCAGAAGCAAAAGGAGTAACTGGAGGAGGAGGTGCAGTCTAAGGAACAATTTCTTCAACAACTACTAAGCTCTGAGCTCTGGTAGTGTGAATCATGACATCTCCTTCGTCACCAAGAGTGGTGGGAAGAGTGAAATCAAACCTCATCAAGGGAGCTTCAACTGGTTCTGGACTCTGTTCTTTCTCATCTGAAATCAATATAGTGTCTTCTTATTCTTTCTCTGCAGCAGGGGAGTGATCAACAGGAGACTCTGGAGATGATATAGGAGATGGATAATGAGCTGGAGTAGGTTCCTTGAGTGGTTCTGTAGCTTGGTCCTTTTGGAGGGGAGGAAGAGGCTCTTCTGAGCTGAGCTCTTCAATCATCTGGTTGATATCTTCAGCAGTAGAAAGGATGGTTTCTTGCACTTGTGCATCTGACAATATTTCTTCTGGAGAGGATGGAGGGATAGAGGTATCAGGAGGAGGAGGAGGCATTCTAATTTGCTGAATAGAAGAGGCAGGCTCCCCCTCAGCTGTTGCACCAGATGTGCCAGCAACATTAGGTAGAGAGGGAGATGGGGTCTGTCTTCTACAACTGGTTGCTCATGGGCTTGGGCAGCTTGGGTATGATTCTGCAATTTCAATTCCCACCTCTGAATAGTGGAAACAGATACTTTCTTCATATGGTGGATGGTTGTTCCCTTAGAGAAATCAAACACCTTAGGATTGATCTCATGCAACATCAAAGAGATAATCATTGCCTAATTTGGAGCCTTAATTCTCTCCTTGATCTTGTCAAAAATCATCATACCAAATTGAAATTTCTTTCTACAAATAATAGCTGTCATTATATCAAAAAGATCATTTGTAATGAAGCTAATGGAAGTTGTCCTACAAAGAAGTACTTTCCCTATTATGTCCACTAACAGCTTGCTTTCTGGATTTAGGTCTGGTCGTCTGATGGAAGTTACCTCAGTGGAGATTCCACAGAAACTACAAGCTCTGTCACTATCTTCATGTGTAAGATCATCTTCTTCATCAATAACGGGCATCCGAAGGAGTTGAGAGACAGAGGTCTTATTTAGCTTAATCCTGATTCCCTTAACCTTTGATTTTAGAACTTTTCCATTCCTCTTCACTTTAACATTCTTGAAGAATTCTTCTACCTCTGGAAAAAAAAAAATCTTACACGGCTACTGTAGAACAAAAGATAAACCTGCTGTATCGAGAAGAATGAGCACACTACAAGAAAAATGACCTTTAGCCACGGTTTTTTTGCCACGGGGGAAAACCGTGGCTAATTATGAAGTATTAGCCACAGTTTTTTTTTGCAACGGGGGAAATCGTCTGAAATTTCTGCTATCCTAGCGACGACTAACTCACTGCCTATCCCGACCTTTGACGGCGATGCCATATCCTTCGGAGAATTGTGAGAGATAGACTGGAAGAAGAATGCGACATCGGCATGCTCTGTCATAGTGGCGAAATATGAAGAGTCTTTCGAGAGATAGTGGATTTGAATTCGTGTAGAACCTTGAAATCCGATTTTTCCTATTTATATAACCCTAGTAATGATGATTAAGAGTAATTAAGCTTAACATACCTTAGATAATGGCGGATTAGACTTCGGGTTGCGTAAATGAAAATTTGAAAGAAATCCAGAAAATGTCGGATTATTTCTCGAGTGGAAGTTTATTACTCGAGTGGAGGAATGACGGTACTCGAGTGGCGGTATGACAGTACTCTAGTGGAATCTTTTTACTTCTCGAGAAGAAGTTCAGCACTCGAGTGATAGCACTCGATTGGCTTACTTAGTTCAAGTATTCAAAGAAGTATTCGAGTGGTCTTTGCCGAGTACTCGAGTAGTCATTGCCTATCTCGAGAAATGAAGTTCAATTTAGAGAAATTCCAACTTTTTGACTAATCCTTTATTTTTGAGCTGTGAAATGAGTCCTTCTTGTCTATTCCTCTTTGTTGAGCATACCAAGTTCAGTTTTGAAGAAGGAGAACTTGGTCTCGTCCAGCGACTTCATGAAGATGTCTGCAATTTGCCTATCTGTTGGGACATACTGTAGATCTATGTCCCCATGCTCCACATGCTCCCGGATGAAATGGTATCTTAGCTCAATGTGCTTTGTTCGGCTGTGAGAGACTGGGTTGTTGGCTATTGCTATTGCACTGGAGGAGTCGCAAAACAAAGGGATGTCTTTGACTCTTAGATTGTAATCTTCCAGTTGATTCTTTATCCAAAGCAGTTATGCACAACAACTACCGGTAGAAATATATTCTAACTCGGCCATTTAGATTGCGACACAATTTTGCTTTTTGCTGCTCCAAGAAATGAGTCCCCTTCCAAGGAATTGGCAAGTCCCGGAAGTGCTCTTTCTATCATCTTTACTACCTGCAAAATCTGCATCTGAAAAACCAATTAGTTCGCTATCATTACTTCTTGGGTACCATAAGCCAATATTTGGTGTACCTTTAAGGTATCTCAAAATCTGCTTTGCAGCAGCATAGTGAGATTCCTTACAGTTCACTTGGAATCTAGCACAGACACATGTGGAGAACATTATGTCTGGTCTACTAGCAGTAAGGTAGAGCAAGGATCCAACTATGCTTCTGTACTTGGTTTCATCAAAAGGTTTCTCTTTCTCATCCTTGTCTAGAGACACAGCTGAACCCATTGGAGTCCTCATAAAGGTTGCATTCTCCATTCCAAATTTCTTAATCAACTCCTTAGTGAACTTAGTCTACAAGATGAAAATTCCATTTTCAGATTGTTTCACTTGAAGTCCTAAGAAATACTTCAGCTCTCTCATACTGCTAATTTCAAACTTCTCTTGCATAAGTTTTGAAAACTTCTTGTAGAGGTTGTTATCAGTAGAGTTAAAAATAATGTCGTCAACATAGATCTGCACTAGCAAAATCTTGTCTTTTATTTCCCTAAGAAATAATGTCTTATCTATCTTTCCCCTTGTGAACTTTTTCTCAAGATGAAAGCCATACAGCGTCTCATACCAAGCTCGAGGAGCTTGTTTCAAATCATATAAAGCTTTAGATAGCAGATAAACATAATCGGGATAGTTAGAATCAATGAAACCTGGAGGTTGTTCCACATACACCTCTTCTTTTATGTCACCATTTAGGAAGGCGGATTTCACGTCCATCTAAAATACGGTGAAGCCCTTAAGTGCAACATACGCTAGGAACAACCTGATGGCCTCCAGCCTTGCCACTAGATCATACATCTGGTCAAATTCGATTCCTTCTTCTTGTCGATATCCCTTGGCGACGAGTCTGGACTTGTTCTTTATGATAGTTCCATTCTCGTCCATCTTGTTCCTGTAGACCCACTTGGTTCTGATGACGTTCTTACCTTTACGTCTTGGAACAAGTTTCTAGACTTTATAATACTTGAACTGATTCAAATCCTCTTCCATGGCCAAAATCCATGAAGCGTCCGAGTTTGCTTCCTCAAACTTCTTTTGTTCAACCTGTGAGAGAAAACTCAAATATAAATTCTCATTAGTAGTACCTCTACGAGTTCCGACACCATCCCTTGGATCTCCTATGATTTGCTCTATTGGGTGATCCTTTAGATGTCTGATCTCTAGAGTCCTTGCATCTGGAGTGTCTTCAACCACAGGAGTGACTTCATTAACTTGGATGATTTCTTCATCTTGATCATCAACCTCTCCAATCGGGGTTGGAGTGGTGATCTTGATGAACTTTTCTCCTTTTTCTTCAGTTGACTCATCCAAGTTAAGTTCTTTCAACTTTGAACCTGCATCTTCAATGAACACACTAGAAGAGTTGCTTTGCAACAACCTCGCCTCATCAAATACAATATGAATAGATTCTTCTACGACCAGGGTTTTCTTATTAAATACTCCATATGTCTTACTAGGGCTACTATATCCTACGAAAATACCTTCAAAGCTCTTTTCACTAAATTTAGTGGTATGATACTTGCTATTGTTAAGGACAAAGCACTTACAATCAAAGATTCTAAAATATGAGACAGTCGGCTTTCTGCCCTTTAGAAGTTCGTAAGGTGTCTTATTGTGGTTCTTGTTTATGAGTACTCGATTTTGCACGTGGCATGCAGTGTTGACGGCTTCAGCCCAGAAGTATTCCGGTAGTGAGGCATCACTCAACATAGTTCTGCAGGCCTCTATGAATGTTCTATTACTTCTCTCAGCTACTCCATTTTGCTGTGGAGTACGAGGAGAGGAAAACTCATGAAAGATTCCTAAGCTTTCCCAGAATTCTGTCATGGCCCCAGACTTGAATCCAGTTCCATTGTCACTTCTGATTTTGACTACGGAACCGTTTTATTCATTCTGAATCTGCTTGACAAAATTTGTAAAGATGTCAAAGGTATCTGACTTGTGTTTCAGAAAGAACACCCACGCAAAGCGCGAGTAGTCATCAACAATAACCAACGTATAATCCTTACCTCCCAAACTTCTAACTTACAGTGGACCGAACAAGTCCATATAAAGTAGGTGTAAACACCTATTAGAGTCTTTGCCAATAATGCTTTTAAAGATAGCCCTTGTTTTCTTGCCTTTTACACATGCGTGTCAAGGTCTATCTTTAACGTACTTGACATTTGGGGCATCACGTACTAAATTCATAGAAAATAATTTATTAATAGTTTTGAAATTAATATGTGCTAATCTCTTGTGCCATTGTTCACCAAGAGATGCACTATATTTTGCCAAAAGACACACTGGTGTAGAAGAGTCTATGCAAATAAAATTTAAATAAAAGATATTTCTACTACGAGTGCCTGATAAAATCATTTCATAATTATCAATCGATTTTATCAAACACTTATCTGCATGAAATTCTACGATGTATCCTTTATCGCAGAGTTGGCTTATGCTAATGAGATTGTGTTCCAATCCTTCAACATAAGCCACATCTAAAAAGGATACACTGCCATTGGTAACCATACCGTGGACTTTTGTAATTCCTCTATCAGAACCTCCAAAGATGACTTTTGGCCCGTTCACGACTGGAGAGTAATTCTGGAGACGGCTTCTAGTCCCGGTCATATGCCGAGAGCATCCACTATCGAAATACCAAATGGGATTTCTGGTGGCCTTTGGACATACCTGCAATCACAAGTCAGTTTGCCTTAGGAACCCATACTTGCTTGGGTCCTTGGTCTCTAGTTAGCATGCTCCCCCTACGTATGTTAACATTGTGAGCGGTCTTTCTCATATTATTAACTCGAGGAGTTTCATAATATCTGGGATTAAACCAGCAATCTATGGCGAAGTGACCAATCTTGCTACAACACCAACAGTCAAATCTGTTGTATCTTTGCTTAAAGATCTCCTGCTCGACATTTTGAGATTGTGGTCTAGCAGAGGCAGTAGAATTAGAAGTAGAAGCTTCATGATGATGACAATCGCATGACTTCTTCTCCTTAGTAGGCTTTTCTACAACGAGTTTAACTCTTGGAGCTTTCTCGATGTTGTGACCATGATTATAAGGTCCGTAGTTCTGAAGAGTGATCTCCTCATAGGGTGCCTTGAAGACACTCTCGCCAAAGTTTCGGGGATGAGTCCATCCTTGGTAATGAGACTTGGGCTCTACGTAAGTAGGCCTAGCAAAGTGACCATAGGACAAATTTAGATCAAACTTTTTTGTCGGAAAGATAACCTTCCTAAATGTCATTTGTTCTAGAGGAGCTTTCCCCTTCTCTTTGGCTAGTGTTTCTTAACAACCTAATTTATCCTTTGGGCTTTGTTTCTCCTAGAAGATTTACTAGGACCAGACATATGGCCTAAGCCAGCACCTTTGGCCTGAGCAGAGAATTCAACAACAAGCGGATGAACTATCTTGGGTTTGGAGAAACCTTCAACAAATTTTTTTTAGCTGCAAGTTGTTCTTCCAACCCCTTGATGATTTCCACTTTCAGATCTAGGTGCTTGAGAGCCTTATTGTTTTCTTCCATAACATCATGGAAGTCTTTCATGAGGGAGTCCATCATTACAATTTCCTCTCTCAGATTGCACTTTTCAGCCTTTAGAGATTTGATCTCCTTAGCCCGAGCTCTTGTCACTCTACGACATTTGTCGTAGGCTTTGATCAACTCTTTATATTGAGACATGAGTTCAGATTCCTCGTCAGAAGAACATTCCTCATTCTCATGGTCAGAATCATCAAATTCAGAAAGAGGGGTGTGAGATTTTACCTCCCTAGTGAAATGGGGCTCTTCTTCTTTGTTAGTTTGTGCCATAAGCCTAATATAGGCTTCCTCTTCATCACTTTACTCAGATGAGTCAGATTCGCTGAGGGTCTTGCTTTTCTTGTCCATCAGGCTTCTTTCGGTCTTCTTCTTATTATAAGAAGTTTTCTTTTCGTCTCTTCTTCCACCCTCCTTCTACTTATGAGGGCAATCAACAATAACATAACCTGGCTTATTGCAACAGTAATAAGCACTGTTAGTAGAAATATGTTTGTTCGATTTAGTATTATACCTGTCCTGGCTACTTGAGCCTTTCTTGTAGCGATCACCATCGTGTCATGATCTTCTATATGAGGAATCCTTTCCTCTCCATTACTTCTTCTTGTTCAAGAATTTCTTGAACTGTCTTGAGAGTAGAGAGAACTCTCCTTCAGATAGCTCTGAGCCTGAAGTGCTTGGCTCAGATGATTCTTCTTCACTTTCTTCTTGTGCTGGGGTAGGAGAGGCAGCCTTAGACTTCCTTGAGGTGTCTACCTTGAGATCTACAGACTTCTCCTTGGATGAAGACCTGTTCTTCTCTTCTTCAACTTTGCTTGAATTGATTTGAAGCTCATATGACATAAGCTTTCCGAAAAGATTTTGCGGGTCAGTCTCAGTAAGCTTTCTAAATTCCTAAATAGCACAAACCTTGTTATCCCATTCCTTAGTCAGGGATCTCAAGAACTTATCATTCAGTTCTCCATTGGTGAAGACTCGGTCGTAGACTCTTAGGCCATTAACTATCTTGAAGAAATTCTCAAATGTGTCAGCAATGGTGTCCTTGGGTCCTTGTCGAAAGGCTTCATACTTTTGATTCAGAAGGGATCTTCTGTCATCCCTAACTTCCTCAGTACCTTCCATCATGATGATAAGCGACTGCCACATCTCCTTAGCTGACTGGCAGTGAATTAAGTTCTGCAGCATCGAATCATCGGCTGCACTTGCTATAATATTTTTGGCTTTCTTGTCTAAAGAGACAAGTGCAATCTCATCTTTGTCGAGATCCATCAGCTTCTTAGGAACTTGCTTTGCAGCATCTATAGTGGAGGTATTCACGGGAACATAAGGACCTTCTTAAACAATCATGATGATCCTTGGATCCACAGCTTCCATAAAGAACTTTATCCTTTCTTTCCACATAGCAAGATTGTTCTTTGTGCACAAAGGAAGCTTAGAAAAATCCTTGGCTCTTTCTATGCTTGGATAACTGAAAAAAACAACTTGGGGCAGATCTGATCAAGGTGTTAACCGTTTAATCATCAACCTGGATCTGATACCAATTGAAAAACGTCTAAGTTGTCTACCTAAATCACCTAGAAGGGGGTGAATATGTGAGGTGTGCGTCTTTTTTGTGGAATAAAAACTTTAGCGATCTAAGCATAAGAAATAAACAAGCATTAAAAGAGGACACCAAGAATTATAGTGGTTCCCCAATCTTGAGTACGTCCACTTTCCACTCACCGATCTAGCAAAGCACTAGACTCGGCTACTCCACTAATCTCGGATTGAAAACAATCCTACCACTCGGAAGAACGTTCCTACAATCTCGATACAAAAAGGGATCTACACTCGGAAGATGAAAACTTCCTACAACTCCGAGAACGAGGCTCCTACACTCGGAGAATAATCTCCTATAACAATAAAATGAAATCTGAAAATACAAGCAGTAAATCTTTTCTCAGATCTGGAAATCTCTCCCTAGGTCTTCTTCCTTGATGTTTTCGGCTTTATCAGAATTTGTAGAAGAAGACTCTCGGCTAGATCTGTTCTGAGAAACTTGGACTCACACGATCAAAGAGAAGATGAAGATTGAAAAGTCTCTTGATCTGCAAGTCGATCTGGATCGGAAATGGCCTTGGCGATCTTCAAGATGAGCGGCAGCTTCTGTAGATTTGGAAATTGTCGGCCGATCCAGAAAAACTTAGAAATGACAGAATATATGCGCTTGATGTTATTATTCTTAGGGTTAGTCATAATGACATGAAATTTTATAAGATCTCCCTAATGGTTAGATTTGTCATTAATGATGGCTACGTGGACCAATTATATCAAAGAATTCAAAACATCGATCTGTCAGGGACTTAAGTAAATTTTCTGAATAGATGATAGCATTTCTCGAGTGAGAATAATACTACTCGAGTACTATGACTAGCTCTCGATTGGATAGCTCTGACTACTCGATAAGAGGCATTTCTAGAAATTCTGGATAGAATCTGAAATCACTCTAGTGGAGTAAGGATCACGCGAGTGCTAGATAAACTACTCGAGAGAGGTGAAACTGAACTTCTCGAGAACTTGACTTAGAGAAAATTCTAGAGAAAAATTTGATCACTCGAGTACTGAAACTGGACTACTCGATTACTAAACGAACTACTCGAGTACTAAATGAACTGCTCGAGTACATGGATTTGCGACTCAAGTGGGGCTAGTATCTTCTCGAGAACTATACTTCTGTCACTCGAAATAACTGCTCAACTACTCGAGTACTAGACTGGACTACTAGAGTGTTTAACTTAGAAAATTTCTGAGAACTAAAATCTGAACACTCGAGAATGAGAGAAGGTCTACTCGAGTACTTGGCTTGGCTACTTGAGAGCTAGATTAAGGATACTCGAGAACCAATTCCTTTACTCGAGTTTCAGACAAGACCTACTGGAGTGCTTCTAAGGTTTCTACTCGAGTACGATAATTCCACTCGAGTAAAGCACCTAGAAAATTTTTAGCTTTAATAAAACTTTACTTCTTCATTCCAAACAGCAACATTTCTTCCTTCATCAAACATAGTGCTTTGAAAATGAAGTGTATCCAAATAGAGATGCTACACATGAGTCAACACCATGGATCATACAATGAGGGATTACATTGTATGATCCTGTGTTTGGTGACCGACTGTAGACTAATATTGTTCTACACTTTGCAATAAGTCCTACACACACAACTAGAACAGGATATCAAATACAACTTAATTCATCTTAGTTCAAGGGTGGCTTCAGAAAAATTTATGTTATTGTGGATACAATACCCAACACATAGCCTTTGCATCAGAAATTTTCAGCTTTTTCTGAGCTTCTGTCCACTCTAGAGGTGGTACAACATTGGTGCTTGCTACTACTTGTGGTTGAGGTGGACCTGTCAAAATGGAATTTTAGATATCCTCATCAATAGTGTTCATATATAATCTAATCCTTGCTTTCCATAATGCAATCTTATTAAGATTGCAAATAGGAGGTCTAGTACTTGAGTACTCCTTATTTTATTCCATGATAAATTTCTAGGTAAAATAAGATCTATCAGATCTGTTGGTTCAAGTGTTAGCCTGTAAAACCAAAGAACCAACCTCTGATAGCAATTGAAAGTGAGGGATAGATCTAACTTTACTCTAGAGGGGGTGTGTTGGGTACATTGGAAAATGTGTACCTGATTTGAAGAAGCCTAACTTAGCCTAATGATATACATCAAGGTGTATTTGATGTTATTTAAGTTGAATATGTGCAGGTTAAAAGTATGGAAAAATTTCTAAGTCCATGTGTCGACACCAGAAGAAGATGTGTCGACACTTCAGGAAGATTGTGTCGACACTTCAAGAAGGCTGTGTCGACACAGCGAAAATGAGTCGATATTAACTGTGTCAACACTAGGAGGCAGTGTCTACACACACAAGATTATAGTTGACATCAACTGTGTCGACACCAGGAGGCTGTGTCGACACATAGAGGCAGAGTCGACAATATTTGTGTCGACACCAGAAGACTGAGTCGACACATATAGGCAGAGTCGACAAAAGCTGTGTCGACACCTGAAGGCAGTGTCGACACATACTATGTTCTGAATCTACATCAACTGTGTCGACACACAGGACTTGTGTCGACACATTGCCAAGTCTAGACCAAGTCATTTGCTGAAGAATGATGAAGTGTTTGAGTCGACACAAATACTCAGTGTCGACTCATTCTCAAGTTGTAGTATGCAGAAGTTGAGTCGACTTAAAGGCAAACTTGTCGACTTCACCAGAGGCAGTGTCGACACCGAAGTTACTTATTTCGACACATATAGACATATGGTCTCGACACTTTCTGACAGACAGTCTCAACACTTTGCTGTCCAAGATAAAGGCACAAGATCTGTTTGAAGACTTGACAGCTGTGGGTTACAACAAGTTAACTGAAGCTGTCAGACTTGTCAGAAGACAGTTAGGAACCTGATCAGCCGGTCACCAAAAAGAAGGTCTATAAATAGACAGATTCAGAAGTATGATAAAGAGTTAGTTTTTATTGAGAAGCAACACACATAAAAACTGATTAAGGAATCAAATCAAGAAAGTGCAAGGCACTGAAGAAGATCTTCATTAGAAGATCTAAGAAGACATTCTGAAGGGTTCAACCTCTCAGGATCAGTCTAAGGAGAATTCGTCCTAGAATTCTGAAGAATTTTCAAAGGGATTGGATAGAGAGGGATCCAGCCGTTTGAAGATCAAGAAGGAAGCTGTTACAGGTTTCTCAAGAAGCTGTTTGGAAATCAACTCAGCTAGTTCAGATTCAAGAAGCTTTGAAGAAAGCTAAGATTCAGTTGATTTCATCCATCAGTTGATCAGGTGCTGTCTTGTCCTTTCTCTCTCTACAAGGGCAAGATTCTATACAACTCTTTTATAAATTCTGTAGGATCTATTAATATAGATCTGAGTTGCAAGCCTATGTTATAAAGGCTGAGTGTAGGAGAGATAATCTCTGAGTTGTAGGTCTTGAATAAAGACTGAGGTAGGGCTGAATTTCCTGAGCTGTAGGAGTGTGGTATCATTCTGAGTTGTAGGAATCTATTTGGATTCTGAGCTGTAGGATCTGAGGATCTGAGTTAAGGAAGGGAGTTTGGCTGAATCTAGCACACTGCTAGATAGGCGAAGGGGGAAAAGTGGATGTACCCAGATCTTGGGGAACCACTATAAATACTTATTGCAATATGTGATGTGTAGTTCTAGATTGTGTGATTGTGATTGCTAAAGTAGTTGCAGAACTCATAGACAATAGTCTTTAATTATTTAATCATTCTGCCTTAAGTTAGAAAAGAAAATAAGAACCCATTCACCCCCCCTCTAGGTGTCTAGGTAATCTTGAAAGTAAAACTATCAAGTGGTATCAAAGGGAGGTTGCTCAAAGTAAGACTTAACAGTCTGAGTTAGATCTAAAGGCAGAATCAAGAATCAAGAAAATGGGTTCAGGTGAGAATTACAAGGAGTTGGGATCTATGAAGCTTCCCATCTACAGAAAAGAAATCTTTGGCATTTGGAAGGAAAGGGTTAGGCTGTTTATGGAGGCCTCAGACCCAAGAATTTATATCACAGTGAAAGAAGGTCCATACATTCCAATGAAGATTTCTGTATTAGATGAAAATCAGGAAACTCCTAAGGATTTTTCAGAAATGATAAAGGAGGAAATCATCTTAGCCACTATGGACAAGAGAGCTCAAAACATCATAGTAAGTGCAATAGATGATTCCACTTTCCAAAATCTGATACATTGAAAGACTTCCAAAGAGATGTGGGACACCTTGATTGTCTATATGGAAGGATCTGAAGAAGTAAGACAAGACAGAAAATCAATGCTCAACCAAGAATATGAGAGCTTCAGACAAGGAAAGTCAGATAGCATAACTGAGTGTTATAAGAAATTCTATAGGATTGTGAACGAACTGATGTCCTATGGAAGAGTCTTCAGTACATATGAGCTGAATGACAAGTTTCTCATATCTTTAACAAAGGATTGGGATACCAAAATATGTGTCATTAGAGAAGTGACCAAGTTAGCTGATATTTCTCCTCCAACCTTGTTTGGAAAATTGCTTTCATATGAAATGCAATTGATGGCTAGGAAGGAGGAAGAAAGAAGTATAAAAGGTGAGCATAGATCTATGGCTTTCAAAGTTGAAGCCACTAGAAAGAAAGGGAGGATGTCTTCATCTCCTCTCAAGGAAGCTACAGAAGAGATAACAGAAAATTCAGATAGTCAGAAATCAGGGAGCAGTGAATCAGATACTAACTTTGCTGCCTTTACAAGACAGTTTCAAAAGTTCTTGAAAAAGAAGCAGTGGAAGTTCAGACCCTCCACATCACAGCCAGTAGATGAGTACTATCAGAAGAGAAAATCCTCAAGAAATGAGAGAAACAGAACTAAGCCCACCAAAGCCATAACTTCTAAGATTGTTTGTTATTGCTGCAATAAGACTGGACATATGGTAGATGAATGTCCTGAAAAGAGAAAGGAGTCAGTAGACAGAAAAAGGACTCAACACAAGGGCAAGAAGGAGAAATCTTTTGTTGCAAAGAAGGATAAAAGTCTTTCAGATCAGTCCTCATCAGAGTCAGAATCTGAAGCAAAAGCATACATAGGATTGTATGCAGCCAATGAAGAAGAAGAATTTCTGCAACTAATGGATTCCATTCATGATCAAGAAGACAAGGAATGCATGGGTCTAATGTCTGAGTTAGAAGATAACCAATGCAAGGATCAGCCTGGTCCTAGTAAGGTACAAAAGGTTTCTAGTTCTTCTGATTTTAGTACTGGTTCAGAGTCAGATTCATCTACATCAAGTGATGTGAATTGATCTGAATCTGAAGGTGATATTCATCAGTTGATGGATGAATATAGGGTCTTATTACAGGCTCTTAAGAAAAGCAAGAATCTAGTCAAAGTTCAGGCTCAGGAAATTGCTGATCTTAAGGTGGCTGCAACTGAGTTTGAAAAAGTGCTGGATCAAAAGTTAAATGAGATTGCCAAACTGAAAAATATAACCTATATTCAGATGGGCACAATCAAATATAATAATGATCAAATTAAGAGTCTGGAGGCCAGACTAAGAATAGAAAAAGATTTAGTGGCTAGTTACTCTAAGCCAAAATCTGTCTTACCTTTAATAGATGAGTTTGTGGCTCAAAAGGGTAAGGCAGGATTAGGCTTCAAAGGTAACCCCAGGGCTGCCCAATTCAAAAGAAAAGGCAAAGCTCCTGTCTAGCCTCTAAACCTTTCAGTCCCAGTTATGTTTAGAAAGGAGCAAGTGCCTTCTAACAAATATGATCTTAAGAATATTCATGGTCATGTTAAGACTAATGTTCAGATAAACAAGGGTGTTAATGCCAATAGGTCTACCCATGTTCATAAACCCCATGGTTATAAGAAATCTGTGGGTGAAGCTGCAGCAGCACCAACACTGGACAGAAATTCTTCTGTCAAGGGTGTATCAAGATCTAGATACAACAAGTTTGAATGTTGGTGTTGTGGCAAGAGAGGCCATTTTGCCTTAGACTGCTGGCATAACACAAATGTAGGGAAGAACAATAGTCTACCAGTTAGAAGAGCTGCTGGTAGTCTTAATATGAATGGTGCTAACCTGAACCAAGGACCCAAGACTTACTTGGGTTCTAAGGGAAAGTAATTCTGTATTGCAGGAAAGTCCAAGTTGCCATGCCCTTATATGGTACTTGGACAGTGGATGTTCCAGGCACATGACTGGAACAAAGGAGCTGCTGAAGGAGTACATATCTATCAAAGATGGACCTAAAGTAATCTTTGGTGGATCTGAAAGAGGAATCATCAAAGGGTTTGGTAACATTTCTTCAAACCAAATTACCATCACCCAAGTGGCTTATGTAAAAGGTTTGAAACATAATCTGATTAGCATAAGTCAGCTGAGTGATCTTGGATATGACATTTCATTTGTTAAGGATGGATGTCATATCAAAAGGTCAAGTGATCAAAAGATCATATTGACTGGGTATAGAAAGAGAAATGTTTATTGTCTTAATTTTGTATGTGAGAACAAGGCTTCTCCCATCTGTCTTGTGGCTGATGATAATGCATCTCATTATGTCAAGTGGCACAAGAGGTTGGCTCATCTTAACTACAAGACAATTGACCAACTCTTCAGCAAAGAGTTAGTGAGGAATGGTCCTCAAGTTAAGTGTATAAAGGAAGGGATATGTTCAGCTTGTCAAAAGGGCAAGCAGACAAAATCCTCCTTTCATAGTCTTGAAAACAAGGATTCTGTGAGGTGCTTATACCTCTTATATATGGATCTTTTTGGTCCTATGCCAGTTCATAGTCTAGGTAGGAAGGTCTACACTTTTGTGGTTATAGATGACTATTCTAGATATACATGGGTGTTCTTTCTGAGACAAAAATCAGAAACCCCAAGTGTCTTACTTAGTTTTGTGAAACAAATTCAGAATGAGCTAAATAGTACAGTGGTCAAAATCAGAAGTGACCATGGCACTGAATTTGAATCTGAAAGTATGACAAAATTATGTGAAGACTTTCGGATTTTCCAAGAGTTCTCCTCACCTAGAACACCTCAACAAAATGGTATTGCTGAAAGAAAGAATAGGACATTGATTGAAGCAGGTAGAACTCTATTGAGTGACACCTCTCTTCCAGAATATTTCTGGACTGAGGCAGTAAACACTGCATGTCATGTGATCAATAGGGCTTCTATCACCAAGTGCCACAAAAAGACTCCCTATGAACTTGACTACTCAAGTTGTAGAAGAATCTGTACATGTTGTGTTTGATGAATCAAGATTAATCAACTGTGAGTTGCCTTGTAGTTCATACAGTCCAACAGGTATAAGCAAAAGGATGGACAAGCTTTCCATTACAGAAGCATCAAATGCAGATGAAGTAGTGGAAAATGAAGGCTACAGTCTAGGGGGAGTACAAAACTCTATAGAAGCTAATGATAACCAAGAAGTATAATATGATGAAGGAGCTGGAGATGTTCAACCAGAAGAAAATCTACCTCCTGCTATCAGACATCTTAAATACCATCCAGCAAATCAAATAATAGGTGATCCAAGTCAAGGAGTGCTGACTAGAAGCAGAAATCTGAGCACAGTCCTGCACTCAAGTTTCCTATCTCAATTGGAGCCTAAGAAATTTGAAGAAGCCATCCAAGACCAACATTAGATTAATGCTATGCAAGAGGAGCTTAATCAATTCAGAAGGTGCAAAGTCTGGGAGCTTGTTTCTAAACCAAAAGACCACAACATCATTGGAACAAAGTGTATATTTAGGAACAAGTTGGATGAGAGTGGAGTAATAATAAAGAACAAAGCAAGACTGGTTGCTAAAGGATATAGGCAGGAAGAGGGAATAGATTTTGATCAGATATTTACCCCAGTAGCAAGACTGGAGGCAATTAGGATGTTTCTTGCCTATGCTGCATACCAAGGATTCAAGGTATACCAAATGGATGTGAAATCAGCATTTCTGAATGAAGACCTAAAAGAAGAAGTCTATGTGGAACAGCCATCAGGTTTTGTAGACTCTCTTAAACCTGATTATGTTTTTAGACTTAGGAAAGCTTTATATGGGTTAAAGCAAGCCCCAAGGGCTTGGTATGACACCCTGTCTACTTTCCTTATTGAGAACAAATTCTCAAGAGGCAAAATAGACAAGATTCTATTCCTTAGGGAGTCTAAAGGCAAGATAATCTTAGTCCAAATCTATGTGGATGACATAATTTTTGGGTCTACAGAGAACAACCTTTGCAAGAAGTTTGCCAAACTTATGCAAGGGAAGTTTGAAATGAGTAGTATGGGGGAACTTAAGTTCTTTTTAGGACTCCTAGTAAGACAGACTGATGATGGCTTGTCCATATCCCAGTCTAAGTTCACCAAAGAGTTGATAAAGAAATATGGTATGGAATCTTCCTCTACCATGAAAACTCCTATGGGAACAAATATGCCTATATGTAAAGATAATACAAGTAAGCCTGTAGATGAGTCTTTGTATAGAGGAATAGTTGGTTCTCTATTATACCTCACAGTTAGTAGACCAGATATTATGTATGCTACATGTGTCTGTGCTAGGTACCAGGCATTCCCTAAAGAATCTCATTACACTACTGTTAAAAGAATTTTGAGATACTTAAAGGGCACACCAAAACTAGGCCTTTGGTACCCTAGGAATGGAGATTTTCCACTAACAGGTTATTCAGATACAGATTTTGCAGGATGTAGAGAGGATAGAAGGAGTACTACAGGTACTTGCCAATTCTTGGGAGGAAGACTGATATCATGGAGCAGTAAGAAGCAGACCAGTGTGGCAATATCCACAGCTGAGTCTGAATATGTTGCTGCTGGAAGTTGCTGTGCACAGCTATTGTGGATTCAGCATCAGTTAAAGGACTATGGTATTCAAGTAAGTAGAACACCTTTATTGTGTGATTCTAAGAGTGCTATTTCTATTGCTAACAATCATGTTTCTCATAGTAGAACTAAGCATATAGAAATAAAATTCCATTTTCTTAGAGAGCATGTAGAAAGAGAAGACATCTCATTGGAATTTGTTAAAACAGATTATCAAATTGCAGATGTATTTACTAAGCCACTGGATGAAACAAAATTCAATAAATTTAAAATTGAATTAGGAATGCTGACCATTGATTAGTATATCAACAAACAGAAATTGGCTAAGTAAAATGGTGCCGACACTTTCAGTGATAAAGTATCGACTCAGTATAGTTATGTCGACTTGTCAGAGAATTAGTGTCAACACAGAATAATTGTGTCGACACTTAAGGGTCAAATAGTCGACTAATCCAGAAATGTAGTGTCGACTTCACCAGAATAATGGTGTCGACACTTACAGATTTTGTGTCGACACTTGTACTAAGAGTCGACACAGAATTTCTGATGCTCTACTATGTCTCTCTTGTGTCGATATATCCTCAATTGGTGTCGACGCACAGTAGTCAACATTGATGTCGAGACAGTAGAAGTTTGTGTCGACACATTTCATCTGTGTTGACACATTTAGTCTGTTTTTGCCCGACTTTTGACCTTCTTTCATTAGAGGGTATAAATAGGTCAAGAACGTATCTGTCGACACGCTCACAAGGTTCTCGAGACTAAAACCCTGTGTCGACATTCTCTCTCTCTTCTTTTCTCTCCAGTTTTCTCATCTTTCCAATGACGCCAAAGGTTGAGGATAACGTCAATGAGGGATATGAGCTGGTTAGGGCTGCGTTCGACAATGCCACGCCTGAAATAAAACAGGTGATATCTTATCTTGTTGATAATGGATTGGAATATCTGGTTTCTGAACCCACCAAAATCTGGAAGGAGGAGGTACTTGAATTTTACACTTCAGCATCAGTGGATTCTTCTGGACTCAAGATCAAATCCACAATTCTTGGAACCAAGGTGAAACTTACTCTACGGAGTTTAAGAAAGATTCTTCAATTACCAAGCATTGAGAATGTAGAAGAGGTCCCAGCCTCTAAGACAAGGGAGGCTCTACAATGGTGTGGATTGGATCCAACCGTCAAAATTGGAGCAGCCATTAACAGAAAAGGAATGAATCCACAAGGCAAATTTCTATCTGAAGTGGTTGGGAAGGTGATTTTGTGTAAACCTGACGGCCATGATAGGATTTCGTCCTTAATGTTTAACCTCATGACAAGGATAATCTTCAGGGTTAACACAGACTGGTCAGCAGTTGTGTTAGATAAAATTAAGGAAGGACTTAAGAAGCCAAATCTAGCTAGAATTTTGAGTCTATATCTGGTTGGACTCATCCCAGAGGTCATGCAACAAATTCCTGGGACTAAGATCAATCACATGAGAAAAATGGACATGAGATTATTCTCAAGATGGGATAGAGTTCTGTCCAAAGAGGTGCCTGATGTGGACAGGCAGGACACACCAGAGAAATCCCTAGGTCATGATCAAAGTACTGAGCAACTTCCAGGAGATCAAGTGAGAGAGCAGGCTGAAGACCAGCCTGAGTCTACTCAAGTCCAGGATGACTCTTTACCTGCACAGGTGCAGGGGGGGCAAGTTTATTCTCCTGCCTAGGACATTCCTAACACTGAACAGGTGCAGGGGGAGCAGATTTTTGAACAAGTGCAAGAGGAAGAACAAATAGATTTATCAAAAGATTTGCACACTGCTGGCCTAAATGACTCATCTTCTGCTCAGGCACAAAAGGAATTCACTCTAGATGAGTTGTTTCCTGATGTTGAAATTGCTACTGAAAGAGTTGAGGAGGAGCAAGAAATTGAGAAGGAGCTCGAAATTGAGGGGGAGCAAGTGATTGTTGACAAAGATCAACATGTCACTGAGACAGATATTCCTCCTTCACCTCCTGAAAGAGTTCAGATTGAAAGCTCTTCAGAATCTGAGTCTGCAGAAGCCAGAGTGGCAAAGAAAAGGAAGCTTTTGGTCTTCAAAAGAAGAAGCCATAGCTACAAGCAGGCTCTACAGACTTCAACTCACCAATCTCCATCTGATTTTAATTACAACAAGTTCATGGTAGATTTGCAGGTGAAGCTAGATAATCAGAGATTAGCCTTGGAGAAATATGTTGATGAAAGTAATAAAAATCTTCAGTTTGATTTGGCTCAAGATATAAAGTCTATAAGATTTGAAGTCAATCAACATAAAAGAGAAATGACTGATTGTTTTACAAAAGGGGAACATGCTGTTGTATATCTAGCCCAACAACAAGGGGAAATGAAGAAAGAAATAGATGCTCAATCTATTAATCAAGGATACATTCTTGAAAATCAGAAACGGCTAAATGACAATCTGACAACTGCCAACACAGATATTCTTGCTCAACTTCAAACAACCATGACTAAATTGACTGAAGCTAGGGCAGCTGAAATGCTAGCATATGATACTAAGTTCAAAACTGCTTTAGACTCTGTTCAGTCAGCCATAACCACTTCCCAGAAGGACATTACTGCAAAACTTAACAAGTTGAAACCCTTCTTCAAAGATGGCATTAATTATTTAGATGGTCAGATCAGATTTCAGAAGGACGATCTCAGAGATCATATAGCAAGAGAAGTCCTAAAGGGGGAGAGGGTACTTATTTCTGCTGGCTCAGAACATGCCAAGTGGGTCACTAACAGTATCAGAGCCACATTGGGATATCCACCCCTTTATGATGATGATAATATGGCAGAGTCAGGAGTACAGCCACAAGGTCTACTTGAAGGAAACTAACCAGAGGTTGCTCAAGTCATATACCCCCTGCAGATTTTGACTTGATTCATCAGATGGTGCAAACTATGTATAGTCCTCCAGAGGAGGTTTCAAATATTATACTTGGAAAAGTAGACATGCCTGAAGCTGCAATCAAGGCTCAGCAAGAGGCTCAACTGTCAAAGAAGAGATTTAGGGAGCAAGCTGAACTAAAACTTGATTTTGAACAGTGGAGCCCTACCTCTAGAAACATCATACTAACTGCCTGGAAAGCTGTAAAAGATCAAGTCCATGAAAGGGGCAAGTGGTACAATAAACAAGAATGGCAGAAGCATGAAGCCAGACAGGAGGCTATTGTTCAATATAGAAGGAAAGCTAAGATGGGAAAGCTACCTCCTGATTTTGTGGAGCCTAGCAAGTACTTTCCCAAGCCGTATCACTATTTTGAGAGACAAAGACTGAAGACTGAGGCTCAGGAGAAGGCTGATCTTAAAGGTAAAAAGCCCATGGAAGAAACTGAACCTTCTGTGCAGGCACAAGTACAACCTGGAAGAGGGATTGTTATAAAGGAGCCTGATCTGTCTTAGTCTAAGATGTCTTAAGTTTAGTTTAAAAATGTGCAATGTGAAACATTCAGTGTTAAACATTTTGTAAATAATCATTTTGACATAATACACAAAATCTTGCTCTTTAGTTAATTTTTGTGTATATCTTTTTATCTCTGTGATGAATCTGTGCAAGTATTTTTATTGTTAATATTTTCTGTAATATTAAGCTTATATACATCATCATCATTTTGTTTATTATTATTATAAGTGGTGTATATCATTAGCTAATATGGGTTATGACTTCTCCAAATAGGGGGAGATTGTTAGGTACATTGGAAAATGTGTACCTGACTTGAAGAAGCCTAACTTAGCCTAATGATATACATCAAGGTGTATTTGATGTTGTTTAAGTTGAATATGTGTTGGTTAAAAGTATGGAAAAATTTCTAAGTCCATGTGTCGACAGCAGAAGAAGATGTGTCGACACTTTAGGAAGATTGTGTCGACACTTCAAGAAGGTTGTGTCGACACAGAGAAAATGAGTCGACATTAACTGTGTCGACACCAGGAGGCAGTGTCTACACACACAAGATTATAGTTGACATCAACTGTGTCAACACCAGGAGGCTGTGTCGACACACAGAGGCAGAGTCGACAATATTTGTGTCGACACCAGAAGACTGAGTCGACACATATAGGCAGAGTCGACAAAAGCTGTGTCAACACCTGAAGGCAGTGTCGACACATACTATGTTCTGAATCTACATCAACTGTGTCGACACACAGGACTTGTGTCGACACATTGCCAAGTCTAGACCAAGTCATTTGCTGAAGAATGATGAAGTGTTTGAGTCGACACAAATACTCAGTGTCGACTCATTCTCAAGTTGTAGTATGCAGAAGCTGAGTCGACTTAAAGGCAAACTTGTCGTCTTCACCAGAGGCAGTGTCAACACCGAAGTTACTTGTGTCGACACATATAGACAGATGGTCTCGACACTTTATGACAGACAGTCTCAACACTTTGCTGTCCAAGACAAAGGCACAAGATCTGTTTGAAGACTTGACAGCTGTGGGTTACAACAGGTTAACTGAAGCTGTCAGACTTGTCAGAAGACAGTTAGAAACCTGATCAGCCGGTCACCAAAAAAAAGGTCTATAAATAGACAGATTCAGAAGTAGGATAAAGAGTTAGTTTTTATTGAGAAGCAACACACATAAAAACTGATTAAGGAATCAAATCAAGAAAGTGCAAGGCACTGAAGAAGATCTTCATCATAAGATCTAAGAAGACATTCTTAAGGGTTCAACCTCTCAGGAACAGTCTAAGGAGAATTCGTCCTAGAATTCTGAAGAATTTTCAAAGGGATTGGATAGAGAGGGATCCAGCCGTTTGAAGATCAAGAAGGAAGTTGTTACAGGTTTCTCAAGAAGCTATTTGAAAATCAACTCAGCTAGTTCAGATTCAAGAAGCTTTGAAGAAAGCTAAGATTCAGTTGATTTCATCCATCAGTTGATCAGGTGCTGTCTTGTCCTTTCTCAACTCAGCCTATGTTATAAAGGCTGAGTGTAGGAGAGATAATCTCTGAGTTGTAGGTCTTGAATAAAGACTGAGGTAGGGCTGAATTGCCTGAGCTGTAGGAGTGTGGTATCATTCTGAGTTATAGGAATCCATTTTGGATTCTGAGCTGTAGGATCTGAGGATCTGAGTTAAGGAAGGGAGTTTGGCTGAATCTAGCACACTGCTAGATAGGCAAAGGGGGAAAGTGGATATACCCAGATCTTGGGGAACCACTATAAATACTTGTTGCAATCTGTGATGTGTAGTTCGATATTGTGTGATTGTGATTGCTAAAGTAGCTGCAGAACTCATAGATAATAGTCTTTAATTATTTAATCATTCTGCCTTAAGTTAGAAAAGAAAATAAGAACCTATTCACCCCCCCCCCTAGGTGTCTAGGTAATCTTGAAAGTAAAACTATCAGGGTGTAAATAGAGTATTTAAAAAAAACTTTAATTTATTTTTATAGTGGATTTAAAGTAAGTGATATATATATATATATTGGAAAATCACAGCACACAATAGAAAGTAAAGCAATCACAGGCAACACAAGGATTTTTATAGTAGTTCCCCAATAAATTTGGGTATGTCTACTCTTCTACCATACTGGTAGGTATCCACTACAAGTTTTTGCTCAGGTGCCCTACCACCATAAGATCTATTTTCTAAGGGAGATCTAGCAACCCTTTGAGCTTTTGACCAGGTGCCCAAAAACCAAGCTTAAGTATTTTGATCAGGTGACTTAGGAACCAAGAGTTAACTTTTGAAGGGTGTTAAAAATCCTGTACACAGTTTAGAAATAACTATAAGAAATGATGTTATCTTCTCTGTCAAGAATCTCTGAGAAGACTAGTGGATGATGATGCAAAAAGCTCCCCCTGATTTGAGTAGAGATTTGTGATCAAGAGGGGAAACTTTTCTTCATGGTGTAGGCCTTTTTGTTTTTGATTGATTGAAGATTTTGCACTTAAAGACTCTAAAGCAGAATATCTGTATCTGTATAGGTCTTGATCTATATTGATCTTATAACTCCTAAAACTATAACCACATTGTCTGTAACCCCATTAAGTAGCAATCTTCTGAATATATAATATCTGAGAGGAATTCAAACATTTGAATTTAAACCATTCTGAAATGCCTGAAGAATCTCTGAGAATTGTAACTGCCCTGGGAATTAATTAGAATTAAAAGTCTGTGATAAATCCATATTTAATGCTGCCTTAAACGGCTATATTCAATTAGAATATTTAGCATTAAATATCAGAGTTATAACTGATTGAAATTAAGCTTTTGAAAACATTCTGCCTCTGAATAAGAAAACTGTCTAATTATCGAACATAGTAAGGAATTCGTCGAACTGAGCCTGGAGTTTGTCGAACTAATTTTTCTGTGTCATCGATCTGAGCTAAGAGTTCGTCGAACTAAGCTTGGCTTACGTCGAGCTAAGCTTTTGAGTTGAGAACAAAGTTCGTCGAACGGAGCTCAGCATTCATCGAGCTAAACTCAGATTTAGGAATCTAAGTTCGTCGAACTAAACTCGACGTTCGTCGAACTTAGCTCGGTGTTCGTCGATCTGAATTCTGCATTCATCGAACTGAACTTATTTGGATTCCTTCTGAAGTAACAACCCTGGAAATAATCTTATGACCCTAGTCTATACAAGTTGGGTCAAATAAAACATCATAAATAAATAATAATGATCTTAGCCCAAATCAGTAAAAGGGGTGTTCTAACAGTGCCCTGAGTGCACGGGGGGGGGGGGGGGGGAGGGGGGGCATGGCCGACCATGCCAACGTCTGTGGTGAACTGTGCTTAAGTTGCACGTTTTGATGTTATATTATGTACATGTTATTTACCTGCATGAAAGGAGCATTGCTGCCCTGAGTGAGGGGTAGGGTCGTTATAATTTGGTTAATGTTGAAACTTGAGGAGACCGGGTGGTCTGTTATCTAGTCGTAGTGGTGAGGAGACCAGTAAGTTTGTTATCTAGTCCTAGTGGTCATCTAGTTTGTGTTCTGGCAGTTTGACTTTGCGATCAGAGGTTGTGGTCTATTTGGTAGCAGTCTTGCGGTTTAGTTATAGCGGTTTGGCAAACCGCTGTTGTTAACCTGTGTCCTGCCGAACTGGCCTGGAGGTTGTCTTCTTATTCTTCAGTCCAAAGAGAAATATGTAGTGGCAACTTATTGGCGACATGCAGCTACGGTCTGGTGGCTATCCCAGCAGCGGTCTGGAAGTTATCCACAATAGTGGTTTGGGGGTTATCCGCAGCAGCAGTTTGGTGGTTATCCGCAGCAATGGCCAGATGGTTATTCACAGCAGCGGTCTGATGGTTATCCGCAACTGTGGTCTGTAGACAACCCGCTGTAGAGGTCTCGGGACTTTCCTCAGTTTATGATCAGCAACTTCCCAGGATGTGTTTTCTCCATTGTATAGACTTATGGTTCAACAAGGTCAAACAACATAGACCGCACAACTTGTATTTAGTCTTACATCGCTTGTTGTATTCTCTTATCTCCCTCATTTTCTATATATATGGGGGCATACCTTTGTATTATTTACCTTTTTGGGAGCAATAAAATTTACCTTATATTTAGCTCTTTTTACATGGTATCAGAGCTCTCTGATCCTTTGCTAATTTTTACTCACGGTTTCTTTTTCTTGCCACAAGCGGTATCCTTCCCGTCCCGGTCTCCCTCCCTTGCTTGTCGCTCCTCTTGCGCCTTATTCTTTCTTTGCGCGACATGTTGTGTTCGCGCGGCCTGTAGTGTTCGCGTAGCCTGTTGTGTTCGCGTGGCCTGTTGTGTTCGCGCGGCCTGTTGTGTTCGCATGGGTTGTTTTTCTCTACCCGTGCGGTTTCCTTTTGCTTTTTATGGACACTCTTACTCTCTCTTCTTCTACTACTCTTTCCGCTCCTCTTTCTCTTTCTCTTCTTCTCTTGCTATTTCTTCAGGTGCTGCTCAATTGGCCACTATGGATAGGCGGCTTTGAAAGAAAAAGGGGGTGATAAACTCTGAATAACTCTATGCGGGGGACTAGAGTTATAAAAAATTCTTTTTACAGTAAAGATAAAAGCAAATAAACTAAGCTAATCTAACCACAACACAAACACAAAAGAACAGAGAAAGCACAACCAGACAACACAAGATTTTATAGTGGTTCCCCAACTGGGTACATCCACTCTTCTACCACCCTTGGTAGGAATCCACTGCAGGTTTTGATCAGGTGACTGCCACCAATGAGTTTTTGATCAGGTGCACAAAAACCAACCCAAGTCTTTTGGAAGGATACTTGTGAACCAGAATAATTTTGAAGGGAATTAAAACCCTGTACAGGGGTGGGGATGAGAGAGTGATGAAAGTCTTCTTTTCTCAAAACAATGAGAAGACTGTGGATTCAGAGATGTTGTCAAAGCTCCCCCTGAGATGTAGAAGGGTTCAAGCTAGGAAGCTTTGCACAGGGTGAGTAGGTCTTCAACTGAGAGACTTGATCCAGGAGCTCTAGATAGATGGTGCTAGAATGTCTTAGCAAGGTCCTGGAAGAGAAGAACAAAAAGACTCTTGATTTGTAAAAGTTGTTCTTCTTGCTTCTTCTTCAGAGCACTGACAGAATGAGAAAACTGATGAAGATCTGCTTCAGAATGTTTTTAGGATGTTAGCAGGAGCTTTAGACAAATCCAGGAGCTTTAGATAGATGGTAACGGCCAGCTGTATGGGGTGGGCTCCACCGGTTCAAGTCTCTCTTAATTGGGGTAGAGGGGCCGACCAAGGTGGTCAAGGGCTGAGGGAATTAGTGGGGAGGAGGGTATGAAGCCACATGGCTAGGTAGGGTTGGTTTTGGGCTTGGGCTTGTCACCATGCATGCATGGTGGGCCCCACTGCATCCATCTCCTCCTAAATGACACCAAGGGGTCGGTCAGCCCATGTGTGGGCTGATGGCATGAGCCCAAGTGGGTCCATCCACTAACACCCTTAAATATACTCCTTTCTCTCTCCTAATTATTCTCCATTTTGAGATTCTCTCTCTCTCCTAGTCACTAGGTTGGCTAGTCAATCCTCTAGTCTATTTGAGAATGATATCAAGGCTTGTTGGTGGAGAGAGAGGCCCTTGGTCATGAATATTCTTCCTCCAAATTTTCTCTCTCCTATTCTATTCAACTTCTCTCTCCCAGGTTAATTCTCAAATTATCCATGTATAAAACTCATTTTTCTCCTCCCTATGGGGTATGAGGTTACTTTGACCCATTGGGTGGCATTCGGTTAGTTTGGGTGGGCCACCCCCAAGGAATAGGGCTTAGGGTCATTTTTGGCTAATTAGGTCAAAGTGTTGACTAGGGTCCACATGGGTCCTATGGTTGACCCTATGACCTACCCTAGGGTACACTAAGGTTGGACTTACTTGGCCCTCCAATTCTAGGGTTTCTGGGTTTTACTATTTGCAGACCAATTGACACTCAACTGAAGCCCTAGGATCACTTGATCCTTCATGGTTCTCTAAGGGCTTGTCCTGACCTAGTCAGGACAAAATCATCCCTAGGGGTCTAGTTGGGAGAATGGATGTTACAAATCCCAATAAATAAATAAAAAAATTCGTCCCCGAAATTAAAGTTAAGCCTACGGGGTTTTTGTACCGGTAAAGTTAAAGTGTAACATCCCATAAATGAGTTGACATGCCTACTTGCTTAATAAAAACAAGGGCTAGCCCAATAAACAAAAAAGACTAGCCTCTATCCTTTTAGATGACTCTACTAGTAAAGGTAATTAGGAAGAACGCTTAAACCACTTTAGGAGTTGCAAGGTATACCTGACTAAATAGCTCCGAATATCTTTCCTGCATCAGGTCCTATGGCTCCCAAGTATGCTCCTCTCATCCGTGGTTCCTCCACAGGACCTTTACTAACGGGATCTTCTTGCGGCGCAAGACTCATATCCCCTGGTCATCGATCCGTATCGGCTCCAAATGTACAGATCGATCCGAAGCTACCGGCGCATCAGTGGCCGTAATCGGCAACTCCGGGCATAGTAGATCCCTCCTTAGTGAAGACACGTGGAAGACGTCGTGCAAGCCGACCAGCTCCAGTGATAGCTCCAGCCGGTAAGCTAGGGGACCGATCTGCTCAAGGATCCTGAACGGCCCCATGTCCCTCGGGCTAAGATTCTTCTGCCGACCACGTACTCGTGAAACCCCATGCATCAGCCGGATCATCAAGAACACCCGATCCCTTACCTGAAACTCCACTAGATGATGTCGAGCATCATAATATTTCGCCTGCCTGCTCTGCGCCTCCAGCATTCTATCTCGTATCAGCCGTACCTATTCCTCGGTATCCTCAATAAAGTCCGTGCCCACAATCTTCGGATCCTCGTCTTGTATCAAGGACAACGGAGTCCTACACTTCCGCCCATATAACGCCTCATACGGAGCCATCCGTATACTAGACTGATAACTGTTATTATATGAAAACTCTACTAGGGGCAACATCCTCTCCAAGGGCTCTACACGGTCCACAATACACAGTCTAAGTAGGTCCTCCAGTGTCCAGTTAGTGCGCTCGGTTTGCCCATCTGACTTGGGGTGGAAGGCCGTATTGAAAGCCAGTCGAGTACCCAAGTATGTCTGTACAGACCTCCACTCCCTGGACGTGAATCGTCCATCTCGATCTGATACGATCGTCTTGGGCACCCCATGATATCACATAAACTGCTCTATGAATCTCCGCGCCAGTACTCCGACAACATCCTCCTTCCTGATCGGGATGAACCTAGCCACCTTCGTCAGTCGGTCAACGATTACCTAGATAGAATCATTTCCCGCCTGTGATCGAGGGAGGCTATGGATGAATTCCATCGCGATATCCTAAAAATTTCCATTCCGGCACCGAGAGTGGCTGCAATAAACCAGCGGGATGTCTGCACTCTACCTTCAATAACTGGCATGCCTCGTAGTGGGTCACGAAGTAGGTGATGTCCTTCTTCATTCCCGGCCAGTATAGAGTCTTCTTCAAATCCGCCGTCATCTTAGTGATCCCGGGATGTATAGAATATCTACTATGATGAGCCTCGGACATGATGTCCTCCCGAATCTGGCCTCCATCTAGTATATAAGTCCGACCTCTGAAACATATCAGACAATCTCGTATCGTGTAGTCCCCAGCTGAGCCTACCTCTAAGGCCCGAAAAATTGGCTCTAGCTTGGCATCCCGCCTCTGCCAGTCTATGACTCTGTCATATATATCATAGGTGGTGCTCGTAGCAGCCAGGTACTCCTCGTACAGCTCAGGGTCATCAGAAGATACCAGAGTGATATGCATCTCTTCAAAACTTTATAGTAGCTCCATGGACACAAGCTGGAGCCCTGCTCCAGAAGTGGCAGCTCTCCGGCTCAGTGCATTGGCCACCACGTTTGCCTTACCCGGATGGTAGTGCATCTCATAATGATATTCCGCTAGAAACTCCACCCATCTGTGTTGCCGGATATTCAGTTCCTTCTGCGTATCCACATATTTAAGATTTTTATGATCTGAAAATATGTCGCAGTGGACACCATTGAGGTAGTGCCGCCAGACCTTCAATGAAAATATAGCCGCTCCCATCTCCAGATCGTGAACTGGGTAGTTCTGCTTATGTTTCTTTAGCTGGCGGGAGGCATAAGCGATCACATGTCCCTTCTGCATTAAAACTGCTCCCATGCCCTGGTAGGAGGCATCCGCATAAACCTGAAATCCTTCTCTCCCCGAGGGGAGGGTAAGTATCGGGGCCGAAGTGAGTCGACCTTTCAGCTCCTAGAATGCCGTCTCGCACTGTGGTGTCCAGACAAATGGTATCTCCTTCCTCGTCAGAGAGGTAAGTGGGAGGGCAAGTCTAGAAAAACCCATTACGAACTTCCGATAATAGCCGGCAAGTCCTAGGAAGCTCCGTACGTCCGTAGCTGTCTTCAATTGTGGTCAATCCCGGACTGCCTGAATCTTGGCTGGATCTACTGCCAACCCTACTCCACTAATAACATGTCCGAGGAAGGCCAACTCCTACAGCCAGAACTAGCTTTTGCTGAATTTGGCATATAATTTATGTTCCCGTAGCTTCTCCAAGGTCAGTGTCAGATGCCTCTTGTGCTCCTCCTCGGTCCTCAAGTAAATGAGGATGTCATCGATGAAAACGATGACAAACAAATCTAGATATTCCTCGAAGACCCGGTTCATGAGAGTCATGAACGCTGACGGCGCATTCGTGAGCCCGAAGGGCATCACGGTAAACTCGTAGAGTCCATACCATCTACTAAAAGCAGTCTTCTGTATATCCTCCTCTCGGATCAGCAACTGATAATAGCCCGATCTCAAGTCCAACTTCGAGAAGAAGTGGGCTCCTTCCAGCTGGTCGAACAGCTCATCTATCCTTGGCAGAGAATAGGTATTCCTGACTGTTAGCCGATTTAATGCCCGGTAATCGATACACAACCTGAGTGTTCTGTCTTTCTTCTTGACGAACAACACTGGGGCTCCCCATGGCGAAGAGCTCGGCCAGACAAACCCGGCTTCCACCAACTCCTGCAGCTGACTCCGGAACTCTGTCGGTTCCCTTGGGGCCATGCGGTAGGGAGCTCTGGATGCCGGCTTAGCCCCTGGCATAAGCAATATCTGGAAGTCCTGCTCTCTGTGCGGGGGTAGCCCTGGTAGTTTCTCCGGGAAGACGTCCGCAAAATATAGCACCACGGGAACGTCGGATACAAATCCCTTGACCTCCGCCATCTCGAAGAGAATCTGATAAATCTCATCGCCCTGCATATGGGCCTTGACGGCCTGAATAGACGATATAGATATTTGGGAGGTAGGTCTAATACCTTGAAAGATAACTTCTGTGTCCGTATGCCACAACCAGACTAGCCTCCTTGCACAATCGATCCTGGCGTAGTGGTACTCCAGCCACTTCATGCCCAAGATGAGATCAAACCCCGACATTTCCAATACCATTGCAGGGGTTTCGAAAATCTTCCCTCCAATGCATACTCCTAGGTCGCACTTTGCCGATGATGTCATCTCGGAGCCGTCTGGGAGGCGTACTCTCCGAGGGATTCCCGTGAAGTGATGTTCGGCTCCTATCTCCTTAGCAAAGTTTGCCGAAACAAATGAGTGCGTAGCTCCGGTGTCAAACAGGGTGTAAGCTGGCTTGCCGTTGGCTGTGACTATGCCTGGGGGTAATCAAATGTCTTAGAAGTCTAACTATAGTTTTCATTTCTAGTTTGAAGTTTCTAAAGCAAAAGTCCAATTATTTATGAAAGCACATAAAATATTCTGGCGTACCTGTGATTACTTATTCTGGGTTCCTGGGTTGAGCCAGGTCTAGTGCATAAATCTGCTGTCCTTCTGGCCTGCGGTCTCTACCCTTATATCCGCGTCCTTGGCCACGTCCTCGACCTCCATAATGCTGAGCCGGTGGGGCAATCTGCGGTGCTGGTGGAGGAATCCCTCTCATGGGACAGTTTTTCTTGATGTGCCCAACCTGATGATAGTGGTAACATTTCGGCGGAGTGTAAGCCCCACCTCCCGGTCTCTGCATATCTCGCACCTGAATAGGCTGAGGGGCCAGTGTCACCTGCTCCCTCGGCTCCTGCCTCACCTCCTGTCGAGTCTGATCCTCCACCTTTAGTACCTCTGGAGCACGACCTCGCCGCTGATCGTTCCGGGCTCCCCGCCTCTAATACTCCGTTGGCCGCTTCTGTCCTCTAGTGGTGAGCCAATCTGCCTCTAAGTTTTTTGCCATCTCTAGAATACGAGTGATAGGCCCGTCTGAAACGAAAAGAAGGGCATACCTCATGTCTTCCCGTAAACCTTTGTAGAACCTCATGATGTATGCTGCCTCATCTAGCTGGTATAAGTCTGCAAAACGAGCCAGATGGTTGAACTCTCGATGGTACTCCACCACAGTCCTGGTACCTTGCTTCAACTGCAAGAAGCGGTCCTCCAGCTCATCTCGGGCCGACTGCGGAACAAAGTGCTCCAATAGCATGGGCCTGAACTCCTCTTACGTCTCCTCGGCAGCCTCCCTACTAGTAAAGGTAGTCTCCAGAACTGTCTTCCACCATCGCTTGGCATGGGACTCCAAGCAGGAAACAACCAGTGGCACCCTTTCCTCCCAAGGGCTCCATATCCCTGTCAGCATCTCCTCCATGATGTCTAGCCACTCCTCGGTCCGAACTACTGCCTCTGTCCCCAAGTAGGATGGGGGAGAGAGTCCTCGTAAGATGCGGAGCCAGTTGGCTCCCGGAATAGGCTGCGGAGCCGGGGCCTGTTGGTTCCTAAAGGCTTCCAAGATAGCCGTCAGAGTCTGCCCCATGTTAGATTGTAGGAACTGAGTGGGAACCGACGGCGGTGGTGCAACATCCGAAATATGTGGGGTTCCACCCGGTGGTGTAGGCAGTGCTGGAGGCTGTGCCACAAAATTTATCGTCAGAAATTTTTCAACCTTAACTAAAATGGACAATTATATATGAGATCCCCATATGGGCACACCACTGCTTCCGCTGCTTAGTTTGTCCCCAAACTAAACTCGAGCGGGGGTGACCCAGGGTTAGTGGACAGCTACTTTTTCCGATCGATGTTACGCTCTGATACCAGTTTGTAAGACCCCCTTTTTTTCTATCAAACCGGGGTCTTATGCCCAGAACCGCCGCTTTGCGGTGACACCTCCGCGCCCGGGAAGGTCGTCACTACAAAACGCCGATTTTGCCGGCCTTATTGATCACAAAGGTAGTTGTATAATAGTAAGAAAATGCAGTCCACATCCAGATCACATATAATCAAAAGCTCCACGAAGGGAGTGTCCACAAAATAAAAAAAAGTTATAGAAATGAAGGGCTTAAGCCCAGTACATCAATATCCTCACTACAGATCTCTCAAGCGGAAGCAAAATGAAACCTCACTAGAAGTCGGTACTCACGATCCCAGCTGGCTGTACTCCTGAGCTAGACTGCCCTTTCTCCAATCACACCGGTCTCCTGGGCTGCTCCTCCCTACTGGGCTCCGCGATCCCCTAATATGATGTGGTTCGAAAACCGTTAGTCTATAAGACTAAGCCCTATCGTCCCCCGCCCCTTCCCCCACTCTCCTAGGCACTGAGTGGTGAGGAAGAAAGGGAAGGACGTGAAAGTGGAGAGTAAAACAAACAGGTGACAGGGGACCTAGCTAGCAATTTATAATCATATGGTAATAAGTAAAGTAAGAAAAGAAATTAACCTTCACTTATGCGAGTATACATAAGCCAAGGGATCTTCTACAAGGCTCCCATCGTATAAAATGTCCCATACCATTTTATATGTTGGGGTGTCGGTTGTCACAAGCAGCATATATATAAATTGAAATAACCTTAATTTATAAACTTGCCCACACAAGCTTATAGACCAAGGGGTCGTTTAGCAAGTCCTAATGTATAAGCGTCCCATACCACTTATACATTAGGTGTCACAGGTTATTATGAATGATTATGATATGCCTCTATATGGTGGGTATGTTATGATCAAGCAGTGCAACTCACATACCCGACTTTGTGTTCACAAACCTTTAGTTCTCTCTTTCAGAGCCGTTATCTCCCAGGATACCTCTGTAGTGGCAGACGGAAGCGGTGGGTAGGGCCTCGCCCACCTCAAAACCAGTATAGCACTACCGATCTGACCTATCGTACGCCTCAACGCTTGGTGCAAAAAGCGGACTCCTGCGTACTCTTGCCGACTGGACCGCCGGACTTAAGTTTGGCGAAGTGTAAAACCACACTTGCCAAGTCATCGTATTGGCGTCGGTGCAACGACCCTCCAACACCAAAGATCCACCACCTTAGATATTCCTTTTTATGCACATGCAATATTCTTAAAAGAAACCAACAAGTCAAGCTCCCGGACTAAACCGTCCGTAATAACCAACAACCGAGCCAAAGCTCCCCGGACTAACCCGTCCGGCTCAAATTCCAAACCTCGTCCCTTTGAAAACCGCGGGATGGCGCCCCTTTGAACACCTCGGGACGACTTAACCATTTCCCTACCTTTTATCCACCTAGTGTGTGCAGTGTGAAGCCCTATTTTCTAAATTACTCTTTCAGTTTATCTTAAGGTTTACATTATCCCAGGACTGCCTCCGGATTATACCCTGTGAGGGGTTCTCAATAGGCACTAGGAACCAAGATGGGATGACAAGCCCAAAGTTCCCTTTCGCAAGGATAATTATTCGTATTAATGTCTACCCAGGATTATTGCCCAACTCTCTTTATTACTTTAGAGCTACCCTATAGACTTAAGGTGTTATTAGACGTGCGGCGGTCTTCCGTCGTACCCCATTATTATTGCTATCACAGCTTGTACTCTACTCTCGTCACTATGACCACTCTACCCTCCAGGGTTGTACTTCCAATCGTAACCTCTAGTTCAATTGTCGATCTATCCCCTGGTGGGCTTTATGGTATAACTTATCTTTACTAAAAGCAGCACACGACCTAAAACCACCCCGAAGTCGAACTTCCGATTCCTTGGGCCACCAACCCTTAATTATTTATCCTAGGGTGGTATGGACTAATGAAATGAGCATGCTTATTTTCATAACTTTCCTAGGTCACTAAGGCTTCTAATTAAATCATTTAATTTAATTCCTTTGTTCACTTTACACATGAAGTAGTACAATTTATAATCCTCTGACCTAAGAAATTTTTCCTAGATTGTATATTGATAAAACATTACTAACTACAGAATTTCATAATTTTCCTTAAATTATTTACATTTATTCCCTAGTTAATACAAGAATCCCATAGTTGCCATTTTCCAAATGAAGAATATGAAATGCATGAGTCAAAATTCTAATAAAATTACAGGGCATACATATCAACAATTTAAGACTAATGACAGAGTTTCAATATCCTTTACAGAGTAATAGCCTATCAAATTGCATTCTTAAGTATTAACCAAAATGCCATTATGCTAATTTAAAAATTAGCAGTGCATCCAAAAATTTTTAGATAAATACACAATGATAATAATGCAAATATACAGTGCTATAAATAATTTCATAATTTTCTGATAAGTATTTCCATCAAATCATGAATGGTTGCATTATGGGTAAAATGGTAATTTCCATGCATTTACTCAAAAGGTTCTCAAACAGGAATGTAAATTTTTCCTAAGTCAAGTATAACCTCCATTTATAATTTGACAGAGTTTGGTGGTCCTTACTTAGTCAAAACCTATTTTTTTTCAATTATTTCCAAAAATGCTATATTTTTAAAAATCCAAATAATGGGATTTTTGAACTCAAAAATCCCATAATTAATTTGAGGGGTGAAATTTACCCTAATTAATCTCTGGAATCAATTACATGATTTTTTCATGCCTCAAATAGGCTGAATGTTCATCATTTCATTTATTGCTATTTGCACCCCAAGGCCATATTTAGCCAACACATGCAAGTGGATTAACCCAACATGCAATGATCCAAGTGTGTGGAAAATTTAACCATGACCTAATAATATCCCCATGGTCATGCCACCAAAAATTGGGGCTTTTGGAGTTGAACTACTCCAAGAATCACCTAAACAAGCCTAGGGGTATTTTAGTAATTTCCCCCTAATTTTAATTCTAATTAATCCCATTTTTGGGAAGGGCCTAAATATGCCCTGAACCAGTTACTGACCAAAATACCAGGTCATTTGGGCCTCTGGATGGGCTTGGGCATCCCTTCCAATTTTCTGCATTTTTGTTATTTGCAGCCCAAGACAATTCCTTTTTTAGATCTTGCAAGTGAGATATCTCAACATGAAGAAGGCTAAATTGACTAATGTTTCTAACATATGTCTAATATACCCCTAAGGGAAGGCCACCAAAATTTGGGGCCAATTGGGGTTGGTATGCTCCAAAAATCAACATTATTTGATTTATCATATTCTGACTAAAACTATAGGATTAGTTTCCCCAAAAAATCCCATTTTTGGGAAGCATCTAGAAATACCTAATTAAGCCACATGCCCAAAATTTCAGCCCATTTGGACTTAGGGTTTGGGTAGAGCACTCATTTTATTTTCTGACCTACCCTAGGACCAGTCCTAGGAAAATGGCTCTATAGGGCAGTCTACTTAACCAAAATAAATGTGTAACCTATCAAATTAAAGGTAACTTCAAGACCTACAAATTTTATTTTGAGCATGTTTTATTAAAGGGGCTGTAAGTGCCCTAAATTTTACATGCACAAGTCTGTTTTATAAGGCAGAATTTTGCACTATTCATATGATTAAATAAATACAGGATTTATAATATGGCATGGCACTAATCCTAAAGCAATCAGATGGCCATTGTATTTCTTCTCCAAATGGCCTGGAATCGAGCCGGCGCACGGTGGTGTTTCACGGGTCGGTACCCGGTGGCTAGGGGCGGCGCAACCCCCGATAATCTTCTCTTCTACCCTCACGGTGGTGGTGGTGAGCCTTTGCCGGCGGCTAGGGCGGCGGGTGGCGGCGGCGCCACCCAACCTGAAAGCTCAAGGAACTCCATTAATGGAGAAAAAAAGCTGGTTTCGGGCTCATTCGAGCCCGAACCCTATCCCTAACAGTCCTAAGATCTACAGCAAGAAGAGAGGGGTGAGGGAGGACCATCCCGGCGGCCATGCGACGTGAGGAGCGGCGGGAAGCCATTTCAGCGGTGGTGGCAGCTTTTCTCTCGGGTTCACGGATCCATCTCCAGGTTTCTCTCTCTCTCTCTCTCGGGATGAGAATGAAATGGGGGGAAGTGAGGAGGAAGATGAGGAGGGGATATTATTAGAGGCGATGATATCAAGGGGGGAGGGGGGCGATATCATCAAGGTGAGGGTGGAGGGTTTGCCTTGGTTGTAATAGCCAACTGTATGGGGTGGGCTCCACCGGTTCAAGTCTCTCTTAATTGGGCTAGAGGGGCCGGCCAAGGTGGTCAAGGGCTGAGGTATTGAGTGGGGAGGAGGGTATGAAGCCACATGGCTAGGTAGGGTTGGTTTTGGGCTTGGGCTTGTCACCATGCATGCATGGTGGGCCCCACTGCATCCACCTCCTCCTAAATGACATTAAGGGGTCGACCAGCCCATGTGTGGGCTGATGGCATGAGCCCAAGTGGCTCCATCCACTAACACCCTTAAATATACTCCTTTCTCTCTCCCAATTATTCTCCATTTTGAGATTCTCTTTCTCTCCTAGTCACTAGGTTGGCTAGTCAATCCTCTAGTCTATTGGCAGCCCACCCATGCATAATATATTAAATGGGGGGGGGAATGATATCAAGGCTTGTTGGTGGAGAGAGAGGCCCTTGGTCATGAATATTCTTCCTCCAAATTTTCTCTCTCCTATTCTATTCAAATTCTCTCTCCCAGGTTAATTCTCAAATTATCCATGTATGAAAACCATTTTTCTCCTCCCTATGGGGTATGAGTTGACTTTGACCAATTGGGTGGCATTGGGTTAGTTTGGGTGGGCCCAACCCAAGGAATAGGGCTTAGGGTCATTTTTGGCTAATTAGGTCAAAGTGTTGACTGGGGTCCACATGGGTCCTATGGTTGACCCTATGACCTACCTTAGGGTCCACTTAGGTTGTACTTACTTGGCCCTCCAATTCTAGGGTTTCTTGGGTTTTACTATTTTCAGACCAAGTGACACTCAGCTGAAGCCCTAGGTTCACTTGGTCCTTCAGGGTTCTCTAAGGGCTTGTCCTGACCTAGTCAGGACAAAATCATCCCTAGGGGTCTAGTTGGGAAAATGGATGTTACAAATCCCAATAAACAAAATAATAATTTCGTCCCCGAAATTAAAGTTAAGCTTACGGGGTTTTTCTACCAGTAAAGTTTAAGTGTAACATCCCATAAATGAGTCGACATGCCTACTTGCTTAATAAAAACAAGGGCTAGCCCCAATAAACAAAACGGATTAGCCTCTATCCTTTTAGATGACTCTACTAGTAAAGGTAATTAGGAAGAACGCTTAAACCACTTGAGGAGTTACGAGGTATACCTGACTAAATAGCTCCGGATATCTTTCCTGCATCAGGTCCTGTGGCTCCCAAGTATACTCCTCTCGTCCGTGGTTCCTCCACAGGACCTTGACTAGCGGGATCTTTTTGCGGTGCAAGACTTGTATCCCCTGGTCGTCGATCCGTATTGGCTCCAAATGTATAGATCGATCCAGAGCTACCGGCCCATCAGTGGCTTGAATCTGCAACTCCGGACGTAGTAGAGCCCTCCTAAGTGAAGACACGTGGAAGACATCGTGCATGCCGGCCAGCTCCGATGATAGCTCCAGCCGGAAAGCTCGGGGACCGATCCGCTCCAGGATCCTAAACGACCCCATGTACCTCGGGCTAAGCTTCTTCCGCCGACCACGTACTCGTGAAACCCCATGCATCGGTCTGATCTTCAAGAACACCCGATCCCTTACCTGAAACTCCACTAGACGATGCCAAGCATCATAATATTTCGCCTGCCTGCTCTGCGCCTCCAGCATTCTATCTCGTATCAGCCGTACCTGTGCCTCGGTATCCTCAATAAAGTCCTTGCCCACAATCTTCGGATCCTCGTCTTGTATCCAGGACAACGGAGTCCTACACTTCCGCCCATACAACGCCTCATACGGAGCCATCCGTATACTAGACTGATAACTGTTATTGTATGAAAACTCCACTAGGGGCAACATCCTCTCCCAGGGCTCTCCACAGTCCACAATACACAGTATAAGCAGGTCCTCCAGTGTCCGGTTGGTGCGCTCGGTCTGCCCATCTGACTGGGGGTGGAAGGCCGTACTGAAAGCCAGTCGAGTACCCAAGTATGTCTATACAGACCTCCACTCCCTGGACTTGAATCGTCCATCTCGATCTTATACGATCGTCTTGGGTACCCCATGATATTGCACAAACTGCTCTATGAATCTCCGCACCAGTACTATGACAACATACTCCTTCCTGATCGGGATGAACCTAGCCACCTTCGTCAGTCGGTTAATGATTACCCAGATAGAATCGTTTCCCAGCCGTGATCGAGGGAGGCCATGGATGAAGTCCATCACGATATCCTCAAATTTCCCACCCTTGATCGAGGGATGTCTGCACTCTACCTTCACTAACTGGCATGCCTCGCAGTGG